>JAWNLW010000140.1:0-600000 GCA_035042075.1 Drosophila macrospina | reverse complement strand
TTTCTCAAGTGACAATTTAGTGTTGCTTTGGTCTTGACTTTGTAATTAACAAATGTAGTATTAAACATAAATAAACGATGGCTAGTGCATTTTAAAAATGACTCAGCTTTAATTGAAATACAATATAAATGTAAAAATATTTTTAAAGTCTCACTATTTGCTGTTTTATTGAAGAAATGCAACTGCAGATTGAGAGTAACAATTAATTTCTGTATGCACTGTCTATAATCAATATCTAAGGCATCAAACACATTGAATTGGATAGACTTTGACTGGCTGCCAACTGCCACATTTAACCACATCTCGTCTGTCACTTGACATAAAACACTTAAACATTTCAATTGTGCAAACTAAATGGTAAATAGTAAAGAGTAAATTCACATGAGCACATAATTATGCTATATTATAGTTAAAACAATTAGTTGCAAAGTGTTCTGCATTATTGATTTCCCACTGTGAGGTGAACTCTTGTTTTGCATGGTTAATTGAAAACTGTGAAATTCAAATAATTATGCAGTTTAGGCTTTTAATTTGGCTAAATTAAACATGAGTGTTGGCTAAGCTGGCTGAATGGAAATGCCTATTTATGTTTGTCGTTTTAGCGGTTATTGTTGCCATTTCGGAAAATTTCCGCAAAAACCATTTAGCATTTTCATTTTTATTTTCATTATTTTGTTGGCATTTCCCCCGGAAAATTCTCGTTAGTTGAATATAATTCATGTGCGTTCATGTGCATTGAAAGCATTTCAAAATGTCAAGGCTTCAATGTTTTATTTTTCCCTTATGAGCCCATGTAACAATAGTCTGACAGTTGACAGTCAGCGCTCGCTATAAACAACAACAACAACCAGAACAACCAGAACAACAGTTTCATTCGATTCATGCTATAAATTAAAGTGTAAACACATTGTGTGCTCTCAATTTGGCATTATGTCTCTTTTTATCTGTCATTTGTTCGTTATAAGCTGGTTCTACTGTCTGCTTTTGCTTTTAGCCATTTGTATGTGGTTCTGGCATTTTATTTATGCTGTCTTCTTTTTGGTTTATTGCTTGTCTTAACAACTATGCCAACTATGTCTGCTGTTTCGACCTGTTTAACAACTAGCTGCATCTTCACTTTCATTGCTTTGCCATTTGCTTGCCCCAACTTGTGGCAATGAACTTTGCACACCACAGTGCAAAGGAAAAACAATATAAAAACTTCTTGTTTCTCTTGATGCTGAAAGAGGAATCTATTGCATGGGAAATGAGCTCAAAAGCTGTCAAACTTGTTTGTCTGCCGAAACGAAACCGAATTGAGGCAAGCATTGTGTACTTGTGGCATGCGTGTGTTGCATGCCACATTTGTGGAACGCAATATCGTGTGGCAACTTTAAGCAGACAGCGCAGAACAACACAGAACACAGCTGGCTTAGTCGATACATTTGTTGATCTAACGAACGATAACGTTACAAGCTGCTAAACTATATAATATAATGTATATATATATACGTATTTATATAGACTTGCATGGCTAACTGAATGCATATAAATGAGGCAAGTTATATATATATATATATTTGCTTAGTTACCAAGGAATTTGCAGGCGTTGCTGCCGACATGGAAAGCAATCAAATGCCAGGCGAAAGCTTAAAGCGAACATGCAAAATACACACAGCAGCAGCAGAAGCAGCTAGACAAGACACACACACACACACACACACGCACACACACATGCACACACTGGCAAACAAAAGATTGCCTTGGGTTTGCCATTCATTCATTCATTCATTCATTCATTTGCCCATGATGTCCTTTGCATGTGTGCTACGGGGCGTATACGTAACATGGACATGGCTGCCATAGCCACTGGCAACTGGCAACTGGCAACTGGCAACTGCTTTTGTTCAACATGACAAAGACATGACAGCAATGCGGCTGGAGCTAAAACGAAACTGAAAGAACGAAAAACCCGGAAAAAAAATTGCGCTTTTCTTACATTTTTGTTGTAATGCTTTTAATGCTCTGCCGCAAAATTTGTACGCTCGGATTGATTTATGACATCGACGCTGGCTCAGCCCAATGACAAATCAATGGCCAGACTGCCGCTCCAAAGGTCACAAGGTCGCGCTGCCGCATTAGGGCATTGTAATTGCGGCAAAATGTTATGAATGTCAAGCGCATGCATAAGCTCTTTGCGCCAAAAAATTGATTGAGATTGAGTTGCAATTGGAGTGTGAGCGTTGCCGCCAATCATTTGTTAGCCAGACAATAGAAAATGACAATGGCAACTGACGTTTTTCACTTAAACATTCATCAATTTCATTTGGTTATGGATAACATAAAGAATGGAAGTAGATGATAATGCTGTGGTATATGAGAAGTAGAACTGCTTAGTCTACTGCTCTCAGTTTTTATATAATCTTAGGCAGAGTATTTATAGTTTTAAAGTATTAAATATTTTACTTTATTATTTAAAATTGGCTACAACCAATTTTCTACCTTTTTTGTGGATTTGACTTTTGTCTGCTTGGCTGCCATTGTCATTGTTTGTTGCTCGAAGCTCATTTGCATAACGTAAACTTGCTAATAATGGCAACCAAGTTGCCTGCTTAAACAATCTACGTGCAGCTGGCAACAAGTTTGCCACAGCTTAGACAAAGTTTTTGATTGAGTTTCCAACATTTTCCTGCACTACACAGCGATTTTCCCAAAAAGGTGTTGTCCCTTTTGCTTGCTTTTCGAACTCATTCATTAATTCTTTAGACTCTGAACTAAAAGTTCAAAGTCTACTAGGTTTGACGAAAGCGAAATGTGCGTAACAGGCAGAAGGAGGCGTGGCAGACCCTATAAAGTATATATATTCTTGATCAGCATCAACAGCCGAGACGATATAGCCATGTCCGTCCGTCCGTCTGTATGAACACCTAGATCTCAGAGACTATAAGAGCTAGAGTAACCAAATTTGATGACAACACGTGTATAGTTTGCAAGCAGATCAAGTTTGTTTTAGATTTTAGTTTTATATTTGCTTAATTTTTTTGCTTTCCCCACTTAGTTCAGAGTCTTCCACAGTCGTCGCACGACTGTAGCTGCCTGACTTGTTTTTTTTTTGGACAGCAAAAGTTTTTGGCACTCAATCTCAGTCATAATTAGCCACAGTGCAAATTTATATTCACTTGCCTCGGAGTCCCATTTGCCTTTTCTCTCCATTTCTCTCCAGCATTTCTCCATCTCTCTTTCGGGTTACACATTTGTTAAGCATTTATGCAAATGACAGACAGCCTGGGCATGGCTCTGGCTATGCCACGTCAGAGATTCATGCAACTAATTAGTCAAACATTAATTTGCCGCTTGCCCACCAAAATGTCTGGCCAACTGCGTTGAAAAGTATGCTGCATAATTTATACGCCTAATTTTGTACTTTTTCTGTTTGGCATTAATAAATGCACATAAATAAATCCGTAATTAACTGTCTAAACTTTGCAAAAATCGACAAGAACGCGAGTTGTAACCCTCAGAATTTCCACGTCAGATAAGTCAGTCAGTCCGGACAAGTTGTTCATTAACTAATATGGGATTTCTGTTTGCTAACTTCAAAGACTAGCTATTTACATAAAATACATCAACTCCAACTGTACGTAAGCATAATTAAGAAGGTCAGCAGGAAAGGTTCTAGAGTTCTATCCATCAATGAATTATTTTTAAATTTTCTATTAAATTGTTAACCATTAGAACGCTTCTGTTTGTTAATAGTTGTTGAGTTCTCCTATGAATATTTCCATTTTGGTAGAAATATATATGTAAATACTTTAATATACTTAGACATAATTAAACAGTTCAGCAGCGAAACTAAAAACAATGAAATAAGATCTAACGTTTATACCAATTTGTTATAACAATTATTTAAAAGAATAAATTGAACAATTTTTTTAAAATTGTAATCCATTTTAATGCTTGTGTTATTAGTTATTGAGCTGCTCTCCAACCTGACGGACGATGTTGGCTCTGTTTGTGTTATTACTGCTGTTCAGTGAGGTACATTTAAAAACTGTTACACGTTTTACAAACATCAAATGTGAGGTTTTAGATCCATCCTACTGCGAGTACAAGCAATGTCGCCTCAAGATGATTGGCCGTGGAGTTGTTGCCTTAAATGTGCAAGCGAAACTGTTGAAAGGACCCTTTAATAATGCTAAAGTATGTATATCATACTACAGAGCATGTATATAGATCATCTTACAGGCTATTCTCCTTATTGCCTGTTTAATTTCAGGTAAATCTGAGCTTCTGGCGTAAATTCAATGGATTTCGTCCATTCATGTTCAATACAACATTCGATTTTTGCAAGTTTATGAACAGATCTTCAAACCAATTATCATTTGAAAAACTATTTGTGGATGCTGGACGAGATTCAAATATTAATCATGCGTGTCCATATGAAGTAATTAATTATATAATATATTATTTAATTATATTATATAATATAGCATTAATCAATTGCATTTCAGAACGAACTGCTTGTGAATGGCATGGTAATTAAAGAGGAGTATTTTAAATTTTTGCCGCTACCATCTGGAGAGTACCAATTCCAACTGGCCGCCGCTACCGACAACGAATGGAAAACCAAAGTTTATATCAATATTTTGCGTCAGGAAGATTTAATGAAAACTTAGTGTATTCTATAAAATTGTCAACAAATGCAAATTTTGCAAATTTTACATTATTCCTGGTTTTCCAATTTCATATACATATTATCTGCGAGAATTTTCGTATTTTTAATAGGAAGATATATTAACAAATGAATATAATTCTATAAATTAATTGCGACGAACTCTGAATATTTAGCAACATTATTTCTAGCTAATTTCCAATTGATGGGTATCTTATATTTTGAAGAAATAAATGCTTATGTAAATTATCAAATAAACATTAAATTATATATAATTTTAAAATATAAAGATGAACTTAAGGAATGAGCAAATTAAAGGTTAATCAATGCAACTTTCGAATAAAATTATTGATTATTTTGTATTGTGTTTTCTTATTTAACAAATAACTGTCTAAACTTCTCAAAAATCGACAAGAACGCGAGTTGTAACCCTCAGAATTTCCACGTCAGATAAGTCAGTCAGTCCGGACATGTTGTTCATTAACTAATATGCGATTTCTGTTCTGAGTCAACTGTCTCATCTAAACAGCTAACTAGACAGACTACTAAGCTATTTACATAAAATACAACTCCAACTGTACGTAAGCATAATTAAGAAGTTCAGCAGCAAAGGTTTGTAGAGTTCTATCCATCAAGGAATTATTTTTAAATTTTCTATTAAATTGTTAACCATTAGAACGCTTCTGTTTGTTAATAGTTGTTGAGTTCTCCTATGAATATTTCCATTTTGGTAGAAATATATATGTAAACTATATACTTAGACATAATTAAACAGTTCAGCAGCGAAACTAAAAACAATGAAATAAGATCTAACGTTTATACCAATTTGTTATAACAATTATTTAAAAGAATAAATTGAACAATTTTTTTAAAATTGTAATCCATTTTAATGCTTGTGTTATTAGTTATTGAGCTGCTCTCCAACCTGACGGACGATGTTGGCTCTGTTTGTGTTATTACTGCTGTTCAGCGAGGTACATTTAAAAACTGTTACACGTTTTACAAACATCAAATGTGAGGTTTTAGATCCATCCTACTGCGAGTACAAGCAATGTCGTCTCAAGATGATTGGCCGTGGAGTTGTTGCCTTAAATGTGCAAGCGAAACTGTTGAAAGGACCCTTTAACAATGCTAAAGTATGTATATCATACTACAGAGCATATATATTATATATAATTATTGCTTGTTTAATTCCAGGTAAATCTGAGTGTTTGGCGTAAATACAATGGATTTCGTCCATTCATGTTCAATACAATTTGCAAGTTTATGAACAGATCTTCAAACCAATTATCATTTGAAAAACTATTTGTGGATGCTGTGATCGAGAATTCAAATATTAATCATGCGTGTCCATATGAAGTAATTAATTATATAATATATTATTTAATTATATTATATAATATAGCATTAATCAATTGCATTTCAGAACGAACTGCTTGTGAATGGCATGGTAATTAAAGAGGAGTATTTTAAATTTTTGCCACTACCATCTGGAGAGTACCAATTCCAACTGGCCGCCGCTACCGACAACGAATGGAAAACCAAAGTTTATATCAATATTTTGCGTCAGGAAGATTTAATGAAAACTTAGTTTTGCAAATTTTACATTATTCCTGGTTTCCATTTTCATCTACATATTATCTGCGAGAATTTTCGTATTTTTAATAGGAGGATATATTAACAAATGAATATAATTCTATAAATTAATTGCGACGAACTCTGAATATTTAGCAACATTATTTCTAGCTCAATGTTACTTAGTATTTTGTATAAATAAATGCTTATGTAGAGGAAAAGTTATCAAATAAACATTGAATTGTATATAATTTTAAAATATAAAGATGAACCTAAGGAATAAGCAAATTAAAGGTTAATTAATGCAACTTTCGAATAAAATTATTGATTATTTTGTATTGCGCTTTTTTATTTAACAAATTAAAAGTAAATTACTCAACATTTGCATACTATATTTAAAAAGTCATTATAATTATCTGATTGAATCAATAACAATAATGTGCGATTCTACAATATTATTTCAAACTAGTTGTTATTTAGTCTCTGTGTCAACATCATGAATGTGTTGGCTCCATTTTGCCTTCTATTGCTGTCCACTGGAGCCATCTGCAGCAGTGTTACACGTTTTACAAACATCAAGTGCGATGTACTTGATTCATCCTACTGCGAGTACAAGCAATGTCGCCTCAAGATGATTGGCCGTGGAGTTGTTGCCTTAAATGTGCAAGCGAAACTGTTGCAAATGCTAAATATGCTAAAGAGCATGTATATAGATCATCTTACAGGCTATTCTCCTTATTGCCTGTTTAATTTCAGGTAAATCTGAGCTTCTGGCGTAAATTCAATGGATTTCGTCCATTCATGTTCAATACAACATTCGATTTTTGCAAGTTTATGAACAGATCTACAAACCAATTATCATTTGAAAAAATATTTTTGGATGGTTTGGCCGATAGTTCAAATATAAATCATGCGTGTCCATATGAAGTAAACAAAATTTTGATTAACTATATGTAGTCTTTATACTATAGTATTAATCAATTGCATTTCAGAACGAACTACTTGTTCAGGATATGGTATTCAAAGAGCATTATTTGAGATATCTGCCGATACCATCTGGAGAGTATCAATTACAATTAGCCGCCGCTACCGACAAAGAATGGAAAACCAAAGTTTATATCACTTTTTTGCACCAGGAAGACTTAATGAAAAATTAAAAAAAGATTAACAATTAACATTTTACTTGATTTGTGCTTATATTTTTGTTTTGAAACAATAAATATGAGTTGTTAAATCCAACCAATGGCACATATAAACAATATTAACTGAAGTTGCCGGATCATGAATGTGTAGAATTGAGAGTCAAATAAGGAATTTAAATTTATTTAATTTCTATACTAATATCTACAATACCATTGTGTATATCATTAGCAGTGAATGCATTAATTAATATTTGTTTTGTACTTTGAATTGAAGAACGCTTAGTTTAAGCTAGGCAAAGCAATCACAAATACGCAACTTTCGATATGTAATTTCTGAAATCCCTAGAAGTAGGCAACATATTTTACATGGTTAACAATTAGCAATTAGCTTAATTAGTGCAACAACTATTTGTAAAATGCATTGGTTTTTGGTCGTGTCAAAGTGTAAATATATATAAATTATGTACATATATGTACATATATACAAATTATATGGTTGTCGCATTAGAGTATAAATCGAACTGAGATACAATAATATTGCTTTGTATTCATTTAGTATAATTACGTTAGTGCTTTAAACGTATTAATTGTGAGTATTTTGTGAATTCATTGCTAATATTTATAGAACTATTCGATACTTATAACTTAAATATATAAACGTTATTTGGCTTTTATAGCGAAAAGAATATGTTTGCCTTGTTTCTATTCTTGTCTCTATTCTCCTTTATAAATTATATGTTTATTATTAATCATAATTATTAAAATACTTTTATTATAGAGAGTTGTATAGGGTATTATGCGGTCGCGTGCGCTCGTCTGATCAGCTTGGTTTCATATATATCGAAATATATAAAAGCGTAGTTAATTTACTATAAACTTTGTGTGGGAAAGAGCAACCTTTTATACGAATTGATTGAGTTTTGTTTATAACTAAATTAAATAGCACATTTGCAGATTATAAAGTTTAGAATTCTCAGTAAAATGTGTCTAATAAATGTTAACAAATTGTTATTTGTGAAACAATTTATGTAGCTTGTCATTTGGCACATTTGATTGTTAAAGTTTAATGCAATTTATTTCATTTAGTAATATTTGTTGTAGTAGTATGAAGATTTGCATCTATTAGCATAATTTATTGAGTATTAATAATAGGAATATTATGCATAAATTATGTAGAAATTTGCAGAATGATTTAGTTAAGTGTAATGTGGAGTTTAAAGCAGACTATAAGCGATTCTATATTTATATTGCTTAAAGAAGTTTTGATTATACATTTAAACGAATAATGTTATTAAATTCAATGTACAAACTAAATTAATAGTTGCTAACATTCGCCACTTGAAAATCAACAAATTGTTGAACTTTTTGTTAACAGACAATCCTTAAGTTACTAAAAGCATTTAATTAAGAATTTTAAATGGTTCAGCGAGCATAATGAACAACCGATTGAAAGTGCTCAACAAGCTTTCGCACAGCATTTAAAACTGTGTACAGTGGTAATTGGATTTACTGGCCATACACATTTTGCCAGTGCATTTTGCTGCCGTTTGCTGGTAAAAATTGTAATTGAATTTCGCAATTTTTTTTTGAGGGTCGATTGGCGCATCGATTTGCCATAAATGTTCAACGATTGGAGCGTTGCGTATACGCCGCGTTGTACAGTTAATGTAGCTACCATAAATGCAATAAGCAGCTGCAAATCCCAAACCACTTTCGCCTGTCTGTCAGCATCATGATTTGAACGCAGTTTCATCTGCATCAAAGCACGTTATTGTCAATTATCCGAATCCTTCGATTTGATTGAATGATCCGGAGTGGAAAACAAATGCGGAGCAAACAAGAAATATGCTGTCAACAGCAAACGGTAACAGCCATCAGTTGACACTTTGAAAGTAATCCGCTGGCAAAATGTTTGATTTATGTCAAACGCTATCGAGCCACACTCGGAATGTGGTAGAACAAAGGGAGTGCGGAGTGCTGGGTGTGCAGTGTAGACGCTTGTCTGGTCAATGGGCGAGAGGGAGAGAGAGAGAGAAGGAGAGAGAGGGAGAGAGAGAGGGAGAGAGAGAGGGAGAGAGAGAGGGAGAGAGAGAGAGAGGGAGAGAGGGAGAGAGAGAGTGTGTATGTATGTGTGTGTTTGTGATTTAATAGAGTTGTTCCACATTGTACAAGGTGTGGAAGTGCTTTGACAATGCTACTCACCGCTCAAATATATAAATTATAATATTTAATATAATTATTTATAGAGCGAGTTCAGTTAAGCCCTAGGCCTAGAAAACAGTCTAAGCTTCATGGCTAACTGAATTGATGACAAGTTTTAGAAGCACAGCATAACTTATAGACTATTTAATAAGCAAAAGTAACTGAAATCTGTCGAATCTATGCGACTGTATAAACAGGGTATTATACAGTCGCATAGACTGCTTAATGAAGTATTTTGTTTATAACAGAGTGATATACTACATATATATAGTGATGCATATAACGCTGTTTCGCTCGCACACACAGCGCAAGCAATTCAATGCAAATATTTTATTTTCTACATAACTTTATTATTTATGAACAAAACTTTATGAAACTTTCAGGATTGCTTAACAATGCTATTCCTTAAGCGTCTGTTAAGTTGCAAGTTTCTACAGTCAAAAATATGGATTTAAAGAAGATGAATATATATTTAATTGTGGATATTCAATGTTAATGCTTAATGAAGTATTTTGTTTATAAGTGATATACTACATATTTATATATAGTGATGTATATAATGCTGTTTCGCTCGCACACACAGCGCATGCGATTCAATGCAAATATTTTATTTTCTACATAACTTTATTATTTATGAACAAAACTTTATGAAACTTTCAGGATTGCTTAACAATGCTATTCTTTAAGCGTATGTTAAGTTGCAAGTATCTACATTCAAAAATATGGATTTAAACGAGATGAATATATATTTAATTGTGGATATTCAATGCTTTTATTAAACAATGTGAATTGCGGAGAATAAAAGCTTGAGTTAACACACTCAAAGTGGAACTAATGTGTTTTAAAATTAGTATTTATTTAACTTTATAACAAACGAAGCGAATAATCGCAACATATAATTATAAAGAATTGAGTAAACTCTTAACTAAATATTAAATATTATTTAAAATATTAAAATATATGAGTTTAGTTTGAGTATTAATTAAGTTAACTCCCTCACACGAACAGCAATCAGCTCGCATATGAAAGCAATAGAGCCGAAGAACAAACCCAAGAAGAAACACAGCCAAACCCAGAGCAAGTCAGCCACCTTGAACTCATGGAATGGCTCATACACATAGGGATCCTTCAGGCTGATGCGACCCAGTTCAATGAGACGGCGCAGTGACTCATCCTTCCAGTAATTTGGCAAGCCCGACGCTTGTATGCGATGTATGAATAGATCGAGCTGTTCAGCATAGATCGAATTGGCCTGCAAGGGAACAGACATAAGCAGATTGAAGCGAAAGATTAAATCTGGATAGAGGCAATAAGCTGGCTGCTGGAACATCTTCTGTTGGGCCTTTGTGATGCTCCAGCCGGCTGTGGTCATTGAATATGCCTGCGATGTGTTGAGAGCTCGGCGTTGCGTGTAATATTTATTCGTTTCCAGATACTCGATCTTAGAGCGAACCAGATGAAATGGACTATTGCTGTCCATTTTGTTCACATAGAAGTATTCGCCTTTCTCAAAATAGAGTTTCAACTTGGAATCGCGCAACTCCTGAAAGTTGGAGATCTCCCGTTCCGTGGGTCGCTTCGTGAGCAGTGTCTTCAGATGGGCTGCAAACACGGTGCTGATCATGAGGCCAACTATGAAGAGCTGTGCCTGGATGACACGTGAGCTGATCGTGTAATGTGGCCATAGATTCGAGGGTTGACCCAAAATGCCAGAGATCATGCGCTCATTGCACAGCAGCGCTGTCCAATCGAATTGCCTTCGCATCAGCAGTGAGGTGAGTGAGGTGTCCAGCAGCACAAAGAGACAGTAGGAGATCAGAAGTAGCGACAGCATGCGCCAATTGAAGAGCAGCAGATACACTTGCTCCGTGGGTATCTCGCGGGCACAGGGCACCAATACAAACCAGGAGGAAATATCGTAGGGATACGAGAAGATGCCAACTTCGCTGGCCATCTCAAAGCCGCACAGGGTAATGGGCAAGTTGAGAGTGCCATTCAGCGTCATATTACGCAATAGGATTATGGATAATTCCTCGCCAATGGCGACATCATGTTGCAACTCCAACGAGATGTTGTGTTTCCGTGCAAATTCCTGTATCATTCTCGCCGCAAATCCTGTGAGACGCAGCTGTCCTGTTTGCTTATCCCGGGAGGCCACCGTATTCGATGGTATTTGATCGGGCAAGGTGCGTGCCACCAGCTGCTGATAGTTGCTTAACTTGGCAAAGATGGGCTCCGTGCCGTTTGCATTGAGTTTGAGCCAAGCTGGCTGTGCATAAGGCTGCAGCTGATGGACACTTCCTGTGGCAGCAATGAGCACAACGTGTGGGAATCGCAGTGTCTCTGTGATGTCGGTCAACGTGGCAAATAGTTGCTCATCTGCCGCTGCGTGTTGCAACAACAACAGCACACGCACATGACGCATGTTGTGCAGATTGGTGGCCAATGTCTGCCACATTTGCATGTCGATTTCGTGATTAGCCGTTAGACAAATGAATGCCAGCATTTCAGTGCTTTGCGTCCCCCTCAGATAGAAGTTGGCCACGTTATTGATGCGTAACACGGGCCAACTGCCAGCTGCTGCCAATTGCTCCATTTCGTGGCACGGCCGCTGTCTGCTGTGTTGCAGCAACAGCAGCGTCTCAATGTGTTGCTCCCGCTCGCAACGTTGCACAGTCGCCAGCAACTCATGTGTCCAGCTTGGCACGGCGAGGTACAGCAGGACCGCAGCTTGCCACATGTTGAGCTAAACTGTTTTGTGGGCTGCTGGCCACAGTTCAACTGGAGCCTATCGTGGCTAATTAGTGGCTTGATAACTGTAGTTAATCGTTGGACTAATGGCTCTGTTGTTCATTTTTTTGTGGCTCTAATGTTTTTAAAGTCATTTATTATTGTGATTAAAACACTATTCATATTTCATGCTAACTAAACTCAACTTAATTGCTGCCGTTTGCTACTTAATTTGTTGGTTTAATCAACAATTTGTGCGTTACATTTACAACTTTATGCATAATTTAAGCTGCGTTACATATTTAATTGCACTCATAAATGAGTCAAGTTATCACTTATACTTCTTAACTGCTTCCACTACTTCTTCTTCTTCTTCTTCTTTCAGCCTTGAATGCTGCACAAACTTTTCAACAAGTTTGTGGCACTGCAACATTTTCGAGTGTCGTCTGCTGCTTTCCACAATTTCCCTCTTTTTTCCTTCATCAATTAAACTAAACTTAAGCCAGGATAAGGCAAAAACGGAAAACGGGAAAGAAGCATTTGTAAATAGAGCCGAGTGTATTCGCACTCATATTCAGTGCACTCGTATTCATGCCATTTCAAGCTTTAACACTCACGCATTCATTTACACCTCAGTGCATATTTGATTTTATATTTTTATATTTATATTCATAATTCTGTCGCCATGGGAAATGCACGAGGACGTCTCGCCTTGAATATGTTATAATGCCTTTCTTAGCTCTGCCTTTGATAGGGTATATTGTGCTAAGGCGTCTGCTTGTGACAGCTTTGGGTTTTCTATGCGAAAAGTTGCTAGTTTTTTACACTAGAACTTGGCTACAGTTGTAGACAAGCTTAAGCCACTTAAGACTCGTTGGGTATGCAGGACTATTGACTGCGTATGTGACAGCTGGTTAATATGGTTTTTTTTACACTTTTTATATCATTTTTTTAACTTTTAATGTGCATTTTTTTAATTTTATTTGAATTGTAAAGCAAAATATTTATAGACTGCTTTTAGTTGTTTATAAAAATAAATTAATAAATATAACTAAATTAAAAATAAATATTAATTATAATAAATCATTTAATTTCCATTAATTCGCAGTCTATTTTAGTTTATTTAAAGTAAATAATACCTTATTTATTTATATATTAATTATATATGAATTCAAATAAAAGTTTTGTAATATTTGCCTTAAAAAAATTAGAAAAAATAAAAGTTAAATCAATTAATATAAATAAATTCAAAAAAATAATAATATATATAAATAAATATATATAAATTCATGCTCAGTCTATTTTATTTAAGTTAATAAATAATTGTTTATTATTTATATATTTAGTATTTATAAATGCACATTAAACTTTTGTAGATATTTGCATTTAATAAATTTTTAATTAAATTTTGCTGCTGTTAATTTTGTTTTATTAATATGTATTTGATTATTTATATTATTATTTATATTTTATATGTCCTATTTATTAAAAAATGTTAACAATTATAAACAAATATGGCTTTTATATTTATTAATTTATAATTACAGATTGAATTGAAGTTTTGCAACTTGCAGCTGCTTAAACATATGCAAGTGCAGGGTATCTGTAGACTTGTTATACTACTATTAACTTGTTCATATCATACACAAATTGAGTTTCTTTGTTAATAACTGTCAGCTGTGGGTATTTACAAGTCGATCTTCTACAGCTGTAACTTCTCCCTACTTGTTGTATTTGCATATACAGTAGAGAATGGCTGCTGCTGCTTGTTACCGCTGTGGGTGGTGCTGCTGGTGGTGCTGACTGAGTGCTGTGCACTGCGTTGACATGCATAAAATTGCAAAAGAATTGTTGCGAGCATAATTTATGCCATAGCACGGCACACACACCTACACACACACACACACACACACACATAGACAGACTTGCGCTGCTTATTTGTCTGCTGTGCAACGTGGCGTATGCGTAATGTAACATTAATTGTATTTATTTGCTTTGCTGATTGATTTTACCAAGCATCTACATGGCATACATTTTCATTTGTTCTCTCTCTCTTTCTCTCTTCGTTCTTAACTGAATTTCCGTAGCTTTTGTTGCTTTTTACTTTGATATTCATTTGGATTTCCTTGCCATTTGCTAGACAATTGCGTTTATCAAAGCCATTTGGTGTGTCATTTGCGCATAGCCCCGAGGCATTGCTTAGCCAAGGCCACGCCCACTCCGGCGCCCACATAAATTAACGTGGATTTAACGAAGCGCGGCAGCTACAAAGCCAAAGAAAACTCTGACAATTCTATTAAATTTATTGGATTTTTATCAGCAGCTGCCTTGTTTCACTTTCTCGCTTTAATGCGACACGTGTGTGTGTGTGTGTGTGTGTGTAAATGCTTTTGCCAAATGAGTTTCATATTCGTATAATTTATGCTGAAAATAATGAGTTTGCTGCCTGCTTTTAGGCATCAATTGCCGCTGTGTATGAGCCAAGTTATATTAATTGATTTGGCAGAGGCTTTAAAGCTTTACAGCTTGAGTGGCTGCTTAACACAAGAGGCTCACACACACACACACACACACACACACACACACAATCGACAAAGTTTGCCTGAGGTAAGCGAAAAAGTTTGTCAGCCACTTGGCAACCCCTGTAGAAGCTGCTGCTCTTCTCCTCCCCCTTCTTCACTCCCTCCATTCAGCACATACATGTTGATGGGCTCTTGGCAGTGCTAAGTGAGTTGCCTCAAGGATATTTCTTTTACACTTTTTCATTTCACTTTTTGTTACACCCTTGCCGAGAGTATTATAATCTGTGTCACGAAATGTGTAACGCAGCCGTGGCTGTTGCCCGCGCCATGTTTAAGCCATAAAGCTGTAAGGTACATCGTTTATTGAACAGGTTAACAAGCCAATCTATGCTCACTTCGTACTCAAATCTGCAGTTGTAGAAAGCTTAGATCTCTGGAATATATATAAAAATATACATTAGGAGCATAGAAAGCGAGTTTAATTATAGAAAACTTTTGTGATTATTTAGATATATCTATTAAATAAGACCTAAATCATATTGAGCCATATTTTGTAGACTCTGCACTTCATCAGTAGATAGTCTATTAAGTTTGTCAACAGCAAAGTGTGCGTAACAGGCACAAGCTGGCGTGGCAGAACCTTTAAAATATATATATTCTTGATCAGCATTAACAGCCGAGTCGTCTACCCATAATATCTAAATCTCAGAGACTATAAAACCTAGAGTTACCAAATTTAACAACACTCTCTCAACACGCTCTCTTCTGCTTTCGCAAATCGAAATAAAAGTATTTCTACCTTATAATAATGTAGCTGTCTTTACATAATTAAACACTATTAAGTACTAATACATTTAATTATTAAACTAATGATATTAATTCGTTTGTAATTAATCGGTAATTATGCAATTGTTTAGTAATTTAATACGTAATCCTTCAACAATTATTTTCTAAGTAAAATTGTAAGTTATTGAGTTGTATTTTAAGCGATTCTCTATTCACCTCTCTTCGCTATTCACCACGATGTTCAGTAACTTATCCTCTCCCAGCTTATTGTGTTGGGCAAGCTGAGCGGCGTTGCCAGACCCATTTTTTACATTTATAAAGTCGTGTTTTATCTACTTACTGAATAAGTTTCATTTAAACTTATTATATATATTATTATTTAAACTTATTGTATTGTTATTCTAGTTGTAAGGATGTTGTTTTATCCCACAGATATATAAAGCTAACTCTTCTTTATTTATTATTTATTTATATATTTTAAAATAATATATATTTAATTTAAAGAGTAAGTAAACTTCTTCTTTACACCAAAGCAAACTATTGTCTATTTAGTTATTATAAAATAATAAAAAAACTAGTATAGTATAGTAAACTTCTTTACACTAAAGCTAACTCTGCTTTATTGATTATTTATTTATATATTTTAAGTAATATTTATTTAATTTAAAGAGTAAGTAAACTTCTTCTATACAACAAAGCAAACCTTTCCGCATTTGCTGCTTTACAGAGATTTTATTTTCCCTGACAATGTGTTAAGTAGAAATGACACAGTAGGCCTAAAGTTGGCTTAAGTGGCTACACAATGATTGAACGGATTTTAAGAGAGGTCGAGTTACCTCATAGGTAAGAGATTGGCTAAACAACATTTTAAACATTTTGCACACACACTGTTTAAGCTTTTAGCCAACGCGCAGTGTTTTTTCGCAGTGTTTTTCTGTTTGTTTACTTTTTAATTAAAAATGTGAGCAGCCTGGAAAGTTGGCAACAGGATTATAGCGAACGTGACAGCTATTTGAAGTTTTTCACTTTTGTTTTCGTTTGCTCTACATTGAGAACATTGTTGTTGTTGCTTGGTATTCGCTGCAAAGTGCAATTAAAGCACAATTGAAATTCCAATGTCTGCGAACCTTGACCGCAGTTGCTGAAGGCAAAACTCGATGCGCTAACAAACTCGGAACTCAGTTGTCTTTCAGTTTGACAGCAAATCGAAAGTCACACAATATGTGTGTGTGTGTGTGTCTATATGTGTGTGTCTGAGTTGAAATGTCGCATCCTTTTCGAGTTTGGCACGGTTTGTCATCCTTTTTTTTTTG
The DNA here is from genome assembly GCA_035042075.1 of Drosophila macrospina. Classification (NCBI taxonomy): domain Eukaryota; kingdom Metazoa; phylum Arthropoda; class Insecta; order Diptera; family Drosophilidae; genus Drosophila; species Drosophila macrospina. The sequence continues at coordinate 583,079 of JAWNLW010000140.1, read as the reverse complement.
CGGTCGCCTCTTGTTGGCATTTCAAAAGCTTTTGCATATTTCTCATGAATACTATTTGCACGCCTCTCCGGCCCTGCTGCCCTCCCCCTCTCAATCAACTGAGAGCGCGCTGAGTTATGCGTGAATATATTTGTCTGCATATCCGTGAATACCCGTGAGCTGAGTGAGCTGTGAGTTGTGAGCTGTGAGTTGTCACCGTACTTATTTACTTATATAAGCCACAAAAGCAGCGCTCTGTTCAGATTGTGGTAGCCGAAAAGCCGTTACATATTCTATTATTCCCGTTATTTCCGGTTTTAGAGCATTTTTGCCATAGCTCAAATATGTATAACTAATCCCAACTCAATCTGCCACATTTTGGGGCACGCATATTTTATTCATGTATGAATATACAATTTCTGGTTGTCGGTAACGTTATAATTATTTTACACTTTTATACATTTTAAAGCGAATTTTATTTTGCTTTGTGTGGCCACTTCAACAAATGTCGCACCAGATGGGCAGCACTGGCAATTTATTGCTTAGGCAAATATTTAATATGTTGAATAACTTATTATTATTGTATACTTTAGAAAGCTGCCTAAAGTGGAAATTATTTTAGCCAGGTCTTATCAGCATATGTCTAACCAGATGGCAACACTGACACTTAAATATATTTAACATGTAGTAGCAAAATTGATTGAAATTACTTTAAATTTAAGAACGATTTTTTAATAATATGTACACTCTGTTTAGCTTAGAAGCAAATTCCTAACTATATGGCAACGCTGACAGCTAAATATTTATCGTACAACAAAATGTATTAATATTTTAACTGCAATTTATTTAATTTTATGAATGAGATTTTTAGCAATATGTACACACTGTTAATTTTTTAGCGTGGTGGCAACACTGTTAGTTTTTTTAAGGCGTCTATTAACATGCAAAATTACTTGATACTATTTAACTCTTTTTTTAAATCCGATTTAATTAAAATTTGATTAAATTATTGGTCATATAAGCAAACTTCTAAACAGGTGGCAACCCTATCATTTTATAGCTTGGACGATTATTAAATAAGAAGATAAAATTCTTGCGGATTTCTCAGCAAGTTGCAGTTAACATTCAGTTGATTTAATTAATATGTAAATTATCTATAATATATAGTTATTGATTATGTTTACTTAAAAATTGTGACTAACGTTTTCTAAAATTTCTTCACTAAAACCGAATTAGTAGTTAAGCAAAACTTGCGCTTAGTCATCACAGTCGTAGTCTAAGCAACTCTTTCGGCAATTGTTTGTAATGCATAGAAAACCAAAACAGAGAAACGCCGCCAACGCTTTTGAGCCAAAGCGACAAGCACGTGTATTTGCCACACGCTGATTGGTCAGCTGCTTTCGCTTTCGCTCGTACAGCACACACAGAGAGTGAGAGAGCGAGCGAGTGAGCGAGAGCGTGTGTATGGGCAAGTAAAGAGAGAGAGAGAGGGAGAGCGCGCGCGAAACGAAACGAACAACAGAATGCAATGCTCTCTCGCGCTCTTCCAACGCAACGAAGAGAGCACAACTGGTTTGTGGAGCACCCTGTATCGCATATGCTGCTGCTGCTGCCAAACTTGATGTTGAGTTTGTCTTTGTCGCGGGCGACTCGTGTTCAGTTGTTGTTCGGCGTTCATTGTGTGCAGGCGCGACGTATACGCAACGCACAGCGTTTAACGGTTGCGGTAACGGGACGCTCAAGTGTAGCAAATATAAATATAATTCACGATAACTTAAATTCGAATACGGAAATAAACAAATAAGAAATTTTGCATACCGGCTCTCACGCATCATTAAAGACGTTAAACATTTGGATTTAACACAGGTAGAAGACGCCTTGCACTTGTTTGCACTATTTGTAACTAAGTAACTAAGCAACGTGTGTGTGTGTTTGGAGTGTTAAACTTCTGTTTGTGCGTGTCGAAAGTTAAGTTCTTAACCAAAACACTATAAAAGTCAAAAGCATTTCCGTTTCACACGCCCAAACAAACAAAAAAAGAAAAGACAAACGCAACGCAAGTTGCAAAACGCTTAAGAGTCGCAACTTACTTGCGTAATTATTAAATATTCAAAAAAGTTGTGAGGAAAGACAACAAAAAAAAAAGCCAAAAGAAACTGAGCACAAAACATAGCAACAAGTCGGCGACAAGAACCTAGAATGCCGTAGGTATTTATTAGCATTCAGCTAAGAGTTTCAAAAAGTACAAAAAGAGAAGAAAAAAAAAACGAGAAGAAACTGGAAAAAAAGCAGACGCGTTCCAGGAATTGGCAGTTAATTTTTGAAAATATATACTATACAAAATAAACCGCAAAGCCAAAGGCAAAGAAGAGCTGAGCCACAGCTGAATGCGTGTAATTCGAGCGCTGTGTGTGTGTGTGTGTGTGTGTGTGAGTTAAAAAAACTATGCGAGCGCAAGCACTGAAAGTGACAACAACTGAAGCAACCCACGCAAATGGCGCATAGAAATTGAAAGTTCCGCATAATTTCCAACTGCAAAAAAAAAAAGAAAAAAGAAAAAAAAATCTGATTACGCGACGCGTTCTAGATACATTCTGCAGTGCAAAGATACTTGTTGTTGGCTGCAGATACAAACGGGTCGCATTGTGCCTATATATACTGCACACACATACACACACAAGTAAATGTGTGCAGTGTTTATTATTATTTTTATAAATGATGAAATGTGCCGTCAAACTGCAAAATATACTTTATACTTTACACACACACATGCACACACACACACACACACACGCACACACAGAGAGAGAGAATGCAACAATCTGCAAGATACCCAGCGCTGCTGTTGGACCAAATGAGAATCAACGCTAAAGTTGTGTGCAATGACAAAATTGCTGTTAAGTGAAGCAGCTCCGTCTCTTCGATCTTTGATCATTAATTTTATTTTAGTTTCTGCTTTGTGCTCAACATTTTTCCCTTTTATTTTTTTCTTTTTTTCTTTTGCTTGTCAGTTGGGAAAAACTTATAAACACGATTTATGCTAAGCAGACTTAACTATGAATCCGAGTATCGAGAACTGAGAGTTGAGAGTTGAGAACTAAGAGCTGAGAACTCTCAAGGTTAGTGTGCTTGGCTAGTGTTCTTGTATCTTTAAGATACGTTTTGTGAACGCTTCAAAAATGAAAATACGAAATGAATTTTTGGTTGTTGTTGTTGTGCGGGCAAAAGTTTTCTTTTCGTTTCACAAAAAGATTTATGTTTGTTTGTGTGTTGTATTAGCCCAAAAGTATTTCAAAGTATACATATCTAGCTAAGCATATGTGTGTGCGTGTGTGTGTGTGTGTGTCTGTGTGTGCATGTATGCCAGAGGGGGCGGTTCAGAATGCTGCTCAGTCGTGGCGCTATTTATAGGCGCGTAACACAAACGCGCTGAGCATGTATCTTATAGATACATTCTCATTCTGGCAGGCAAAAACTTTTGCATCGCCTGCCTGCCACTCGTTGTTGTTGTTGCTGCTGCTGTTGTTGTTGTTGTTGTTGTTGTACGCTGTCTGGCCCGTCTGCTCATAAATAAGTATAAAATTCGCAGCGACATTGCCGAGACAAAGCCCCATTTGGCCGTCTGATCAAAGATCGCCACAAAGGAATCCAGTTAAGACAAAAAGGTTCTCTCTACCTGCACATCTTTCACTGCTACCCCTCTCGCTCTCCCTCTCTCTCTCTCTATCGCTCTCTCGCACTGTCTACGTTTGCAACAGCGTCTGCAACATGTTGCCTTTTGTTAGTTTTTAGCTTTGAAATCGAAAACAAGATTGATGCCAGGCAACCAGACGCACAACCTGAGGATGTGCCGCCAACAGCGCGACAGAGAGAGCAAGAGATAGAGTGAGTGAGGGAGAGGGAGCGTAAGAGTGCGAGCGAGCCAGAGAGCTAAGGCAGCTGGCACAGCTGGCCGAATCTTGTGAATTGCTGCCATCATATAGCGCATAATTGTTGTTTATCTGTTTATTTGGCAGTTTAAACACTACGCGAAATCCTCGCAATAACAACAACAACAACAACAACGCGCGCAATTGAACAATTTCGCTTTCAAGTTTTCCGCATTGCCAAAAAATGTGAAACGAAAAATGTGCGCAAAAACAAAAGAAAAATGTTCAACTTCAAAATTGACGACCAGTTTCGTTTTTGTTTTTTTCGCTTGCAACTTGCATAATACAACAGTCAAAGACACATGGCAGCTTGTGGCAAGTGCAACAAGTTGCAGCAGCAGCAGCAGCAGCAGCGACAGCGGCAGCATTTTCAGTTTCGTCGATTCGCTTGATTGCTGTGCAACGTAATTACAAGAAATCAAATATCAAAAAAATAAAAAAATATAAGAAAAATAACTTGAAATTGCAGCTGACTCAGAGCATGATGGCAAAAGAAGCGGGTGATGGGGCTAAGGGGCTAGGGGGGTAGCGCACAATGCAGCAAGAACCGGAAAGGAAGTGAGCGTGTAAGTTACCAAGACTTTGACTTCGACAACGACTCCCCAAGCCAACACACAAAACCGGTTCCAACTGGCGACTCCCCAGACCAAGTCGGAGGCCTGGAGCTCAACGCTTCTTGGAAGCACGTCGTCAACTTTGCCAAGTCATTCACTTGCATGCGATACGAGTTTTTCCATTGTGCTTCTTGCTCTTGTTGTTGTTGTTGTTGCTATTGCTGCGCTGCGGCTGCTGCTGCGCTGTTGCGTCGACTGCAATGCGCAGGCGCAGCTTTTGTTGCTGTTGATAGTGCGGGCGAAGAACGAAACGAACGATATGAAACGAAATGAAAAGAAACATGAAACGAAACATGAAGCGAAGCGATGCACGAGACAAAGCGTAATACGAAACCAATAGTTGGCAGCGACGCTGACGTCGATGTCGACGCCGACGCCGACGCTGCAGATAGGCGTGCATTTAAGAACAGAAAAGTGCAGAGCATTTTAATAGTTTACACTCAAAGAAAATCGATAGCATAAATGTATTTAAAGTTAAGTTCTAGGAACACTGGGTATTGTTAAATTTATGTCAATAGTTAATTATTACACTATTCGTTTATTTTGATTGGAATTCATTCTAAAGCTACAACAAGTTGCAACTAACATTTTGCTTTGAGTGTATTATGCGCAATGCGTAGCAGAGAAGTGAGTTAAGAAAGTTCTAAACAAGTTGAGCAAAGGGAAGCAACGATTGGGTTGGGTAATGTATACACTCTACCTCGCTCTGTCTCTCTCTCTCATTGCTCCCCCCTCTACTAAGACAACGGCGGGTGCAATGTGAAGGCAGTTTTCTAGCATTATATTTTTAGTAAGCCTCAGAACGCATGCGCAAAGTACTTTGGCTCCGCTCGTGTCTTGCTGGAGGTACTTGAACCTTGGTGTTGCCACAAAATGGCGGCAGCTACCATTAGCAGCAGTTACTACCATATATGATATATGATTGTGGGCGAACGCAGACATTGAACTTTGCAACATTGCAACGCTGTGTGGGAATCCTAGACACAAAGGCAATTGAAGCGAATGAAACTGAAGCTTAACGTTCAAGATTTTTCAATAAAATGGTATGTCAATAATTCCTCCCCCCCTCTCCATGCCAACGATAACAAGACTGACCTCTGCAAATGCTAAGCTGATTTATGTTGCGCCCCAAAAAGTGTCAACTGGCCCAAACCCAGTGCCCTGCTGGCCTCCATTTCGGGTGTCAGCTGCCTGCAATTTGAACTCAATCGAAAACCAAATTGATAAGTTAATGGACGTCGCACAAAGCGAAAAAGCAAGCAGAGGGGAGTAGAGAGTAGGAAGAGACAGAGAGACAGTGATAAAGATAAACATAATGACAAAGAGACATTCGAGAATTGTTGGCATAACTTTTGTTTTTGGACTTTATGTTGTTAAAGCTACGCGCAGCATTTTTTTGTCGTCGCCTTATGCAGATTCACTTGAAGACGAAACAGAGGACGAAGACGATAAAAGCGAAGACGGCGGAGAAGACACAGAAGCGAAGACAGAGAAGAAGACGCAGACGAAGACTAAGCAGGCACAGCATGAAGGAGAATTGTTGAGGGGCCTCTCTGACTTTGCTTGTTGTCATTTACAAGCTTAAACGTCCATGACCCTTTGGCCTGTCTCAGCATGTCGCAGTCAGAGGCAGAGGCAGAGGCAGCAGAGAGAGCGAGAGCCAGAGCCAGAGCGAGAGCGAGAGTGAGGGAGACTGTGGGACAAAGGCTGAGTTGATGCTGACAAAAACAGATAGAAAACAAAACAAAACAAAAAATTGAAGCACAGCTGTTGACATAAAGTTTAAGTTTTGAGTTTGCTGAGTTCATTAAAAGCCGCTGAGAGTTGATGAAATTTGATGGAACAGTTGATAGAGCAACTAAGCGTGGGACGGTGCAAGGGGAGAGTGAAGAGTAGAGGCAAGCGATGGGGAAGCGCGATGAAACGCATTGATTTGGTTTGCCAGACAATCTCATCAATAAACAAGAATAAACAAGATTCAATGTTCAAGCGAAATATACCCCTTGCTACTAATGCACTTGCAAGGGGTGTATTTGTTTATGAATGAATGATGAAATACTTAATTAAATAAATAAATGAAATAATCAATTAATAAGTGATATATGATATGTGTATGGTAAAGTTCTCGCTGAATTGAAATACCCTATTGACTCAGTAAAATTTTAGTTTTGCTATAAAATGAATATGTGAAGTGTTTTCCTTCAGTTTATATATTGTTATTATTTAAATAGTGCTTATTGCATAGACAAAACTCTATCTAGTTAGCTATAAAGTTTACAGGGTATATATTGCTGGCTGCTTTTAATTAAAACGCAGACATTTCCTGCAGACCATATAGAACTATGATTAAGCAGAATGGCAACGTGCTTTTTTGAATGTTTATAATAATAATAAATGCAAAAGTTGGATTAACAAACCAAACGCGTTGTCAGCACGTGCGCGTAGGTGCGCCAATAACAATGTAAAACTTGTGAAATAGACAGAGTGTGTTGCGGAAAGGGGCAGCGGGGAATTGGGGCAGCATTGATTACCAAGCGAGAAGAGCATGATTCAAGCGCAGTCAAATTAACATGATTCCACTGAACTCTACACCTGACTGACTAACGCTCATGTCTCAAGTTGTGAAAGAAAGCGTTGAAGTGACTCACTAAAATAATAGACAAAAGTCAAAGCGTTTAGGAGCATTTGATTACAAAATATTAGCGGAGCTTATTGGTTTACTGATTTGCTGATTTTTTGTTGTATATTTTTATGTTATTCTTATTGCTTTACACACAGTTCTTCTCTGCTCTTCTCTTCTCTGTTTCAGCTACAACCGCAGCGCAAATTGGCAGTGAATGGGCAAATTTCATAATAAAACGCAAAACGGCCAAAAAGAAACGCGTCTATCTCTCTCTATCTATCTCTCTTTCTCTCTTGCGCTTTCTCAGTGTAGCAATCCATCTCGCTCGTTGTCTTTTGCGAATCTCACAGCATCAACGGCAACTGACGCAATTCAATTTGCCAGCAAAAGCAACTGAGGCGACCACAAGCTCATAAATTGAGATTAAGCAAAAGCTGTCAGAGAGTGGAGGAGCAGCAAAATAGTAGTAGAAAAAAGGAGGAAACGGAGGAGGAAAAAGAAGTAAATATAACAAATCAATCAGAGCGCGCTCGACGCTCCACACAATTTGCATGAACCAAAGCATTAGCAACCACCACCAAGAGCAGCGGCAGCACCACCCGAATCAGAGCCAGAGCCAGAGCCATAACCAGACTCAGACTCAGACTCAGACTCAGAGAGCCAACAGCAACAGAGTCGCCGCCAAGGGAAGCAGCAACGTGGTGCGAGTGGCATTTTATGGCAATTGCGCCATCAGTTGCAGCGGCGTAGCACAAGGAAAATGAAAACAATTTCATGATACTACAAGTGGTCCGAATCGGTGCTATTGAACTATCTAAGAATGCCATCGACACCCTACGATCTGGTACAGGATGATCAGGATCTGCGTGTGCCACTCCATGCCGAGCAGGCCTTCTTCCATGGCATCACATTTCAGGCCAAGGTAAGTGACAAGTTAACAAACATTTAAGTTAAATTGGGAATATATCTGCAGACTTATACTACCCATTACCAACTCATGTTTCTACAGCGTATTCACAACTAAGCTCATTCATAATCTAACATATATCAAACTACAAATGAAAGTTTTGTTTATTATCGAAGTCAAAGAACTTGTAAATATTTATAGCTGCAAATAGTTCAGTTCTTTCTGCGCTTAATTAATGAATTTCTTTAAATAATTTATTAACATTATTAAGCAAAGTTGTTAAGATTAGCCACGCCACTGAGTCACCAACACAATTTATGAGTTTCTCTTGAAAAAAAGAAATATATAAAAAAAAGCAGCAAATACTTCAACGGCATACTAATGCCCCCAAAATGCTTCTAGTTGAAGTTGTCGTCAGAGTGAAAGAGATGGCAGATAGTGTTGCAAGTGAGTGTGTGTGTGGGGGGAGAACAAAGGAAGAGGTGTGTGTGCTTGCCTCAAGTCTTGCTCAATTTGTTGTGTTGTCAATGGAAATTTCACCACTTTGCCGACAAACCAAAATTACCGTTTTGTAATAAGCATAACGATAATGTTATCTACAATACTGCAATACTTGCCACCGGCTGTGGCAAGCAATTTATTTGAATGCAATTAAATATATGCTTATGTGTATAGTTTTGCCATTCAATTGTTGCAGCTGCTATTGAATTGTGGCTCATTGTTGACGGAAGCAATGCAATGAAAGAGTTTTCAGCATTCAACGAGTTAGTCAACTGTCACAATGCCAAACATGTTGTTGCAACAGTAGCAGCAACAGAGCGAGAGGGAGAGGGAGTGCGAGAGAGAGAGATAGAGAGAGAGAGAGCGAGTGAACGACAGAGAGCGATAGCGACAGCGAGGGTTGAGCTGGGAAATTGTAAACAAATTTTCTTTTATTTCTTGTATCTGCTCGCATTCAATTATTCACATTTGTTTAGTTTTCTGTCTATATATGCCTGCATACCCTGTACTCAGAAAATTGTATAGAGCGGGTATATACGTTTAGATGAGTGTTGAAGTTATTTAAAGCCTTGCTTTTAGTAAATATTCATCTGTTAAGCATAACAATTAGTTATTGGCAAATTTAAGTTTGTTTGCGTTTTATATTTGCACTTTTTCCGAGAAGTCTTAGATTAAATAACACTTTCTTATAAAAGAATTATACAAGTTGAAGCTTTAATGTTTAGCCTATGCATTAGTAAGTTTATTAGCTTTATGTTCTGAAAATTTCATTAAGTTAGCGCAATAAACATAAAAGTTCTGCATTAGAGAATAACACAACAAATAAAACTGATTTATTTAAAGAGCAAACAAATTACAGCTTTGATTTTTAGCATATGCTTAAGTTAGCTTAATAGCTTTATATTCTGAAAATTTCATGGAGTTAGCATAATAAACAATAAAATTGTGCCTTAAATGCGTAACTGTTGATTTGCTGTTTAAGCAACTCTAGCGTAACTGCAAGTCGCGCATGCTCCACTCACTTGATTAGTTGGGTTTACAAGGTTTTCATCTAGTTCTGCAGACCTTAAACTCTTGTTTTTGCTTGCTTCTCTTGCACTACAGGGTAACTGCTAGTCGTGTGTGCTCCTCTAACTTGCTTTTCTCACTCTTTTCGGCTGCTTTTGTTGTTGCTGTTTATTATTTGTGTGCAATGTGTGGAAATTGCTTGCGTGCCAAGCTCATATGCATATATGTGTGTATATTCTATATGGAGTGCTCATATAAAGCTTGTTATTGTTATTGTTATTATCAGTTGTTGTTGTTATTGTTGTTGTTGTTGCTGGTATTGTTTAATTTAATATGTTTTGGTTTGTTGGATCTCTTTGATTTGATTAGTTGACCAACATTTCAATTGTCCAATGCCAATGACACTGCTTGGGTTTTTAAGCATATTTCACAGGGCTCTAAGCAATTGTTGTTGTTGTAATTACTGTTGTTGTTGTTGTAGGGTTGTTTAGGGTGCATTGAGCTTTGACTTTGCAGCTGCATGCAGCGTGTGGCTGCCACAGCACTTTGTATGCAAAGCGCTTGACATTAGTCGCATCAAAGTCGCTGCCTACAATTTTGCATAATTTCTTTGCATTTTACGTAGGAGACATTGCGCATCGAGTTGTTGCTGTTGCTGCTGCTTGTTGTTGTTTTGTGTTGCAGTTGCACAGTTGCAATTAAAGGCAGTCAGTTGCCAGGCACAATTGCCGTGAAGCAGCGACAAAGCCCACGCTGCAGTAAACAGCTAAAAAACAATTTGCATTGACAATGGCAACGGCAAAGGCGAAGGCAAAGCAAGGGCCAAAGGGGTTAAAGAAAGGAGGGTATGTCATGCATATGTGTGTGCAGAGTCTTTGTGGCTATGCACGTGCTATTTGCTGTTGTTGCACGCTGTGTTATTTGCATTTTGGCAAAGAAACCAAAACATCAACATTTCCACTTTTCTGTTATGCTTTCGCAGTTTTTCCTCTTCACATTTTCGTTTGCTTCGTTTCGACTGCATGCGGAATACCGTTAGGCCGGCTACAGACGTACAAACGTTATGCCTGGCTGGTTAACCCAAATACGTTAACACATTCGGGCTTTAAAGACGGCCTCTGGAGTTCTCCTTGTTTTTGTTTCTGTTTTTGTTTTTTTTTGCTGTGTCAGCGCTCAACTGATTCATCTCAAATAACACGACTCTGAGTCACATCTGGCTATGTGTGTGTGTGTGTGTGTGTGTGTGTGTGTGTGTGTGTGTGTGTGTGTGTGTGCTGCTGTCATTGTGTAGCATTATTTATGAGCGAAATATCGAACAGGATGCCACTTATAAATATATTTATGCCAGGCCTCTAGATCTTGCCAAAAGCTGATCCCTCTGCCAATTGCCTCCCCCCCTTTGTGCCAGCGCTCTCCTCTCCGCTTGCCTTACACCTTGTGCTGCGCTGCGCTGCCAGCTGCCTCCTGCTTAGATTAATTGAATTTCACGCTTTTGATTTGGCTTTATACGAACATTTGCTGTGCAGGCTTCTTGGCGCTATAAATCTTTCAAAAGGTGTATAAATTATTTGCTCTCACGCACTTGGCGCCGCTGTTTCTTCTTTTTTTATCGCACTGCTGATACCCTAACAAAGAGTTTTACAGTAATAAGCAAGCGTTTGCTTAGCTTTAGTTTGTTTACTTATTAAAATAACATCGAAAAATTGCTTTAACCATAGCAAAACTTTGTTTGTTGTTAAACAGAAAATTCTAAATTAAATTAAATATATTTAATTTCAATAAAATATTTAATTGTTTATTGTTTTTACAAGCGGCAAGCGCATTTAAATGTTAGTTCAATGAGTTAGTGTATTATTTGCTGATTTGTTCACATGCTGCTGCGTTTTGGTTTTCCGCCTGGCAACAAGGCGTATGCTTAATATTTGTTTTGATGCGATTTCCTTTTGTCTGATTGCCTGATTGTTTGACTGGCTGCCTGGCTGCCTGGCTGGGCTGCCTTGGCTCTATCAAATATTTATTCAAATACCCTCAAGTTCGATTCAATTTATGTTTCCGTCTTTTGACGCGAATTTCCACACTTGGCTCATCAATAATTGATGCGAGGAGCCATGTCATAGGTGGTTTTCCCAATGATTTCTTACATTTTCCCCACACACACACTCACACACACACACACACATACTCTGTGTGTTGTTTTATTTATGTACGACTGTTATTTGTGCGTAGAATTATAAATGTTGCAGTTTATTTATTTGGCTTTTGTGTGGGCTTCAAATGTCATTTAAATCGTTTCATAAACAAACACAGCAAATCTCTCTCCTTCTCTCTCTCTCTCTCTCTCGTTCTTCTGTTATATTCACAATTTTGTCATAATTTTCTTTAAATTCTTTTCATTTTATAATACTATTTGTTGTCACTTTCGTGTTATGTTATTATTGTTTTGTTTATTATGCTTCGCAATCAATTTGTTGAAATTCTTAAATCAAATTCAATTGAATGATTTGCCACCTGCGGTTTTCCACAATCCATTTTCCATTATCCGTTTGCCATATTACAACATTTCGGCAATTTTTATACAAGAATTCGTTTATTGTTTTTGTTGCTGCAAAAGTTAATTATTATTTACGCAATAATAAATAATTAAGGTGAAGGTGAAACGCATCTGTTCCCAATATTGTGTGCAAAAGAAAGATGAAAAGCAAAGTGAAGGAAAATATAATAAGAAGAAGATACGAATATATTTCAAGAAAAACTCGCATAAAAAACGAAAATATGGCGCATAAAGAAAATATTGAAAAACATATAAAAACAGCAAGAATAAGCACAGCCACACACAGCCACACACATGGCTGCGGTCCACGTGCGGTGTGTGTGTGTGTGTGCGTGTGTGTGTGTGTGTGTGTGTGTGTTTGTTGTGTTTACCCATTTTCCATTTGGTACATACGCAAAATTATGAATTTTCATATGACGCTGTCGGTGGCGTATACGCAATGTTTCCGCTCTGCTGCCGCTGCCCCAGCCCCAGCCCCAACCCCTACCGCTGCCCCCTCGTACTGCTGCTGCTGGGTTTTCCATTGTTTTGTTTATCTAAGCGGCACATGCAGCGCTCGTTTGTTTCCACAGGCAGCAAAAGGGACAACAGAAACAGGCCAAGAAAACAGCAGCAGCCTCTTCATATATCAATTTCAATTATCTGACTCTGCGTGGAAATGGCAATGGAAATGGCATGAGTTTTCACTGTTTTCCTATATAAATTATTGGTTCAATTTTTGGGTAGAGTGGCACGATGGCAAAAGGACAAAACTCGTAAAGGATTATGCGGTGCTGGTGCTGGCTTTTATCAGCCTCAAAAGTGACAGAAGCAGAAGCAGGCAGAGGCAGAGCAGAGACAGAGACAGAAGGGAAGACAGACAGGGAGACAGAGAGGGAGACAGCGTTTGAGACCCCAGTGGAGGCGTGAAAAATGAGTCATAAAATGCAAATAAAAACTCAAGTGTCCTTTTGCTGTAAACTCTGCAGACTTCAGGCCTTTGTATGTGTCATTGTCAGCGCTGCCTTTTCCAGACTTTGATGTGTGTCTGCTGCTGCTGCTGCTGCTGCTGCTTCTGCTGCTGCTGCTGCTGCTGCTGCTGCTTCTACTGCTGCTTCTGCTGCTGCTGATGTTGTGTGTTAACTGACTTTAAGGCGCTTCGACCACAAAATTCTTGCCGTGTTTGCTTAACCTTTTGCATAAAGTTCAATTTGCTCGTTAAGTTTCTTCTATATTTATTTACTCTTCTCGTTTCTTTTCTCATTTTCTGATAAACATTTTTGGCGTATTTTGGTTGAATTTCCGGCTGGATTGGCAATGTGCCATTGTTTAGAGATTTTGGTCTGGTTTACATGGCATAATTAATGCAATGCCAGCAACAGAACTTTATGGCCAACACTTTTGTGTTGCAGTGGCAAACAGTTTTGCGGCTGTTTGATTAAAAACTGCGGTTGCCAAGTGCATCAACATCATTATCAACGCACTCATTATCGTCTGACTCGCTGTAAACAAACAACTCGTGCATCGTTTTCCATTTTAATAACTATGCCAATACATTTTTTCTTACACAGCTCGATAACTGTCTACCTCTCTCACTCTCTGCTCTCTCTCTCTGCTCTCTCTCTCTCTGCTCTCTCTCTCTGCTCTCTCTCTCTCTCTGCTCTCTCTCTCGCCTTCTCTCGTTCACTCATAAAATGCTCAATAAAAACAATAAGAACAGCCATCAAATGTATCTCATTCGTTTGCTCTGCGGATTATGTGGATTATCATCAATAGATGCGCCTTTTAGCTGAGCATATCATCATCTTATCATCATATTCATTGCGAATCATCTGCCAAACATTTTTACGACCAATTCAGGTGTGTTTCCAGTATTGCCAGGAAGTACATCATATATATTTTTTGCTGACACATCAATCATGGCACAAAGGTTAAGCTAAGTAAAAGGGCTTGAGTAGCAATCATTTCACAGGCAGACAAATTGATTGATCCGGTATAAGAAGTCTTTATCATAAGCTTGCTGTAGCCCACTTGCTTGTTGCCGTTGCAGGGTATAGAATGGGTATGCCATACGTGTAACTGTCTAGATTTGTGGTAGTTCATTAGCAGCTTTGCATTCAAACAACCTAATAGCTACTCGCTGCACTTTGCTTCACGTTTATACATTACTAGTTTACTCGTTACTCGCTACTCGTTATTCTTCACTTGTCACTCTACACTCGCTACAGTCTACTTGCTGCTCTGTACTCACTTATATCTAATTGCCACTCGCTTTTGTATACTTTCAGCTTGCTACTCGTAATTTCTACTCGCTACTCTTCACTCATAAGCGTTTTGCGCTGCTGTTTACTCGCTATACTCTATTTCCTATCTACTTGTTATTACATAATCATTTCTTTCTAAATGCTACTCGCTACTGTCTACTCGCTTCACTTTATTTTCCTAATATATATAATCTTTACGTTATATTTACTATATATCTACCGCTTACATCTAATTGCTATTGTCTAATGTCTACTCGCTTCTGCCTACTCACTACTGTCGACTCGTTTCTATCTACTCGCTACTGTCCACTTGCTTTTATCTAATCTTCTATTTACTCCTTACTCACTTTTCTCTTCTTGCTTCTCTCTATCCGCTTCACTCTACTAGCGACTCGCTTCTCTCTATTCGCTACTTGCTACTCGCTTCTCTCTACTCGTTTCTGTATACTCGCTACTGCATTTTTGCTACTGTCTTATCTGTACCATATTTTCTCTACTTGATTCTTTTTAATTGTTTCACTCCACTTACTTCTGTCACTCGTTACTCGTTACTCGCTTCTCGTTACTCGTTATTTGTTACTTGCTACTCGCTACTCACCACTCATTTCTTACTCCCCTTCAACCGGCACACATCTTTTGACATAGTAGAGCCCTTTCTCATCTTTGTATGATAAAATACTTTATCTCTAATTGTTATAGGGTATTTATTGGGTATACTACGATACTTAAGTCACTTCAGTTGTATCAAAGTCAGTTGAAAGTGCCAAGACCTCTGCTTTGCTTTATTCTCCCCGCCAATTTCTACTCTCTAGTCTCTAGTCTCTGCTGTATGCTGCCTTCTCTGTATCATTTCTGCTTTATTATCTACTTTATGTTCTTTTCTCTATCTCTTTCCTCTCTCTCTCTCTCTCTCTCTCTCTCTTACTACGTCTCTCTTTCTCCCTCTTTCTCCTTCTCTCTCTCCCTCTTTGCTCAAAATTTACCTAATCTGGTTCCCTAATAAGTTTGGCATTTCAAATTTAATGGGTGTGTCAAGAAGACTGCTTGTTGCCTTAATCTCTTTACTAACTTCTGCTGCTCTGGCTTGCCATAGATACACACATACACACACACACACACACTTACACACACACACACACATACATGCGCATTAATGTATGAGCTAATGCTTGGCTTTTAATGTGTGTCAAGAGCATTATTAATGCTGGTCGTCATGGATTAAGTGGCCATTCCAGTGGCTATCAATGTTTTGATTCATGTATTGCCCTATTGGGGGTCTGCCGGTCTCCCTTCCCCCTCTCCCCTCTCAGCCGCTTTTCCCCTGCCTTGCAGCGTAATGACTCATTTGATTGGCATTGCTCAATGAGGCATAAATGCGGCACATGCTACACTTTGCTCATTTATTATCAACTTATTACACAATTTGCAGACATATGTGGTTGTTGCTGTTCTCGGTTGTTAAGTTGCTTGGGTTGTTTGGGTTGTTTGGGTTGTTTGGCTCGCAATTGCAGGCAAATAATGCTTTTCACCTGGCCACATTGTGAGGCACAGCTGCGGGGCACGTAGGTGAGTCAGCTCGTTGCGCAGGCGCATGAAACCGCAACGGTGGCAACTCTCACCCACTAGCTACACACTAGCCATACAACCACTCAACCACTCCACCACTTGCCTATCCCGTTCGGCCAAGCAAAATGGGTAACGCACTCAAAATGCGGGTTGTTGTTGTTGTTCCATTTGCCAATGTTGTTGTTGTTGTTGTTGCTGTTGTCTAGCGAAGCGCAGCACAGCATTGCGGAAGTTGCAATTGCAACGGCAATGTGGCAGCTGCTGCTTCACGTTTCTCGTTTGGTTTTCATATTCGTATGTGGCACACTCCCAACTGGCCAACAGATCGACCCTTTCTCAGGCTGTCTGTAACTGCGCTGACAGCTGCCGTTTGCAATATTTGGGCTTGGCCATGACCAAAATAGTCAACAAAACTGGCCAAGAATCGACAACTCTGTGTATTTCACAATATGCCGACATCTATATACTCTCACTGACTCAGCCAGTTGCAAGTTGTTGAATATTCAAACAATGCAATGTGTTTAGAATGCTGAGTAGTTAGCTGTAGCTGAGTCAGCGTCATCTTGCATAGACTAGACTGTAAAAGACTCTGTACTTTCGCACAGCAGCACACGCTCAAGTGTTTTGCGTGGGCAGAAGTAGGCGTGACAAAAGTCTAAAACAAACTTAAACTTGTTTTTACTTTATTAGAGTATTGTCATTAAATTTGCTAACTCTAGCTCTTATCTAGAGTCTCTTATCTATGAATAGAAGTTTATATGTACAAATTAGACAGACGGACAGATGGACATGGCTCTAACGACTCCCCTTTCTAAGGACTATTCTAGATCAATATATATATATTTTTTATAGGGTTGGGGATGCCTTCTACGCTTTCGCTTTTGACCAACTTAATAGACTATCTACTTTTTAGTACAGAGTCCAAATACATACAATGAAATTGCTTTATAATCTGTGAATATTGATTGCCAAAGTTCCGGTTCGAATTAATACTTAATGTAATATTAACTTATAGTTTCTTAACTAATAGTTAATTAGTTAATTAGTTAATAATTAATAATTAATTAAAAATATTTGTACTTGATTCAACTAACAAAAGCGAACTGAATTATGCACTTATAAGTTACTTAAATGAATAAGTTTACTCAATAGAAATATTTATAACTAAATGAAATTACAAATAAATATTAATTTCAATTTATATCTAATATAACATATATATATTAATAATAATTGCTCTTCATTAGCTGTAATCAAAGCTGCAAATACTCCAGCTTGAAGTCAAGTTAAGCTTACGAAAGAGCACTCAGCAATCGACTTGGAGCTTGGGATGCTCAACTCATCTCTCATCCATAGAATGCTTTTGCTGATTGTCTGTTAGTTTTCATTAGTTTCCCTATATCAACAACGCCTTTGTTAGTTCAACCAAGATGAAAACAAATGTCGCTGTTTGTGCTTTTTGTTGTTGTTGTTGTTGTTTGGTTTATAATGACGCCGAATCGAAGTTAGTCTGCAATCTTTTTATGCCAAAAAGGCAAAAATAACTGAGAAGGGTAGCTGCAAAAGTGGCTCGTTAACTGCTGCTCACGTTTGCCAATTGCAGAGCAGAGAGCTGAAAAGAGAGGAGAAGAGAGAGTGAGAGAGAGAGAGAGAGAGGAAAGAAAAGATTGAGAATTATCTTTGGGCTGTCATCAAAGCGGCAAGAAGTAAGTTACTCAGTTTAATCAGCGACAGCCATTGAATGCAATTGAAGTCACTTTGCTATGCAATCTTTCACAGTTTTATGCTCGTTGCCAGTTGCGAGTTGCAAGTTGCCGTGGCAGTGGCACTGGCAGTTGTTGCCATGTTGCAACGTTGCACGTTGTCCGTTTTTGTTGCTTATCTGAGCGCACGCTTTGTGGCATTTGCTTTGACTGTCGGCTACTGTGGATTGTAGTATTAGTTGTTGCCGTTGTTGCCGTTGTTGCAGCCACTCTCGACTTGTGGCACTGTCAAGTGCAATCATGCCGCAGACATTCACTGCGCGACCTTTGACACTGTGAGACCCGTTAGCAACCTCTAGCCACATGACAATTTAATTAACTATTTACCTGATGCGTGCAACTTTTACAACTCATTTGTACACAAATATTATATATAATAAATACATAAATATTTTCACTTTTGATTAATCTATAGCTAAAAAAATTAATTAGTTTTTCGCTTGCCAAGAATTGTGTGATGTCATTGTTTGTATATAAATATATATATATGTATTATGTATATATATTTATATATATCTTTTACTATATTTAAAGTTCTTTGTGCGCACTGAATGATTGACTGAATGATTGTCTATCAATGCTTCATTTCAACTGCAGCTGCTTTGTAGTTAAATGCTTCAAATATTCAAATATTCTTAAACAAAAGTCGCAACATTTTTGTCTCACTTTATTAACAAATAAATTCACTTAAATTAAACTAATTTTTGCTAACTTAACGCTGCTTAAGTTTACATTTAATAAGCCACAGCTGCAGTTCTAAAGTTCTATTTAAAAAGTGGAAACATTTATCGTTTTAAATTATCTATAATAACACGGGCAATGCCGCTTGACACCCGCTAGTCTACATAATAAATGTTTAAATGTTTCTATATATATATATATAAAGACATAAATAACTTACAAGTAGCTGCGCTCTGTTGACAAGCAGAAGCCGCTTTGTTGTTTGTTGTTTTCAAATTTCGAAATTAATTTTCGTACAAATTTTCTTTTTGGGCTCAAACACTGAGAACTTTGTGCGACCTTCGCTGTGGGTGGCAAAGCGAGGGCAGGCGGAAGGTGGGGGGTGTGGCGGTAGGTTAATGAAAGATTTTGTTGTCAATCATGGGGACATTAATTGAACAATTGACGCTGCTTTTTGCTCATTGCGTACACATTAATTGACATTCCAAAGTGATTTTTATTCTCTTTTTTCGGCAATTGAATTTTCTTCGTTTTCATTTTCATTTTCATTTTTCGTTTTACGTTTTTTCGTTTTTTCGTTTTTTGTTTGGCTTTTTACGGGCCAACTAATTTGCATAGCGCGGCCGCATGTGAAGTTAAAAGTTATTGGGCCATAAATAACGCTTGGCCAAATTCTAAACAAACATTGTTCGACTTGACTGTCGATGGCTGTGAAAGTTTTCCACTTGATGTCTGTCTGTCTCGCTGTCTGTCTCGCTGTCTCTCTGTCTCTGGCTCCCTCAGTGTGTGTTTGCTTGTGTGAAAATTAGCATAAAACGCTTGGCATTTTGGCAGTTGCCGCCTGTTGTCAATGCTAAAATGTTAACAAAAAATATTGCGCATACGCCGCGTTGCACACACCACAAAAAAGAAGAAAGAAAAGTGTATAAAGTCAGCTCATAAATGGCACAATTTTCTTTTACTTTTCGCGCATATTACGACTACGCTTATTAGCTTATTGTGTTTCTGTTGCGGTTCACAGAGTTTTCACAGAGTTTCCACAGAGTTTTCACTAAACTTTTGACGTTCTACACACAAATTGGTGGGTGGCCGGCAAATCTAATTGCTTAATTGAAAGCAAAAGCAACAGCAACAGCAGCAGCCAAATTAATAATGCCGTCGATTGCCGCCTAATTGTGAGATATGAAATGGCAGCGGCAACCACGCGGCGTATACGCAATGTTATTGTACTCAACGCCTGTTTGACCTCTTGCAAACGATCGACTGCTGAAAGCTTTTCAATTAGCTGCCAATTAGTTTGCCATTTGTGCTTAAGAGCCCAATTAAAGCGCAAATTTTCAATACTTTCCACGAATTTTCCGGACACACTTGCTTAACAATTTTGAATTTTTTTTTTTTTGTTTTCCTTTTGTTTGGTTTGTGGAACATTAAAGTTGATAATGCGTTAAGCAAACAGAGGCAGCCCGTTTTGTATGTCCTTGTCTAGGCCTTGTCACAGCCTGACAGCACAATCCCGTGTTCTGTGTCTTAATTTCCACAACGTTTTGCTCTATTAAATGTGCAAATTGCAACCGAAAGCTGGAGTTTTCTATTGGAGCTTCTAGCTTTGCCTTGAAGTGTGTAACTCTTGATGGGAATGTTGCTGATAGATGTGAGTTGTGTTTATAATAAGCAAAACTTTGGATCATTTGCTTCGAGATAATTGCGGTAGTCGAGAGGGCTTAGAGTGTGCTATACCCAAGTTGCCAAGGCAAATTATTTATTATTATTATTATTATTATTTATTATTATATTATTAATTAATTTATAGAGCATTGGAAATTTGTAGATTTCTAGACTGAAGTTGGAGATAAAATAGCAAGAAATAGAATGGAATAGAATTGCATGTAATACAATATAATAGATTAGCATAGAATATATATTTATTTAAGCTAAGAATGCTATAAAGTAAGCATAACAAAGAGCATTCAGTCGTCTGTATTGTGCTGCTAAATGCAGATTCTTGTTAAATTTCAAATTTTAATTAAACACATTTTGTCAGCTGTCGCTTAAAGTAGAAACTTTTGCTCGCTAAGGCCCTACATAATTGGCTAATCATGTTGCCTGACTGAAGAAGGAAAGCAAGCACAGTGAGAGAGGGAGAAAGAGAGAGAGAGAGAGAGAGTGAGTGAGGGAGTAGAGATATATATATAGAGAGTGTGGAAAAGAAAGGGGAAGAGGCTAAGGCACTTGAAAATGATTATGCAAACACCCACTCAAACACACACTCAACACAAACACAAGCACAGCCAAACACACACACACACACACACACACACACACACAGACAGCGCCACTAACTAACTAACTAACTCTACTCTAGCTTGGCTTACATTTGCCCTGAGGTGGTTTAAATGAAAGATGGAAAATAGCAAATGGGCTTAAACAACAGGAGCGCTGCCGAGTGCTGAGTGGGGAATGTGGAGTGGGGAGTGTAGAGTGAGCGGGGGCAGCTATTTGTTTTTGCTGTCTGGCCGTGTTTTCAATGTGTTTTCTTCTTCTGCCTTTTTTGCTCTGTGTGGCAAATTAAAATTCTGACTTTGGCACTTGTTGGCTGTCGCAAGCAGAGCAACATTTTTGCAAAATACAAATAAAAATACAACTAGAAATTCTCTTCTTTTTTTTAATGAGTTAGAGGAGCCACAGGCAGCTGCCTGCGACACAAGTGCTTTATATCTGGCCCGAAAGCATCGCAACTGTAGCTAACTGTAGTCCGTCTGTCCGTACAACAAGTAGAAGTCTGTCTACTCCTACTAACACTGGGCCAATTCATTGTGTGCTATTTATTTAAGTTTCTCAAGCTGTCGCCCAGTTGTCCAGCTACTGTTGTGTTTTCTCCCCCTTTCATACTCGCCCTCTCTCTCTCTCTCTCTGTGAGTCTCTTGTCTCTCTTTGTGTCTCTCTCTGTCTTGCTGTCTGTTTCTTGGCCTTTGCGACTGCTTATCTTTTGTGGCTTTTGTTTTTCGGGCTTTTGCTGGCCTAAATGAAAATAATGAAGCACATTTAAATAGCACTTGCCAGCCAGCATAATGAGTGCCAAGAGCAAAGCAAATTTCAGCTTTGTCGAGCCACAAAAAAAGGACAACTGTTTTCTCTCTCTCTCTCTCTCTATATCTCTCTCTCTCTCTCTGTGTTCATTTCTTTTGTGCGCCTTTTAATTATTCAAATTTATTTGTCAGCACAATGTGTTGTGACAAGTGAGTGTGTGGTGTAAGCTGTGTGTGTGCTGTGTGTGTGTGTGTGTGTGTGCTGTGTGTGTAAATGGGCGTAGCACTTCCGCTAGGCAGCTGTTGCCGCCGTTTGAGCTACTGCAAAACTTTTTAATGAGTTTCGATTCATTGCACACACGCACACACACACACACACGCACACACACACACGCAGGACATTCACGCAGTGGGCACAGCTTGCAATAAGCTTGGCCCCCACTTGCCTTGCTATTTATTAATTAAGTTTGCTTAAGCGCGCTTCCTGCGCATCCTTCTTCAGCTGTCATCAAACACAGCCTGTGTCCTCAAAAGGAAAATCAAAAAAAAAAAAAAAAGAGGAAAAACTAACAGCAAATGCTGCTACCTTGTTGTTGCCTAGAGAGAAGAACTTTGGTCCGACAACCTTTTGGCTAAGAACTTTTTGCACATGGCTTTAATTGCGTTGGCCCTTAGCTGTGTTATCTGCTTTGATTAAAATTGCTTTTGATTAGTTAAATGAGTTGAGTGCGGTTGAACAAATTCCATTTGTAAAGTCAATAAACGCCGACGGCCAACTTGAAAGGAAAGCTGCCAATACTCGTAATCCCCATGGCAGTGCATAAAAATGCCAAGCGCAGAGAAAGAACTAGAGAAAGACAGACAGAGAGAGAGAGAGAATGTCAAGGGTAGTAAGCGCTTTCAACTGTCGCATTGGCACAATCTCCAACACACAACTCGACTGTGTCAAGTGCATTGCAGGCACTTGTAACTACGCCCAGGACATGGCCCAAACTCAGCTTCAATCATTGTTTAAAAAACCACTCGATGGCAAAAGCTAGGCCAAGGTTTTAGTATTTGTATTCGCATATTGCGTAGCTGGTATTTCAACTCTTGACTCGCTGCATAAATCACATTGGATGCTTTACAAATGAAATCTCTCAGAAAATGCGAAAGAAACTGACGCAAGAAGACAACACAACACACATGAAACAAGTGGCGAACACGCATTAAATGCTATTAAAATGACAACAACAAAGCGAAGGTGACATGCGAAGCAGACGCAGGACGGAGCAGTGGAGAAGTGGAGTGGAGTGGGGGGGCGTGTCAGCAGTCGCTCAATGGCACAAGACATAAATAAATAAAAATAATAATAAAACACGCTGAAGGATTTCTCAACGCACACATAAGACACACAAGTAAATCATCATCATGCGCCGTCTCAGTTTTGTTTTTCTTTTCTGTTTTTTTCCAATTTTCCACATTTTCTAAATCAAAAAAAGAAGAAAGAAAAACGCGTGAATTTTGGTTTTTTTTGTGGTGCGCGTCTGAGACATGAGAATGCTGTGGAAAACCTGATGATTTCCGGGTGGGCTTCAACTGAATGAAATGTGACAAGATAAGAGATCAACTTGTTGACAGCTGTAGAGGAGCAGAGGGGGCAGCTGAGGAGGCTGAGCAGAGGGGGCTTTCCTGGGAAACGCGCTTAAAGCGGTCAATGAAATTGAGATTCAATGCAATTTCACATTTGAAGTGCGTTTCAATTGAAGTATGCCAATGTCAATGCCAATAATAATAAGTAATATTAATGAAAGTAATTGCTAACAACATAATTGTGTCTTACATAAATCGGTACATTAGTCACTTGCGGGGAGGGAGAGGAATGTGAAGAACTTGGGGTGCACTTAGCAATGAGAATTGATTTGAAGTACATTTTATTTAATTGAGTTTGATGTTGTTTAATGTTATTATATTTATTTTATATTATAGCATTTAATTTATTACTGATTATTATTTATTAATATTATTATTATTTCTTTTGCATTATATTGTTTTATTCTATTTTTCTGTGTCACATATTATTTTCTATTATTAGTTTTATTTCGTTTTCTTTATTTTATTTTAACTATTTATTTCATTTTACTTTATTTAATTTAATTTTGCATAATAATTGCTTCGCTTATTTAATTTTATTTTATTTTCTATCATTAGTTTTATTTCATTTCACTTTATTTATTTGATCTTTTAATTTGAATTGCTAGTATATTATCATTTTACTTTCTTTAATTTAATTTTGCATAATATTTGTTTAACTTATTTTATTTTATTATATTTAATTTCATATTTTGTTTATTTGGATTTTTATTTCTCTAATTTATTTCGGTTTTATTAATGTTTTTGTTTTATTTTAAATTATTTTATACTTATATTAATAATCGATATTCATATATTTTTTATTGTTTTATATTTTTATATTTTATTTGATCTGAAGATTAACTTTGTATTCTCTCTTATTTAATTGTCTTATATTTATTTATCTTATTTTATTAGTTTTATTTTTCATTTTTATTGTATTTTAATTTATTTCGCTTTATTTCATCCTGCGAAATTGATTTATATTATTTGTTTTATTTCATTCTATATTATTTTTGTTAATCTTATGGAATTGTTTTATATTATTTTATTTTCTTGAGTTTTCGATTATTGTATTTTCTCTTTTTATTTTAATTCCTTTTAATTTTATTATTTTATATTACTTTTCATTGTTTTATTTTATTATATTTTTCATTACTTTATTTTTTATTTAGTTTTTTATTGGTTCATTTTAGTTTATTTTGTTTTATTGGTCTTACATTTTATTACAGTTTATTATGTGTTTTATATAAATATATATTTTTTATTTCTTTTTATTATTTTACTTTATATTTTATTACATTGCTTCATATTTTATTTTATTATATATTATTTTATTTTATTTTCTCTTATATTATTCTCTTTTATGTTGTTGTATTCTACTATTTTACCTTATTATATTTAACTTAATTTAGTTTTATTTGACTTAAAACAAACTGCTTTTCCAGCACGAATCCCGTGATTCACACAACACATTTTTCCGCACTTTTCCACACAATGTGTGATGCTGTTTTCATAGAAAAACGTCTGTCTGTTGGCGCTTAGAGCTGTGGCTGTTTATTGATTGCCAATCAATCAATCAATCAATCATTCTGTTTGTCGCCATAAAAGTTCTTTATTTCCTATGCTTTGCTGCTCTTCTCTCTGCTCTCTTCTCTCAGTTCACTTCTAACTCTCTTGCTGTCTTCTGTTGCTTTGTTTCGCAATTGATTTTGAAATTGTTTATTTGCGAATTAATCACAGTTGCTAAGGCCTAGGCTTGACTTTGTCCCGCCCAATCAATAGACAATTCCAATGCCATGAATGTGTAAAATACAAATAAAATAAGCTAAAAAGCGACAGCGAAATGGCCATTATTTAATTAAGCCGGCAACTCAAGCATCGGCTGGGGCGGACGGCAATTAAGATAAATGTCAGTTGGCACAAATGTAAAGTAACATTTTAATCAATTTTATCAATTAAAACAAATAGACAGACAAACTGAGAAGATGCCATGCAGCAGACTCTGTGTGAGGGAGGTAGGGAGGGAGGGTGGTTGGTAGGGGGTATATGTAACTCAATAGATTGAGAAAATTGAATTAAAAAACTGTCAACTGACATTTGCAGTTGCTTTTAAACAATTTAGAGCGAACAATTCAATTAGCAAGTGGCAACTGCCAAACTGTGTGTTATTGACGAAAAATTGCTTTTCCACTTTTCACCGAATGATCAAAAACTAATGAGCATTTTTGAGTGGAATTGAACAGAATTGAATTGCATTGAATTGAGATGAGTTGAGTCAGAGCTTGTGTGGTATTTTCAATAAATAGTTAATGAGCGGCAGCAAGGCAGCACAATAAGCAAACAAACAGCAAAAATGCTCATAAATAATGTGAACAATGCATGGCAAGAATGCATTCAATGCATACGGGTATTCATGAAACGAATCAGCGAATCAACGAATCAACGAATCAACGAATATACTCGAGGTTGCACAGGCGAATGCTGCCGCACAACACCTTGACACTGACTTTTGCACACAAACGCAATTGTTGTTCTGTCCTTTTGTGGCAGCAAATGGCAAAAGCGACAAAAACTTGCCTCCCCTTGCCTCCCCCCCCCCCCCAACACCTTCTATGAGCAACCAATTGCTTTAATTTCTGGGAAAGTCGAGCGTATTTTGAGTTTTTGCAACCTCACAAATTGCAATCTAATGTGCGTGCCCCCGTTTTGTGCCTTGCCACAGCGGATTTTCACTTGGAAAGTCGCATTACACTCGCATCACTCATACGCCGCATTGGCCCGCAACTACAACGCAACTATACAACTTGCTGCCACATATGTCAGCTCTGTGCTATTTAACTGTTCTGCCGTTGCTTGCCACACCCAGTTCGCTTCGTTGTTGTTAACATTTCAATGCCATTAAATGTTGCCCCCGAAATGTTGCGCCACATTTGCTCCTCTGACTTGCCCAGAACTTGTTGTTGTCCCTTTTTTTTTGTGGTGCTTCCATGTTGCACAAGGCGTGCCACATATTGATTTGCCTTTAATGGAGAAAAGTCTTTCCATTTAATTAAAGCTCCACGCCGTAACTTGCCGCATTTTGTGGCGTCAGTCGAGTGTGATAATTTCATAACTCATTTGTTTACACTGTGCGCATTACAAATGGGTATGATAGCTTTGTGCTAATGTATGTAACAGGCAGAGGGAGGCAACTCTGAAGCTATAAAGTGTAGGTATACTTGATCAGTTGCAATAGCCGAGTTCAGTTGAGCCGTGTTAGTCTGTCTGTCCATCTGTCCAGTTGTCCATCCTTTCGTCTGCCTGTCTGTCTCTATGAACTCGTTGAACTCAGCAACTATAGGAGCTAGAGATACCAATTTAGGGAGGAAGGTTTCTGTATATCTACTCTAGATTGAGTTTATGTTAGATTGGCGATACTTCACTTCCCTCCCCAGAAAATAGAGGCTATATGGCTTTATTTATCAGCGTAGTCACTTCTTACTTAACAGCTGCTTGAAGAATAGAGAAGCTTGAGAAGATAGAGAAGCAATGCTAAAAGTTTCATCACGCTCAGTCTACAAATAAGAAAGATAATCACAATAGAAATTTTACATTGCGCTTCTCTCTTATGAGTGCGAGCGAGACAGCAAATGACTGCGATACATGCATATGCAAATGAAGTGACGTAGCACTCAGCTTTTTATTGAAGCTTGCTGCTGAAAAAGCAAAGAATTCTTTTGCAATAAGTGTGTTTGAAAAAGGTATTCACTAAGCACCTGTTAGAGGGATATTACTTCTACTCTAATCAAAGAGACTGCACAGGGTATTAAGCAGTCGCGCACGCTCGCTCAGCTTGTTCTTTATGGAACTGCCTAAATTTGAATGTGCCTGGCGACGGTTCATTGAGCTCTTGTGATAAGCAGCAGCCATTTGTGGTCCTATCTTAGCAGTGTTGCATGTGGCAACAACAACTTGCGTCTGGCTTTATGGATGGAAACTCGTCGCTGTCGTCAGCGCTTTGGCGCCGCATTCAGCATTCTTTTGCCCAGTTAATTGCATTTGAATGCAACGTGTTGGCCATTAGACTGGCAGCAGCTGGTGCTGCTGTGTGGCATGCCACGTGCTCGCATATCGCTCATACGCAACGTTGCAGCGTTCGCTGTTGCCACTTAACGTATTCATATGGGTAATCTGCATACGTAACTGGCTGCGTGTGTGTGAGAGTGTGTGCGTGTGTGTGTGAGAGTGTGTGAGAGTGTGTGTGTGTGTGTGTGTGTGTGTGTGTGTTAACAAGCTGATTGCTTGTGCTGCACGTGTGCTCTGCTGCCTTGTTCTTGCTGCTGCTGCTGCTTCACTTCACTTCACATTTGAAATCTGTGCAACATTTTTGCTGTTGCATGCCACAAAAATGTGTGCCAGCTGGCATTGTAATTATATTTACTAAGCTAACACAGTTGCTGTGTGTCTGTGTCTGTGTCTTTGTTCTACTTGCAACAAGCAGTTGCAACTTGCAACGATTTCTAATCAAAAACAGTTTGCTTTCATTTTGGCCCAAATTAGTTTTGCACTTTGCAATTTGCAGTTGTTCTTGCGGCTTTTGCAACAAGTTGCAATTGAATATAATTAGAGCTTATGCACTGTCTCTCTCTCTCTCTCTCTCTCTCTCTCTCTGTCTCTTCTGCCCGCTTTTCTTGGCATCAAATTGCATGAAATTACTTCATCTCTGTGTGTTGAGCGCTGAGCTCTCATGGCTTTAACGCCGGATGCCGTCATTTAGGCTATGAATTGCAGACAGATTTGCCGTCTTAGTTGCAGTCTTAGTTGCCGTCTTAGTTGCTGTCTTAGTCGCTGTCTAAGTTAAGCTACAAAAAATGGTTAGAGTCGCAGCCCAATTGTCATTAAATGTTGAGTGTTAAATGTGGCAAAAATTTCACTGACGCCTTTAAGCGACACAAAGTGAAATGCGCCCGCTTAAATGGTGAAATGGAGAAGCAGCAAAGCAACAGCAGCAACAACAACGGCAACAACAAC
The DNA here is from genome assembly GCA_035042075.1 of Drosophila macrospina. Classification (NCBI taxonomy): domain Eukaryota; kingdom Metazoa; phylum Arthropoda; class Insecta; order Diptera; family Drosophilidae; genus Drosophila; species Drosophila macrospina. The sequence goes on along the minus strand of JAWNLW010000140.1, from coordinate 555,064 downwards.
AACAACAGCAGCAACAACAACTGTAAGCAAACAAAGGCCAATGACGAGTCCGAGTCAAGCAAAAAGGAAAACGCAGACGCACTCAGCTTCAATTGATGCGCAACAAGCGAGTTGCAAGTTGCAAGTTGCCAGTTGCCAGTTGCTTGTTGTTTGTTGCAAAAGCTGCTGCTTGGCCTGGCCATGTTTGCTGTTTGCAATTGGCAACATTTGGCGCTGGCTTTGATGGCTCTTGTCTCGCTGCCTGCTGCACTTGGCTTACTGTGTGTGTTCTCAGGCCTCAATGCTGGCCCAATGCATTTGGCTTTGACTCTGTCGCTGTTGTTTGGCCAAGGCTCGCTTTGCTTTGCTTTGTCCAGCTTTGCTTTGCCTGATGGCCTGCTGTGTCTTTTTCATTTTGAACAGACTGATGGCTACTAGCCGCTTCTTCTTCTTGTTGTTGTTCCCCCTCATTGTCTGTCCGCTCAATATTTATTGCATTGCATTTTCCCATTTGCGTCACGCAGCTATTTGCAATTTGAACGCCTTAAAGCGCATGGCCTGCAACGAATGATACCCAAACACTAATGTAGCTTTAGTTAGCTGCTTAGTTGCTGCTCATTTATTATCTCAACTCATTTCTCGACACTTTTCTCTTGTCTTGCAGGTAAGCATATCGATCAGCAGCAGCACAAACCGCTCAGCGCTCAGCGGGGTAAAGGGGTAAGCTGAGTTGGCTAAACAAAACTCAACAAGAGTTCATTAACCCAACACAGAGAGCAGTAGTGGCGCTGCAGCTTTTGACACATTGCACGACTGGCAAATACCCTGTAATCGCGTGGAGTTGCTACAAAAAGTAGAAATACTTTTTAGCAATATTTTCTAGGCTTTTCTCTATTTGTCAGTTATTTTAATTGCTAGCAAAAATGTTTTATTTACAAACAAGCAGACAATTTCCGTAATATTTCGTAGCTTCATTTTGCTGCACAGAAAGCTGTAAACTTTATTGAGCTAAACAACAAACGTCGCACGGCTTTAAGCTGAATTTTGAGTGGTTTACAGGGTATGCAAAGCGAAGCACAACTGCAGCCAGGCAACCGGCAAGCGGCAACCACAACGCCCCACCCTTTTGTGGGTCAGCCAACCCCCTCGATAGCGGGCCAACCCCCAAGCACACTATGCTCAAACCGCAAGCTACTCGTGCCACAGCACATTAGTCAGCTCATTACTCAGACTTAGAGGCAACCAATTAAATACCACACGTTGTACTAATGACACTGTGAGCAGGCAACAGCAACAACAACAAGAGTAACAACAACAACAGCAACACAAAAAAGAGGCAAACAAAAATCAATTGAAAACATTTTAATCGAAGCCATTTAAAATTGTTTAACACTTGTGTGTGAAATTGATGCCCAAAATGTGTGGAAATTGTTGGGAAAAATTAGCGGCTCACAAAGCAAAGGGAGTGAGAGAGAGAAAGAGTGAGGGAATGTGTGTGAGTGAGAGAGTGAAATAGATAGTGCTGAAGCCACACACACACACACACATAGACACACATACACACAATGCTGATTGAATTATTAAAGCCGCTAATTAAACGCTTCCGGTCGTTTAGTTTGCCGCGTTGCGCATACGCCCCGTTTGCCACGCAATTTATTTATTTTAATTGATGTTTGCTTTGCGCTGCCCTCTCTCCGTCTCTCCCTCTCTCGTTTACACTCGTTTACGTTTTGGCTTTTATAAAAAATTGGCAGCTTATTGTTGTTGCTGCTGCTGATATCTAAATAATCGCCCTCTGCTAAATTAGACGCCACTTGTTTTGGGCCATTGTCGAGGCGGCTTTGTTGCTGCTGCTGCTGCTGCTTCTGCTGCTTCTTTTCACTTTTTTTGCAAGTGCTTGGAGTGCTGCAGTCAGTAACTAGAAGCCTGGCACTCTGTTTTCCTTCTACTCGTAGGTATTACACAGCTGGACAGCCTGGTCTGCCTGGACTACTCTACTCTCAGCTACTCTCCGCTTCCATTGTGTGTTTGCTTAAGTACTTCAATTGATTTTCAGCGCTTGTTGTTTATTGTTCGGCTTGTTATTGTTATTTTCAACTCGACTGTTATGCGCTTTGTCGCTTGTTGTATGGCTCTTGCGTCAGGTCCTTTGGCCAAGGCTCTCAAGTGGCTTATTTATTGATTCTTTGCGCTCTCTCCCTCTCTCCCTCTCTCTCTTTGTTGATTGTTCTTCAACTTGGCCTAACAATTAATTGCTTAAGTTCTTTGGTAATATTGTGCTGCTCTCTCTCTCTCTCCCACTCTCTCCCTCTCTCTCTCTCTCACTCATATGCCATTGATTTGCATAATGTTTTTAGAGGAATTCATAGAGCGGGAAAATGTGGCTCAATGCTGGACCAGCTGCGTTGGAAACTTTTACTTTTCATTTTCTACAACTACTTTACTTCTTTGTTGTTATTGTTGTTATAGTTATTGTAGCTGTTGCTATTGTTGTTGTTGCTGTTGTTGTTGTTGTTGCTTCTATCAATTTGATTTATAAATTGTTATGGGCGTAATATGCCTCAAGTGTTGCCGCCGCGTGCATTGAACCAGCGACTTGTGAGCTAATAAAACTTGACACTTACAATTGTAATGCAGCGCGGGGTCAAGGGGGGGGGAGCGAGGTCTAGCGAAAGTTGTACGAAAGAATAAACAAAGAATGTAACTGTTTGTGTGTATACGTTTTTTATGATTGCTTATCGTTTGCTTTTCTCCGTTTCTTATGGCTTTTGGGCGTTTCATTATTGCCGTTGTCGCTTTGAAGTGTGTCAGTTAATGCTTAAGCCGGAAACAGCTTATTAACTGGGCTTTAACTGCCCAGCAATGCGCTTTAACGCAACGAACTTTATCAATGTGACAAATTGTCGAAAATACTAAATCGTTCGCTGAACGAAAGCTGCAGTTCCAGTTGAGCCAAAGAACTTTAGGCCAACAATATGCACAACTATATTTGCTGATGAGTTAAGAGGTTTAACTGCATGCTGGCTGGTGTTTTATGGCCAATAGCAGACAACTTTAACTACCTTTGTTGGCACCTGGAATTCCGACTTTAAGTGGCAAAGTAAAAACCTCAAGCTGTGTTATGTTCTAAGCCAAGTTCATTTAACATTCGTTGTTTGCCAATTGGCCATCATCAAATTATTGTGTTTGTGTTCGTGATAGATATATAAAAGAAAACTGCAATTGGCAAGTTCGAATTGGTCTTTAAAATGGCAATAGTTAACTGCAGATTGCTGACGTCTCGTGGCCAGTTAAAGCTGGCCCAGAGCGGCCTGGCATGGGCCATTTGCAGTTAACAGCGTGAGCTGCGCAAATAATTGTTTTAAATTAAACGCAGTGCAAAAGCGCCTCAAGTTATGCGCAGCATAAAAAGCCAGCCGCAAAAGTTTTGTGCGCTATCATTAAGTTGGCAGTAGAATGATAATGAGCAGCGAGCAGCGAGCAGCAGCAGCAAGAGGGAGCAAGCAGTGAGCAGGGGCGTGCGGGGGAGTAGTGTGGGAAGGTGTGGCTGCGCAACAAAGCAAGAACAACAGCAGCAGCAGCAGCAACCAAACAAGGAAGGAAGCGAGGAAGGAAGCAAGGAAGCGCAGCACAAAACTAAATTCAAGATGAAAGCTAAACAAAAAGCGCAAAATGGGCGTGGCACTCGCTGATTATCTGCGGTCGCTGTCGACTTTAGTGTAAGGGGAGCTTTGCTAAGGGAGGGAGTAAGTGAGTTGGGGCTGCTGGTGGCAATGGAATTAACATTATTAGCGGAAATTCCTGTGCTGCTGGCAAAACTTGGCAACGCCGGCAGCTCGTGTCACTTTTAACTTTGCACTGTTTTTTTTTATCATTTTCATTTTCATTTTCATTTTGCTTCTGCATTTTTGATGAATTTAAGCAGAAGACGAAAGAAAGAAAAGGCAACAAAAATTTAAAACGCAGCTTCATCTCATTATGCTTAAATGTGCTTAAAAAAATTGTTGCTGTGGCCATTATTAATTTACAGCTTGGCATAAAACGCATTTAATACGTGCACGCAGCACTGCATGAGATGAAGATAGAGTGCGAGAGAGAGAGAGAGAGAGTGCGAGAGAAATGAAATGAAATGTAGTGCACTGAAAATAACACCACGAATTGGCCAATTAAATGTTTCAATAAACCGCGCGAATCATAAATAATCTAGCTATTTTTTACGTTTGTTCTTGTTGTTTTTGCTTGCTCAACATTTTTTGTGCTTTGTGTTTGTTATTGTTGTTATTTAACACACGCAAAGCAGAGTGAAGAGAGCAGCCGTTGCATGCTCTCTTTGCTTTGGCTGTGCATTTTATAGGCGCCGCCTGAAAGTATGCCATAACAATTTTTTCGAAAAAAAAAACGAAATACTAAGCAGCTGCATGGGCATGGGCAGCACTGGTCGTAGTAGTTGCTGCCAGTGCGAGCGGGATGGCAGGAGTGTGTGCTTGGATGCTCCAAACAGAATAGTAAGAGGGAAATGTAAAGCAACGAATTCGCTATACACTTGCTGCCAATGCAATGTTTGTTTGTTATTATATTATTTATATTTATTTTTATTTATTTATATTTATATTATTTTTTTATTTTTATTTTACTTCTTTTCTTTTTATATATAATATTACTGTTGCCTGTTTAAAAAGTTCAACTGTCTGAGCTTGAGCCTTATTTAATTCCTGTTTAATATTTAAACGTATTACCATTTTAAAGTGCTACGACTTAGCCAGCTTTCAAATGTAATGCGTAGAGTGTTTACTCAAAACAATTTGCTGTCCTGCGGCATTGCGCAAAAAGGATGTCGGTCATGCAAAGGGTAAAAAGGCATAAAAAGTATAAATATATATTTGTGTGTATATTTATTTATATACATATTTATATGTATTTGTTATATATATATATGTTTAGATTTATGAATGAGAAAAAAAAACGCTTGTTGAGCGCTGCTCAAAATGTGGGCAAACAAATGTTTTACATTGTTAGGAAGTGGCCAAAGGAATAAATAGAATAAGCACAAACGCTGCAGTAGAGCATGCTCTGTTAGCAGATACCCAGCACTTATGAGAACGCTGCAGGTCAAGTTTGTCTAACACAATTTGCAGTATTTAAGTTACTTATTTCTCTCTAAAGTAAACTTTCATATGCCTCGCTCAGCAGCTACAGGGTATAAGCGAAGACCGAAGCACGGCAGCTCGGTCTGCTGCTCCATTGTATATGCCATTTGGCCTGCAGCGCCATTAGCCATGGCCGAAACAGACACTGAAAGCGAGAACGAGAACGGACAACAAGAGACCCAAGCGGAAACCAAAACCAAAATCTGAATCCTTTTTATGCAGCGATTTCTTTTACATGAATTTTCTATTCTTTGCGCTTTATCATTTTTATTTTGTATTCTTTTTTCATTTGCATTTCTAAGCTGTTCTAATCTGTTTGCCTTTGGCCCTTCTCTGTTGGATTTGCATTTAATTTCGTTAGGTTATTAGTCTGGCTTTTAGCCGGCTTTAAGCGCTGCTTAATTGCCAGCAGCGCGCACCTTTATGAGGCATTTATATTAATGCCGCTTGCAACTTAACAGATTTGCCACACTGACGTCACTTAGCCGCTTAGCCAGTATAGTAGACAGCCAACAGCCGTTGGCCAAGTTTTTGTTCGTTGTCTGTTTTGGACTTTTAAGTTTTATGCGTTATTTGCTTTTGTAGAAATCGCTTCAAATGTTTTCCATCAAAACTGTTAACTGAGCGCAAATAAACAAATGCATAAGAATAGAATTTACGTGGAAAATGGAAGAAGAAAAATCGAAAATTGAAAATTGTATGAAACCAATTGCTAGATAAACGCAAAGGGTCAACATTAAAAATGCAAGAAATGAACTCTGAAACGTGAGCTGTGTGAGCAACAACAACTGAAGTCGGTTCGTGCTTACCTGTAAAAAGCAATAAAAATTTCCGAGAGAATGCAACCATTTGTTATTAGTTAAATTATGAAGTTGAACCTTTCAAAATAAAATACAAGCACGCAGCTCTTTGAGGCCCCCCCAAAAAAAAGCCGTTAACCAAATGTTGGGCCATTTCGAGTTGGGCTTTAATCAAAGCAAATGAATTTAAACGAAGCGACGCCAAAAAGTTCTCGAGCCTCGAGTCGACGTTTTTTTTTTTTTTTAAGTGAAAAGGATGAAAAGGATGCGAATAGCCATAGATGGCAGAGCATAAAATGGACGAGCACTTCGAATGTAAAGCAACGCAAATGGAGTGGGGACAACTGTAGGGCACAGCGGAGGGAATATGGAAATAGAGCTGTGAGTGGTGCGAGATGAGTTTTTCACTTCTTCTTTTTTTTTCTATTTATTTGCGCGAGGATTTGTATAGCTGAAGCTGAAGGATAAGCGCTGTATCCGTTATCCTTTGTGTTTGCATGAATTTAATGCAATCTAAATATTTGTGGGACACTGCTTCTACTACTCTACCACTACTACTTCTTCTTCCCCCTCTTCTCACTCTTCTTCCCTCTATCATTCGCCTTTCTTATTATACTTTTTATTCAGCTGTTGCCATCACTTGCTTTATTCAAATGGATTTCGTTTCGGTTGCTTTGTGGTGTGAACAGGCGAACAAGTTGATGTTTTAATGCCCTTTGAGTTGCGCTAAAGCACAGCAAATCCTTATGCATAATGCAACTAGTTGGAGCGAGACAGACGCTGCGACAGAAAAGGCCAAACTGTTAATGGCTTAAAGCTTCAAGCTAAGTGCTTCAAGTGGAGCAGTTAATCCAGCTTTCATTTACTTTACGCGCAAGTGTAAGCAATGCTGGCTGCTTACCCTTGCTTATAGTGTTGAAAAACGTTATAGTGCTGAGAAATTGTTAAGAATTAAGCGCGTAATTAGAGCGAGAGTTCACTAGAGTGTGTAATTGCAAGTGAAGCAAAGCTTTCTATTACTTCTGCTGGGTTATATGTGTTTTGGAGTGTTGGAAAACGTTATAGTGTTGGGAAATCGTTGAGAATTAAGCGCGTAATTAGAGCGAGAGTTCACTAGAGTGTGCAATTGCAAGTGACGCAAAGCTTTCCATTACTTCTGCTGTATTCTCTGTGCTTTAGAGTGTTTGACAACGTTGTAGTGTTGGGAAACTGTTGAGAATTAAGCGCGTAATTAGAGCGAGAGTTCACTAGAGTGTGGAAGTGCAAGTGACGCATAGCTTTCCTTTACTACTGCTGTATTGTCTGTGCTTTGCAGTGTTGGATAACATTATAGTGTTGGGAAATCGTTGAGAATTAAGCGGGAATTAGAGCGGGAGTGCATTAGAATGTAGAAGTGCAAGTATAGTAAAGCTTTAAATTACTACAGCTGTGTTCTCTGTATCTTTGGAGTGTTGGATAACGTTATAGTGTTGGGAAATGGTTGAGGATTAAGCGCTTAAATAAAAGCGGAGTGCACTAGAGTGTAGAAGTGCAAGTGAAGCAAAGCTTTCCATTACTACTGCTGTGTTCTCTATGCTTTAGAGTGTTGTAAAACGTTGTCAGAACTGTGTGCAGTGTAAGAAAAGTGTTTAAAATGAGTGATCATCGTTTTTAATAATATTTGTAATATTTATTGCTTGATTTCGTAAATAATTTCAGCAACTGCTTCTTCGCGGTTTATAAATAAATCGATGCATAATGTTTTTTCATGTTAATGAACTTATGCTTAGTGTGTGTGCGCTTGTGTGTTGTGTGTGTGTGTGTGCGTGTGTGTGGCTTGAAAGCATTTCATTTATGGCAATTCATTATTAATTCTGCCAATAAGTCAAAATCTATTTATCTATTTCTGTGAATTTCATACATTTGCTGAGCTATTTTTAGCCAAACATCTGGAATCAGGTAGTGTTGATACGTATGTAGTTAGGTAAAGACGGATGGTGGGGGAGGGCAAGGCAGGGCAGGGGAGCGCTGCCACTGTAAGATGCTAATGTGTTGAACTTTTTGGAAATGGCGTGCGCCATTTCAAAATTCCGTATTTCAAATAATTAAAAGGAAAAGCCAACATTCATCAACGTTTTCTGTGAAAATGCGCAGTAAATTACACTCACAATAGACACAATGCGATCACAATAGCTAAAAGACAAAGTGTCGTTAAGCGTTTGATAAGGATATACAGTTTATGCAGGATATACAGGAGCAAGCAGTGAACTAGCAGACAACTAAGCCAAGAACATAAATATTTGCTTTTATTACATTTTGAGGGCGTGTCAAGCAAATCTTTATTGCTCTCCCTCTCCCTCTCTCTCTCTCTCTCTCTGTTATGACCATGTTCTGCTGATTCAAATTGTTGTTTGTCGCTGTAATAAAACGCTTAAATCTAGGTCCATATCTACGCATTCTTTATCCTTGACAAAACGTATAATTTGCGCGTGAAAATTGCAATTTTATTTTTCACATATTGCTTGCATTTTCTCTCGTGTCACATTTGGCCAGAAATTTATTGGCCAATGCGCTAAATGCGCTAAAGCAAAGCAGGCAAAAACCAAAAAAAAAAAGTAGAATAATAAAAATAAAAATTCAAATTAAAAATGCAAATGAAACTGAAATTAATGACGTCAAGCTATTTGGCAATTTGGCTGCTCTATTGGCCAAAAAGGGCCGCATTTCGTTGCACTTTTGCGTCAATTTGTTGTTCGCATTCAATTTAGAATTATTTAAATTTCTTTTTTTGTTTGTTTGCTTTTCTTTACACTAATTGTAATTACTGTGTCGAGGCTGTTGCTGTTTTTGGCAGCGTTTGCCGCGGCTGCAATTAGCAACAGTCACTAAAAGTTGCCTATAAATAAATATGCACACGAGCTGCGAGTTTTGCCAGCTGCCTCTGGTACTTTTCTCTACCCTACATACCCCCTCCTACAGTGTACTATACCCCTTGTCAGCAGCAGGAGCAGCAGCAGCCAAAAGTTGTTTTATTTGCTGGCGCCAAATGGATTTACTTATTAGCTGCACTGGTGAAAGATGGGGGAGAGTGGGCTCTGGGGAGCTATAATCATTATTATGATTAGTATAAATAATTTATATTTATATTTCTATTTATATTATGCTTTGTTCTGCTTATTACAGTTCGTCGGCTGGGAGGAGGTGCCGCGTCCAAATACACGAGCCGAGATTGTGCAGGCAATGCGTCGCATACGGGTGAGTTATTAAGCATACGCAGCGTATGCTCAAATACAATGGACCACAAAGTTGTCAACCCGCATGGGAAAGACATTATCAAAAAACTTTTATTTGCTGCCAATTAATAAGAAACTTTGCCTCTTGAAAAGTGTCTTAAAGTTTTCAAGTGCCGCCTAAAAGCAGGCAACACTTTTTTTATTTGCCTTTGCGCTGCTGCTGTCAATGTCATGTGCCTTGATTACAGTTACCAGCCACGAGATGCGGCAAAGCAACAGCGCATCAGGCATGTTTATCTGCCACACCCATGCCTCCGCACAAACACACACACACACCCACACAACAGTCGTCTGCCTGTCTGACTGCCTGGCTGCCTTTCTTGCTATCTTGCTTGATACGTGCGTGAGTTGGCTTAAATATTGTTAGCTGGCATAACACATGTGTGTGCGTGCGTGTGTGTGTGTGTATTAGCCTTGTCAGGCTTCAATTTGGGGCGCGGCTAATATGGCGCTTGTTATTGTCATGTCTTGCCATTAAAGGCAAACGTCAAAGGCAGCCAAATGTTAATTGAAAATTCGACAATTTCTGCAGTTGAATACGTGACATTTACATCAACTTCTCTCTCTCTCTCTCTTTCTCACGCTCTATCATTCTCTTTTCATTGCTTTCTTTATGTAGTACGAGTGCAAAGTGCAGAATCTGAAGAAACGTAAGGTGACCATACAGATATCCGTTAACGGCGTTCGTGTTGTGCTCAAGAAACGTCGACGAAAAGTAAGTCAAAGTCAACAATACGTTACATTTGCACATCCATCAATTGTCTCAATGTCTGTGTGTGTGCGTGTGTGCGAGTGTAAACAAACAAACAACTGACATTTTGTTATTGTTCGCATTGACAGAAAAAGAACTGGACCAATGACCCCGAGGAAATCGAGTTGCTCAATCATCCCATCTATAGAATATTTTATGTGTCCCACGACAGCAGCGATCTCAAAATATTCAGCTACATAGCACGCGATGCCAGCACGGATACCTTCAAGTGTTCCGTATTCAAAAGTCACAAAAAGGTAAGCCTCTAAAATTCCCAACTGTCAACACTTGAACTACATTAATATATTATTTACATTTCTATATATTAAGTGCAAGTGTCGCATTAAATGTTGTTTTTGATTTTGTCACATTTGTATTTTAATAATAACCAGATGCACAATTTAGTTACTGCTCCCTCCCTTTCCTGCCCCCACTGCGTCTCTTCTAAATATAAACCCATTTGTACATGACATTTTGACTGTCCCGTTTTTGCACAACATTTGGCTGTCATCCAGCGGGGCGTACTGCACGGGGTGGCGGGGGGCAGAGAGAGAAGAACTTGAAAATACTGTACTGTGAACGCAAACAAGCGGCAAATAAACAAATAAGTGCGATATGCACAACTGAATAATAACATTAGTTGCTTTATGCTTCTACATTAGATTTGTTTAAATGCAAATTCAGTTTTTAATGGGCTATGATGTGCTTGATAGGCGACAGAGCTTAATGGGAAATACGGCAATAGAAAGTCATGCGTCATATTAAAGAAGCTAACAGCAGGGACGTCACTTTAACATGGCTCAATAAAACAGTTAACAGTAGCTCAATTTAAATAACATTTGCTTGCTTTGTTCATATGTTTTGTGTTCAATTTTCTATTACAATTTGTAATGTTAATAACATTTAATGTACATTTATCAGCTACTGTTAATTTGCATTAACATAAGTGAAGTCAGAGTTACTTAACAGAAGTGCAACAAATGCTGACTATTTTTTGAAATTTAAATTGATTCTATGTATATTATAGAGATTGAACATATAATATTCTGTTTGCAAAGAACAACTCGTTAACAGAGTAGATTAACATAAGCATAACATAACTAATTTTATATTTAAAGTATTTTGCTAGTGGCAATTCAAACATACTTCTAAGATTTCTACTTACTGATCAACTTAGTCTTCACTTAAAAGAAAAAACTTCTCTACAAATAGTTTTCTGTATTAACTACGCTTAACATGAGTGAAGTGAGAGTCAATTAACATAGTTACAGAATGAACAGCTTTAAAATTAAAGTATTTTCATTAACTAACTTAACTTAACTCTGTATCATTCTATCTAAACAAAATCATGTTCAGTTAGAAAGATATAGACAGCTTCCTTTGTTACGCCTAACTACGCTTAACAGGAGTGAAGTGAGAGTAGATTAACAGAAGTATAGAATGAACAGCTTTTAACTGAAGCATGTGCATTAACAAATACAAAGAGACTTCTCTGTTTCATTATTTGTATGCAGACTCATCTTCAGTTAGAAAGATATAGACTGCTTGGTCTATTAACTACGCTTAACAGGAGTGAAATGAGAGTCAGTTAACATAGTTACAGAATGAACAGCTTTATAATTAAAGTATTGGCATTAACTAACTTAAAGCGACTTCTCTGTATCATTCTATCTAAACAAAATCATCTTCAGTTAGTAAGATATAGACAGCTTCCTCTGTTACGCTTAACATAAGAGAAGTGAAAGTAGATTAACAGAAGTATAGTATATGAACAGTTTAATAACTGAAATATGTGCCTTAACAAATGCAGAAAGACTTCTCTGTTTTATTCTTTGTAAGCAGACTCATCTTCAGTTAATAGACAGCTTCATCTATTAACTAAGCGTAATAGGAGTAAAATGAGAGTCAATTAACATAGCTACAGAATGAACATCTTTATAATTAAAGTATTTGCATTAAAGAGACTTCTCTGTATCATTCTATCTAAACAAAATCATCTTCAGTTAGTAAGATATAGACAGCTTCCTCTGTTCCGCTTAATTACGCTTAACAGGAGTGAAGTGAGAGTAGATTAACAGAAGTACAGTACAGTACAGAGTGAACAGTTTTATAACTGAAGCATGTGCCTTAACAAATGCAGAAAGACTTCTCTGTTTTATTCTTTGTAAGCAGACTCATCTTCAGTTAGAAAGATATAGACAGCTTCCTCTGTTACGCTTAACATAAGAGAAGGGAAAGTAGATTAACAGAAGTATAGTATGAACAGTTTAATAACTGAAGCATGTGCTTTAACAAATGCAGAAAGACTTATCAATATTTTCATTCAGTTTCATTATTTCTAAGCGAAATGATCTACAATTGCAAATGGCAATTCGTAGCCATTAACATTCATCAGTGTCCAGCGAGTCGACACATTTCTCAGTCACATTACTTGGCATTAAAATTGAAAATGTTCAACAGCAAATGTAAGACGCAGCTGTCTGTCTGTCTGTTTGTCTGTGTGTCTCTGCGGACTGACGGTCAGGCTGTTGGCCATATTTCCGTATTATGGCCAATGCCTGAAGTGGCGAACTCACTTTGGCTAATAAAATTCTTGGCCAAAATTGGCAGCGGCGAGGAGCAATTTTCACTCAGCACTCAGCGCGCAACAAGTTTTGACCGCATTTAGGCAAATAAATAAATTTGTGCATTTACTTTGTAGTTGCCGCAATGCATTTTGCTTTGCTTTGATTTGCGGTTGATTGCAACAACATTTGCTGATGTTATGATAGATGTGGCATGCCTCCTTATCTTTCTTTTTTTCTGTGTCTTGCTGGCCTTCAACTTTGCCTGCTGCCTGCAATGTCAAGTCTGGCATTTGTATGTGCGACACAGTTGCTGCTGCTCTGCTGTGTGTGTTTTCCAATTAACAAAAGCATTTCGGGTTAAAGGAATAAGCAAAAGACAGCCAGACGAGACGACAGGCTGTCGAAATGTCTGACAAGTGACACAGTAAATTAAGGCCAAGACAAGTTAGAGATTTGCACACGTCTGTGGCACGTGTGTGTGTGTATATATATGCATATATATATATATTGCGTATACGCCCCCGTGTGCGTCAGTGCGGCCAATCTAAGTGCAGCAATAAACGGCAATAAAACGAACGTGAAAACGAATTCGCGAACCGAAAGTGCAACGCAATTTAGCAAATTTACATTATTATGGTATTAACGGCAGTAGCCCAGCCAGTTCAAATAAACAGCAGACAATGCGATGAAAGCGCTTGATTTATGGCTAAGCAGCCGCTGCCATAAGCAACACGATGCTAACAAATCAGTGCGAATAATGTGAGTGCTGTGAATACTGTGAACACTGTGCGAATGATCCAAATGCTGAAATGATGCAAATGAAAAGTGCCTTTGTTTACTTCCGCGTAACACAAAGCAGTGACGTCACACACAAGTTGCATGCGCCACTGGCCACGGGGCACAAGCAACAAATCGCGCATACGCCACGTTGGCCTTCCCAGCGTTAGCCAAAACAAACGCAGCACGAAACAAAAAAAAAAAAAAAAGCGGCGTTAACAGCTGAGTGGCGAAACGCCAAAGCTTTTCAGGCCAACAAGCGGCAAAGCTTCACAGCACAACCGGCTAACAACGGAGGATCCACGGCAAACGCTTCGCTCTCGGCCCATTGTCCAGTGCCGACTCGACGCTGTGCCGCTGTAGACGTGTGTTCAATATAGCCAAAATAAATATATATAATATATATATATAAAATTATATATATTCTAACAGTTACACAAATTATGCAATTGTGCAGGTGTGCGTGTGTGAATTTCTGGTAAAAATACAACAAACGAAATTTGAAATTGAAAATATTAAATCGAAATTTCTGCCAACTGCAAGAGAGAAATATGCAAAGATGTCAGCGGAATTAATACAATAAATTCAGGCAATGGCATGTCAAATGTTGAAAACAAAATATTTCGCTAGTCCATAGATCAACTGAGTACAAAAAGAAAAAGAAAATGAGCGAAACGTTCATGAAAATGAAAAACAGCAAATCCAAGAAATATGTGAAGCATAGGCCAGCAAAAGTGTTTGTCATGGGCTGTGCTGACGCCATCAGCAACACCAGCAGGCGGGGCAATTAGTTAAGCATAGCAACAACAATAAGAATAACAAAAACCACAACTAAATAATAATAAAAACAACAACAAATCATTAAATATGCTTACCATACAAAAATTGTTGGAAATCAATGGCAAAACGTGCCGAGAACTTTTGAATCTGATGTTGCCCAAAAATATATAAATAACTTGAGTTGCATTTATGTTAAATATATATATATATATATAAATGTGTATAAACAATTGTTAGACCTACGCTGACTGCTTAACACTCACAACTGACGCACTTGGCTCACTTGTTTATGCATATCAATTGCTCAATTGAATTTCATTTTCATTTTCATTTTCATTTTCATTACGATTTCCATCATCTCTGCCCCAAAATGGAAATTGTTAATGATGTGCCCACAGCGTCTTCAATAAATAAATAAAATATAACATTTGTTATTGTTATTGTTGCTGCAGCATAACACGTGATTATTGATTTATGCAATTTATGAATTTCAATTCATTCATTTCTTGCTAGAAAATGTGGCAAAAGTTGCTTAAACACAATTTACAAGCATTTGCTGTGTGTGTTGTTGTGTGTGTGGTTTGCCCTCAAAAATGGCAGCCGCTATTGGCTTTTACTGAATTTTCAATTAGTCTGAGTTTTCGCTTGAGTTTTCTTTCATTTCTTTGGGACTCGGTGCCTTTGTTTTTGCACTTTAACCAAAATAGATCCATTATTTTAATAGCCTGCTTTAAAGTATTTCGACAATCGCACAGGCAGCCCCAGTACTTGAAACGTGTCTGTGTGTGTGTGTGGGTGTGTGTGGGTGTGTGGGTGTGCGAGTGTGTGGGTGTACAAGTGTGTGTTATTTAATGTACATGAAATTATTGAGAGCGCTTTGTTATGGGCATGACTAAGGCAAAGTTAATTAGCAAACTGTCGTGGCTGCAGCTGCAGAACAAAAACCACGTGCGCAACTTGCTGCTGCTTGCAACGTGTGGCAGCAACTGTTGCAAGTGTGGTCGCTGCGGCAATGTTGCGACTTATGGCCACATTAAGACCGCAACAACTGCGCCATGAAATATGTGTGCTGTGTTTGCCGCTTAATGCGCTTTAAATGCTCGACTAGCTGGCTACCCTTTAACTGCCAGACTTTGCCACATTTTTGCCATAAAAATGCGGCACTAAAAAGCTAGAGCAACGAACCGTTCACAATTGCGTGGCGCAACAAGAATTTTCTGTAAAAATTTTCCCTTATGACAAAAGAAAAATGAAAACAACAAGAAGAAGAAGAAGAAGAAGAACAAACAAACAAAACAAACGCAAGAAACTGCCAAAAGTCAAAATGGAAATTAAAATTCAAATAAATACATAAATATGTGCACAAAGGCGATTTGATGGCAATGTTGCTTTAAACTTTAACGAGCCACCATAAATATTCAAGTAGTTTTCCACGGAAAGCGGAAAACAGCGCACAACATTTCTCATTAATTTTTGAGTTCTTCAGCTGTAACTAAAGGCCAAATTGCCACATACTTTAAGCCAATTGAGTTGAGTTGCTTTTTTTGAATGTTTTATTTGTATAGTTTTCGAATTTGATTTGATTTGATTTATTGGCAATTGCGTCAGAGAAGAAGAGAGAGGGAGAGGGAGTTGAACAGACAGAGAGGCAATCAATTCACACCTTTGGCAACTATGACGACAGACACACACACACACACACACACACTGCGTATACGCAATAAACACACTCGACTGCCCCTAAGTTGTGTTTACTTGTTTATATAAATCAGTTGTTGTAATTTCTTTCATTCTTTCGACGCTTGTCAAACACAATGCAAATTGATGTCTCGTTAATGTCACAACCCCCTTCCTCTCCCCCCTCCACTACTATACCACTCTCTAAAAACCCCTTTTGCTAGCTAATAGTTGTTGCCCTGCACCATTAACATTGATGGACAAGCGAATGTAGCTTCACCACAGACTCTTGGCACTTGGCTCTTGACACTTGGCAAACAGCAAACAGAGAATAGAATACAGCAAAAAGCCGAACACTTTTCAACGTTGTCCAACGCAATGATTTATGTTTCGCTTTATCTATTATCAAAAGAGTCGCAAGAACCAAGCAACAAATAAATCACATATTTCTAGAGCAGCTAAACTATATTTATTTCATTATTGTTAAATGATTGTGCACACAATTTCAACTAAAAGTAAAGTTTACATGCTACAGCATTTATTTTTCATATAAAAATTAAATTTTCCTATGCAGATTTCCTTGGAAAATCATATGTTTTGTTAGTTAAACTGCAACTTGGATTAGTTAAGTTTTAATAAATTATTAGAAATTGCTTTATATAGTAACTCAATTTGCCAATAACTTTAGCTAAGAAAGCTATGTGTTATAGACATCAGATTCAACTATATTCAACTATATTTAAATATATATTTAATATATATAAATGTTCAATAAATTGAGTAAACTATGGCAAGTTTCTGAGAGATTAGTTTGCCTACATAGCAGGTAATCAAGTTAAGTAGATTTAGCTGCTCATTATGAACTAGAATAGATTACATTATAGGGTATTTTAATTGTGGATAAGACACACTACAAGTATAAGAACTAAACAAGATTTAAAGAAGTTACTAATTTACCCAGTTTGACTAAGTTTTCCCTCTGAGATTGAGCTGCTTATTTTGAGCTAGAATATACTACTTTATAGGGTATTTTAATTACGGATAAGACACGCTGAAAGTACATGAACTAAACAAGATTTAAAGGAGCTACTAATTTAGCAAGTTTTAATGAGTTTTCTCCCTCAAATTTAGCTGCTCTCTTTCAGCTAGACTAGACTACTTTAAAGGGTATTTTAATTGCGAGTAATACACGCTACAAATACAATAACTAAACTAGATTGAAGGCAGCTGTAATTTAGCAGGTTTGTCCAAGTTTTGCACCTAAGATTGAGCTGCTCTCTTTCAGCTAGAATAGACTACTTTATAGGGTATCAGACTTGTTGATAATACAAGCTACAAGTATAAGAATTAAGCAAGATTTAACACAGTTACTAATTTACCAAGCTTCAATGAGTTTTCTGCCTCAATTGGAGCTGCTCACTTTCAGCTAGAATACTCTACTTTATAGGGTATCAGACCTGTTGATAATACAAGCTACAAGTATAAGAACTAAACTAGATTGAAGGCAGCTACTAATTCACCAAGCTACAATGAGTTTTCTCCCTCAAATGGAGCTGCTCATTATGAACTAAAATAGACTACTTTATAGGGTATTTTAATTGCGGATAAGATACGTTGCTAGTGCAAAAACTAAACTAGGTTGAAGGCAGCTATTTATTTAGCAGGTTTGACAAAGTTTTGCCCCTGAGATTGAGTTGCTCATTATGAACTAGAATAGTCTGCTTTATAGGGTATCAGTACAAGTACAAGTTGTCCCCCCTCCAAGAAAAAAACCGCAACAATTCGTAGTTCAATTACTAAGCATAATTCTCGGGAAAATGTTTTCACTGCAGACCTTCAAGCGTTTGTCTTTATGCCAATCAAACTGGCAACTGAGTGCTGAGCTGATTCACGAGTGCGTTACATATATTCAAACGTATGCAAATCATTCAGTTGGGTAAACCGAAACGAAGCTAAACAAAATGAGGCAAAAGATTGACAACGAGCAGAAGAAATCAAATGCAGTTGGCAGAAATGTAGAAATGCAAAATGTGAAACGAATAAAATGAAAGTAAATGAATCATTTTACGCATTATAAATAGGCAATCAAAACAATTGAGAGGCGATCAGCCAAACAACGGAAAATTGGGAAAATTGTGAAAATTGTGAATTGTGTGCAAAAACAAAGGAAAATGTATGCTTAAACTGAAGGTGCGAGAATATGTTGGAGATGTGTGAACAACCTGGGCCAAGGAGCTGCCATGGGCCACAGACAGCTAAACAATTATGAAATTAATAGTCGCTTAATTGGCCGCGTTTATTGAAATACAATTGAAGCGCATTGAACTGTGAACAGCATTGAACTCGCTGAGAGAAAAGTGAGCTGAAGAAAAGTAAAGGAAAAACAAGACGTGGACAAGTGAAAAGTAAAGTGTCTGTGTGTGTGAGCAAAGTTCCAAGTTAGCCAAGTGATACGTGTGTTGTTCTTTTTTTTTGGCAACAGTTCACTGTACGCCTTGCTGGCCATGAAGCAGGAGAAGAGTCTTAACATGGCCGCCAATGGCACGCCTCCCACACTCAAGCGCAAGCAGCCGCCCCACTTGTCAGAGTCGTCGACAGCACGCAGTCCTATTACCAAGGCCTTTGATTTCTTGCCCTGGCCACGCAGTCGCAGCAAAACTGCAGCCGCCTGCAGCCGCAACGAAACGGAAACGGAAAAGGAAGTAGCAACGACAGCGGAAACGAATGGCAACAAGTGCGGTGAGGTGCATTATCATCGGAATATCTTTCGCAGCGGCGGCGGCTTGATACGCGACATCTTGGTGGGCGACAAGGACAAGGAGAAGCTGCAGCGGGAGAAGCCACCGCAGTCGCCAGTGTCGGCGGCCAAGAAGGCGCAGCGGAAGCAGAAGCAATTGGCACGCAACAAGAGTCTCGACATACGTGAGCTCATTGGCTGTGTGGAGAACGAGCTGGCGCCGAAAGCGTTGGCAGGTCAAGCGGGTCAGCCGGCACAGCGTTTCCTGGACGACACATACATTGAGAGCAAGCAGCGGCACATATTGTTCAACGACGATGAGAATACGGTGTATCTGATTAAGAAGGAGCAGCCGGTGGCAGCTCTGGCAGCGGGCAAAGCACTCAAATCGCACTCCAGCTCCAACTCCAACTGCAACTCCAACTGCAACTCCAACTGCAATGGCGATGTGCTGAAGGCGCGTCTCAAGTTCAAGCGCCTGCCCAGCGGCGACCACTATGAGGCCTCGCCGGAGGCACTGCGTCGCGCCCAGCAGCTGTACCAACGCACCGAGCAGCGGCACACGCTGCAGCGCCGCAAGAGTCTCAGCGACTCGCACTACGAGCAACAGAGCAGCTCCAGCTTGAGCAGCGGCGGCAGCGCGGCTGGCGCGTTGTTGGCTGCGACTGCCGGTGGCATTATGCTGGAGCGACCGAAGACAGATAAGCCGCGCAAGAAGCTGTCGTTTCGGGAGCCCATCGAGGCGGGTCTCACGCCCATGGTGGTGGCCATGTCGGCGGCCCAGCTCGCTGAGCAGCGCCAGCAGCGACAGGTGCGACAGGAGCGACAGGAGCGGCAACGGCGTCGCAGTTCCCCATTGGAGCGCACACTGCTGGGGGCGGGGGGTCAGGGGTTGGACTGTGATAACTTATGCAATAATCGCACAAAGGATGCAATTTGCTGTGGCAATGCGGCAAGTGATCCCGAGGTGGGTACAACGTACGACAAGACAACGACAGACGACGACGCCACGGGGCGTATACGCAATACGCTTTGTGTTTGCTGCTTAATGTCAGCCATATGCAGGCATAGCGCTTATTGCTGCTCTGCCGATTAATATTAATTGTTCTGTTACACACTCCCGCACTCCGCACTCTGCACTTTGCCCACATATAGTACAACTACAACTCATACTCATGCCCCGTTTGGCCTTGTGGCCACGTCTCCTCTTTGGTCTCTCCGCAGTCTCAGGCCATGCGCATTGTACGCACCGTCGGACAAGCCTTTGAAGTGTGCCACAAATTTAATCTTCATAAGAATTCCCTGGAGCCCAATGACGAACGCTCCGATGTCTCATCGTCGGAGCTGCTCGATGTGGAGCAAATCAGCGAGCAGCAGCTCAGCGAGGATGGCGGCCTCTGTGTGTTGGCCAGCGAGACGCCAAAGAAGGGTAAGTGTTAGTCATAGAGATGGATGCGATTAGCATTATGCAACATATGTCAGAGATATGCCATGTGCTGACTTTTATATCTCTCTCTCTATATATATATCTCTATCTTCACTCCCCTCTCTTCCGTCTCTTCGCTCGACAAATCATTCAACCGCTCGCTGGGTCGTTGTTCGCAATAAATAAATGAAAAGCTTTCGTTGCTGACGCTGTCGCTTCCTGGGGCGACCGACTCGACTGTTGCAACTGCAGCTGGCCACTTGGTGCTTGCCCCACCAGCTCCCTTGGTCCACTTCGGCCACGTCTGGACTGCATTAGTTTTGCAATTTCAGTTTCAGTTTTGGCATTTCAATGCAAATTTTGTGCTGTTTAATTTGAAATTCAGTTCAGTTTTGATATCGAAATTTGCATTTAAATTGCATTTGACAGCCACAGCAAAGTTCAGCGTGAGGTGGCAGTAATGCGGGAGGTGGGTGGGGGGATAGAGCCGAGGGGACCGACAACAACTGGCGACATTTAAGAATTTAATAACAATTAATAAACAATTAAGCAAGGCATTGCAATGGGGAAATTAAACGATTTTAATATAATTCATTAGCACAACAAACAGCAATGTGCATACAATAAAAATGACGAAAGTCGAGTGCACGCGACAGCAGAATACCCTGAACAAATCTCTAAAGAACTTACTTCTACTAAACTGAAGATTGCGATACATTTGCAGTGTTAATTCCTCAAATCGAACGCAATTTGAGCTGAGCAATCAGCTCAGTTTCATTAAGCTTGCTTGCGCGCCAAAGCTGAGTGCTACATCACTCGCTGGCCGCAAAGAACAAAGCGCAAGCAGTTCTTTCTTTTCTGATTATCTTCCACATTTATAGAGCGAACTTGCTGAAACTTTCAGCATTGCTACTCCATTGTATTTGTCAAGCACCTGTTAAGTTAGAAGCGTCTACTTTGAGAAATGTGAGCATAATTTGAAATAAACTTGCCAAATTTGCTGTCTCTAGCTCTTTTAGTTGCTGACAGACAGACAGACAATATCTCCCCGTTCAGGCTATACAAATAATGCCATATTGAAGCATTGAAATAATGAAACATCGTGGCAGAAGATTGCCTTAATTTGCCCATCAGCTCAGGCACTTTGACGTCACCAAGCGACACGAAGCACAAACCAAAAAAAATAAATAAATAAAATAAAAAAAATACAGACAGAATTCGCTATATTTCAATTTCAATTTCATCTTTTTCTTTTATATTTACTTATACTTTTTCCTCTTTTTCTTTACGTTTTTTTCCACTTATTTTGCGCTCATTCGTCTAAAAGAAGCGCACGACATCATTCGCTGCAAATTCGCAGAGCAAATAGCTAATATAGCCAGACAGTTGTTGATTATAGACATATTGGATGGCCAACTGTGTTGCCAAGGCCCTTACGTGTAATACAAAACCGTTTTGTTGTCGCCCAGGTTACACTGCCCACAAAGCAGCCACAAATCACGTGTCTTCTGGCCATTTCGCATTGCCAAGAATGTCGTCTGCCAAGCAAAAATAATAATTAATATATTTATTTGCCTTAAGAATGCCACAGAAATGCGCTCTACTCTATATATGGCCGTGTAATCTGGCATACCCTGTAGTCAGCGCAATTTCTAGCTAGGGTATCTTAACTTGACTGGCACAGAAAGTGTATTCACATCAGTTTGTCTCTGCCAGTTTCGCTTGCTTTTCTGGATTGCAGGGTATTCGGCTGTTGGGCTTGCTTGCAGGCAGCTGCGCTGACTCGTTAATATTCATATTTTTGTAGGCGTCTGTTGACTTTTTCTCAAAAAGAAAGAAGAAGAAGAAAATATACTTTTCGCTTTGCTGTTGTCTGTGTTGTGGCATGTGGGTTGTGCTCTGTGTGTGTTGCCTGTTGCCTGTTGCCCGTTGTCTCTTGCCTCACGCGCAACAGATGCTGCCGTTATGTCTATGCTGAATAATGGCTCATACAGATATAGCAATAAAACCAAATTAATAATAATAATATTAATATTAAATGCGCTTGAAAATTACGTCTGTTGTCAGGGACAAGTTTATGCGGGCAAATGTAATCTTAACTGTGGTCCACAGTCAGCTCAAAAGTGTGCTACAGATGGGGAAATCTTTAGACTAAATGGGAATCTCTGCAGTTTTCTATAGAGAAGCTATAAGCTCAGTAAAGCTGAAGAAGCAGATGAGTATTGCAGTTGATTCGCTGTCATTTCCTTTGCTGAGAAATATGTTTTCTTCTGTTTAATTGAGACAATTGCCGTTGCTAACAATCATAAATTTGCTCGAAGCTCAGCATCTTATTGTCATCTAACTTCTTTCTTCAGCTTTCTTGATAGATTTCTACTTCCTTCAGTTTCCTCTTTCTCCTTTCATTAATTTTCTGTAACGATTTCTCTATCTCCTTTCATCAGTTTCCTCCAAAGACTTCACTTTATCTATTCTTTAGTTTCCTCTATAAATTTATATATCTGCTTATATCATTTACTTTTCTTCAGCTTCTTCTTAAGATTTACCTTTCTTCTTTCATTTTACTACATAAATTCCATCTTTTTCTTCTATAATTTTCCACTAAAGATTTATCTTTCTCCTTTCTTCAGACTCTTCAGTTTCTTTCTTCAGTTTCCCCAATAGATTTCTCCTTCTCCTTTCATAATTTTCCTCTAAAGATTTCTTCTTCTGCATTCGTAATTTTCCTCTATAGACTTATTTTTTCCTTAAATCATATTCCCCTAAAGATTTCTCTTTCTCATTTCATTAGTTTCCTCAATAACAAATCTTTCTCTTTTCATTAGCTTCGTCTATAGATTTCTCAATTTCCTTTCATCAGTTTCCTCTAAAGACTTCACTTTATCCTTTCTTTAGCTTCCTCTATAGATTTGGCTTTCTTCTTTCATAATATCTCTCCAAAGTTTTCTCTTTCTCCTTGCTTCAGTTTCCTCAATATATTTATCTTTTTCTTTTTTTCCTTTTCTTTCTTTTTCCTTTCATCAGTTTTCTCTAAATATTTCTCTATATTTTTTCATAATTTCCCTCCTAAGATTTCTCTTATTCTTTTCATTTTTTTTATCCAT
Organism: Drosophila macrospina; assembly: GCA_035042075.1. Classification (NCBI taxonomy): domain Eukaryota; kingdom Metazoa; phylum Arthropoda; class Insecta; order Diptera; family Drosophilidae; genus Drosophila; species Drosophila macrospina. The sequence goes on along the minus strand of JAWNLW010000140.1, from coordinate 532,047 downwards.
AAACTTCTCTTTTTCCTAAGATTACTCTTTCTCTTTCACTTTTCATTAGTTTCCTCTATATATTTACATATCTTTTTTCATAACTTCCCTCCTAAGATTTCTCTTTCTCTTTTCATTATTTTGCTTCATAGAATTCTCTTTCTTGATTCATCATTTTCTCTCCTAAGATTTCTCTTACTCTTTTTATTAGTTTCCTCTATAGATTTATCTTTCTCTTTTTATTAGTTTCCTCTATAGATTTTTCTTTATCCTTCCATAATTTCCCTCCTAAGATTTCTCTTTCACTTTTCATTAGTTTCCTCTATAGATTTACATATCTTCTTTCATCATTTTCCACCAATGATTTCCTTTTCTCCTTCCATCATTTTCCCCCACTGATTTCCCTATTTCCTTCCATCAGTTTTCCTGTACAAATTTCCCCACAGATTTTCCTTATAATTGACTCCAAGTGTTTACTCGACACTTGCAGCTGCCGAGACAAATCTTCTGAGCAGACCTTAAATTGAATGGGATGCTTGGACATATTGTCTTGTGTTCAATGGCTAATTAGGTCATTTGGCTAGTAAAATGAGCAAATAAAAATGAGAAATGAATCAGTCGCTGAAAATAGCTGATTAACATGTGCTCAAAGCAGATTGTAATAGACAATCAATTGTATCTCTCTGCTTGCAGTTCGCGTATCCTTGTTGTATAGATTTAAAGTGCTCGCTGAGGCGTTAAGAGTGAGACACATAAATTAGTTATATGAACAATTAAATGGGGTAAAATTGCTAAAATAAATTTGGATGGTGAAGGAGTGAATTGCTGAAATGCTTTCAAGTGAAACAGTACGCAGTTATTAACATGTGCCTCAGTCTCAGGTGCGAAATTGTTGAAATATATGAGAAGACGATCTACGATCTCAACAGGTTTTTACGATTTGCCACATTTTCCACTTTTCAAATTACACGCGCACAATTTCGAGAACTACGATGAAAATGAAATTTCAGCTTTTGTGGGGCAACAGCAAAATTGTTGAAATATTTGCGAACACACAAATCAAATATGAAGAGAACAAAATAAAAGAAAAAAGCAAAATAAACATTGCAATGAACTTTGCAGGATCCTAGAAAGAAGAGAGCGATGGGAGGGGGAATAGGGGGTATAGGACGTCAGTGGGGTGTGTATAATTATATCATTATTTATTGTATGCGCAGCATAATCAAAACAAATATTGAAATCAAGCTGCTGTAATTAAGTGGAAATTAAGTGCAAAAAATTGGTAAAGCGCCAGGCCAGGCACAGCAGGTGTGCCTGTGTGTGTGTGTGCCTGTGTGTGTGTGTGTGGCCTTGACAAATGTGATTTACTTGAGTCTCTGTGCGGTCCGTTCGATTCATTCGCTCGGGCCTCCATTTACACGCTCCAGTTGGTCCACAAACTAATAGGTGTAACCATTCTACGGCTCTATTTATAGATCACTTGGCCATAACGCCCGATTTGAACCACACGCAACCACAGCGGCCGAACCACTTGGAGCTGCTGCCGCCAACACAGTCGAGTCTACGCAAATCGACCAACCTGCTGGTGAGTTCAATTCGACAATTTCACAATTCCACAATATTATTTCCATTGCATTAAATCGCCAACTAATTGGGCTAGTTATCAGCAAATTAAACTCAACACAACAAAATCTTCAACAATTCCAATGCCATAAAGGCAACACAATTAGCACAATTTCCATAAATTTATATTTAAAAAAAACAGTAAGCAAAAATGTACAAAAAATAGCAAACAATAAAGACTTGCGATACTTTTGTTTATCTAATTAAAAGAAGAAAAAAACACAAAGGCGTCGATAGTAAAATAATATTTAAAGCCGCGTGACCATATCAAAATTGATTATAAATTTGCCATGCATAAACAAAAACAATAAAAAGCAATCAAAAATTAAATACATATTTTTGTAAAATAAATATAAACAATTATTTGGCAACTTTGTGCCCTCAATTTTGAGGGGGTGTACCTTGAACAAATATACAAAAGTTAATTAATAAACGCAACGCCTACAAAGTGTTTAAAATTATAAACAAATTTTGATTGTGTTTTCTTTTTATATATATATATATATATATATATTTAAAAATGTTAAAACAATTGAATTTATTTGCGAAATAAATCTAAAAAGTAGCCCAACTAATTCCTAGAAATTTCTGCTATAATAATTAATTATTCAGTAGGTGTTTTTTTCTTATTAAATATAAATAAACTTTAACGAAATGTATTTTTAAAATAAATATAAACAAATTTTTGTTTATAACTGCAATAAATTACAGACATATTTAATTACATTTTATAAATAAATACAAAGAGCAATAGAAATAAATATATAAACTATTTTGCTAGGTATTTGCGAGCTAGTTTTGCACACTCAATAAAAGTCAAAAGAATTAACTATAAATAATGCAAAACTTGTGAAAATTAAACAGTGAAAAGTCAGAAATATTTGCAGTTAAATGAATATGTATAATTAATTATGTTTTGTGCTACTCTACTAACAGTGCGATGTGGAGGACAAGTCGCCTGGGTCGCCGTCATCGCCGCGCACGGAGATTACGCAGCTGAAGGATCAGCTGGAGGCGCAGGCACAGCAGACGCGTCAGGCGTTGGGGCAACTGATGCTGGTGAGGGAGCAGCTCATCTCGGAGACAAATGCGCGCATCGAGGCGCAGGTGAGTTGAGGAAATAGCTAGAGAATATTCAATCACTTACACTCTTTCCATCTCTCTCGCTCTCTCTCTCTCTCGCTAGGCGCGCACACAGCAACTGCTGCAACAGAATCGAGAGCTGCTCGAGCATTTGGCCTCGCTGGGAGCCTATAATGAGCAGCAGAGTGCGGGTCTGACCTCAGCGAACATTGGCATGGCACCACAGGTGAGAGGATCATTGCATTGTTAGCCCTGAACTGGGCCCAGTTAACTAGAGAGTTTATGTTGTTTTGCCCTGCGAATGCCATAAACAAATTGCGCTTTGATTTATGCCTTCATAATTTTGTTGAGCGAATAATTCATGAAAATTGAAAACACAATTTTCGGCCATTGCATGTTTATTTTCCTTTTGCTGCCCGTCGACTTTTTGTTGTTCTTATTCGTTTTGCACGCATTCTGCTCAGTCTAATGTTTGTTTGTTTGTTTGTTTGCTGTTCGTATTGTTGTTCATTGATTAAGTTTAGCTGCAGTGTTAATTGACTTGAGATACCCCCTTTTCAACAGCAGCAGTCGCAGCTGCAGTTGCTGCTACAGGCGACCAGCAACAACAACAATTTGGCCACAATCAATCAGCAGATTAACAATCTGGGCAACATCAATCAGCAGTTAACCTCGCTAAGCCATCAGCTTAGCGGCCTCAATCAGCAAAGCCAAAATCTACAGAATCTTCAGAGTCTGCAGCACCAAACGCGCACCTCGTCGCCCACATCCTCTGCCCAGCAGCAGCAGCAACAGCAGCAGCAGCAGCAGCAACAGGCGCAACTGACGCCACCAACACCGCCACTGACAGCGGCAGGAGCGAGCGGCAGTAGTCCGTATCCCTCGATGAGTCAGCTGCACAGCATCAGCAGTCAGCTGCAACAGCATCAACAGCAGCAACAGCAGCAGGATGCGCTGTCCAAGGATCTGTTTCAGGTCAATCAGGAGCTGCTCAATCGCCTGCAGGCGTTGAATCTTAATGCGAATGCAACTCAGACGCCAACGCAATCGCAATCGCAGCAGGCACAGCAAGCACAGCAGACGCCATCTGCCTCGCCACACAATTCATATTTCTTTGTCAATCCGCTGTCCTGCACACCAGCCACGCCCACAACGCTGAGCAACAACAATGCATTCAACTTCCTTGCCTCGCCAGGTGGCGGACTGAATGCCGTCAATGCATTGACGCCATCGCCGTTGGGCACATTGAATCGCAACTCGTATACGGGCAGCTCTACGCTCAACGAGGACCTACGCCTGAGCATCGAACAGAATCTTAATAATCTCGAGGAGCAACTCAAGGTGGCCGTGTCGAATGGCAATTTAGCTGGCTTGGCCTGTGGCGGATCCACGGGAACGGGAACGAGGGACACAAGTCGCAGCTCATCCACGCTGGACTCACCATCGTCGCCGCGACAACGCAGCAGCAACAATAACTTAAGTCCTGGCAGCAGCAGCCAAAGCAATAGCACCACCAACAACAACAACAACAACAACAGCCACAACAACAACAATAACAACAGCAATTCAAGGGAAACACGCTTCAATACGGTGCTGCTGCGAGTCACCGACGAGGCGGGACATCAACGTAAGTTGTCGGCCACGCCCAGTTTCATAACGAGAAGCACCAGCGAGAAGGTGCCCAACCGCAGCCAGATGATGAGTCAAGTGCAGAGAACCGCCTGGGCCAGGCACACCACCAAGTGAGGGTCGAGAAGTCAGGAAGAAGTCCAGGAGTCCAGGAGTCAAGGAGTCCAGGAGTCCATGAGTTGTGGAGTGAGAAGAGTGGAGAAGCCAACTCTTAAATTATGAATAGTCACTTAAGCTAAGTTGCGAATGAATGCGAATGCCCGGTATGTGAGTGTATGTGAATATGCGTATGAGTACGAGTATGAGTATGAGTAACAGTATTAAATAGTGGAGCAAATTTCAATTTAATTTGCATTTGCAGAATTTTCTAGTCATGCGAAAGTATTTTTCAAACATAATCTAAATTATACAAATTGCAGCATATCAGAAAATGATTAAAACAAACCAAAAACAACAACAACAACAACAAAAATCCTAAAAACTATGGAAAAATAAAGTATTTTCTCTCCCCTAAAAGTGTCAAAGTGAATAGTTGTTAAGCTCTTATAAAAAAAAAGGAAAAGAAAAATAATAATAAATAAAAAAAACGTATATTTATGAATATTTAGTTACAAACTATTTTGTATATTGTTGTTATTTAATGTAAAACTTCCAGAATTGTTTGCTCAAATTTAATCAGTTAAATCGAATGCAGTATAATGATAATTATTATGTCAATATCGTATAAATAATAAATAAAAATGTAATTAGTTGCAGCCACTGTTAAATGTATATTATAAATTATTATTTGTTAAGCAACAATACAACACTATATACATACAAACAACAACAACAACAACAAACAATAGCAATAAAAATGCATATAAATAGTCCAAAATGCGCAGATATTAAAGCAATATATAATCATTATGTTTCCTACACGCAGCATTGAACAGTTTTCCTAATGAGTTTTCAGCCGCGCACCAGAATCACATAGTTACACTTTTAATTACATTTTTCCGTTTTTCTCGTTCAGTGTGAAAAGCCGATTTGAGCCGTTAAAAAAATATTTTAGACGGCGGCTAAAAGAATTAATTATTTAAAAATCGTACCACACGCGTAGTTATTGCATACTTTTGAGCGCAGCGCGAATTGTCAAGTGTGCGTGGCATGCACAAAAAGTGCTGCATACTTTTAAGCGCACTTGTATTACGCATACGCCGTGTTGGGATAATGAATGGCCGAACAGGCAGTGCATAAATTTCGCTTGATAAATGAAAAATGATAGCAGACAACAACAAAAAAAAGGAAGCACAAGTGTCGCCATTTCCCTGCCCTGTGCGTCTTCCCCTCTCTTTCGCTGGTTTTGGTGGACGGCAATTTGCGCACATAACTCATTTGCATAAATTTACACACTGACTATTTTTTTCTTCTTTTTTCTGCTTATGGTCGACTCATTTACACAGCTCTCGTCGACGGCTAAAGTGGCTCGCTGGTTTCAACAGCTACCCTGGCATACCGCCTCACTGTCTCGCCCCGAAAGCGGTTTCGTTTCCGGCGACTCGCGTTCTGAGAAGTATCAGGAGGATCATTTCTATGGCGGCATGGTAAAGGAAACGGATGATTTATGCGATGAATTTCTACTGGTGGAGGGCAGCAGCACCATTTGGACCAAGTTAAGCGCCAAAAAACGTCGTAAATTGCTTGGCATGCGTTTGGGCAAAGTGACAACATTTTAACTTATCCCTCCCTCCCCCACGTCGAAACGCCCCGCCAACGAACCAACAATCACTACCAACCGTAATGTGTGCGTTTATTAGCTGTTAAGTGAGATATGTTTTTGAAGTGAAGCCCTAAGCAATGACAGTTTTTTATTTTGAGTTAAGTAGCTACTTGAATAGGTTAGCTAATATGAAAATCAATAGACTAAATGACCAAATTAATCCAAACGAACGACATGCTCACTGAAATGCCATGAACACAAACACACTGAGAGAGAGAGAGAGATAAGTAAGAAGTGCAGATAAGATATGAATAAGCGTAGACATAAGTCAATTAGCGAGCATTATGCTTAAGCTCAATGTGTATTTAAGTATTAATAAGCTAAGTAAATGTATTTCGCATGTAAGTCACACACACACACACAGACACACACACAGAGAAAGACAGGCAGGCAGGCAGTCAGGCAATTCATTAGGTGGACAAACAGGTCGCATTTATCATGCGCCACGTAACACGAAGGAAACATAATAAAAGAGCCTCCAATTGCTGCTTAACTTGGCCAACTTTTCATGTTTGAGAAAAACTGGTTATTAAGCTAAGCAAACATGCACACACTTAGGCACACACACACACACACACACACACACCAGCACACACAAGCACAAGCACGCATAAAGCGTTAAAAACGCTGCAGCTTCCTTGCGGATTTGACTTGCTTGAAGATGTATGTGGAAAAGCAAACAAGGACAACAGAGCACACTGTGTATATATATGTGTGTGTGTGTGTGTGCGTGTGTGTGTGCACGCAACTGTTTGTTATTCATAAATATTTCAGCATCAAGCATTTTATGCATAAATCGATTTCACTTTTATGTGGCCACCTTTTGTGTTGTCTGAGTACTTTTTTTTGGGGGGGGGGGGTTAACTCTATAAATTTTTGGCTGCAGCTGCGGCAAGCCCAGGCAATTGCCAACGGGCATACGTGGCGTATAAGTGATTACCACGCCGAGGGTCGCTTTGAGAGTGGGTAACAAAAGTAGAAGTTTGGCAAGCCAGGTAGTTAGTTGAAAGCTTCAACAGTTTGAAGTTGAATAAGTTGAACAAGTTTTCAAACAGAAACAGAAAATAACAAACAAGTAATCAAAGCATTTAAGCAAACAATTCAAATAGTTAATAACTAGTTTAAGCTTAAGCTATCATATTAACTGACGATTTTCCTAACGATTTCAAGGCCTTTTCATTTGCTGTTAAGCAAGAAATATAAAAAACAAAACGAATTAAATTAAATTAAATTACAAATCAAATGAAATTAATGTACGTAATGGTTTTAGTTAATTTATGCAACAATTTTTTGAGACTGAAACTGAAATTTGTACTAAGCATAAATAGAGAGAGAGACAGAAAGAGAGAGAGAGAGAAGAAGTGAAGTTAAAACATGCGCACACACACACATATCACACACACACGTCACACACACATTCCATGAGCATTTTTTTACAAAAGCTATTTAATATTAGATTAATTCTATTTAATGTTATTAAGTTCAGGCAACAAAATAAAGTGTATAATAAAAATTAAATGCACTTGCAGTTTTAATTGCCAATTGCTGCTGCTGTCGCTTTTGTTGGTGTTGCTCACTTTGCTGTTCAATTAATTTAACGTGCTTCGCATGTAATAGCATTGCAAGCATTGCAGAAGCAGCAGCAGCAGGACACGACAGGACATAACATACACACACACACACACACACACACACAACATTGCCGAGCACAGCACGGCAATTGGGCTTGGCTGCCAGCAGAACAAGCGCATTCAGAGGGAATAGGGGCGCTGTTCTGTTTGAGCGTATCGCATATTGAAAAATTAGAAAACAAACCCAAGGCAACTCTCGTGTGCGTTCATAATTACCAGGACTACAACAACAACAATAACAAAAAGAAAAACTCTACAGAAGCGCACTAATGGAGCGTTGAGCAAATGAAAAATGAAAAACGCGCGACATGCGATATTTTTATTCCATTTGTGTTTCTTTCTTTTCTAGTTTTTGACACTTTTTGGGGCACAGGCTGGGACATAATTACATAAAGCCAACAGGCATGTTATTATGGCGACCCTGAAAACAGGAAGTTCATTTACACACACACGCACACACACACGTTACACATACGCAGTGTGTGCAGAGCAACATGTGAACTGTGTGACAGCAACAAGAAACAGTTGAAAGTGCCGCGTGTCCTGTGCTGCTGTCAGTCGCCTTGTGAACGTCATTCACATTCACACTCACACACACACTCACACTCACATTCACATTCACTTGCTCGTTTATTGCGTGGCTTCAACGCCAACGCCAGCGTCAGCGTCAGCGTCAACGTCGGCGCGTTTAATTCACATTTTATTTACGCTATTGTTGTTGCTGTTGTTACTGTTGCTGTTGTTGTTACTGTGGCTGTTGCTGTCGACTGGTCGCGTAATTGTTGCTTCCTTTTGGCCAGGACATGGATACTATTCGCACACTCGTAGTACGTTCGCGTTGGCGCTGCACAGCGGACGTGTTCGCGGCACTCAACTCAAATTGTTCAGTCAGACAATGCAAACGAACGAATCTAGTGAAAATGTGCCACCAAATGTGCCACCGAATGTGGCAACAAATGTGCCACCAAATGTGGCAACAACAACAGCAACGGACTCCAGGCGCAGCACACCTGCCGCTGCGCCGCGTCGTCCCAAGCCTGGCATTCTGCGTCTGGACATTAATAAGCCACGGCGCTCATCAGGTGGTTCAGTGGATTTTCGATGCGTCAGCGGTGCTGGTGGTGTGGCTTCTCCAGCTGCTGGTGTTAGCAGCGCTGACGGGGGCAGCGGCAGCGGCAGCGGTGCCACAGCCACAAGCGGCAACAGTGAGGTAAGTGAGCATGATTTACTGTACACCAGGGAGTGCTTACGATTTTCTCAGCACACGTGCAACAGTCCGCAGTGGCAGCCACAAGCACAGCTGCCACAAGCACCCAATGGCCAATAAAGCAGCACCAACTGGTCAAGCAATGCAGCAATGGTCAGCAGCAGCTCCACAGATCAAAGCGTTTATAACTTGCTACAAAAACTATGAGTTAAGACTTAAGCTGAACGAGTAAATACCCTAGAGAAGCGCATTAACAGCGACGCAATTCTGTGGAAGTTATGCGTTGTTAAAGCTTTAAAATGATTGAGCAAATTATAAAGTAAACTCAGGCGATGTGAATTAGTCGACTAGTGAATACCCTAGGGAGCTGGGAAATAACTAATGCTAAGTGCAAGAGCTTTCAGTTGAATAGGAGAGTACAGAGAACAGACTTTCTATAGTATTATCAATTTTATAGGAAATATAAATAAAAGTGTAAAAGTTTGTGCATTAGGTCGACAAGTGAATACCCTAGAGTACTGCAATTAAAGCTTGACAGCGTTCAGAGCAAATTGAGCATAATTTACTTAAAGAAATTAAGAAATTCCACTACAAAGTGAGGCATTAAACGGCAAGTGAATACCCTAAGTAAATGACAGAAGATAGCTTAGACAGAAGACAGAAGATAGCTTAGACAGAAGACAGAGGGTAGCTTATGAGTTTTAAAATTAATTAAAGAGTTTAGTAGCTTTCTGTGCTGGATTACTGCTTAAATAATGAGTATTGAGAGCTCATATCTTGTCTCTAAAATATATATATAAAAGTGAATATTAATGGTTAAGCTAACGAGTGAATACTCTGTAAATTGTAGTTATAGAATGTAAGTAGGAATTTGTATAAAGGTAGAAATAGGTATTGTAAAATCTAGAGAAGAATATGAAGGAATTCTAGAAAACATTTCTGATGAAAATGTAGATATAGAATATAGATACATAGATATAGAAAATATAGGTTTATAAATTGTTTATCAATTAAAGAAATTATATATGAAAATTATGGTTTATTTAATAAGTGAATACCTTAATGAATTGTTTGCTAACGAAGTGAGTTTAAGCATTTAAATGTGTAACTAAGTGTGAAGTATTACTGGGATAGATTTCTAAAGAAAACATAGTATAAATATAGCTAGTAAATTGTTCATAAAAAATAACAAATAAGTGTGGAACATTAAGTTCAGTGTAACAAATATATAAAATGGTAAATTGTTTGCCAAAGAGATGAGCATAAGGATTACAATTTATAGAAGAATATGAGGCATTCTTGGAATAGATTTGTGATATCTCAACTAATTAATTTATAGACAATAAGTGAATAAAATAGTAAACTAAAGAGTTAACTGAAGACATGAGATTGAGGATTGAGAAATTTGTAGAATAGTTTTCCGTTCTCTAAACTTACAGCTCAGAGTTTGTAGCTAACTAAAGCGATGTGATTGTGAATTAAAATATTAAAGAGAATATTATAGATTTCTGGGGCAGCTTTCTTAACTTCTTAATAAAATTAAAAATTAAGTAATAAGTCTCTAGACTAGAACTCATTTGCTAAGTAACTGCATTGGTATGAGTTCGTTCTGTGACAGATTTCCTACTGAGATCACAAGTACACAAAGCTTATGTAATAACTGCCACACTCCCACTCAGGGAACAATGCATGCAGAGCTTAATGAGCAGTGAGCACAGAAGAGGACATGCAGATGGACAGATGGACAGATGGACAGAGAGACAGCTGGACAGTTGGACAGCTGGACAATTCGACAGTTGGACTGCAGCTAGACACGCACAGTCATTAAGTCATAAAGCCATAATGTGAGCAATCACAGCAAACCTGGCAGCACTTGCCACTTGCCACTTGGCACTTGGCACCGCTTGGCAACAGTTGGCCCCACAAGTGGGTCAAGTAAGCATATGAGAAATGTATGTTTGTTCGTGTTACACACAGTCACCGAAACGAGACGAATAAAATTCACACACAGAGCAACACAAACCAAACAAAAAAGCAAAACAAAAAGCGAAGATTGCAACAGAATATTAAGAAAGCAACGACAACTGGCCACAATGGCTGCCCCAAATGATGTGTTGGAGGTGGCAACCATGCGCTTCCTGACCGGCAGCAGCTATGAGGGAGCCTGGAATCAGGCGGTGCACATGATGGATGGATTTGGTAACTATCGCTTCCCCGATGGCAGCGAATATCGCGGGAGGTTCGTGCGGGGCAAGTTCCATGGCTTTGGGCATCTGAAGTTGGCGCAACCGTATCGCTTCACCATCAAGGGGGAGTTCATCAATGGCAAACTGGTGAGCATTGAGGATATGTGGTTCAACGATGGCCTCCATGTGCAGGGCACCTTTCAGAATGGCAAGTTCCTTTGCGACGATTGGAACTATCTAACGCCCAAGGATCGTCGCTATCAAGCGGAGCTCTTCTATGGCCAACAGCCGGTGGGACCCACCTCCTATTTGACCAGCAATCTGATGGAGCGAAAGCTGCCCGCCGATTGCTACGATGCCGAGGAGGGTATCTTCAATGCCAAGAACGGTTGGCTGATCGACCGGCCGCAGCCGTACTCCAAGAGCATCTACGTCAGCTGCCCGCACGAGAAGAAGTGGATAATGCGGCACTGTCGTGGTGCGCACAAGGAGCATGTGATTGAGCCACCGCCGGACTTTTGTCGCGAAATCATTGGCAACAATCTGGCCACGGAGGAGGGACAATTGCCGAACATTACGATCTATGCGCCCAAGAAGGATATCAATCGCGAGCGCTACTATCCCAAGTTCTGCAAGGAGCGATCAAGTGTGGTGCAGGCAACCGCGGACTTCCTCTTTGCCGCCAATCGGCCACCCAATGAGCCAAAAACAGCCACCGAACTGTGCATACGACGTCACTACGAGAAGGAGCGCCAACTTGGCGACGACTTCAGCAAGTTGTGGCAACGCAAGCGTCCTGGCGAACCAATGCCGCCAATGCAACAATCGCGCCCATGGACCAGCAGCTCCGATCCCGCGAATGTCGACTCGGGTGCCACGCAAACCATGTCGCAGAGTGTCTCGGATGTGTCGCTCATGGAGAATGTCAAGGATGTGTACGAGACGGCCTTTTGGATGGCCCAGAAGAAGCCCATCGATAATCTCTATGTGGTGCAATCAAATATGAAGCGACCCACCAGCTTCGTGGACATTAATCGCTCCATATTCGAGCTATAGAAGCGAATCGCATCCATCTACTGATTAACTAAGTAACTGATTACGTTATCAACTTCAAGTAAATTCAAGTATATCGAAAATGCTGCTAACAACAACAAAAAAATCTATTTGAAAATCGAATAAAATGTGAATTATGCACTCAGCAAAACTCAACTCAACTTACATCAAGTTGTAAAAACATATTTAATATTCTAAGTTTTGCGCTTATTTTGAGTTGTTTCATTAGGCCATTATATTATTAGTATTATTAGTTAATTAAATTAGATTTTAGTTTTATTTTAAATGCGCTTTGATGTGCCGTAAATAAAAATAAGCAGAAGATACTTTAATACTTTTAGAATTAGTGAGTTAATTAGTTGACTTAAATGAGATTTTAGTTTTATTTTAAATGCGCTTTGATGTGCAGTAAAATATTAAAATAAGCAGAAGATACTTTAATACTTTTAGAATTAAATTAGTTCAACTTTTTTCATACTTTAAACTATTTGGGTTTTGAACTAAACAACTAAAAAGCATTAACCTTAAGTACAAATTTCTACAGACTATTGTAGGTAAAGCTTCCTAGCTTATTCTCAGATATTTTCTAAAAATTAAACTTCAATCTGAAAAGTTTTGTTGGCTAAGAAAAAATATGTTAACATCACAAAATTAGCTGCAACTCCGTAACAAGAAGAAGCTAATAGAATGATTATGCTGACCAAAGAAGAAGTTAATAGAATGAATATTCTGACCAATTTAATTATGAGATATTAGAGTATTTGAAAATCTATAATTTTTTATAAAAAAACATAAAAGTTCTTGTAGCAAGAATATCACTTCTATATATATATACAAATATTATTATTTTTATGCGAATATACTTTGCAGTATTATGCCAAGATTAATTGAGTCTTTTGAATAGTTTTATCAATGGATTAAAGCATATACAAATAGACTCATTAATTTGCTATATAATTGACAAGAGACTTTCTATAATTACACCTAGAAATCAATGATTCTTAGCTATTGTCAATGAAGTAGTACCAAAGAAAACAGCTCCTGCCAAAGCAAAACTGTGAGCGACTTATGAATACTTCTCAGTTACATAATTCCCTATTTTCTTACCAATTTACAGACATTTTAGAACTCGCAGATATCACAACTAACCACTGGCAATCAAGTATACTTCAAAAGCCTTTCCAAACAGAAAGATTTGCTACTCTCTCAACTCTCAGCTGTCAGTTGTGTTTGCCTTTGAGCTCTTTTAAGTAGACGCCTGACAGTTTGGCTTAAACTCGATTTATTCGAATTGTTTCTTGTTTCTTTATGTTTTTTTTTTTGTTTCCGAAACTACGAAAATAATACATTTCTATAGTTTTTTTTTATATGTATATATTTGCTAAAAACACATAAACAATAAGCAAAAAAAAGGAGAAAAAACAATATATAAAAACTAAAACCAAGCAAAGAGAAGCAAGATGAGCGCACGCAGTGTGGACTTCCCGACGGGCTCCAAGTACCATGGAAGCTACAATGAGCTGGGCATGCACAACTATGGACTGTACACGTATCCGGATGGCACCAAGTATCTGGGACAGTTTTGTAACAATCGTTTTCACGGCAAGGGCACCATTGAGATGCCCTGGCCCTATTCCATTTGCTTCAGCGTGTTGCATCATCATGGGGCATTGAAGAAGATCTGCAGCATGTCGTTTAGCGATAAGTTGCCCGTGGAGTTTGAGTGGAACGATGAGACGATGAGCTTTGATGGCTGGGATTACTGCACCGAGAAGGATCGTCGGTTTAGTATGGAGAAATGGGGCCCAATGGTGGCAGTGGGTCCATTCAAGTACCAGAGCAGGGAGGGACCCAAACCGCCGCCATTGGGTCGCAATATCTTCGATCTTGGCTTTGGCAAATTCAATCGTCTCGGCTGCCTCACCGATCTACCAGCGCACATGTCCAATGTGCGGGAGTTCTATGTGGACTGTCGCGAAGTGCGCGATTGGATCAAGGCGAACTGTCGCCATGGTGAGCTCGATGGCGTGCACATAGACCCAGAGACGTTGGCGCACTTTACCCGCCAGATCATACACAATAATCTGGAAAGCGATAGCAGCGCATTGGGTATGCCACACAAGAGCCATCACTGTCGCTGCTCCAGCAGCGACACTTCCCTCTCCGCCAAGGAGATGCGGCTGCGTCTGGGCAGCCCCAGCTCCGACAGCAGCAGCCTCAGCTCCGAGGAAGCCATCGGAGCAGCGGCAACGAACAGATGCGACAAACCCAAAGTGGGAAAAGCGCAGCGAGTGCGAACTGAGAGTAATGTGTGTCGCATCAACTGAGTGGATCAATGGATCAACTTGCTCCGATCAGAACTGATAATCCTACTGCTTATTCACATTTTGTTAATTAATCTTGCATGCGATTAACCTAAATTCCCCGAAGTGTTTTGTTCTTCGAAACTATTTCCACATGTTTTCTCTTTCTTTCTTTTTTGGGGTCAAAGCAATATACAAAAACAAATGTATTGCATAGCCCAAGGCGTTGGCCCGTGTTTGGAGTGTTAGATTTATGAGAACACAATGCCGCAATCCCCTCGTAGTCGCAGTCAAAGCAACACCTTAAAACTGCAATCGAATCGACATGGAAAACCACTTAAAAGCCATATGTGTGTGGTGCGGTGGGTGTGGCAATTGGGTCACCAGCTCTGAAGCTCTGAAGGTCCTTTTCTGTGTAGGTTCTGCGCCTCGTACTCTCGCCTCCTCAGCTGCAGCTGTCACAGGCGGCTAATGAACCCATAAAAAGCCACCAAATTATGCTACACGTGCGACATGATTTCCATGCCAAGCAGCAAACATATTACAGGGTATGTGAGGGGCAAAGACATCATAAAACACGCACAGATAAATTTGGACGTTAATTAAAAAAGGCAGCGAACAACAGCGAACAATAGTAAAAGGAGCACAGGCAGAACTTCATTTAATTAAAAAGGCTCAGTCGAGAGCGCCAAGCGATAGTGGAAATCTGGGAAAAGCGTAAGGAAAATCCGAAAGTTAAATCGAAAGCAAAAGCAAAAGCAAAGGCGAAAGGGAAAGCGACAGCGAAAGCGAAAGCGAAACACAAGACGCAGTTAAAAGCGCTAAAACTTGGATGAAAACATATTTCAATAGTGGGCGCGGAATTAACTGTAAATGTATATATATATATATATATATATGTGTGTGTGTGTGTGTGTGTGTGTGTGTGTGTGTGTGTCTGTTCTGTAGTTGTTGCTGTTGTAATTTTTGCGATTTTCTTTATCAACCCTTGCATGTTTGATTTTCATTTACATGCCAGCAGTCAGTGGTCAGTCGGCTGGCCAAGAATACAACGTGACTCAATCCAGCTACACACACACACACATAGCACACACACCGCACACACGCACACACTCAGCACACACACACAGCGTATACACAATCACAAGCAACTAAATGAACATTCAATGTCCTGCGCTGGAACTCCTTGTGCTGGGCAACGTTATCACATGCCGCTGGCGATTTTAACGCTCATTCGTCTTCGTTTCAACTGGGCGAGGAAGTCAACGAGCAGCGCTGCCTGGGTCACTCACCTGCCGCCGCCCCCCTTCCCCCCCTGGCACACACTTGCTGCCTCAATGCTTTGGCGTGTGTCTATGTAAATTCCTTAGCGTTCTGCTGGCGCTCTATCTCTAACTCTCTGTGTGTAAGTGTGTGTGTGTGTGCTGTGTGTGTGTGCTGTGTGTGTGCTGTGTGTGAGTGTGTGCTGTGTGTGTGTGTGTGTTTTGGGCACGTTTTGGCTTTGATAAGTCGGTGCTTACTGGGCGGGGTTTTCGGTTTGCTTTCGGTCTCTGCGCTTCATTCATATTCATTCATTATTAGAAAAAAATTTAACTCTGCTTGAGCGGGTGTGCGAGTATGCGACTGTGTGTGTGCGACTGTGTGTGTGTGTCGCATTGTCCTTTTGATGTCCTGTGTGCGGCTTGGCCTGGCTGCCTTGGCCAGCTCGCTAAGCCGTTCAGTCTGCGCATAAGGCTGCTCCTAAGCGTTACGACGGCACAACAAACCAAATCGAACGAAATTTACACAAATTCTGAAAGATTAAAAGACTTGAAATTGTAGCATTAAAGTGATTGCAAGAGTATTATTATAATATATATATATATATAATTATAACAATTGTCGAGTGCATTGCGTATTGTAATTAAAGTTGTTTAACTCGTAGAACAACTCGGGCGTCACCTCGCCACATCAGTTATCCGTGACCTGGGCACCGCCATGCGACTTGGATAAGGACAAGGGAGGCTGGCAGATGCAGAGCAGTGCCGACGAGCGCAGGGAATACTATCGTGGACAAAAGGGCAGAAGGTAAGCGAGTGGGATTTGTATTATAAAAATTACATTCTATAAAGCAGAGTTTCCCATTTCCCATTTCCCGTTTCCCGTTCCCCGTTCCCCATTTGCCGTTTGCCCTTGCCTCTTCTCGTTTAACACATAAATTACATGCTTGCACGCAGAACTGCTTCGCAGGACGATAACAGATCCTATGAACTAAACGGTAGGAGAGCTGAGAGTCACAGCACACACACACACACACACACACACACACACACACGAAGTTTTCATAGTTTTTCCCATTTATCCGGCACAGATTTTCACACACAAAACCAAAGCAGCGACGCCGAGAGCAGCGCCTACAATCAGCACGAGTCACAGCACCACTTGCACCACTCGCACCCCCAGGATCCAGCAGCAGCAGAGCAACAAAATGGCGCCGGCGATGTGGACGATGAGGAGGACTACTCAATTTCCGTATCGGCGATAATGCAAAGACGTGCCAGTGTGCGTGGCTATCGAGGCAAACGTGGCAGTCGCAACTCGCGACGTGCATCGAGTCCCATGGATCCCGCGCTTAATAGTGTGGAGCGGCGGCGCTCCAGTGTCTATACCATAAGCTCTGGCAAGTATCTCAAAGATTTCGATTCGCATTCACATTGCCGGGCCTCGAGTGGCTAATCAAAAAATAGGTTGCCTCTTCTCGTCATTTCCGTCGTTACGTGCGTCCATTTGATGGCACGTGATCAACGTGGCGTATGTGTAATTTGTGTTTACTTTACTTACCCCACAGAGGAGGGCACCAATCAGGAGTCCACCCAAGAGCAAATCTTTGAGAATATACGCCTGCACAAGGAGGTCATACAGTCGGTCAAATTGCAGCCATGGCCCATACGCAAGAAGCTCAAATTGGTGCGCCAGGTGAGCCAATCCCCCAAAATTATTGCACGCCTTCTTCGTCTTTCGATTTAATATGCCAATCTTCACATATCGTCGCCCTATTTCGTTCACTTTTTATGCTCTCTAATGCTGTTGACAGGCCAAAAAGTATGTGGCACGCCACGAGGGGGCGTTGCAAGAGCGCTTCGCCATGTCACGCAGCACCCGAGATTTGTGGGTGAGGTTTAAAATTTTAATGGCAGCGGTAAGTGATTTCTCTGTCAACACTCACAACACATTCACAATGTACACACAACACACACACACACACAGCGAACACACACACAACATACACTTCTAGCCACTTTCCACTACAAATGATTTGTACTTGGAAAATGTACATTCGAACATTTGACTGCACAACATTTATACAAATGTGTCCATTCACCCCGAATGTTTTTAGTAATTTATTAGAGAGTGAAAGATGTTAAATTTCTGGATCAATTATAACATTATTCCACTACAAAGGAACTACTTAAGAGATGTGCATTTGCTGACTGTTCAGAAATGAGTACAAATGAGTCCATTCACCCCGAATGTTTTTAGTAATTTATTAGATAATCAATCATATAATATTACTGATTCAATTATAACATTATTCCACTATAAATACCACAAATAAATTCAAATGTGTCACCCCGCAATTAAAATATTAATTCAAATGTGTCCATTCACCCCGAACGTTTTGAGTAATTTATTAGAGAGTGAAATATATTAGATTGCTAGTTCAATTATAACATTATTCCACTACAAAGAAACTACTTAAGAGATGTGCATTTACTGACTGTTCAGAAATGAGTACAAATGTGTCCATTCACCCCGAATGTTTTCAGTTTGTTATGACAAACTCAAATATGCTTTATTGTGAGATCAATTTTACCAACTTTCATCTACAAACAATCTACTTAAGATTTCCGAATTTAACCATTCACCACGAAATTAATACAAATTATTAATACAAATGTGTCTATTCAACCCGAATGTTTTCAGTTTATTATGACAAACTTAAATATGATTTATTATTAAAACAATTTTAGCATGTTTCAACTACAAACAATCAACTTAAGAGTTTAACATTTGTTGACAGTAGAAAATTAATACAAATATGTCCATTCACCACGAAATTAATACAATTTAATAATGCAAATGTGTCCATTCACCCCGAACATTTTCAGTAGTTTTTTATAGAAGAATGAAGGAAGATTCATTTATAGCATCTTTTCACTGCAAACTGCTACAAGAAATGTACATTTGTTGGCTATAAAAAAATCAATACAAATGTGACCATTCACCCCGAAAGTTTTCAGTATATTGTAGAGCATACAAAATATTTCAAATACTCTCTTTTCACTATAAACAATCTATATAAAATATGTAAAGTTGTTAATTTTTCATATGTAACACAATTCATCCCGAATGTTAATAGATTTCTTTTAACCAACAAAACAATGTCTAATTATAATTACAAGAAGCCTAACAATTGGCAGTTAGCACTCATATAAGCCCACCAAACATTTAACTTATTTCGTTTGAATCAACAAATAAATAAATAATAAATATAATAAATAAATAACAATTAATAAAAACCGAAACATTTCATTTAAATACTATAAATCTTTGAATAATAAACCGATTACTAAAACATAATACAAATAAAATATTCACGCAACCAAAGCTAGACAAATGTGAATCCACAATTGCATATTACAAAGTACAAATGGAAATGTAGAAAAATGTGGAAAAAAGTGAGTTGCTCAGTAGAAAGATGCTTTCACAGTGCTCTGCAATTATGTAGTTGTGTCTGCAGTGAAGGACCAAGGACGCAGTCCAAGTGTCCTGTGCATATATTTATGCTTAACAAATTTATGGGTCTCGAAATAAATCTGCAGACACATAATTCACAAACTTGTCGACATTCTACATGAAAACCAATTAAAATACTCGTTGCCCGCACTGAGTTTGCATGCATAACTCATGTTGCCAGCTCCATACGCAGTTCCTCATTCTCTGTTCACGATTCTCGATTCTCGATTCTCGTTTCTCGTTTCGCTGTACGCCTTTCTCTTGTCGCTCTCCTTGTAACACAGAGATGGCGGCACTGGAAACGTGAAACGGCCAGCTTTCTCACAGTGCTCATACCCTGGGAGCTGCGCATCAAGGAAATCGAATCGCATTTCGGCTCCGGCGTCGCATCCTACTTTACATTCCTGCGCTGGCTCATGTGGGTCAACATTATGATTGCCATTCCGCTGGTAGCCTTTGTTATTGGACCGGAGGTAAGCACTATGTTTAATCTGAAGTATTAACATTCTCACTCTCTCTTCCTCACACACTCTCTCTCTCTCTCTCTCTCTCTCTCTCTCTCTCTCTCTCATTCACTTCCTTAGTACTTTGCCACGAAGCACGATGAAACGGATCCACGCAAACGCATGTCCGAGCCAGAATACAATGTGGCTGGTAATCTTTTTACATTCTGGGAGTTCGAGGGCTACTTGAAGTATTCGCCTATGTTTTATGGGTAAGTTGAAAGCAATACAAATTAAGTAACAATTTTAAAACACTCTTACAGCTTACAGCTTACTATAATCAGCAGCTAAACTTCTTATTTGCTTGAATAATATCTTGTTTTACTTTGCTGCAAATAGTTTACATACTTATACTTAATTTTCCATCATTCAATTTTAATGTTACTACAGATAATTTTGTTGTCTGACTCTGCTGAAATGTCACAATGAATTTGAGTTATTATTATAAACATTTTATGAAAAATATTTGCAGAAAACATTACAGTTTTTGTATATAACAAGTTTATATTTGAAGCATTGCTGCTATAGTTTTCCAATTTTATTAAATTATATCTATCAATATTATATCAAAAGCTAAGATTATTTTTATCTAAGTTATTGTTGCTATAGTTTTTCTTGTGTTTCTCCAACATATCGACTGTTTTTGAGTTAAAAGAAGTAACTCTTATTATTATAAGCATTTTATAAACTATATTTACAGAAAACATTACAGTTTTTGTATATAACAAGTTCATATTTGAAGCATTGCTGCTATAGTTTTGCGATTTTATTAGATTAAATCTATCAAGTTACTATAAAGCGCAGAGATTTGCAGAAAAGCTAAGATTATTTTTAACTAATAACTTAACTCAACATTGTTTCTATAGTTTTCCTGTGTTTTTCCCACATTTGTACTGTTTTTGACTTAAAAGAAGTAACTCTTTCTAATGTCATTTAATTATATTAAATTATATTAAGTATTTAATTAAAAGACAAAGGTTTTTTAGTGCATATTATGTAAAAAATAAAGAAGATACAGCATTTTTTATATATCATTTAAAAATTTATACAGAAAACCTGATAGTTTTTGTATACAATAAGTTTATTTTTGTAGCAACTTTCCTAGAGTTTTCCGATTAAATTAAATGAAAGATTAGATTGAAAGAAGCGCCTCTTTCTTGTGACAATAATATAGAGATGTGAAGCGTCTTTTCTATAGTTTTCCTATACTGCTATTTCCGACTTGAGTGTAGTGAGGAATTATAAGAAATATTTAACTCTAATATCATAAATATAACTTAATAATATAACTTAATATTTATCTCTAATATCATAAATATAACTTAATAATTGAGTGCGTAGTTCATATAGAGGCAGTCAAACAAGGCTTTAACTACTCAGCTAAGTGACTTGAATAAGGATATATATTTATATGTATAAGTACTCTATAAATTAATAAACTATATCAATGCCATAGCAAACTATACATAACTACATCAATATATATATATATATATATATATAATAGTAGCAATCAATAAGTTAATAACTCCTGCAACTGGGTAACTTGTCAGATGTCTAATAGCAACAACACAATTTGTATTTAATTAGTTGCTTGTTAAGCTGCAGCACTCTTCATCTCTTTATCGCATCATTCGCTTATGCCGTTATCCGTTTTAACTACTCTGTTTTTTCTTGTTCTTGTTTATCCGCATAGTTATTACTCGAGCACTTCCGGCATCAGCACATCCGGCTATAAGCTGCCTTTGGCTTACTTTCTCACCGCCGTGCTGGTCTACATCTACAGCTTTGTGGCCACGTTAAGAAAGTGAGTATGGAGTGAAACATGAGAGGGAGAGGGAGAGGGTAGGGATAGGGTAGTTGGAGAAACTAACGGAACACTTCATTAAATCTCCGAACATCGAAGCCACCAAAGCAAACCACAAACTAAACGAAATGCCAAAAATGCTCGTTAATTAATTAAACGAACATCGCGCTGATTAAATAATACAAATCTATGCGTTGGGCGTGTCCGCAGCGACGGGTGGAGGGGTAACAGGCGGTTGCAAGGGGTAGCAACTAGAAGTACAACTTTTTCGCCTAACAGAAAAAAACTTGACCATTATGATTTACGCACGCACGCGGCGAGACACGAGACTCGAGAGTCGAGAGTCGAGAGTCGAGAGTTGAGACTCGAGACAGGCGGCAGCTGTGTGGGAAAGTTAACTGAGCTGGTAGCGTGGCAAGGCTGCCTCCCTACGCGTAGGAGCTAGGGGAGGAAGTGACGCAGCGCAGAGTGGTGGCTAGGGAGTGGCAGGCTGGCTGGTTGCGCCTTTTAATGGCTTTGTCGGCATTATGTTGATTTCGTAATTGAACAAAGTAGCAATGTCAACAGCGCAAAAAGGGCTGGGGAGGGGGGAACAATGCCGACACTGACCTTGCCACACGTTTGTGGCACGTGCGTGGCATGCGTGAACTGTACTCCAATTACATCCCGTAAGTCAAGCTGCAACAACAACAACAACAATTCTCGTCTAATTTCATGACAGAATGGCGGAGAATTCGCGCAACTCGAAGCTTTCCTCAAAGGATGATGAGTGCGTCTTCTCGTGGAAACTGTTCACCGGCTGGGACTTTATGATAGGTAAGTGGATAGTTGGCCATGTGGAGAGTTGGCAGTGTGATTACAGTTGCCCCACATACGCAGGACACGCGGAGACGGCGCATAATCGCATTGCATCCGTTGTGGTTGGCTTCAAGGAGGCGCTGCTGGAGGAAGCAGAAAAGAAAAAGGATAATCGCAAGTAAGTGCCAAGGATATGGCTGTCACAAATGCCGCTTATAATTGAACACACTTGCCACAGCTGGCGCGTGATATTGCAACGGATATTGGTTAACATTTTGGTGACGGGCTTGCTGGGATTATCGATGGCCACGGTGGTGCAGCTGGTGAATCAGTAGGTATCCTTGTCTAGCATGGCAATTACCGTTAACTACAGTTGCACACTGCACGCTTTCAGCTCCGAGGATTTGGCCAAACACGACAATTGGCTAAGTCGCAATGCTGTGAACGTAACCATGACGTTGTTATCCTTCTTTCTGCCCATGATATTCGAGGCACTCGGTTTGTTTGAGAACTGTCATCCCAGGCAGCAGTTGCGTCTGCAACTGGCGCGGTAAGTGCACCACCAAAGCAGCACCACGACAACCACTAATCACCTTATCTCTCTCTCTATCTATCTGTCTCCATCTGCCTCTCTCAGCATTATGATACTGAACCTGCTGAATCTGTACTCGCTGATGTTCTCCTTCATCTACAAGATCAACAGCAAGGAGAAGCCACTGCAGCTGCTGAAGCTGCAGAATGAAACGAACACACAGGAGCTGCACCACCTGATGAGCTCCATTGAGGCGCTGCGTGCGTTGACAACCACCACACCGCTCTACAGTGACAGCACCTCGGAGGGATTCTACGATGATCTGACCACGACAACGCCTTGGGCGGCCGATGCGGCTGGCACCACCGATGCCCTGTTCTCCAGCACAGCGGTGGGTGCCTTGCTAGCCACATTGCAGCGGATCAAATGCTACAACATAACTGTGAAATGCTCAAAACCACGACACACGCGTATATTTGTCAACCCCAAGAACATTGCCACCACTTTGATGCTGCTGAATTTGACAACAACCACAGTGTTGCCAACCACTCTGTCGACGACCACAACCACTGAGGTGCCCACCACAATTTGGACTACTTTACCACCAACGACAACAACAACAACCACAGCAGCGACAACACCTTGGACCACCTTACCCACAACATTGCCGACAACAACCACTGAAGCAACAACTACAACAACTCCAACAACTCCAACAACTTCAACAACTCCAACAACAACAACGAGTACAACAACTCCTCCAACCACTGTGCCCACCACAACCACCACAACTGCATCTGCAAGCAGTACAAGCACCACAACAACGAGTACAACCACCACAACAACCACCGAGGCGCCTTTAACCACAGACGAAGAGGCCGCCTATGACTATGGCAGCGATGAGCCACAGCTGGGCTCCTCCAGCACCACCACCACCGCAGCGCCAGGCAATGACAGCTACTTCAACTATGTGGATTACTTTGAGGGCGGTGAATTGCCGCCTGAGGCGGCAGATGAACTGGCAACCACCGAGCAATCGGATGATCCACTGGCCCAGGTGCTGACCCAACTGGATGAGCAGCCAGTCAAAGCACGCAAGAGCAGAGCAGTGGCTGAGGCGGCACCACCCGTGTGGCACACAAGCAAATACAGTCGCCGGCATCGCAATGGCTCCGCTGTGGTGCCAGAGGCAACCACAAGCGCTAGCTATGCAGCTAGCAGGCCGAACTACAGAGGAAGCTATAGGCCACCAGCATACAGACCAGTGGTTCCAGTGGTGCCAGTGGTGCGAGCAAGCAGCCCAGCAACGACAACAACGACAACAACCACTGTGCGTCCTGTGAATCGCATTCTAAGTGAAGAGGAATGGAAGCGTTTGCGTGGTGGACGCGGCAGAACAACCACACGCACCACCAGCACGACCACCACGGCTGAGCCAAGCACTAGCACTATGAGAACAACCACAGAGAGCAGTGAAGATGCCACAACAACCACGGAGAGCGCTGACACCACAGGCACCGAGGGAAGCAGCAGCAGCAGTGGCATAAGCACCACCAGCACCACTGAAGACTACGAGTTTACCGATCGCAATGGCGCCACTTTGACGCCGTATTTCATAAACTTCAATGACATACAAAGCATTGGCAGCACCGTCTACTACGACAACGACGACGAGCACAACAACATGGAGTACTGTGTGATAACCGTCTGTCCGAAGGAGAACGAGGATTTCTTTGGCACCACCACCACAGCCGATGGGCTGGAGACGACACTCAGCGGGGACGTGAGGCAGCCAACCACAGTGCGAAAGACACCACTGGAACGTCAAATAATGAGGCTTAAAGAGGTGCAACAGGCACTGAAGCAAATCCAAACAAATCTAACCACAATGTGCTGGGAGACCTCGCTCGGACAGGAGCTGTCCAAGGTCATCGTCTTTGATGGGGTAAGCGTAAGCAGAATGACCTTACTGTTTAAATACGAAATGCGAACTACGAAATTTGTCAACATCGGAGGGAGCAGATATCAATTTCCTGTGCGGAGCAGCACCACCAGTACTAACACCACCGCCACCATCAGATAAACAGCTGCTGTTGCTTGTTGTTCTTCCTGTTGTGCACATATCAAAATCTATTTAACTTGAATTATGTTTGAACTTTAAAAGAAAAACAACAGCAACAGCAACAGCAACAGCCACAAGAAGCAGAGAGTGAGCTACTTGTTCGATAGCGTGAAATCCCGTTTAGCTAAATTGGCCGGAAAATGCTGTAAGGGGGGATCAAATTTGTTTTCCGCTTTTCATGGCAAAAATCAAAATGTTTAGCTTGACTGGAAAAGTCAAATGCAAAGCAACTAGAGAGAGAGAGAGAGAGAGAGAGAGAGAGAGAGAGAGAGAAAAAGAGAGAGGGAGAAAGAGAAAGAACAGTTGTTTTAGACAAGTCGCAGCTTAAATACCCTAGCAAATGTTAGCCTATAGACAGGGTATTCTAAACGTAAACAAAACTAATTTAAAATAATCCAATCTTAGCTTATTTGCAATGCTAATTTGCCCACTTATTACTTAGTGTTATAACTAACACTAATTTAAATGCACAACTACATAAAAGCGCAGCAACTGTACCAAGTTTCAGCTAGTTAACTTCAGCAGTACACAAGTTATTACAGCACAAAGTTAGCACTTTTAGCCAAACAAATCTCAAACTTTCTCTCTATAAACGCATTCAAACAGTTTCTAAGCCATTACTTGTCTATGCTACCCTCTGCAAGCGCTTAGGGTATGCCCTAACGACACAGACAAAACCAAAAAGTATTTTATCATAATAATCGCTCTCTGGAGTCCTTTGCAGTACCCCTCCCCTCCCGCCCTCCTACTGCTACGCAGCTGGGCACAATTTATACTTATCAATGGCAGCATTTGCATAGGAAACATTTTTGGAACTTTTGCCATCGATTTGCAAGTGTTTTATATTTTTATTTTTTATTTTTTATGTTTAACTTTCTTCACTTGCTTTCTTTCTCTGTCGAGTTTCTTGTGCCTTTGTTAGATGAGTGTCGATTGGCCTAAGATTCGATTGTGAAAAGTCGAAAGTCTAATCGCAGACAAATTCATGGGCTCAACACGGTCAACTTTTTGGGGTCAGGCCACTTTCGATGCCCTGTGCGCATTTCAAATGGGCGCAAAAGAGTACAATAGCTTTGTGCAAGTGTATGTAACAGGCAGAAGGAGGCGTGGCAGACACTTTAAAGTGGATTTATTATTGATCAGTAACAATCGAAGAGTCGTTTGGGCCATGTCTGTCTGACTGTCTGCCTGTGTGTCTCTCCGTTCGTCCGTCCTTCGTACTGTCCGTCCTTCCGCTTGTCTGTTTATCTGTATAAGCACATCGATCTCGGCAATCATTAAAGCTAGAGACACACAATTTGATCAAGTTTCTATATATTGTTCGCACTTAGAGCTTATTTAGCATTTTATATACTTTTCCCAGTTCTCCACCTAGTCTAATTATAGTCTATATTTTTCAGCGTAATCATTTCCAGCTTCACAGCTGCTCTAGGAATACCATGTTGAAACAGTTCTGAAAGTTTCATCAAGTTAAGCTCACAAATGTAGTCAGACGCATGCGTTCTTGTTCATTGCCAAACTCAGAATGTTCTTTATTCTTCTCTTTTTCTTTTGCTAGCTTATAATAAATCTGTGGATCTTGTGGATCTTGAATATTGGGAATTACTTATTGCTATGTGTATATTACTTATTGCTATGTCTAAATTACTTATTGCTATGTGTATATTACTTATTGCTACGCAAATAAGAAAATTATTCAGTTAGGTTAGAAGTAAACAGCTGTATGTGCGAGCGAGACAGAGCGAGCATATATATCTTATTTCAGATATATATATATATACTTTATTAAGCCGACTTCAACAGGGTATTCTACAGTCGCGTGGACTCATCTGAACCGCTGGTTAGTCTCTTCCTCTTTGATTTGGCCGTGGCATACAAATGAAAAAAAGGGCCAACAATTTGATTATGTTGATACATATTTGGTTGTTGTCGAAATGGTTGTTGTTGTTGTTGTTGATGTTGTTATCGTTGTTGTTGTTGTCATCTGGACATGGCGTACATAATCTCTATTAAACGATTTGAGCACATAAATTAAGCAAGTTACGAACCTTAAGTTAAGCGCCTTTATGCCTTACGCATAACAAAATTTTAAGCTTAAGCTTCAGTTGTGCTACGCTATATTTAGACCCAATTGGGTTTTGGCCATGTGCGGTTTTGGTTTACGGACTAACATCTCAATGCTCTGCTCTCTCCTTCCTTCCCTGCTCGCCAGGCACGTGTTCGTGCATGAATTTGGGTTGGAAAATGAATGGGTTTTTGGTCAGACGGGTTTGCAGGATAGTGTGGCCAGCAAATCAGCCATAAACATGTCTCGAACTACATGGCTGTAAGCAAGTACATTTTGAGTATAAGTCAAGAAGATACCCTGTAAACAGACGAACTTAAAATAGGCAATTAAAACTCCTTAAGTTGACATACAAACAAACAGCTAGAACTCCCGCTCTAGTATGCCTCCTTTGTTTGTTTAACAGTTACAGGGTATGAGCAGACAATGCATTGTGTGGCACTACATGTGGCAGGTTTTAAGCGTGTGGCCAGTGACCATAAATGCAACGGCATTACAGCATGCTTTTACCCAAAACCTCAACTAAACTCTTACTCCCTTTCTCCTTTCGCTACCTACTACTCTGTTCTGTTGCATTGCAGCTCATGTCCATTGTGGCGCCGCTATGCATTGACTTTCTGCGTGCTCTATTTGTGCGGTATGTCAATCAAAACTGGTGTTGGGACATGGAGAAAACGTTTCCGCAGGTAAGTGCTGAAGTGGAGAGACAGAGAGAGGAGCACACACAATATTATCCTAGTTATCCTAGTTGGCAACCACATAGCTATTCTCCTATCCCTTCTCTGCTTAATTTCCCCACCCATTCTCCTTCCCAACCTCAACCATCGACTGTGACTAATGGGACGCTTGGTTTCTGTGTCATCCGACATGCAGTATGGCGACTTTAAGATAGCCGAGAACATCCTGACATTGATTAATAACCAGGGACAGGTGTGGATGGGCATATTCTTTTCGCCCGGACTGGTGCTCATCAACCTCGTTAAATTGATGATTATGATGTACTTCAGATCCTGGATTGTACTCACTTGCAATGTACCCCACGAGGTGGTCTTCAAGTGAGTAGAAGTTTCTTACTTCGTTGAACTACTAAATCAAAGACATACTCGCCTTTTGCAGAGCCTCCAAGTCGAACAACTTTTATCTATCCCTCCTGCTGACCATGCTGTTCCTCTGTGTGCTGCCCGTGGGCTATGCGATTGTCTGGCTGCGTCCTTCCTGGCATTGCGGACCCTTTTCCGAATACAATCGCATCGCTGAGTTTATAACAAACACAACAAGGAATGCGCTGCCCAAGTAGGTTAAAGCCATAATGCCACATTGGCCGCTTGCCACCTTGCCAACTTCTTGCATTGTTAATATTCCCATTTTCGTCTGCATTTTAGGCAACTTCATGAGCCACTCGACTATCTGACATCCTCGAGCACCGTAATACCATTGCTGTTGCTTCTCATACTCATCATCTATTATCTGATATCGCTGACGGGCGCCTTACGCGAGGCTAATCAGGATCTGCGCACACAACTGCAGAAGGAGCGGGAGGAGGAGCGCAAAAAGATTTTCAAAGTTCCGGAGGTTAAGCAGGCGGAACCAACGGCCACAACACTGACAAATCGCTGGCGCAAGGTGCTCGAGGCATCCTCCCCAGTCACGCCCACACAGCCACCAGATTTTGACACTGAGGAGTACAAGAATCAGGCCAGGAAAGGTGAACAGAAACAACTTTTGCTTTAGGACTTTTGCTTTACAACTTTGTCCGTGTACTTCCCTTTAGAGCTCATCTCACGCATCATGAAGAAGGCGCTGCGCAAGGATTCAGCCACCTCGGATGAGGGTTCCGCGCGTCGCGACGACGACGACACGGACACTGAGCACCAGGACTCCCTGCCGCACGATGAGGAGCCCAAGGAGAAACGCTTTGGCCTGTCACGCTTGCAGCAGATACGACGCACCCGGAAACCCTCCCTCGTGGACATCGTGCAGATTGCCAAGCAGGAGAGAGCACGTTCTGGTTCCATAGCAACAGCCAGTGCAGCAGCAGCGGCAGGCGGAAGTAGTCCGACTGCTGGCGGCGGAGTTGACCACTTTCCACTCAAGGAGCCGCACCCTAAGAGCCGCTTTAAGGTAGACAAGCATGAGAGAAAGGAAAGGGAAAGCTTCAGGGAGAAAAAGGAGCAGAAGCATAAGCAACCTCCGCCCTATGAAACCCACAATGAACATGATCCGGAGACAAATTCTCGCATCGTCAACGAAAGACGAGCCAGTTTGCTGCGTCGCAAGCGGGACAAGGAGGAGCAAACGAAGCCCACAACACCGGAGCCAGAACCACAGTCTGTTGAGCCACCGACACCTGAGAGTCACTTTCAAATCGTAGATGAAAAGAAACCCCCGAACATGAGGAGCAGCCGTTCAAGGAGCTGCCTCCGCCGGTCAAGGAGGGCGGCACCTTGGAGGGCCTCGGCCTGGGCAAGTTTAAGTTTCGCAAACACAAATCCAAGGCACACAATGTGCTTGCCAAGCCAGAGCCGGAAGTATTCAAGTTCGATGACAATAGTCTGGAGAAGAATAAAACGGGAGAGATACCCCATGTGCCCAGCTCTGAACATCTCAACAGCGAACTAGCCGGAGGAAGTTGTAATGTAACTGTAGTGGAGCCTCATTCTCTGCCTTCTCCCACGCCCAGCTCGGGTCAAAGTCAACGCCAGGTGAATGCGGAGAAGCTGGCGGCGTTTTCACGTCAGGGACGCAAGAAAATTGGTTCCCTGTTGGCTTTGGTGCGTGAGGCAGTCAATTTAAAGAAGGATGACGTGGAGCAGGGATCGGACGAGTCACCAGGTCCAACCACACCCACATATTTGGCCTACACACCGCCACCACCACCCTCTCTATTGTCCAGCAACTCCAGCGCCACGGCTCTGGAAATGCCGCCCACTCCGGAGCCAGATTCACCAACGCCCAGTGCTCCACTGCAGTTTGGCAGCAGCACATCGTCTTCATCGAGTCGTCCCACTACTAAGCCACCAACTCCACCTACGATGGCTACAAAGCCCTCTGCATCGACGCCTACTTTGGCCACCATGGATGATCTCGAGGAATTGGATCTGCCCGGTCCGATTACCTTCCCCAAACGCAGTGCTTCCCAGCGGCGTCGCGTCATGCGAGAGGATTCCCAAAGCTCCATTTGGTCCGATAATATACCCATAATAACCATCAGCACCACCGGCAGCGATGAGTGCATTGTGGAGCCCGAGGCAGCGACGGCTCCACCCATAAATGGTTTACCAGAGGGAAGAGATTCTCCTGGTCCCAATGTTAATATAATCAAGATCAACATTGAGGACAACGAAGAAGCTGAGGAGAAGTAGTTTCCATAACGCCCAAGTGTCCTTCAAATAGCCAGTTTGTCTTCTTAGCCCAAGGAATTTATTTAGTCTACATTGCAATTTAACTTAAATCTTGTTACGAACAACAATCTTAGCAAAAGTCTCTAACTGTCTATTCTACAATATAAAACTTAATAAAATAGATTGCTTTCCTTTAATGAAATGACAGCATTTTTAATTAATTTAAATAATTTAAATGAATTTAAATAAAAGTAGAATGTTCAAGTATAAACTGCGCTGTTAAGTTTAAGTTAAAGCCGCCATGCGTTGCAGAGCATTCAGCTTTTTGACGTTGCTTTTAAAAGTTACAGTACAGACGCAAACCAAAGCTGTTGACTGGAAGAATTTCTGTTATCTAACAGCGACACAGCAGTAAATTTATAACAGTCGCTGTTAAGTTATTCATATCGTTTAGCTTTTATGTAGAAAATGGCGCAGATATTTGAATGAGCTAATGTAAATAATAATAAATTAATAAAATAAGAAATGTAGTATTCTAATTATTTAAATTATAAATATTTTCAGCGATTAGGTATGCTCTTAATTAATTACCACATTAATATTCACTCTCTACATATTCTATGTTATTCCTAACTCAACTTAACTTTAGATTTACTATTTCCTGTCTAGGTTGGCTATATTCATACCTAATAAATTGTAGAATGCTATTAATGCTGTCTATATATACATTCTTATCTTTGATTTTTCCAACAAATTGTACAATTTATTTCATTTCATTTGGCAAAAGTATTTATAGTTGAATTTAGTCAATGAAACTGAAAGTGCTGTGACTTTTTCGTGCAACGAACTGTTATCAGCTTGACAGCGATAACCTGCTGGCTACCAAGAGCCAACTAAGTCCAAAAGTAGAGCACTGAGCACAGCCTCCGATAGCTCCATGCAATGTGTATATGTATACGAAGACGAAGAGCTCATGTGGCAGCCTGCTCATACATGTGTTGAGCTGATAAACAAACCTCAAGCCAAGTCATAAGTAGATATGAATGCGAACATGAGTACGAGTTCAAATACTTATTTAATAAGAATTGTAATTGAAAACTTAACAAAGGCGACAAGAAAAAAAAGAAGACAATTGAAAATTAATTCATAAATCTGCAAAATCAATCGCTCAACACACATAGTTGCCGGGTTAAACTGAAGACAGCGGCGGCCCAAGAAGCTTGGCAGCGATCGCGCTCAACACACAGATACAGATACAGACAGAGATACACACACAGAGGCAGCTACGAGATACGCGCTGAGAGTTTCACTCAACGAGAGACGTCGAGAAAGAAACCGCTGAGCGGTCGCGCCGCATTCCTCTAGAGTCAGTTGAGCATTGGACGTCCTCGTTAGCGGTTGCCTGTGGTCTTCTCAGCGGAGTAAGTGCGACTACCTAGCCGTGTGTGCGTGTGTGCGTATATGCCTGTGTGTGTGTGTGTGTGTGTGTGTCTGTCTGGCTGTGTGTATAAATTTGTGGTGTGGAGGAGTTTTCTTCTGGATCTCTTCCGAGTGTGTGCGTGTGTGTGTGTGGTGTCTTTTTTTTTTGGATTGTCGTTGCCTTAAAACAGTTTTTTGGCTGTTGCTGCTGTTGTTTGTTTTCAGTTGCGACAATAAAGAAAACCTCAAGATAAAAAAAAAAGAGTAACTTGTACTGCATGGATGCCTGTGTGTGAATGAGTCTGTCTGTGTGTGTGTGTGTGTGTGTGTATGTGCTGTTTACTCAAAAGGTTCTTGCCTTCGGTCTAGTGATACAATTACAACAATCAACTAAGAAGCGGACGGCAACCAAGCAAACCACGATGATAATCAAATGTGCTCGTACTTTTTAAATGTCCATACAAAATTCCAACATTAAAACCGATTCAGCAAAAAAATCCCAGAAAAGTGAGAAGTGCATGTGTATTAGTGCAAGGTACTTGACCAAAAAAACCAAATAAAAAAAAAACCAAAAAAATGAAAGCAAATGCGATGACAAATGCAAATGCAGTTGCAGCTGTAGTTGTAGTTGTAGTTGTAGTTGCAGCGGCAGTGACAACAGTGGGGCATATGATTCCCCATGCTGCATGCAACATGCAGACTATTAATAAACTAATGAAACTCACTTTTGGAAATACAAAATGCAACACAACAAAATATGTTTTAAATGCAGCAAGAGAAAGAAGAGAAGATTGCAGCAACAATAACAACAATAAAACTAAGACATAAATAAACGCATGGCTGAGATACTCTAAAACAAAAACAAAATAAAGTAACAATAATAACAACAACAACAACAATAAATAAAAATACAACCAAGTTTCGTATAAAGTAGCTGAGCGCGTTGTGCAGTTTCTATTTTGAGTGAATTCGTTTGTGGCTGCTTCTCCTCTACCTGAAGACATGTGTGCGTGCGTGTGCGTGTGTGCGAGTGTGTGTAGTGAAGCAGTTGATAAAAACAAACGGCTCAATAAAGATAAATAGCAAAAGGTGCAAACAATAACGCAGCTTCAAAGCGCACAAACAAAACCCGCACACACATTGTGAGCACTTGTAGAGCGACAAGACTTCGTTTTCGTTTCAGTTTTCAGTTCATAGTTGACATATGGCCACCCTATATATATATATATATATATATATATACATATATATATATATGTACATATATGTATACTCTTATAAGCATACCATATCACACTATGCCAGCTAGTTCGTAGCCCCAAATTCTTATCGCAAAAGGAACTCGTGCTCATAGTCGCGTATCGCAGCAGCTCAGCAGCTCGTCAGCTCAACAATTGAAATCTGAATGGAGCGGATGTACATTCGTGCTATATATATATATACATATATATATATACATATATATATATATATATTAAATAAAATATCTCTATACCATGATCAGTGCTTGTGTCTGTGTGTTGGTGTCTTGGCCTCAGCTGAACTCATTCCCAAAGGGTTCCACATTCTACTACATTCAACT
Source organism: Drosophila macrospina (assembly GCA_035042075.1). Classification (NCBI taxonomy): domain Eukaryota; kingdom Metazoa; phylum Arthropoda; class Insecta; order Diptera; family Drosophilidae; genus Drosophila; species Drosophila macrospina. The sequence goes on along the minus strand of JAWNLW010000140.1, from coordinate 498,646 downwards.
GGAAATCTGAGGCACAAGTGTATCAAATGTTGCCCCGACGACAGTCCAAAGATTTCTTATGCTTAATACAATTTCGACATAACACTGTTTCAGTGTTTTAAAATCGGAGACGACAATACTGATAACAAACAACAACAACCAAATTTAGGGAAGAAAAAAAAACCAAACTTAAATCTACAAGAGTTCAACTGTGTGTGCTGTGTGTTCGTTCCGCTAAGTTAAAATTATTTAAAAATTTATTAAAGATAATAATAATAAATTAAAAATGTTGTGCAAACAATCAACAATTGTGTTTACCAAGCAAAGTGAAACTTAATTATGTAGAACAGCAACAAGGAGTATAATTAGTGATAACAAAACTAAAAGCAAACTGAACCACTGGAGTTTACTGTGAAAAAACTTTGCTAATAGTATTTAATTTTATAAAAATTGTTATAATACATTTCTTGGGCATATCTGGTAAATCCTTTGCTCTGAGAGAGCTCTACTTACAGTCAAAACCTATTCTATTCTCAGGCTGTGCTGTCATAGATATTAATGATATCACCTTCAATCTTCGCTAAGTAAATAGACACAATTTGCTGTGCATATTTGCTAATTAGCTGAGCAACTTAACTGAATTCAGAGACTAACTTAAGCACTCTGGGATCTGCTTAAATGAATCTAACCTTGGCTAAGTGCTATAAATATGAATGCATTTAAGCACAGCAGCGATATGCACTGAAAATTCTCCGTATATTAAGTTCTTAAATAATTGCAAAGTTTATACGCTTATCCAGATCCACATAAAAGTATCTAGATGAATGTGTATCTATGTGTGTGTGTGTGTGTGCTATATGGCGGAGTAACTAGATGAAATCATCGTTTGGAATAATTTCAAGTTTTTATACTGAGGCTAGAGCAACTACAGTACTGTTTTCTGTATGGATCAGAGGGAAGTTCAAGTGCTGCAGGGGGTGCTGAGGGGGTGAGGGGGGGCTACTGCATACACAAAGTCGGAAACACAAATTTTGTGGGCAATGCTTGAGTTCATTTCCAGCAAATGTGTGACTGTGTGTGTGTGTGTGAGTGTGTGTTTATTTATGTCTTTTTGCTTGTTTTTACTGTTGTTATTTGAAATTTTCATTTGCAGTTTCTTTTTTGGATTTCTGTTTCGTTTTGTTTATTCAATCTGCCAATCTTATTATTGTTGTTGTTGTTGTTGTTGCTGTTGTAGCTTCAATAAACTCACAGTCAGATCGTGGAACTTACTTATTGACGAACTGAACTGAACAAAGTTTGTTTTTATGCACAGTTTTTGGCCCGGCAAACGAACTAATTAAACGCAAGCAAAGACGAGCTGCGAGTTACTTACAGATGCCGCAAATTTAATGCCCTGACAGACAGTTTCTAGGAATGTACAATGTATTGTTTATTTGTTGTTATTTAATGTAAAATTTTTTTAATTTATGGAACAACATTGTTTGTCATTCAAATAAAAAAATGTATAAAAAATACATAAGTGTATGAGTAAATAAAAAAATAAATAAATAAAGGAATAAATAAATAAACAAATAAATAGACAAATAAATAAATAAATAAGTAAAGGAATAAATAAACAAATAAATAAATAAATAAATAAATAAATAAATAAATAAATAAATAAATAAATAAATAAATAAATAAATAAATAAATAAATAAATAAATAATAAATAAATAAATAAATAAATAAAAATAAAATAAATAATTTAAAAAAAAATAAATCAAAAATATATAAAAAAAATTAATAAATAAAAAAAAATTATAATTAAAAAATTAATGAATAAATCCATAAATTACTAAATAAATAAATAAATCAATCAATGAACAAAATTAAACGAATGATTAAATTTAAAAAAGATAAAAAATAAATAAACAAATAGTTAAATAAAAAGAATGAAATAATATATAATTTTCTTAATAAGTCAATGAAACTTTACTAGAATAGAAATAGTTATTTAGAGGAAGTTTCATTTGAATATTATAACAAAGAGTTCAGTTTAATACAGTCAACTAATATAAGAAGTAATTGTAGCAAGCTTCATTAAGCTATGAATAGAGAGAGTTCAAATAGATCCTATTAAAATCTAATATTATATGAAGCGTTTGTAGCAAGTTTCATTCGAAAGTTACCAAATAAGTTTTAATACTGTCTGCTATTATGAGAATCAATTGTAGCAAGTTTGATCAAGATATCATTAGAAAGAACTTAGTTTAAATAGATCTTAATGCAGTCTACAATTTTGAGAAGTATTTCTCGCAAATGATATCAAGCTAACAATATAAAAAGTCTAGTTCAGATCAAATGCAGAATCTAATAATTACTACAGTTTAAGCACCGCCTTCTCATGTTAAAACTATAAAACACTTTGTCGGTTAATGTTTGAGAAGAACGGAAATAACTCGCTGTGCCTCATACAATATGTTGAACACATGTGTTGCAAGTGCTCGGAAAAACTGCTCGATGAGTAAAACTATATTTGGGGATTAGCTAATTTAGTATCTTTCTGTTGTGCATCTCTATTTGCAGCGAGTGAAGGCGCTGCAGAAAACAGCCAACAATCAATGTGGATCAACGTTAAATAGAATATTGCAATAATGCTGTAAACTGTGCAAATCTAAAAGAAACTCAATCAGCATAAGAAATAACTTGTTAAAGTGTGGTGAAATAAACAAAACAACTAATTATCTTTAGTTAATAGAGGACAAATCATCAGTTGATACCAAACACACACACACACATACACACACACAAAGAGAACACGATGAAGCGCAGCAGGCGGAGTCTTTGCTTAGGCTCCTCCACGGCGCGACTGCTGCTCCTGGGGCTGCTGCTCTGCAGCTGCGCAGCGGCAGCATTGGGCGTGCAACGGCCACCCATCAACTCAGCCGGAGGACACGAGCTGCGAGGCACCACATTTATGCCGGCTCTCGAGTGCTACGATCCCTATGGACGGCCGCAGGTGAGTGTAACGCCAATGCAAATGTGGAAATGGGCATGACATTTCCACACACACTCTATAAATTATAGCACAATAGTCTGCAGTCACGCACTTCAATTGAAGAGATGTATATTCAAATGGAGAGTTGTTTATTCAAATGGAGATATGCAAACCAATTGAGCGCTGTAGACTCAATTAAGTTGTATGTCAAATTGCTGCTCTCACTTGCTCTTATCAATTAACGCTTAGTGTTTGAGCGGAACTAGCGATGAGCGCGTGACACGAGTGCGTTATTAACACTCAATGAGATTCATTTCGTATTTGCATGCTGTCTATCAATTAGCGAGCGCGTGACACGACTGATCTTGCTTTCTTACCTTTTAATCAACTTCGAATGAAAACGAATTTATAACTCTAGAAACGCTTAAGCTGAATATAAATGCTAAAAATTTCTTGCTTTACTTTCATTCTCTTATCACTTAAGTCTTTCAACATACAAAGCATAGCGTGAGGCGTACACATGCTTCACTGTCTCATGCATGTCAGGCCGCAGTTCTATATATAATTTACGCATAGACGAGCCCTTCTCTTTCGTCTTCAATTAGCGAGGAGCGCGTGACACGACTGCTCTTGCTTTCTTACCTTTTTAATCAACTTCCGATATGAAAACGAATTTAAATCTCTAGAAGCGCTTAAGACAAATATAAATGGCTTAGACTCACATTTCTTGCTTTTACTTTGCATACTCTCATCACTTAAGGCTTTCAGCATGCAAAGCGAACTAGCGATGAGCGCGTGACACGAGTGCGTTATTAACACTAAGTTATTCTATTCTCTTTCTGCAAATGCATTCAGTGCCTCAGAAACACTTAAGTGAAATATAATTTACGCATAGATGAGCTACATGCTCTCACTTTGCTTTCGTCTATCAATTAGCGAGGAGCGCGTGACACGACTGCTCTTGCTTTCTTCACTTTTTAATCAAATTCCGATATGGAAATCAATTCGAATCTTTAGAAACGCTTAAGACAAATATAAATGGCTTAGATACACATTTCTTGATTTTACTCTTAAAAAATTCAATGCGATCTAGCGATGAGCGCGTGACACGAGCATATGCTTAACACTTCTCTCCTAATCTTTACAGAAATGCTTGCCCGAGTTCATCAATGCAGCTTATCAATTGCAAATCGAGTCGACCAACACCTGCGGCGAGCAGGGAGACAATCACTTTTGCACGCAGACCATGAACTCGAATCTCAAGAACTGCGCCACTTGCAGGTAACAAATCAATTGAATACCTATTAAAGATGACAGTATTAATGTGATAATTGTTGTCTAGTTATGGCGATCATAGTCCTGCATTCCTGACGGATCTGCACGATCCACAGAATCCATCGTGGTGGCAATCGGAGACCATGTTCGAGGGCATACAACATCCCAATCATGTCAATCTGACGCTACATTTGCGTAAGTCAAACAAAAGATATTGAATATTCTGTATAATATGATTAATTAAATGCGATTAATCCTTTCTTATTCCAGGTAAATCCTATGACATTACCTATGTGCGCATTCTCTTCCGTTCACCACGTCCGGAGTCCTTTACGATTTACAAGCGCACATCGGAGCATGGCCCCTGGATACCCTATCAGTACTACAGCGCCACCTGTCGGGATATCTACTCGTTGCCCGACTCACGGGCCATACGCAAGGGCGAGGGCGAAGCCCATGCACTCTGTACGAGCGAATACAGCGACATCTCGCCGTTGATCGATGGTGAAATTGCCTTCTCCACGCTGGAGGGTCGCCCCAGTGGCATTAACTTTGAGCGTAGCCTGGAGTTGCAGGATTGGGTGACGGCCACCGATATAAGAATCACTTTGGATCGCTTGAATACGTTTGGTGACGAGCTCTTTGGGGACTCGCAAGTGTTGAAGTCGTATTTCTATGCCATCAGTGATATCGCTGTGGGTGCACGTTGCAAGTGCAACGGACATGCCAGCAAGTGTGTGGCAAGCACCGGGATGCACGGAGAGCGCACGCTCGTCTGCGAGTGTCGCCACAACACCGATGGACCCGACTGTGATCGCTGCCTGCCGCTCTACAACGATGTCAAGTGGAAGAGGGCAACCTCAACCGAAGTCAACGAGTGCAAAGGTAAGCAAATAGAAGCAGCTCAAGCTGGTTGCACTGTGCACAGTGGGCAGGACATATAATTACACTAGACAACAACTAGAAGCACAAAATTACAATTATTTCAAATTATACTTCAATGATTTAGCTAAATTGCTTTTAATTTGCACCACTGTATAAATAAAAATTATATTTTCATAGCATTTGCCCCACTGTAAACTATTTTACAAGTATATTTCTATCACCCATATCAATGACACAAGTTTGGTACAATCACAAAAATAGAATAGAATAATTTGCTTGCCTTTTCCATTGCACTTGCAAAAAATATATATTTTCATAGCATTTGCCCCACTGTAAAATATTTTACAAATTTATATCTATCACCCCAATAATTACAACAACAAGTTTGTGTTTAATAACAAAAATAGAACAGAATAATTTGCTTGCCTTTTCCATTGCAATTGCAAAAAAAAATGTATATTTTCATAGCACTTGCCCCACTGTAAAATATTTTACAAGTATTTTTCTATCACCCCAATAATTACACGCAACAACAAGTTTGTGTTTAATAACAAAAATAGAACAGAATAATTTGCTTGCCTTTTCCATTGCAATTGCAAAAAAAAATGTATATTTTCATAGCATTTGCCCCACTGTAAAATATTTTACAAGTATATTTCTATCACCCCAATAATTACACACGACTACAAGTTTGTGTTTAATATCAAAAATAGAACAGAATAATTTGCTTGCCTTTTCCATTGCACTTGCCCCACTGTGGCCTGACTTTCTCTATATAAGGACAAACTGCTTTGCCGTTAGCTGCCACATTGGCAGACATTTGTGAGTTGTGAGCAGACAACTCCGCAATTGTCAGTCATGTTGAGTCTGTGCAACTTGCTGCAACTTCTTTGCCTGGTGGCACATGCCACAGCCTATGGCTGGTCCTACGACTATGCCCTAGAAACGAATCGCATAGGGGCCAACGAGATGGTGCACTGGTATCTCATCAACTGTAAAGTGAACTGAAAACTGAAAATTGAAAACTGAAAACTTAATCAAATTATAATTAACTGAATGTGCCACACACTTCTGTTTCAACTGCAGCTTGCAACTGCAACGGCTTTGCGGACAAGTGCTACTTCGATGCGAATCTGTTCAATTTGACGGGACACGGAGGCCACTGCTTGGACTGTCGCGACAATCGCGATGGATCCAATTGTGAGCGTTGCAAGGAGAACTTCTACATGCGGGACAGCGCCTACTGTGTCAACTGCGGCTGCGATCCCATCGGCTCCCGCTCCCTGCAGTGCAACAGCCAGGGCAAGTGCCAGTGCAAGCCGGGTGTCACCGGAGACAAGTGCGATCGCTGTGCCAACAACTACTTCCAATTTGGACCCCATGGCTGTCAGCCGTGTGGCTGCGATGCACATGGCTCGCAGGACAACACGCCAGCCTGTGATGCCGACAGCGGCATCTGCTTCTGCAAGGAGAATGTCGAGGGCAGGCGCTGTAATGAGTAAGTAGAGGCTGTCCGAAGAGGGGGAGCTGCCTCAGTCATCCTCCTGTCCTCCTCCGATCCATTCAATAACTTAAACCTTCCACTCGACAGATGCAAGCCCGGCTTCTTCAATCTGGACAGAAGCAATCGCTTTGGCTGCACACCCTGCTTCTGTTATGGCCACACCTCCGAGTGCCAGACGGCGCCGGGTTACTCCGTGGTCTCGGTCACTTCGAACTTCAACAAGCACAAGGAACGCTGGACAGCCATCGATCCGAATCGTCGGGATGTGGACATTAAATACAATCAATATGCGAAGAGCATTGGCACCACAGCTCAGGGTAATGAGTATGTCTACTTCCAGGCGCCGGATCGCTTCCTAGGCGATCAACGGGCCTCCTACAATCGCGATCTGAGCTTCAAGCTGCAGCTGGTGGGTCAAGTGGGTCCCAGCACCAGTGCCAGTGATGTCATCTTGGAGGGAGCTGGCAGCAAGATATCGGTGCCCATCTTTGCCCAAGGCAACAGCATACCCGATCAGGGCGTCAAGGAGTATAAGTTCCGGCTGCACGAGCATCACGACTATCAATGGCAGCCCAGTCAATCGGCAAGGGGTTTCCTCTCCATTCTCTCCAATCTGACGGCCATCAAGATCAGAGCCACTTACTCCGTGCAGGGCGAAGCGAATCTCGATGATGTGGAGCTGCAGACGGCGCATCGTGGTGCGGCTGGACAACCGGCCACTTGGATTGAGCAGTGCACCTGCCCCGAGGGCTACCTGGGCCAGTTCTGTGAGTCGTGTGCTCCACGATATCGTCACAGTCCCGCACGTGGTGGACCCTTCATGCCGTGCATTCCCTGCGATTGCCATGGCCATGCGGACATCTGTGACTCGGAGACGGGCAGCTGCATCTGTCAGCACAACACGCAGGGCGACAACTGTGACCAGTGTGCCAAGGGTTACTATGGCAACGCCTTGGGCGGCACACCCAACGACTGCAAGCGCTGTCCCTGCCCCAATGATGGCGCCTGTCTGCAGATCAATGGCGACACTGTCATCTGCACTGAGTGTCCCGTCGGCTACTTTGGCTCCCGTTGCGAGCAGTGCAGCGACGGCTTCTACGGCGATCCAACTGGTCTCCTCGGCGAGGTGCACACCTGCAAGAGCTGCGACTGCAATGGCAATGTGGATCCCAATGCGGTGGGTAACTGCAATCGCACCACCGGCGAGTGCCTGAAGTGCATCCACAACACGGCGGGCGAGCACTGCGATCAGTGTCTGCCGGGCCACTTCGGAGATCCTCTCGCGCTGCCCCACGGCAAGTGCGATCGCTGCAGTTGCTATGCAGCTGGCACCGAGCAGGACGAGCAGAGCATCTCGCGCTGCGATCAGGTGACGGGTCAGTGTCAGTGCAAGCCCAATGTGATCGGACGGGATTGTGGCGAGTGTCAGCCGGGCTACTTCAACATTCGCTCGGGCAACGGCTGTGAGAACTGCTTATGTGATCCTGTGGGCAGTTACAACTCCACGTGCGATCGATTCTCGGGCCAGTGCCACTGTAAGCCAGGTGTGGTTGGTGTGCGGTGTGATCAGTGTGCCAACTTCTTCTTTGGCTTCTCCGCCGACGGCTGCAAGTCGTGTGAGTGCGATGAGAGCGGCTCCAAGGGATTCCAATGCGATCAGAGTGGCCAGTGTCCATGCAATGACAATGTGGAGGGACGACGCTGTGATCGCTGCAAGGAGAACAAATATGATCGTCATCGTGGCTGCGTGGACTGTCCCGACTGCTACAATCTTGTCCAGGATGCGGCCAATGTGCATCGCGCCAAGTTGGCCAACTTGAGCACAACGCTCGACGAGATTGCTCGCACGCCCGTCACCAACGACGAGGAGTTCGAAGGGAAGCTGAAGGCGGTGCAGGAGAAGGTGGAAATACTGGCACAGGATGCACGCTCTGGCTCCGGTGATGGTGGTCAGACCTATGTGGAGGTCATTGACGAGCTGTACAAGCGTCTGGATAGCATGCGAGGTCATTTGGCAAGCGCCGATGCACTGCAGCAGAATGCCAATGCGGAGATCGACAAGGCACGCAGCAATTACACGCAACTCCATCAGATCATCGATGACGCCAAGAAGGAGCTGCAGCAGGCATTGTATCTCCTAAACGACGAGGGACCTCAGGCCCTGGCCAAGGCCAACAGCAAGTCCAAGGAGTTTGGTGAGCAATCCGAGCAGATCTCCGATATATCGCGAGATGCACGCGCCATTGCCGATCGCCTGGAGTCGGAGGCGCAGTTCGATCTGAAGAACGCCAAGGATGCCAAGGATGCCGTGGAGAAGGCCCATCTGCTGGCCAAGAATGCCATCGATTTGCAGCAAAAGGTCGGCGTCGAACTTCGCTCCGAGGTGCGTCTGGAGCTGAATCAGGTGAAGCAATCCCTGGGCGCCGTTGCCCAAACCTCCAAGGAGGCCCTGCGCAAGGCCAACGAGGTCTACGATGCGGCTCTAACGCTCCTCAACGATGTGAATGGCCAAACCCAGCCAGATATTGACATCAGCAAGCTCAAGATGGAAGCGGTGGCTGCCAACGAACAGGCCGATCAGCTGCTCAAGCAGATCAATGAGTTGGCTGACCAAAATGGCAATGTCTTCAGCGAGTTTGCAGCGGAAAGGGATCTGGCCAGAGTGCTACTCGAACGGTAAGTGCTTCATAGCTTGGAGTAGCTGTTCGCCACATAATTCCCATCTCAAATTGCAGTGCCGATGCCCAAAAGAAGGATGACATTGAGCTCTTGGCACGCGCCAAGGCGGCACATGAACGTGCCACAAAGGCTGTGGAGCAGGGCGACAATACCCTCAAGGAGGCCAACAACACTTACAACACCTTGGCCGGCTTCCAGTCCGATGTGCAGAGATCCTCGGAGAAGGCAGCCTTGGCACTGGAAATGGTGCCCAACATTGAGCAGGAGATTGATCATGCGGGCAACCTCATTAGTCAAGCTGCCGAGGCCTTGGAGGGGGCCAATAAGAATGCCAACGAGGCGAAGAATAATGCACAGGAGGCACAGGAGAAGTACGCCGAACAGGCCTCCAAGGTAAGTCGGCATTAATCCCATCCCTATGTGTTGTTGCTCCACTCACTTGCTGTTGTGGTTCGCCAGGATGCCGAGTTGATACGTCGCCAGGCTAATGAGACGAAGGTCGCTGCCCGCAAGCTCCGGGATGAGGCTGATCAGTTGAATCATCGCGTCAAGCTGACTGAGATGAACATCTTCCAGCTGGAGGATAATTCAACCAAGGATGATAATCTGGTGGATGATGCCAAGCGTAAGGTCGGACAGGCCAATGCGGACACGCAGGAGGCGCAGAAGCAAATCGAAAAGGCCAATGCCGAGCTATCGGCCATTAAGGATGAACTGGAGAACCTCAAGGATATCAACACCGCCGATTTGGATAAACTAGGTAATTATGCAAGACTACTTAGCTTCGTTTACTTGAGATAACTCTTTTTGTGATTGCAGAGAATCGTCTAAGTATTGTGGAAAGCAAAATAAATGGTGCGAATCTAACGGAACGCATTGAAAAGTATCGAGAACAGCGCAATATACAAAAGAAATTAATCGATAAATACGTTATGGAGCTGAAGGATATTACGAATGAGGTGGAGAATATACATTTAATATCTAAAGCACTGCCGGCTGGTTGCTTTAGACGCAATCGTCTGGAGCCCTAGATCTTAACTGATAATGCACTACCAACTACCAACTACTTCAATTAACAACTAAGTAACAAAGGCAAAGACGAACAAATCGAGATCGATGATCGGTAATTGATAATCGATTATCGGTAATCGATAATCGATTATAGGTAATCGATAATCGATGATCGGTAATCGGCAATCGGTAATCGCATATCGAATTAGCCCTAGCCGTTGAATGAAATTATAGAATTTTAGTCTTATAGCCGAAATAAATTTGTTTAGTGAAAACAAAACGACAAACGAGAAACCAGATAAACAACAAGAAACGTTAAGCTTTAATGCATCATTCATTTATAACAATATATGTATATCACTATATGTATAAAATGATTTATAATTTTATCGCAACATGATGCCAATATCCAATATGTTCTTAACTGCCAATTGTGCTTTCAATTCAAGCCAGCCATGAACGACTGTATTATATATATTGAAAACTGTGCCGTGTACAATCCCCAACTTTCAAATCAACTGCATTTCTACATAAATATAACTATATATATACTATTCTCAATATTAACATAACATATTTGTCATCTAATTGCAATATTTGTTCATTGTGTTTAAGTCGCCTTATGAATTTCACGAGTAATAAAAGTTTTTCCAACGTTGTAATTTTGTATAAAGTATGCAAACTTATTTGTTATTCATATTTCTTAGAAGCAGAAAGAAATTTCCACTTGCGCGAAAGACCTGGTAAAAGGTTACACCAAATTATGAAGATCATTTTCAATTGTAGAAAATATTATTAAAATACTTTACCTGCACCAAAAACTTATGTGACAAATTGGTAAAGCCGCCGACGCTTAGGACAAATGTTTTTCTGGAGAAAAGCAACATAAGTTTTATAATAAACTTAAACTCCTGGGATTCATTGTACCAGTCGCAGTTATACCAATCCAAGAAGAGTAATTCGCTCTAGAAATAGTGAATTAAATGTGGAAATTCAGGCAGCAAATTCTTATAGATATACCTGTGTTTCGACCTTTTGTGCATTGACATTGTATAAACTTATTTCCAATGTTATAGTCACCAAATAGACTGTAATCATGCCCATCCAGACCCAGCCAACATCCTGAGTAGACAAGTAGTATAATATAATATATGATCATATATTTATAATACAAACAACTCACCATGGAGGTGCTGATCTTATAGAGCAGCATGCATATCAAAATGCTGCTTATAAAACATTGCACGAGGATAATATATTTGAAAAGATTCTCAATTTGTGCGTGGTGTCTGAAAGGTAATAAATATATCTATAGATTGTTAAATATTTAATAGATAAATGTACTATATTACCTGGAGATACGCGTGAAAAGTCGGGCACAGCAACGTAGATAGGACACCCTTAGAGGCTGAGGAACCACAGCATCGCTTGTAGAATGTTGAACCAGATAACGTAGAATCTCTAGAAGACAAGCCTCGTGTCTGGTCAGCACCACAAAGAGACTGTTAAAGCCAAAGACAGCTGAAAATAGTTGTTGATAAGTTGAATTTCTTAAATCAACCATAGAGTAAAGGGCCCTACCAAAAAAGCACCAGACGGGACCAGATTGTAACAGTAAGAAGCGCACGGAGTACGAGGGATACTCGTGTTTTCCCAGCTGCATAAAGGGAACTATGGCTGGATAAGCTATAGAAATGATTAATTAATAAGATTTATATCTCTTTTAAAGACTTCGTCACTCACTTAAAGTCATTTCGCAAGTATCCTGTATTATATAACAATCGTAGACATATTGAAAGTAAGGTCGCATGATATAATACAACATAGGCATGCAGACAATCTTGAAAAAGAACATCACCTGACGATCGATCACCTGCCAATTCTTGGCCAATATTCCACCCAAGGCCTTACGTAATGCCTGCTTATGAGGCAAAGCTTAGCAGAATAGTTCAATTAAGATATATATACTACTTTATACTAGCAGACAATAAACTACTCACCCAAATCAAACAGACCCAAATTTTTTAAAATATCGCCCCTCTCAGTAGCTGTTACCAGTTCGGCACAGGAAGCCTTGTAATTGTGAAAGTGCATCATTTTGGCCAATCCCACAATTAACTGAAAGGTTAGCAGCACAGGCTGTTAAAAATATAGAATATGTTACATAAGGAACCTTTGATAAAAACCGAAAGCTTACCTCCACATAAGCTTCAAAGGACACGGTATAATTTGCCACTATAAATTTAAGTAGACTATATATAATGCAAAAATTTACAAGCAAAGAAAAAGTCCTCAAACTGTAAAGTATTTTTATATAAATATATTAGCATTTCACATTTTAAAACTAATTCTTACAATCCGCAGGGTCTTGAACTGCGTTTTCTAGGCACTATATTAATGCCCAAGGCGTAGGCGCTGTATTCCACACAGGTTAAACCCAATTTGGGCAAGTCATCAATTCTCTGCAGCTCAAGATCCAAAATGTTCTGCATTTTTAAAAGGTAATAGTGAAACTGTTTGGGGTGGTGCTTCAATGCATTCTTTTATACGATTTTTTCCGAAGGGTATCATTGCTCAATTAGTAGTAAATTATATGGTTGCTGCTGAGTAAATTGCTTTATTGCTTACGGACATTATGCAACTCTTGTTTAATGAAACTAAAATAGCTATAAGAACATTAAAAATTTAGGACCAGATGAATCCGTTTAGGAAAAAACTCGAAGAAAAGGAGTCGACGAGAAATTGATTGAACTCTAAGCAAATTGAAATTATTATTGAAAGAGGGTAATAAAAAGTGCTTAAAATACTTGTAGATGTTACATATTAATATTTAAATAATTAATAATTTTTAACTTACATAATATTTTAAATAATGTATTTGGTAACGGCAAAATTGGAGTAAAATTTAAATAAATTAATAAAATAAAATCTCATATCTGAGCTAAGAAATTTGAATTGCCAACGGTCTTAGACTGCCAACCAATTTTCGCATAGTTGGCAACCCCAATCAGCTGTTGCTTCAGATAAAACCGAACGGATGGGCAGCACTGTGTATGGTTCAAGTGTAAATCTTATGCCATTTGTTTACTTCATTTAAAGTTGGCTTCAAATCGGTTATAGATCTTATCGGAAGGTAAAGGCTCCGCCTGGATGACTATGTAAATATGCAAGACTACTTAGCTTAACTTACTTTATAGCTCTCTGAATTTGCACAATATCGTCTAAGTGTTGTGACGCATTGAAAAGTATTGAGAACATCACAAGTATATTATGGAGCTAAAGGATAGTACTATATTATATATGTATATTTGTATTTATAAATATATATATATATATATATATTATATATATATTCCCAAAATCTATACAATTTTCTGTATTAACCTAACTTATTTGTCATCTAATTGCAATATTTATTCATTTTGTTTAAACGCCTTATAAATAAAAGTAATAAAAGTTTTTCCAACGTTGTTTTGTTTTAAATTTATTTATTTTGATAATTTGGTTAGTTGACTTAATAAATAGATGTACAATTCAGTTTTAATGTTATGCTTATCTCAGATCGAGCTGTCGATCTGGATTCGGGAGGCACAAATCTGTAATTAATTGTTCGTTCGAAGTAGAGATCGTTTGTATAAAATGGAGCTTTAATTAGGTTATTTTCACTATCTAGGCATCGGTAAATATGATATTAGCTGCTTTGTAAAGTTTGTAGTCTTCCAACGTTGTAATTTTGTGTAAAGTTTGTAAACTTATTTGTTATTCATATTTCTTAAAAGTAGAAAGAAATTTCCACTAGCACGAAAGACCTGGTGAAAAATTGCATAAAAAATTGAGAAGATATAATATATAATGTTTAAAATACTTTACCTGCACTAAGAACCCATTTGACAAATTGGTAAAGCCGCCGACGCTTAGCACAAACGTTTTTCTGGAGAAAAGCAGCATAAGTTTAATAATAAACTTAAACTCCTCGGATTCATTGTACCAGTCGCAGCTATACCAATCCAAGAAAAGTAGTTCGCACTGGAAATATTGAATTAGATGTGGAAATTCTGGCAAATTCTTATAGATATACCTGTGTTTCGACCTTTTGGGCATTGGCATTGTATAAACTAATTTCCAAAATTATAGCCATCAAATAGACTGTAATCATGCCTATCCAGACCCAGCCAATTTCCTGAGAAGACGAATATAATAATTGAGCATACATTTACTCTATTCATAATACAAATAACTCACTATAGAGATGGTGATCTTATAGAGCAGCATGCATATCAAAACGCTGCTTATAATACATTGCACGAGAATAATATATTTGAAAAGATTCTCAATTTGGGCGTGGTGTCTATAAAGGAGTAAATTTAACTGAATATCATTAGGTATTCAATAGAAATATATAGTACCTGGAGATACGTGTGAAAAGTCGGGCACAGCAACGTAGATAGGACACCCTTAGAGGCTGAGGAACCACAGCATCACTTGTGGAATTCTGAATTAGATAACGTAGAATCTCTAAAAGACAAGCCTCGTGTCTAGTGAGCACCACAAAGAGACTGTTAAAGCCAAATACAGCTGAAAAAAAGTGGTTGATAAGTTGAGAGTCTCAGATCAACCATAGAATATGACAGCACTACCAAAGAGGCACCAGACGGGACCAGATTGTAGCAGAAAGAAGCGCACGGAATACGAAGGATACTCATGTTTTCCCAGCTGCATAAAGGGAACAATTGCTGGATAAGCTATAGAAATAATTATATAATAAGTATTTAATCCCTTTAAAATACTTTGCAACTTACTTAAAGTCATTTCACAAGTATCCTGTATTATATAACAATCGTAGACATATTGAAAATAAGGTCGTATTATATAATACAACACAGGAGTGGAGACAATCTTGAAAAAGAACATCACCTCACGATCGATCACCTGCCAACTCTTGGTCAATATTGCACCCAACTCTTTAACTAATGCCTGCTTGTGGGGCAAATCTTGTAGCAGAATAGATTGATTCAGTTATATATTCCATTTAATGAGGGCAACCTACAAACTACTCACCCAAATCAAACAGATCCAAATTCTTTATCAGTTCGCCACTCACAGTAGCTTTTAGCAGTTCCGCACAGGAAGCTTCGAAATTGTAAAAGTGAATCATTTTGGCCAATCCCACAGACAGCTGAAAGGTTAGCAGCACAGCCTGTTGAAAATAGAATATATTATATAGAAACTTATGATAATAACCGAAAACTTACCTCCACATAAGCTTCAAAGGACACGGTATAATTTGCCGCTATAAACTTAATAAGACTATATATAATGCAAAAATTTACGAGCAGAACAAAAGTCATTACGCTGCAAAGTATTTTTATTTAAATATAGAAGAATTTCACATTTGAAAACCGATACTCACAATCCGCAGGGTCTTGAGCTGCGTTTGCTTGGCGCAATATTAACACCCATGGCGTAGGCGCTGTATTCCACACAAGTTAACCCAAATTTGGGTAACTCATTAATTCTCTGCAGCTCCAAATCTAAAATGTTCTGCATTTTCAAATGGTAATAGTAAAACTGTTTGGGGTGGTGCTTCAATGCATTCTTTTATACCATTTTTACCGATGGGAGGGTATCCTTGCTCAATTAGTAGTAAATTATATGGTTGCTGCTGAGTAAATTGCTTTATTGCTTACGGACATTGTGCAACTCCTGCTTAATGAAACTAAAATAGATATATAAATTTGGGGGCGTAGCATGAATACATTAAAAATTAAGGAACTGACGAAACCATTAAGGGAAAAACTCGAAAAAAAGGAGTCGTCGTGGGAATCAATTGAACTCTAAGTGGAATGGATATTATTATTGAAAGAGACTGAAAAATATGCTTAATATATTATTAAGATGTTAGAGAATTGCATTACAAATTGCAACTTATTGACGCTTAATACATTTTAATAATTAAATAATAAATCATTTTTAGCTTACGTAATATTTTGGTTATATATTTACTATGCACTTAGTTGTGAACATATTTCAAAAATATTATTGAAATATAAATCTCATATCACAGCTAAGAATTTTGAATTGCCAACGGTTTTTGGCTGCTAACCATTTTCGCACAGTTGGCAGCCCCAATCAGCTGTTGCTTCAGATAAAACCGAACGGATGGGCAGCACTGTGTATGGTTCAAGTGTAAATCGTATGCCATTTGTTTACTTAATTTAAAGTTGGCTTCAAATCGGTTATAGATCTTATCGGAAGGTAAAGGCTCCGCCTGGATGACTAAAATGGATGCAACCCAACAGCAGCTGCTGCAGCCCGTAAGGACAACGAATCCTTTGGTATATTTTGATATCAGCATTGGGCAGGAAAGCGGTAAGCAAAAGTCGCAGTACGACACACACAATCTCTGTGTTGGCCTACATAATAATCGTATGTGTATTGTGTATATTTTGCTGATGCGCAGCGGGACGCATGATAATTGAACTGCGCAAGGATGTTGTGCCAAAAACAGCGGAAAATTTCCGTGCGTTGTGCACGGGAGAACGTGGCATTGGACAGCTGGGACAACCGCTACACTACAAGGGCACACGTTTCCACAGGATCAAGCGGGTGTTTGCTGTCCAGGGAGGCGATGTGGTCAACAATGATGGCACCAGCGGCGAAAGCATCTATGGACCTCTCTTCAACGATGAGAACTTTCAGCTAACGGTAGGTTCATTGTAAAGTACCGAGCATATCAACAGCAATTTGAATGTGGTATCTTCTTCCTCAGCACAATGACGAGGGCGTTGTAAGCATGGCGAACTATGGCAAACCAGATACCAACAATTCACAGTTCTTTATCACCGCCGTGGGCTGTGAGAATCTGAATGGCAGCAATGTGGTCGTGGGTCGAGTCCTACGTGGTCTCGGCATTGTGGCTGAAATGGAACAGAACTGCACTGATGACGATAATCCCACGGTAGACATAACAATCAGCGACTGTGGCGAACTGTCAGCAGGCATGGATTGGGGTGTAGACTGCAGTGATGAAACAACAGATAAATTGCCTCCATATCCACAGGATTGGACGGGCAAGTTTACAAAGCCAACGGTAAGTTGAAGCTGGAACACTTCTATAAATGCTATATCTGATAGCAATCATTAATAATATATGTTTTACTAGAGCAACGCATCGGTTAACCTACTCACAGGCCTGCGAGAATCGGGCAATCATTTCTTTCAATTAGGCCGCTATCATGAGGCACGTGCCAAATACCGCAAGGCGAATCGCTATTATACAATGCTGCGCAAGAACTTTGACTGGCAGCAACTGAAAGGCAGTCCACACGATGCGGATCTAAGAAAACTAGATCAATTCTCGGTGGTTAACAATATCAATATGGCAGCGGTAGAGTTGAAACTGGGTAACTATCAATATGCCAAATATGAGTGCTCGGAGGCCATACGTTTGGATCCCAGCTGCAGCAAGGCGTTCTACAGACGCGGACAAGCGCAATGTGCCATGCGCAACTATGAGGAGGCAATTAAGGACTTGAAGCAGGCGCACGCATTGCTGCCGGACAACAAACACATCCTCAATGAACTGAACAGTGCCAAGCTGCTGCTGGCCGAATACAATAAACAGCAACGCAACGCGCTCAAGAATCTGTTCAATTAGTTAAGACGTTTTTAAATATTTGATACAAGTTGAAATTTTGCTCTATTTACTGTAAGTTGTCCATGTGCAAATGTGGATTGAAATGACACAAAATGCTACATTATAATTAAATGTTTTTTATTTTATAAAAAGAGATATTGCAAGTTGTTCAAATGGGTTCTAGATCTATCGTAGACCTATTGTAGTTCGTTTCAACCTATAAAAACTAACTGCATTATGTGTTATGTATGTATATTATGTAAGTATATCATATGCTTGTATCGTACTCGTACCTAAAAACACATTTGTTCACACACAATAATGCTTGATCAACTCTCAACTGAATGATAGTAGTAGTAGTACTTAGTAGTGGTAGTAGTGCCTATAATGCTGCTTAAATACTAACAACTATATTTGATTACATATGTATATCAAAATGATGCTTAATCCTCCACTAATTGTAGCCATATGTAAAAGTTCCTTTCATAAACTAATTCAAGACTTAAAGATTTGTCACAATATCCTGCTCGCTGCGATGCAAATTGCCCGAACCGGCGCCCATGTGATAGCTCTTCATATTGATTTCCATATTGGTCAATGCGCTGGACACGTGATACAAGTTCTCCGAGAGTATGGCATAGACCTCAAACAGCTCCGAGTCCGATTTGGATACAATGAAGTCTTCTACAATAGCAAATTAAAGTTAGTTAATGATTCTCTTATATCGATTTAGTGGCAGTTAACCAACCTGTGCGATCCTTCATGATGCTGTGAGCATAGGCATTCAATATAATCGACATCTCATCGAACTTGACGCGACTGTCCAGGTTGCCATAGCTGAAGATGGTCAGACTCTGATCGCCGGCACTCAGCGTGGAGATGCGTCGATATTGCCGCACATGGGATATGGCGCTGGACCAGCGTTGCAGGCCAATGTGCTCATGCAGCGATGCCTCAAACTCCTCCTGGGTCATGGGCAAGCCGGGCGACGGCGTTGGCGTATGCTCACCCTCCGTTGAAGTGGACGACTCCAGGCAATCCAGCTCTGCCTCGCTAGTGCAACGCACCAAGGCATCCCGTACCAGGGCATAGAGATCGGATATGTCATGCATCTGCCAGAGGAAACATAAGATGAGAGGACAACACTAACACGAGGAACACAACAAGACTTACGTCTTCGTTAATGCGAAAATGATTAACGACATTCGAGGATATTTTATGATTCGATTCGATCAGCAAAAGCAGCTGAAACATTAGTTTGTACAGGGAACGGCCCAAGTCGAGCACAACCTCCGTGGAAGCTGGATCAAAGGGCATATACGCAATGCTGGAGCTGCTGCTGGGCATCTCCAAGCCAGAAGCAGCCACATCCGATTCATTGAAGAGCGACAACTTACACGAAGTCTTAACCGCATCCAGGCACTGCAATCAAACACATAAACAATATATTAATAATTAAATAAGAGATTACAAAGTAGAAGTAAGTTTACGCACCTCCAACACCTGATCCTTGCGATCGAAGAACGTCTCCAGATGCTCCTGCACCTCCAGCACATTGAATCGCAGTGTTTCAAACAACTTGGGCGTGGTTGTCTGCAGCTCACTGCACCACACACGCGGTGGATCCGCCCGTGAGCTCAGCAGATCCGTGAAGAGCGATATGCGATTGCCCAGTTGGGAGCCGATGCCAGTGAAGAACTTCTTGGCTTCCTTGCTAATGCTTATTGTCTTGAAGGTAAGCTCCTTGATCAATCTGTACAGTTGCGAGAGCAGCTCCGAGGTGTGCGCCGAGGGTTGATTGACCAACATGGCCTGCAGCTGACGTCGCCAGTTCTCCTCCGCCTCATCGCGTATGGCGGCACCGAAGCGTATGATACCCTGCAAATGTGGCGAGGCATTGCACGGCGTTATGTCACCCAAATCGCCGGCACTGGAGCCACTTGTATCGCTGCGTGAGACAGAGTTACGGCGACGTCGCTCACGCAGACTCAACGATGTGGGCGGCACGGCACTGAAGCTATTCTTCAGGAACGATTGCCGATGATCATCGTCTAGGGGAGATTCAGATTCACCCTCCTCATCGGATGAATCGTCGGCGGTTTGTCGCTTGCGTTTGCTCAATATGGGCGTCTTATCGCTGAAACTGTCCTCCAATGCGGATGAATGGCCACCCTTGATCGAGCCACCGATGCCACTGCCGCAATTCAAGCATTCCTCATCGCCCACAAAGAGCTGATGCCTGCGCACGCCCCAATTAAAGTTATCCGTGGATTCGCCAGCGATGCTATCCTCGTACTCCAGGAAATCAAAGTCCTTGAATACGGTGAAATCAGGCTGACCATCGTCACGACGCGAACCGCTGCTGAGGTCACCCTGTGGACCAGACGTCTCCTCCGTGGACGAGGCAGCCGACGATTGGCGTTCCATAAGATCCGACGATTGGCTAAATATCACCTACGTAGCGACAAGCAAAGTCAGGTTAGTAACAATGAAATCATAATCTCTGCCAGCTAAACACTTAAATAGATCTAACAAAATGATTAATACTAATTTGAATCGAATTAATTATGTATTTATTGTATTTATTGACTGGAAAGCTTACGCTTTGTCTGGTCGCAATCGATCCCGTTAGAAGTGACGTGCTCAACGACTGATCGTGTCAAAGTTCAAGTTCAAGTTCAATTCAAAGTCAAAGTAAAAGTAAACGAAAAACGAGAAACGAAAGACGAAACGTACAGTTTGAAACAAAACACACATGCGAGTTTGCAGGCACGGAACGGCATGGAATGGAACGGTGGGTGATCTAACGAGCAGTTATAAGTGAATATACAGGAGTCTGTTCCAATTTTCATAATGCGGTAGGTAAGAAAAAACATAATATTGAAACTGGAACGTGTGGAATGAAACAAAAAAGCAATTCAACTGTCATGTTCCAATATTCACATAGTCAAATCAAAGGATTTATGAAGTGGTTATACTCCAACTTAATACAAATAATAAATGGACCTATGCAGTCTAAGGAATGTGTGGAATGGAACACAAAATAACAACTAAAACAGGCATTTTCTGGTATTTACAAAGTAAAACTAAAATAACTTTGTTGTAAAAGTATTCATAATTATAACAAATGAAAACTAGAACATGGAATGTGTGGAATGGAACATAAAGAGCTGTTTCCGTTAAACTGTTTGACAAAAGTAAAGAAGGCTAGCATGAAATGCTCAGACTTGAGCATAATAAATACTGGAACATGCTTGTCTAGTGTGGGGAATGTGTGGAATTGAAACAACACAGCATGTTGCAATATTCAGTAAGTCTAAGTAAAATAACTTTGAAGTAAAAACACTCATAATAATTATCAGAAGAAACAAATGAGTAATGGAACATGCCTGTGTAGTGTAGGGAATGTGTGGAATGGAACAGTAACAAACAACACTAGTAAACAGTAATCAACATTCGGAAAGAGAACTTTGGCATTAAACTTGAAGTGTTTCAATACAAATAAAAACTGGAACAAGTCAGTGCATGAACAGTCATACGTATAGAGGGGAATGTGTGGAAATGAAACGAATTGAGACGAGGTGCATACATAGAAATGAAGTAACGAGCCAAAACAAATTACACAAAACAAAAGCAAAGCTACACGTGGCAGTTTTAGAAACATGTTCCTTTACCTTTGAGCAAATTGAGTTTATGAAATCATCCTATAATTAGGTTTTGGTTCGGTTAGGTTGTTAATGATGATTATTAAATGGCGTGTTAGTTATAAATATATATATTATTATTATTAACATATATATATAGATTTATATATATATGCATATAGTATTGATATTTTGATTTGATTTCGATATTTGATTTCGATTTAGTTTACATGAAAAAGAAAAAAAAAAGAAGTAGAAATAAATAAATTGTTATAGTGATGAGAGAGGGGGTGGGGGGTAGGGGCATATATTAGAGAGAAGCAGGAGCTGAAAGAGCTAGCGCTAGGGGAGATCATCAAAGCATGCACCTTGCTAATGTACAAGCTGACACACGGCTGTCCCCCCCAACAGCAACTTACCGATGGCGACTTGGGCAGACCGACACGTTGGCCACACGTGGTCAACAGATTCACCAGGCACTCGCGCACGCGACACTGCGACATCCAGGGACGCTTCCAGCCGCTGAGGGGCACCGTGTCCGCTGGCGATAAGCTGGCACTGCGTCGGGGCGAATTGGGCGTGCCAACAATGCTGCCAAGGCCAACAGCGGTGTGTTGTTGGTGTTGTTGCTGTGTTGTTGCTGGTGGTGCTGCTGCTGCTGGTGTTGCTGCTGCTGATGTTGCTGCTGCTGCTGCAGTTGTTGCTGCTGCTGTTGTTGCAGCTGCTGCTGCTGCTGCTGGGCAGCGACAGCAGAGGCGGCAATGGCAGCCACATTGCTGTGGGCCCGTTGCTGCTGCAGCTGTGCACTGACCTGCTGAGCAGGTGCAACAGTCACCGTTGTGGCATTGGTTAGCGTTGAGTTCAGCGAGGAATTGCCTGTGCTGGATGCACCACAACCAACACCACCACCACCACCACCACCACCACCGACAGCACCGCCCATGGGGTCCTCCGTTTTGAGCAATATGCGACGTCCAATTAATGGGGTCTGTGAGACGTCAAAGGTGAATTCCATGGTGCGGCCGGCCAGTTCCTTTTTACAGAACATATCCGAGTCCGGATATGCGCTATAGAAAGAGAACGATAAGCCGGCGCTGCTGCCATCACTGGGCGGCACCACCTGCAGCGACGAGCTGCGTGTGACAATCAACTTGAGTATCTTCAGCGAATCCTTCCAGTTAACAGTCTGCAAAACACAACAAACCATTAAGATGTAATCCCTTAGGAGCAGTTACAACTATTCAACTTACATCCAAATATTTGCCAATGGCCCGTAACAAATCCGCATTGATGGTCTGCGCCTGGGGCGCCGATAGATCCACATAGTGGAGCATGCAGTGTATGACATTCAGCACTGGCACCTGCACCTGCTGCGGCCCCTTCTCCAGCACCTCGATGAGAAAGGCCAACATGTGGAGGCCCATGTGGGCATAAGTATCATGCAGATACTTGACCACACATTTCGTCCACTGAAACGATTCCTTGCAGAATGTCTTGCGACTGTACAGCGTCATCACAGTGCCCAGATTCTCCAGCTTCGCACCCAGCTCGGTGGACACATGCGCTATATTCTCAGCGCTGCGTATGCAAATCTCATTCGCATCCTCATAGTGCAGCAGCATATACGGCAGCAGGGCGATCACATTCATGGGGAATGCACAGCTCTGCGTGGGATCACAGACGGGCAGGCTGAGCAGCGGTGCGAACTGCGAGAGTAGTGTGATCGTTGGCTCATAGGTGGCGCTGTGGGTGCAGCCCTGCAAGGAAGGAGCAAAGAGAAATTGAATTTCAATTATATTTATATAATATTCCTAGCTTACCTTCAGGAGCAGCGCATGCACACCGGGATAGGCTGTCCACTTGAGCTGCTGCTGCAGCTTCTCCACCTTGTCACGCGCATCGGGGCGATCCAGGGGCAGTCGATGGAGCACGCGGGTCAAGAGACGCAGCGCCAGCATGAACTCGTGCTCGTAGTCCGATTCGAGCAGTGAAACCGAGAGCCAGAACAGCTGCGCCAGTATGGTCATCTTGTCATCCTGTGTGGCCGTATCGCCCAGCATCTTCAGGCTCTGTGCGCTCCGGGAGCGTGACAACGCAGAGCCGGCGCCCACGCCCACACCGCCCACGCCGAACTTGCAGACGACGCTGCGTTCCAGATCAATGCCGGAGGCACGATTCCTCAGCTCCACCTGCTTGTCGCAGGGCGAGTTGTTGGCCTTGCGACCGCAATAGGAGACCGAGTAGCTGGTGCTGCGTCCGTGGCTGGGTATGGAGTAGTTCGAGGACTGTGGGGTCATGCCCGAGGGTGACTTCTTGCCCGGCAGTATGGAGTTGGGACCGCCATCCTTGTTGTTCAAATTGGGTGTACTCTTGAAAATGTCCTTCATCACGTCCAGCGGCCGGAAGTCCGAGTCCAAACTGTCGACGGCTGCCTCCAGTGTGAGCAGCAGCTCCGTCACATACCCCTGCATATCCTCGCCCTGCTCGGCCACCGTTTCCACCAAACGCGACAGTATATCCGAGAGCATTCTCGAGTTGATGGGCACATTGAGGGCGCGAAAGATCTGCAGACAACGGCCGGCATAATGACGCGAGGAGCAGGACAGACCCAATTGAAGAGCCGTCTGCGCCCAGCGCTCGGCAATGCGCGCCTGTGGATAACTATCAGCGAACACCTTCACCATGTGCTTGAGGAAGCAGCTCAGCTGCTCCGCCGACTTCACCGCCCACACCTTGGCCGTGATGTCCTCATAGTTCCACAGCGGCTGGCACGTGTCGTGGGCCAGGAACTTCAGCAGACTCTTGATCACATGGGCAATGGGCATGCTTGGACCAGGCTGTGGCGGCGCATGCTCATCCGCATGTATCAACGGCACCTCCGAGTTCTCCGTGTTATTCGGATTGATCTGCAGCGCAGCTGGGGTGCCACTCAACGTTGGGGGCGTGGCATTTGGCGCACTCTGCGTTGCCAGCGGCTGTTGCAGATTGTGCGCCGTCTGTGGCAACATCTGTTGATTCGTTACATGGGCCGCAATGATCGTTGAGCTGGACAGATTGTGATGCAATGCATAGGCAGCCGCCTGGGGACTCACATGCAACAGATAACTGTCAAACTGTTGATGCAACTCGGTGAAATTGTTATCAATCACGGGCAACGCCGGCACAGTCAATCCCAGATCCAATTTACTCGTCTCACTGTTCAACAAGATGCGTGCCACCGTCAGATGATCATTGTGCTCGGCGAGCACAATCAATAGATTCACGCACAGCTGCTTGCAATGCTCCCGCACAATAATCCGGGTGTGATCCAAGCCCAGAAACAAAATGTGCAGCATCAACGGCAAGTGGAGAGTCCAATCTATGCCGGGAATGCCGTCCACCACGATGTCCGTGAGCAGCATGACGGCCACGTTGCAGCTGCAAGTGGAAACAGCAAAAGGGGAAAGTTTAAGCTAAAGATAACTTTAATTATATAATTAATTAATATAAAATAAAGTACAAAAATAATTGGAAATTTAAAATTTGCATTTTTCTATATTCCAAAATGTAGTGACATAACACTCAGCTTTTGATGGACTATGTGAACAAACATATGCTTAAGCTAGCAGCTCTAAGCAGGCTCACAAAGCTTTATGTTATTTGTATGTGTATGTGTGCATATACACATGTATACTAATGCACATATTTATGTCTCGCTCGCACACATGTTGGGACAGAAAAGTTCTGTGGAACTTGTTAACTATATAAGCTCCACATTTCTATCTGCAAGAAGTGGAAGTCTTTTGTTATTGAAATACGCATTCTGGCTAAACTCCCTGAGCATAGGAAGACTAGTAACGGCAACTATCTAAATAAGAATTTATTAGAAAAATCATAGCGAACCCAACAGCAAAAGTATATAAATCTTTAAAGCACAACACCCAATATTGAAGAAGCTAAATCAAGTTCTCAATTGCCATAATTATCTTGAAATGAAAACACAGGCTAATGTACAAAACCATTAAGTAATTTATATGGCTAATTAGTTAAGTTCAAAGCTATTTAAGCTGTGTTCTTGAGGCGAATTGTATCAGAATCTTTCATCGAAATGAAAGTGTTTGTTTCGCTACTTTTGCTGGCTGTTGCCTCGGCAAGTAACACCACTGTATACCCGATCGAGCAGGAGGCGCTGCCTGACAGTATCATTACCAATGGCTATACGGCACCTGAGGGTAGAGCACCCTATATTGTTTTTCTGTCCTTCCAGAACTCATGGTGTGGTGGCTCAATCATTGGCCACAATTGGGTGATCACTGCATCGCACTGTACGAAGCCATTCAACTCGGTGACCATTTATTACGGATCTCTGCGTCGCGCCCAGGGACAGATTGTGCACACGGTGCGGGGCAATAACATTATCAATCATCCCAGCGATGATATTGCCTTGATTCGCACTCCACGGGTCAACTTCTCCAATACAATCAATCGCGTTCGGTTGCCCCGAATCAATGAAGGCGATCGCTATGTCAATAAATGGGCCTTGGCCTGTGGTTGGGGACAAACCACCTCGACGAGCACTCCCGACAGGCTGCAGTGCGTCGACTTGCAGGTCATTAGTAATGCCCAATGTCGTCAAACTTATGGTCCCCAATATTCCAAGGATCAGATTCTGTGTGTGGCAACACCCGGTGGCAAATCTATTTGTTACGGCGACTCTGGCGGCCCTTTGGTACATAATAATCTTCTAGTCGGAGTTAGCAACTTTGTCTCGGCTCGTGGCTGCACGTCGGGAGATCCATCCGGCTTTGCTCGTGTCACAAGTCATTTGAACTGGATAAGACAACACACTGGCATTGCATACTAAAATCAATATAAAACTCTGTATATCTCTATAATGTAAAACCCATTAAGAAGTTATATGTAGGGTATATTCTGATTGATAGAGAAATAAAATTAGCTTCAATTGCACTCAATATGGATTCTGAATTAATGTTAATTTGTATTCCTTAGAATTAAAGCAGCATTACATTTGAAATCTATAAGATATTTATATATTTTATATTTAATATATATTCATTATTACATATGTAAACAAATAAAACATAAGCAATAAATCACTTGAAACATAAATCGAATTTAATTTCTGCTCCGCTTGATCTGCGCACTGCATCAAAAGCAAACGCAACTGAACTCTTCTCAAAGCTCCTGTATTTCTACGTTTTGCGCTGTGGATCCTGTTTTGTGGACACTAAGTTCTGCTTGCTTTCCTTTTTTGCGCTGCACGCAGTCACTGCAGCTACTCACACATGCATGCATGCTCAATGCAGTGAGCTTACCTAACAGATCCACACACACACAAATGCATAGGTATTGCTGTGAGCAAGCACTGCGCTTAGCTTGGATGCTAACTGAAGAGAGCTTGCCTTTCTGTTCACACATACACGCATGTGTATGCTTTATGCAGCAGGCTCGCTCACACTCATAGCGAAGGCTCGTGGGAGGCAATAGATTGCGAAAACAGAGCAGCCCTTTTCAGAAGCGCTTTCTCTGCAACGCTCTTTAACATTTGCTTAGAGTTTGCTCACAATCTGAGTGAACTTTCGCGATTAGAAGTATTACAGCAACTGTTAATGTGGAATTACTCGCATTTACATATCTAATGTCTTAAACAATTAACTATCTAATACTACAATCTTTTGATATTGTACTACACCTTAAGATATTCCCATTAGTTATAGTACTTCGAAGATATAATGACTTTACCAGCTTCGATAGGAGAGCAGTAATTAGTCAAGGTTAGCTGCTATATAAACGCATGCGAAAAGCAGCTAAGAACCAAGTTAAGGCTTAAACATGCAACTATTGATAGCGATTTTGGCTTTGGGCTTTAGTTCTTCCCTTGCGACGACTCCGCTGCCTGATCCGGAGCAACCTGACCTTATCATAACCAATGGCTATCCAGCCTACGAGGGCAAAGCACCCTACATTGTCAGCCTGGCCCTCAGAAGGGATGGAAGCAATAGCATAACCCTTTGCGGTGGCTCTATCATTGGCCACAATTGGGTGCTGACAGCAGCCCATTGCGTTAACAATCAACACTACGTGGACATACATTATGGATCCAATTGGCGCTGGAATGGCCAGTATAGTCATCGCGTTCGCAATAACAATTTCATTCAGCATCATCTCTGGCCCAATACCAATGGCAATGACATTGCTTTGATTCGTACACCCCATGTCGACTTTACTTCCAGAGTCAACAAGGTGAAGTTGCCGACATTCAATCAAAAGAACGAACGCTTCGAGAACTGGTGGGCAGTTACCTGCGGTTGGGGTGGACAGGCGAATGGTCAACTTGCCGATTGGCTGCAGTGCGCCGATTTGCAGATCATGGGCAATAACGAGTGCTCTCGCACCTATGGCAACATACCCGCAGGCATACTGTGCATAAGGACACCTGGCGGCAAATCAACCTGTGGAGGCGACTCTGGCGGCCCATTGGTTACCCACGATAATCCCATATTGGTTGGCGTCACCTCGTTCGTGTCGGGTGCTGGTTGTATGGCAACTCATCCAGCTGGTTTCACTCGTGTCACCGCCCATTTGGATTGGATACGTCAACACACTGGTATTGCTTATTAATAACAACATGTTTCATTTCAAAATATAATAAAATTTGCAAACTATGAAAGTATTTTTTGAATTTAAGTGAAGTTATCAGTAAACATAAGCTGAAATCTTCTTAAACAAATCAAAACAAAGTCATTAACTTTAGCATGATGAACTTCTAATATTTTAAAGCGTAGCTGCCTATATCCAGACCTAATGTAAACAGACATTAATTATCTGCAATCAATATACGAATGTCAGTTGCCTTTATCTGCAATTGAACATTTTAACAAACTCATTAAGTGTTGTTATTGTTGACGTGCAAACGACATGCAAACGATAAAGAACGCGATTATGGATAGAAAAGGTGACTAACTGACATCAAGTGAATATTTAATACACTTACAGTGCATTATATTATAATTATTTATAAGATATACTAGTATGATTTCAAGCAAATCCAGTCAGTATATATTAAACAGTTCAAACAATTTAATCTGTGAGAATTACCTCTGATTACCTGTGTCAAGTTTCATCAAGATAGCTTCACTACTAAGAGACTTGTTTACAGATGTTCAGATACAATTGATTACAAGGTCTCAGCACTCTATATAAATCTATAATATATATACTTTGTGAGCTATTCTATGCCTACCTTAATGTAATAATATATATACTTTGTGAGCTATTCTATGCCTACCCTAATGTGTTACATATATCTGCACTAAATTATAATACCCTCGCTAAGGGTATAAACAAAACAAAATAGCAAATACAGACAATAACAAAGTAGCGAAAACAAACGGCAATCATATGTGTTATCTCCGTCACTTTGCAAAGCACAGAAAGAGAGAGAGCGATTGAGAGAGAGGCAGAATTACAGAGTGAAACTGTAAACAGAGCAAAGAGGAGGAACACGAAAATTTGTAGCTCACCCACAACAACAACAACAACAAAACAATACTGAAACGCAATTGCAAAAGCAGATGCGAAAGAGTGTAAACATTGCACAAACGAAATTGAAATTTGTTTTTATAAGAAATGTAATTACAGTATCTTATAAAATGTAAATAAATTTCTAAAAAAAACTTAATGGATTTTAAAAGAAATATATGCATAATTATTTATTTATTATTTATTATTATTATTATTTATTATTAATAATTATTCATTAAATTTAAATTATTTATTTTATAACAAATTTATTTACATTATTTGCAACTATTAATGTAAATAAATTTCTTATAAACTCAACTTAGTTTGTGCCTTGTTTACCCCAACAAACAATTCAAATAATGAATCAGCTGCGAGTTGCATTAGAATAACTTAAATG
The DNA here is from genome assembly GCA_035042075.1 of Drosophila macrospina. Lineage (NCBI taxonomy): Eukaryota > Metazoa > Arthropoda > Insecta > Diptera > Drosophilidae > Drosophila > Drosophila macrospina. Next base: position 469,130 of record JAWNLW010000140.1, on the reverse strand, counting down.
AAATAGAAGAAATGCCGGCAATTATTAAATATGAGAACTATACATATAAGGAAAGAGAGAGAGGGAGGTGGGAGGTAGGGAGAGAGCTTTACAAAAATAGAGTGATTAGTTATCGCTCGCGATGAATCTATTAGTTTGCCACTATATAAGCTGCACCTCAACACTGTGTAGACCCAACTGGCAGCCTACACATGAAGCTGTTGTTAGTACTTTGCTCTCTGGCTTTTGGCTTGGCAATTGAAAATCCAACTACTGGAAGTCCTTATCAGGAAGAACCGCAGTACACCATAATCAATGGCAATACTGCTCCTAATGGCAAGGCTCCCTACATTGTCAGCATTGCGCTGAGCACACCAGGAAGCAATGAGCTGGGATTGTGTGGTGGTTCGATTATAGCAACCACTTGGGTTCTAACAGCGGCACGCTGTTTAACCACTGCTGAGTATGCGGACATTCATTATGGATCCAATCGCCGATGGCACGGACAATTCACACACCGTGTGCAAAAGAAGGATTTCATACCACATCAACACTATCCGGCGTTTGACTATGACATCGCATTGATACGCACACCGCACGTGAGCTTCAGCACGCGTATCAATCGAGTGCAATTGCCAACATTCAATCAGGATAACTATGAGAACTGGTGGGCAGTTACCTGCGGCTGGGGTGAGCAGGCTAATGGCAATATTGCCGATATGCTGCAGTGCATCGATGTGATGATCGCCAGCAAAGTGCAGTGCCAGAAAACCTATCCCGATGTCGTCGATGGCACCTTGTGCATTGGCACACCCGGCGGTGCATATACATGTGGTGGCGACTCGGGCGGTCCCTTGGTTACCCGCGATAATCCCACATTGGTTGGCATTACGTCATTTGGTCGTCTTAAAGGCTGCACTGGCGGCAGACCAGCGGCCTTTACACGTGTTAGCGCCCATTTGGACTGGCTACATCATCATATGGATGCGTCGGATTAATCAAATAATCGAATTTGAACATTTTATAAAACTAGCTGGTTATTATAATATAAATTAAAGCATATTGTAAAATATAATATAATAAATAAACACTTTTGTGTGCCAACTAATTCTATAAAGTTCTAAGAAGCAATTAGGAAGCTTACAGAAACACGGACTATAATCTTAGTACTTCAAGTTCTTCAAGTTTGCTTTGAAGTTCTTACGCTTACTCTCTCGCTTTTGCTTGTGGATTTTGTTTCGTTGTGAGCTTTCTGCATTATCTCAACCACAGAAACACGGCTACACTATATTCATAATCTCATTACTTCAAGTTTGCTTTAAAGTTCCTTCATTTACTCTATCGCTTTTGCTAGTGGATTTTGTTTCGCACTGAGCTTTCGAGATTAACTCAACTATAGAAACACGGCTACACTATATTCATAATCTTAATACTTCAAGTTCTTCAAGTTTGCTTTGAAGTTGTTACGCTTACTCTCTCGCTTTTGCTTGTGGATTTTGTTTCGCTGTGAGCTTTCTCGATAACTTCCACTACAGAAACAAGGCTACACTAAATTCATAATCTAAATACTTCAAGTTTGCTTTGAAGTTCCTTCGCTTACTCTCTCGCTTTTGCTTGTGGAATTTGTTTCGTTCAACTACTCGCAGTTTGATATTAAGAACGAAACTATTGTGAACATTTCAGCTATCTCGTTCGCAATAGACAATATATATCACCTGTCAGTTGTCAAAAATCAGAACAAAGAATCTCATTTAAATATGTTAATATAAAGATAACAATCAGTTGCAATTTCCTTTGCACTTTGTTACTGCTAATTAGTTATTCACAAATAAAATATACATAAAATGCATTTAATTATAGCAACTCACCGATGAAAACCGCTGATGGGCAAACTGACATCCGGCAGGAACTCAGTGAGTGGTGCAAAATAGCCACCGTACTCCGGCATGGGCAACGGATGAGGATGCGCATTGGGCGGCGCTTCTGTCGCATTGCGCAACTCCACATTCTCCTCCTGCCGCAGCTCTGGGTCATTGATAAGTATATCCTCCGGACGGGGTAGGATCGATGGTCCCGATGCTGCGCGTATTTTGTCAGCGCCACGTGGCGGACGACTGCCTCCCGAAATGGGCGTGACAGCGGCGGCAGCAGCAGCAGCCGCTGCCTGTGTATAAGCGCGTATGCCGCTGTCCGACTTACAGGTGCTAAAAATGCAGAGAATGCATTGATTAAAGTTCAAGTTACGATCTGTTGAAGTCATAGAACTTACCCGATTTTTATGGGATCCTCGCCGCTGTGACGTTTGGTGTGTATGGTGCCCTTCTCCACGGTCAGATCCTGTGTGCGCGAGTCGTTAATGCCGCCCACAGCTTGACCTGGTAAACAAAGAGTGAAGCAATGGTAATAAGTAAGCATAGGTCGAGTGAGCTTGACAGGGAAATACTCAGTAATCAAATAGTATTCAATTATGTGAGGCAGCTTTCCCTTTCGACAAACATAAGACACCCTTCACAGATGCTAAGTACAGGGTCTACAAATCATGTATATCAAATCGAAGACAATATCTCTTAAATAATGTTTTGTAAACTTGCTACTTTGACTTCAACGCATCTTCCCTATCGACAAACCTCATATACCCTTCGTAAATGCTAAGTACAGGGTCTACAAATCAAGTATATCAAAACAAGGCACGTTTTAAATATTATTGTAGTCTTATATATGATTTTTAGGCCAGGTTACAGAGCAAATTCGATCCAGAGTCTCTGACAACAAGCTGTTTATACTGAGGAACAGGTGGCTCAGGCTATAACGACCCGGCTTTTCATACATTATGGAGTCAGATAAGCTTACTCCAGTCTTTGCTTGTTAAGTTTAAAAAGAGGAAATACGCGAAAAGGGAACTCACCATCCGCGCTGTGGCTGGAAGCCTTACGCATGCTAGTCAATCTATAGAAGGGCGGAGTTTCAGTGCGTTCGATGAGACAGTTGAGGGTTTCCACCGTCTGCAGCTCGGCCATGAGCTCATCCAGCAGACGATCCGGGCAACTGCGAGCCAAATAAAGTGCCACACGTTTGGCCTACATAGATCACAATGAATTAATAAATAACACAATGCATTGCTCTTAAAAAGCCGCGCAAACAATACACTTACATAGGGTAAGAGCTCGTTGGGGGCCATGCCGCTCATGATGACCAAGTAGCGCAATATGACCTTCAGATTGTTGGGCCAATACTGGCACAAGGTGCCCCACAACTCCTCAATATCGCGAGGATGTGCATCCGAAAACTGCAAGTCAAATAAAGCACAGTTTGTGCAACAAATTCAGCCACATTCACTTCATGCAACGTTACCTTTGCCGTTATGTAGAAAAGATTATTCAGTATCATTTCCGTTGCCTCCGTTGAGCCGGTGCCCTCGCGACGGCCTCGTGTCCCCGAATCCGGAAAGTACTGCAGAAAAAGGAGAAGACATAAATAATGAAGCAAATTAAAAAAGAAATATATGCAAGCAGATTATAAAGAAGTGCCGGAAACAGGAAGGTAAGTCTCTATATGCCTCAATACATGGGTTTTATTTGCGGGTTTTATCTGAGCGTTTGATATGATTTGCTTAAATGAAAATTTACAATAACTTCTTTAAATGTAGTTTAAATAAAGACACGGACATGGCTAGATCCACGCGATGTTGTGGTCGAAGTTGCCTGCTTCTGTCTGTTACAACATTTCCCCTTCGACAAACTTAATAGACTTCATTTATTTGCTAACTACAGGGTCTAATTGTGCTTAGAAAACGCTATTTCTTATTGTCAACTAACTTACCATAATATAGGAGAGCGGCGTTGCGGGTGGAACACTGGTGGCCACCAGTTCCATGTTCTGCAGCCAGGGCAGGAGGCACTGCAGCAACAGGGCGCGCACATCCTCGCGTGCGCTCTGAAAACGATGCGTTATTTCTGCAACGATAACAAAACGCATTAACATCGATTGTACAGTTTGATTATATAAGAGCATTTACCAGAAAATATGGACATGGTGAGCTCCGGACGCAGCTGCGCCAGCTGCTTGGAAAGGAAACGCTGTGAACGGCAATATGCGCTGCTCAGCAGGACATCCAATGTGCCCACCTTTGTGTCATCTTCTGCAACAAAGACGGAAATGAAAATATATGCGTTAAATGAGGGATAAAGAACGAAAGCTATGTGAAAAACTAGAAAAGCATAAAGATAACCAACCGACAGAGCTAAACACAATTGCTGCCGCCATACTGAGCTCGGCACAGAGCTAAGGGCAACTGAGTGCCGAACATCCTGGCACCCAAGACCAAAAGCCATGTGGCAATTCCAATAGGAAAGCTTTCAACCGGCGCTGGAAGCGTTACATTTGTTATTTGTTTACTACAAATAGCAACCCGACAACAATGACAATAGCTAGGGCGGACTGTCTAATAAAGAACCTGAAAGTGGAGGACCACACAACACACTACACACAACACACAACACACTGCACACAACACTTGTTGCTGTTGGACTAACCCTGACCTTGTCACCTGTTGATTCAATGAATGAAATGGCGACATTTGGCAAGTGCGCCGGCGCAAAAACTTCTGCCAGGATGTTGAAAGCTTTTAATGCATTTTTTGGCGCCTTCCAATGACGACGACAACGAAGCGCTTCGAAACTGTCTATAAAAAGACGCCATCGCCAGCGACTCGGCTTAGTTTCCCGCGTATTGTCCTGCAGGCTACACCAGTTCGAAGAGGAGCAGCTCAAAAGCAGCCACAAGGAAACACAAATTAACGCGCCGACGGCAAATAAAAATTGAGCAACCAAATTTATTTAACTGACGATCGAAAAGGCAAACAAAAAATTAAAGCAAATTAAGACTAAAAAAAATATATCAAAAATATAATAATAATAAAAAATTTAAATATTAGTAATAAAAGAAACATTAAAAATAGTATAAAAAATAAAGTAAATAAAAATAAATAATAAAAAAACACTAAGCAAATAATATAAAATAAATAAATAAAGTAAAAAAATAAAAATAATTAATAAATAATAAATAGCTAAATGCATTTAATTTAATAAATAAAATAAATTAAATAAATAATATAATGAAGTAATTAAAATTAAATAAACAATGGAATAAAATAAACAAATAAATGGAAATAAAAAATAATTTTAAAAAAATTAAAATAGGACAGAAAAAAATAAATAATTATTAAAAAAGAACAAAAAATATTTAAAAAAATAAATAAATTATATAAATAAATAATAGAATAAAAATAAAAACAAATAATTAAAATAAATGAATTTACATTTCATTAATTGAAAATTAAAATAAATCGAAAAAATAAAATAATACAAATAAATAATAAAAATAAATAGTAAAATAATTAAATAAAAATGAAATAATGAAAAAATAATTTAATTTAAAAAATAAAATAAAATACAAAGCCAAAAAAAAACTATTAAAAGTTATCAAACTAATTTAGAAGACGAATCAAAACTTTTTAGTTTAGTTATCCAATTTCAATGCGTGCAGAAAAGAAAAAAAGCAAAACAAGAACTTATGAAAAGTAGAAAAGAGCAGAAGAAAACCAAATAGAAAAATCAAAACAAATGCAGCAAGTAGCTTAACTTTTGATAAAGAAAATAAATCAAACTTTGTTGATACCATAAGTCAAATATTTTTCTATTTTCATTTTATAATTGAGCAACTTCTTGTATAAAAATAGAAAGAAAAAAAATGGCAAGAGAACAACAATATTAAATTGTGGATAAAGTGGAAAATTTTGGTGCCCAATTACATTGAAGGAAATACTTTTAAAAGTCTTCCTCGATCCAGAAACTTGAAAAATTCAAGAGATAAACTTTGATGCACTCTGAATTTCTATTACTTTGTATTTATTTTGTTTAAATATTCTACCTACGCTCTCAAGTGTTTCGACGATATTTAATGAAGCAAGTTTGCACTTTTCAGTTTTTAATTACATTCAAGTGCAGCTACAAAAACAATAAAAAACTAATGCAATTAATTCGTTGTAATTGTGTTAGCATTTAGTTGAAGCAGTTGTGCAGTAAACAGAAGAAAAAGATAAAAAAAAAACGTCAAAGGAATCAAGTTAAGCCGGAAGAGAACTTTTAAAAGACTTAATACACCAACAAGTTGTGGTATTTGTGCATTGAGCCGAGAAATAAGAAATGAGAATGAGAATGAGAATGAGAGAATGAGACGAAGACAACACAATTATGGCTACACATAAGCCCTATGAGCAAATTACAACAGGAACAATGACAACAGCCACAACAATGTCCAGTGAAAGCATTGACATATCAACAACAACAGCAACAACAACAACAACAACAGATTTCGTTGGCAACTATACAAACAGCAGTAATGCCAGCTTAGAGACAACAGAGTTTATGTCAATTGAGGATGAGGAAATGCTGCGTATTGCATTCCTTATTAGTGACTTTGTGAATAAATATTATGTGCCAATCATTTGCTGTACCGGCAGCATTGGCAATATACTCTCGGTCTTTGTATTCTTTATGACGAAACTTCGGAAATTATCATCGAGTTTCTATTTGGCCGCATTGGCCATTAGCGATACGTGTTTTCTGTGCGGTCTGTTTGTGCAATGGTTAAATTTTCTCAATGTCAACATTTACAATGAGAACTATTTTTGCCAGTTTTTCACCTTCTTCAGCTATTTGGCCAGCTTCTGTTCGGTGTGGTTTGTTGTTGCATTCACCGTCGAGCGTTTCATAGCCGTCATGTATCCGTTGAAGCGGCAAATTATGTGCACCGTGCGACGGGCTAAGATTGTGCTACTTGGGCTAACAATGGCCGGCTGTGTGCATTGTGTGCCATATATATTGATTGCGAAGCCCGTTTATAATCCCAAAATGAATGTTACCATCTGCGATCTGAATACCACATATAAGGTAGGTGTATGTAATACAATAAGTATAAGTATATTATAGATATATATATATAGATATATATATATATATGTAAATTGTGCTGCCCACTTGGCGTATGCGTAATCATCGTGAAACGTTGTTGCTCACATATCAAATGCATATTTGTAATGCCCAAAAAAAAACTTCGCCTTAATGGGTTGCCAATACCAACAAACAGGCAAACAAGTTTCAGACGCACAACAAAAGCTTGCCACAAAAGGTTGCCACAAAAGAGCAGACAACATCACACACGTATCGACACAACATTTCTCTGCATTTCCCCTCCCAACAAATTCTTCTTTTCTCTGTGCTGTTGTCAGGAATTTTGACGCTTCATAACTGGCTCAAAAGCGAATTTTAAATGTCAAAATTTTGCGAATCAAAGTAGTTCTGATTTAATTTATGCAATTTTTCGTCTAACTACATAATTACTAATAGAAATGACAGATTTCTGCTAAAAATAAGCAGTAGAAAATTTACAAATCAAAGAACATTTGATTGCTCAATAATTAATTACACTTAATTGGTTTGCTGCACTTGTCAGAATATTTAAATAACTAACAAATTTCAACAGCAAAATCTTAAGTGGCAAATATGAGAATCAAAGTACATTTCATTGCATATTAATTAACTAAATTCGATTGTTTGCTTGAACAACATTTGCAAATTACATAATAATAAATAACTAAGTAACTATTTAAATCTGTATTTATTGCTAATCTAGATATGTGTGCTCTGTATATCTAATCTTTATATATATATATAATCTAGTAGAGGCTATAAATTTGATTCAACATAAATATTAACAAGCTTTTACTGCAATTGGTTCAAATATGGTTCACAGTTGGCTTCAAGTATCAGTTTAGGTCTTCATCTAATAGCTTTCGCAAGATTTAACTTAACTTAATTATTTGCTTTAATAAATGTTCATATTGACATAAATAACTTTAAATTGCTAGGCATAAAACTCATTGTCCTGTCTGACAAATTATTTATTAATAATAGATATTCATATTTATCTTGAACTAAATCAAATTTGTCTAAAGTTTTATCAGTTTAAATATTGCTATTTGCTGAGGTTGCATTTCTTTTACTTTCACATTCTTTTAGCAGAGACTCAAAGTTGCTTTTCGATTTTTGAATTTAAATATTATTTCTTAATCAATTCGAAATTAAATGCAGCAGTTACAATAAACAATTTCTTATATTTGCTTTGAGCATTGCTCCAAAAATCAAAGCAAACTACAATAACAATTTGAAGCATTTCTTTGCTTATCTTCAAACGCTGCTCTGCCTGCGCCTCGAGCGCAGCAACAACAACAACACTTGCATATGTTTTGTTGTTGCGCTGCAGAGAGCAACTACGAAAGAGGAAGAAGCAAATTGCGTAAAAATAACGGAGCATGTTTCATGAGTACAGTGAGACACACCAAGTTTATTGCTGATGAAAAGAATTGAAATAAAACAACCCGAAAGCAAAGCTGCAAATTATATATTTAAAATATTAATTATTAATAAAAGGAAACTTATACTAAAACTACAATCCTTGCGCTTTCTCTTGGCAGCATATATTAATAACTAATCAAATATTTAATAGCAAACAAAAGTTGTTGAGCAAAACTTTTTCGTTTGCATAAATCTTTCATTTGCTTCGTCTTTTATATCAATACAATATCTACGAGTGCTATCCAGTTACAGGGTATCGCAAGCGCAGTTTAGATGTGCCTCAGTAAATAGATAGAATTGCAAATCAATTGTCAAATGGGTTTTCCACTTTCGTTTCTCTTTATTTGCCTTATTTGCTTTACATGCCAAAGTTCGCCGTTTAGTTCAGCTGATATGTTGCTTTATCGCGACACGTTTTAAGCACAAAGGACCCTCAATAAAGTGAAAACAGCAAGCAAACACAAGCACAATGAAACTGAGAGAAGTTTTCTAGAGTTTTTTTCAGTTTTAAGCAGCTTTTGTTGGATTTGAAACGAATTGTAGCTCCTCGCATAGCTTAGGCTTAGCTCTTAGCTTTATCTCTCTCTTTATCTGGCTATCTCTCTTTTCTCTCTCTCTTTCTTTCTCACTATCCCTTTCTATCTTTCTGCATCTGTTCTCTTGCGCTGCTGGAGTCTTTATAGCCAATTAAAAACTACTTAAGACCAACAATTGTGCCGCTAAGTGAGCAGCGACCAATTCATTTTAGGCCTACAGCAGAAATATAGCAAGAAAGTGTAACCAAGCCAAGCTAAAGCCAATAACAATTGCTAAACGCTGTCAATTAATCAAACAGAAGGCGACTTCCGGCAGCTGCTGAGTGACTTAGGCACAAATTGTCAATTTATTAGGCGAGCCAACAAATTAGTCGAACGAATGTGGCACAAAACGCAGCAGTAAGTCAAGAAATGCCAATGTATGAACTGGTTAAGGTCAAACACAACTGATCGAATGCAACATACTCAGCACAGCAATTACTTAAACATATATGAAACATATTAGCAGTCATTTCACAATTAAAAACATTTCAAAGCATTAGCTTAAGTATATAATATACCCCAACACACTCCCTTGTTTACAGGGTATGCACAGCGCGCAGACCACAAGCCAAACCCGTACAGCATTTCTGTTCTTAACCGCAACGCGCCACAAAAAGCAAACAATAGAAACCGTGACAAGGACAAAAAAGTTAGCTAACCTATACATATACCACAACACAGCAAACGAATGATATCTGCAGCCAAGCATACCCCACGCAATCACACTCCCAACACCATTGCACACACGCGTATCTGTCCTCTTGGGTGTGGCCTATTCAATGGCCAAAATTAGTGTGTGGCGCCGTAACAATTTCCCTAAGCGTGAGCGATAAATCTCGAATTTCTGTTTGAATTACGCTTCCTCCTCCTCGCTCCTTTCACTTTGATATTTGGAAATTCAAGGCTAATTTCACAGTGCGTCCAGATACACACAATGCAAGTCAAACAGATGCCAAGCTGTTGCCATTGTGCGTTCGATTGTCTCACCTGGGCGTACGATGAGTCGCAACGCGTCTCTATTAGCCAAATTGGCAACAGCGACAGGCATGAAGCGTGAAGTGGCAACAAGGCGACGCCCACGAACACACACACACACCACACACACACAGAATGATAGAGCACCGAATTTGTTGTCACTGCTTTCAACAGTCTTCTTCGCAGGCATTCGAATTCAATCAGCAAAGAAACAAGTGTATGGAGGCGAGCGGAGAGTGAGGGAATATGGCAAACATTGGCATTTTGTTGCTGGCACACGTGTCGTATGAGTGATGTGCTCATATGTTTACCAGTAGCAATGAATGGGCTTTTCGCTTGCCACATTGTTGCCCGACTAACGGTAAACAATGTATCGAACTGTTATCGATACAATTGAAACAATTGAAAGCAACAAAAAAATATCCTTTAAATAAAGCGCAAAATACAAAATAAACTGACAACAACAGCAAGAAATTAATATGAAATTAATTATCCATGTGAGTGACACAACACACACACACAACACACAACACACACACACACACACAGACAGAGAGAAAAGTTCATTTAATTCGTACAATTTTGACTGCCTATTTGCATGTTAACAATTGGCATTTGAATTATGCAACAACAGCGAAACAGCTAAAGAGCTCAAGTCTGTAAGCTGCTAAAAATTAATTGAATTAAATAAGCTTAATGTGTAAACAAATGAAGTTAAATTAAATTTGACATTTTATTGTGGAAACCCAAGCAAGATAATTGCACGCTGCAAACTAATTAAAATAATATTTAATAATAATATTTATTTATTTAATATTTAATTTGCTTTAGATTTTCTTATTTAATTGCATAATTATTGAATAGAAATTATCAATTAAAAATAGAGTTTCCCTTTTAAAGTTTTTGTTTTAGAAATTTTTCGAATTAAAGTTCTTCTTGCAAGCGAATATTTATTAAATATTTGTGATTAATTTAGCTAATATTATAAATTATAATTAATAATTTATTTAAGAGCCAAAAGCTTTAACAAACTTTAATTTAGATCTTTTGAAGTTTTTGAAATTATTTTTTGAGAATCTAGCGAGACTAAAGTGAGAGAATCATTTAATAGTGATGTGAATTATCATAAATTTAATAAAGTTAAAGTTTACGTTATTTAAATAACTGAAGAACTTTCTAAATTGATTTATAATTTTATATTAATTAATTATATTATATTTGTTATTTTGTATTTATTAGTTTATATTGTCTTTATTATTTTATATTGATTGATTATATATAATTTGTTATTTTATATTAATTTAATATATTATACTTATAAATTTACATGAATTATCATAAATTTAATTAAGTTGAAGTTTGTTGTATTTAAATAAATGAAGAACGCTCTAAATTGATTTATTATTTTATATTAATTTATTAAATTATATTTGTTATTTTATATTTATTACTTTATATTATATTTATTATTTTATATTAATTTAGTTTATTATATTTATTATTTAATTTCATCATAATTTAATACATCATATTATATTTATTACTTGAGCTTGCATTTTTAAAGATCAAAGTTCTACATGCGAAACAAGAAATTCCCAGAGCTTCTTGCTTTCATTTTAAGATTAATGTTTCTCAACTAAAGTCGTAATTTCTTTAGCATATAATTTTCAGCAATTTCTTTGATTCCATATTATGCACGTCGGACTCAAGCATTCAATTACAAGCATAACATGCTTAGGCTCGTAGCTGCTTCATATGAGTTACATTATTATGGGCCATGTCTGAGCCGGATTAGAATTGAGGCTAGTCAATGTCGACACACACATTGTCAGCATCCTTACTATGCATTGGCCAGAAGGGTGAGGGGGGGGGGGGCATGCAGGAAAAGCAGAGAAAGCAGAGAAAGGCAGCTGCAGATGAAGAAAAAATCAAATTGGAAACCAGAGCGAAAGGAATGCGGCAAAGCTGCTGTGAAGGCTGCGAGATTGCCTACAAGTCAAACTGAAGACAGGCAGACCCAACGAGAGAGCGAGAAAGAGATAGAGAGAGAGAACGAGAAAAGGAAGCAGCCAATATGCAGACATCCTTAGCAACATATTGACCAACTTGTTGAACCGTAACGAGTTCTCAGCTCAAGAGTTTTTAAGCCAAATTTGTTATGCAATTGCAATTTGACGCCTTTTGCGCAGGCAACTCAAACATTTGCAAGTTAATATAATAATTGAATATGGGATTATATTGTATTTGGAGTGCTACAAAAAAAATAAGAAGTAATCAATTTCTGCTTGTTTAACAAATGCCAGCCACAACAGCCTCATATAACAAACTACAGTTGATTGCAAATTTGACGAGCTATTAGACCTCTTCATCGAAGTGTAATCAAAAATCGCAAAACAAAAATATATGTATGTAGTATATCAAAACAGTAATCAAAAGGAAAATTAAATTGAATTTTCTTTACGTTTACGATGCAAGAACTCTTAGAAGTTCGCCCGACGTAAAGTAACAACAACAACAACAACAACAACAACAACAACAACACAACGTTCGCTCTAATTGATTGGTTGACTGCTTTAATCAGTGGCAAAGCCGTCAAGTTTATGTAGTTTCCCTATAGCCAGCGTTTGATTAGAATGGCTATAATAAAAGGTATAAAACTAAGTGTATTGATTTAATCAAGTCTGAGGGTATATTTTTAGTAGCAGGCAGGCTTGTTAGCGTGCATTGATTGGGAGTCCTTAAGAGTTTAAAGTGGTTCTGTAACATAGTATAGGGTATGTATGTATTTAAGTTTCTCTGAAGCGCATTACAGGGTATTCTTCATGTCGAAAAGCATCACAGATAATTACTTAAAGTATACAGTGTGTAATTAAGTGTGTGCTTAGTAATTTTACACAATACAGGGTATCTTTTAGTCGTGAATCTCTCTTAGTTGTGGAAAGTACTAAGAATATAATAAATAGTTGAGTATATTAAACATTTCTCAGTAATGTTACACAATACAGGGTATCTTATACTCGTCAATTCATCTTTCTTATTGAAAAACTGATTAAATATGCTCTTAAGCGCATTACAGGGTATCTTACAGTCGTTTAGAATAGCTATTAATCACTGAAAGTATACAGGGTGTTATAAAGAGCCACCTTTCTTATTAGAGTATATTTACAGGGTATCTGCTAGTCGTAACTACTACATACTGTAGTTCTATACACCCAGCTAAGCTATGAGAGGTGCAGGGTATCATCAATTTCAGTGACATAAACTAGATAAGTTGCTACAGGATAACTACTAGTCGTATACTGTTAATTATCTAACATTCCCTATTAGGAATTTTGGCCCGCAGCAATTTTCAAAATGAACTTTTATTATTTATTTTACTTGTAAGGCGCTAAAAACAATTAAAATAAATAAGATAAAATGAATTTGCGCGCCGCATTAACTGTTAACTGTGAATGCCAGCTGGCCGTCTAACTGTAATTTACCGTAATTTGCTAACACTTAAAGCATTCACTTACAGCATTTAATTAACATTGCGTCTGGAAAATAGACTCAAAGACGAAGATAATTATCAAATCTAACAAACTAACAGAAGAGCACAAACAGCACCACCAAAACCACCAACACCACCAGCACCACCAGCACCACCACAATAGCCAACAGTTCATATATCCATTGCAGATGTTTCTCAAAATTCTTATGACGAATGTTTAAGTACATCATATATACATTGCACTTCAATTTGCATTTGAAAAGCAGAAAAGCAGAAACCAGAAAAACGGAAAACTACTAAAACATTTAGCATAAAAAGAGAAGAAGAAAACAGGATAAAAAAAACAGACTTAAAATTAGCTTTCAGCTCGGATTAACAACATCAGCATGTGCAGAAGAGCTGAAAGTTACAGCGAGTTAGAGTTGAGTGTTGTCCGGGTGTGCCAGACTGAGAATTACCCTGAGAAACAACGTTTATATGTAGGCCAAAGCAAGCATAACTTGTTGCATTAAAGCTGCGCTTGCACTTTTTGTTTATCCTCTAAATATTTAAGCATTTTTAGCTGCCGGACATGATCAGCTCTGCAGGCAGTTGAATGTGAATTGCTCGCAGTTCTGTTACCAAAATGCTTCCATCATTTTTTATTTGTTGTTAAACTTCGTATGCCTGGCAGTTAATTGCTTTAAGCCAACGATTTTGTAAACTTTTGAAAGCCATAGGCAATCGGATTTGAGCCAAAAGTGCAACTCTAAATGCATTACGCATACGCCATGTTGAGCGCAGTACTAATCGAATTGAAGAGAACAAAAAAGAAATATACATATATATATATATGTGTGTATATATGTGTATATATGTATATATGCATATGAGTCAACAAAGAGTTCAAAGAAAAGCAATTACTATTTGCAAATTCGCAGGAACAACTGGCGCTGTTCAATTACTGGGACTCGATTGTGGTCTATGCGGTGCCGTTTACAACCATCACAGTGCTCAACACCTGCACCGGCTGCACCGTTTGGAAATTTGCCACAGTGCGACGCACATTAACAATGCATAAGATGTATATACTACTTTCTGCTCCACTCTCACTAAGCCAAGCTAATTACTTCTTTCTTTGCCAAGCAGGAAACCACAGCTGACTAACATGTCAGTGAATGCGACGTCAGGTGGCGCAGCAGCAGCTACCACATATCGCATTACAGCATCGCTAAAGCGTCAAAAGTCAACGGGCACACACCCGAGCGGGCAACATAGTGTGGCACGACAAACGGAGCAGCAGCAGCAGCAGCAGCAGCAACAGCAACACGAAGTTAACACTCAACATCATTGCGAGATAACACAGAAGCCAGGTGAACTATATAAACAACTTGCAAGTTGCATTATAACTTCTGGCCAATTGACATAGGACTTAATATAAGCAAATCACATGCCACGCAGGCAAGTTGTGGCAACTTTGTCGAGATCTCAACAATTAGCCGCCACTTGGAAATACAAAGTTCAAAGCAGCGTGCAACTAAAAACTACTTAAAAACAGTTTTGCCGCAACTTTTGTAATATGCCAGCATGTCACTATTTTGTGAGAAGCTAGAAGCATATTCGAGAATGTTATTTAAACACATTTTCCACTCTACATTTTCCCATTTTTCCAACGTTGCAGGACGCCGCAAGGTGCAAAACTCATCACAATTGAAGGTTACCAAAATGTTGCTTATTGTGTCAACCGTTTTTGTCTGTCTCAATTTACCCAGTTGCCTGCTGCGCATCGAAACTTACTGGGAGGTAAGTGTAGTTGATCTACTTAAAGTATTTACATATATTACGTATACGCCAAGTGGAGCACAAGCACAACAATTCATTTGTATTAAATTTGCTGACAAGCAGCAGCTCAACGACACGTGTAGACTTTGTTTAGCTTAATTAAAGAGTTCGGAAAAGCCAAAGCCACCAAAGCAGTGACAAATAATAAACTAAGAGAAAGCCATGCTGTTCACATTGTTCACTTGATTACAGCGAAATAGACAAAGTTTTATTATTGTTTTGGCCAGCAGCTGCTAATTAATAACATTTACAGCTGCCAACTGCCAACTGCACTGGCAAATCAGCTTCTCAGCTCTTCAGCTGGTCAGTTGTTTAGCTCTTCAGCTCTTCAACCCACATGTCTATCACATAGAGACAACAACTATTTATATTTCCATCTGAAGCAGAAGCGATGGAGCCACAGACTGACACAGCATTCGCGTTGAGATTGAGCATGACAATTTCATATCACATTAGAGATTACAGTCAGTGTGTGGGTATTGTGGGTTGCGCTGGCAACTGTAGCCACTAATACCCCTCAACGCAGTCAAGTTCCAGCAGCTTCAACAGCTAATATTTTTAGTCTATCATATGCAACTTATGACTTAGTGCAAGTGTAAAATTAAGTGAGATAATAGCTAATTACAGGGTATTTATGCATGCAAATGTCATAAGTCAACCAAACAGCAGAGGTTTACATTTGATTTCAGTTAAGCTTGTTGCAACTGCAGCTATAAAGAGTTCAGTAAGTTTACAGGGTATTTCAGCAGTCAAACACATACACAGACAAGACTACTCAATCAAACAGAAGTGAAGTGAATTGCATGCAATTGAAAATTGACAGCAGTTCATAGCTAACTGCACAGCTCAGCTATACACAGAGTAACTCAATAGTCTGTCACACCCACACAGCACTTGAAGCACAGAGCATACAGTGTTAATGAGTTGAGTCGTTCTTGTGTCGAGACTTTAATTAGTTTTGTGTACTTTTGTCACCGTTGGATCGTAAAAAATGTGAAATTTCTGGGAGACGAACAAAAAAAGTGTCTTTACGAGACTTTTACAACATTTAATTACATAAATATGATTTTAACAGGTTGTCATCTGCCAGGACACAGTGTCAAGGACAATGATTATGCATTATGTCGCTTAGGGATCACTTTTTGGCTGAGTTGGTTTAGCTAAACGATGTCTTTTCACTTCACTAAAGTTGAAACTTATGTAACAGTTAATATATAGGCAAAGACTGCTGACTTTTTGTGACAAGCGCTGCCAACTTGTTGATGTGGGACTGCCAACTTGCTGGGGAGTGTTAGATTATTGTTGAGTTAGTTGCGGTAGCTCAAAAGAGATTTTCAAAGTTGATTTTTCACTTGACTAAAGTTGAAACTTATGTAATAGTTTATTTATAAGCAACGACTGTTTTAATTTTGTGACTAGCGCTGGCAACTTGTTGATGTGAGACTGTCAACTTGCTGGGGAGTGTTAGATTATTGTTGAGTTAGTTGCGGTAGCTCAAAAGAGATTTTCAAAGTTGATTTTTCACTTGACTAAAGTCGAAACTTATGTAATAGTTTATTTATAAGCAACGACTGTTTTAATTTTGTGACTAGCGCTGGCAACTTGTTGATGTGGGACTGTCAACTTGCTGGGGATTGTTAGATCATTGTTGGCTTAGCTCAAAATATGTTTTTACAGATGTTTTTTCCACTTGACTAAAGTTAGAACTTATGTAACAGTTTATATATAGGCAAAGACTGCTTTAATTTTGTGACCAGCGCTGGCAACTTGTTGATGTGGCACTGTCAACTTGCTGGTGAGTGTTAGATCATTATTGGGTTAGCTCAAAATATGTTTTTACAGATGTTTTTTCCACTTGACTAAAGTTAGAACTTATGTAAAAATTAACTGGCTTCACTGGCGTTGCCAACTTGTTGATGTGGGGCTGTCAACTTGACATGCAGTAGTAGTTGGAGTTAAGGCAAGGGAATTTAACTTCACACCAGGCTGCCTATCAAAGGCAAAGACTCTGAATAATGTGTAGTAATTTATCTATATTTGACAGTTTACACATTTCCCTGCACAGATCTAACTTTGTGTAACTTTCTCATCTCATTGTGTATGTAAAACACGTCGCTTTTTTGGGGTATAGATTTTTATGCGAATGTCAGCATGCTGACAGTGAATTGTTTCCACGTACACACCCACACACACACGCACACACTCACGCATCCACACTCACGCACACATGCATAAATAAGTGACAAACTTGAACATTGATTGCGACAGGGAAATTAATTGAGTGGAAATGCTTTCAACTGACCAACAGCCTGGAAATGTGCTACAAGTTCAACAGGTCAACATTTAGCGCACGTGTCAGAGTTCAATGACTAACACAAAATACCCAAAAAAAAAAAAAAACACTCAAATTTGCAATTAATAATACAACAATAATAATGACATCAAAAGAACTTGTTTAAAAAAAAACACAAAGTAGCCAAGGCAACCTGCAGCCCAAATTGACGGATGAAATAAACTTATGACACAAAATATTCCAAAATATACAACAATAAAACATATTTCAATTGCTTTGATGCTTTTACCAATAATTTCGCCCATTTCATGTTGCCACAACAGACGCAAACATCGAAAACGCAAAATACAACAATTGTTTTGCAATACATTTTCAATGCGTTCTTCATCACAAATTTTGGCATCAATTTTGTGCTTTATTGCGTGAGCGGACAAAATTTTCGGTAAGTATGCAAATAAAGCAATTTATATTTTATGCAAATGACACGTCTCACTTAATACCCTGCAAAGCTGCAAAAGTTGTGCGAATGAATGTTCATTATACACTAATAATCTGCATACTCTGCAAAGCTGCAAAAGTTGTGCGAATGAATGTTTATTAAACACTAATAAAATGACTGAAATATGCTATAATAATAATTTAAATATAATTAATTTATATATAATATTGTTCACTTCAACAAGTTTACTTAAATTGAGAGCCTTTATTATTAAGCTTTCTTTGCTAAAAATATCACAACACTTAGTTAATTATTTGGTCAAGTTACAGCTCTTGCAGGGTATTTTCTGGCACAGTTTAACATGCCCAAAATACTTTTAATATATAATTTGTTTAACATTTAATGCTACCGAGTGTAATTGGCATTACAAATTTTCACAGCAAAGCGGTGCTGAGCATTTTCCGACGTGTCTCCTCGGCTCAACGGGAAGGCAACACTCAAGTGACAGGTAAGAAAAATGTCGAAAAACACTTAAGAAATTGCCTAGCAAATTCCCAAAAAAAAAATTCAAAATTTAAATTAAAATTTCATAAGTTGAAAGGAGTGCGGGGGTTATAACTTGATACACTTTGATTACATTCGAGAAATTATATTAAGATTTTGTTAAATTTTCGTAGAATAACTCATAAATCAATTGTGTGGCATTCAACTGTTGCAATAGCCGTCAATCAAAACTGTAACTGACAGTTGTTGCCGCAAATGAGGCCCTTGATTAGATGCTCATTGTATGCATAAGCCTATAAAGGTTGCTCAACGCCCCGTGCGTCCCTGCGCTCCTGCGCGTCCCAGCATCCCAAGTAATCCAATAAGCCTAGAAGGTAACAGTGACCAAAACGTTGCGGTATTTACTAATTATGCAACTTAATACTCATTGAATACACATTGAAGCATTGAAGATTGATTGCGTGCAGCAACAAGTTAGTTGTACACCAATTATATTGAGACATGCGGTCAAGATTGAGCGAGAATAATAGCTTTGTGGTCATGTATGTAATGCAGTAAATTTTAAAGATAGAGAAAATAATTAAATAATTTATACGTTTCTTTTTAACTCTGCTGAATAAGTCATTAAGATCGAACCAAGTTCACACTGAACTATTTTCAATGTAAAAAAGTTGTACTGGCGCCATCTAGTGGTCTTTTTTGTGCAACTGTTAATCGAGCACACTCGACTGTTAACTGTTGAATTGCTCTAATAAAAGTTTTCAAGTTTTTCCATTCAATTAAAGTTTGACTTGAAAACAATTTGCAAACTATGAATATTATTACGCTATGCATTTATTAATTAAACGAGATTTTAAAGCATACTTTCGAAGCAGAGCGAGAGAGAACGAGAGAGCGAGCGAGGGAGAGATTGAGACAGAACACATAAACATCTTTATTGCGCTTGTTATTGGCTACAAAATGGAGCAGCAAATGTGAAAAGTTAAAAAAGATAAAAAGCATAACAATATAAACGCTGCTCATTTCGAGCATGTGAAGCGAAGTGCAAGTGCGCAGCAAATATGAAATGTAAATCCAATTAAAGTAAATGCTAAAAGCTGACGATGATAACAACCGACAGCCGACAACCGACAGCCGACAACCGACAATCGACAACGGTTGCCTTTCGTCTGCCGTCACGTTAACCTCGAAAGGTTAAGAGGATCAAAGCGGCAAGAACCTTCGTATATGAGTATATGTATGTGTGAGTGTGTGCTGCATACAAATATTGACAGAGCAGACAAACAAGAGGTGTGATACGTAGGGAGGGGGGCGCAGAACGATTACATCAAATGAAATTAGCGTTGCCATTGTCACAGCCCCACAGAAGTATTATTAATACAACAAAAATACATCGCTGCCGAAGGGCAATCATTCTCGTATTTTATTTATTTTAACTTGCATATCCTTGCATGCAAACAACGTACAGAACTGTATCCTTGATGCCAGCGGCTTAAGCATTTCAACTGCAAGCTGACAACAAACTATTTAAGCCGTTAGCAAAGCACTAAAGTTTTCAAAATAATTACCAAAAATGCTGCAAACAACAGACTGAACGACTGCAAGTTACCCTGCAAGCAATACGATTGGGTATTTTATGCTACAATATTAATTGCAAGCATATATTTAAATGTCTTCAATGCCACATACTTATTGCAATGCCTTGCGCGCAATTAACGCTAGATGGCGCCAGCACAACTTTTGCCGTGCTTGCTGCCAGAGGAAACGCATAACATAACATAAGATTGCCACAATTTGACCAGAAAGAAACGAGTTATTGCAGTCTTGTTATGAAATACGCATATATATACATACATACAAGTATATATGCATAAATATATATAATTTATGTGATTTAAGATTCCCCATTTCGCTGCTTACATAAATCTACAGTGCATAAGAAAGCAGCAGCACAGCAGCACAGCCATTTGCGCTGACAAATATGCGCAATTATAATGATTCAGAAGTCGCACAAGAACGTCAGGTGCTTACGACAAACTGCATATGCCGTAAGCAGTACACGCAGCGAAAGCAGGGTAAGGTCCTATGTGGAGTAAGGCGATTTGGAATGCAATAGTTAAAAGTTCAGAATTCATCAATATCCAATTAATTGTGCAGATATCCAATAAAGAAAAATTCCAGAAATGTACCTTAAATTTCGACGAAATTTGCTGCAGAGCGAGTGGACAGAGAGGGGAGTGTGTGGGAGGCGTGTGTGGAAGGCGTGTGTAGTAGGCGTTAAGCGCTGTCTGTTTGCCTACGCAAACAATAGACTGCTCTTTTGAAATGGACACTAATCGATTGAATCTAAGCAGATTCATTAACTGCTTTTAGCTCAACACTGGCGGACCTTTGACCTCAAATTACATGCTTTAACCCTCATTAATTTCCCGTTGCCAAAAACAAAACACACAAACAAACAAACGCTTCGATACTAATTATCAGGCGTACAAATGTAATTTAGCTGCTGAAACGCGTTGTCTTCTCGCATTTCGCAAGTTGAATTTCCGTGTAAATTGAATGGATGTTTTTCACTTTCAATCGAAAAAGAGAGAGACAAAAAGAGAGAGAGAGAGAGAGAGAGAGTATGAGTTAATCATGGCTGCGATTGGTATAAAGCAGCATACGCTGTTGTTTCGCCTTCTCGCACACGTTGTGCATACAAAAAGATACTTTTTGTTGCGTATTGCTCATACGCCGTGTGAAACGTGCGCGGAATGCAATTTATGCGGATGTTGTGGAACAATGGGTGCCAGTGTGTGTGTGTGTGTGTGTGTGTGTGTGTGTGTGTGTGTGTGTGTGTGTGTGCGAGAGAGAGCACTCACACTCATTACGTTTTTGTACTACAGCCCATTGAATATTGCCAACGCCTTTTGTGCCACATCCAAGTCAATCAGTGCTTTTAGCCCAGAGCGCGTCTGCTTAGCCATTAACGCAACTGTAGTTACGCATAGCTACTATAGACATATCTACATATAAATATATATATATTTATATCAAATAACTGTGCTTATAAATTAGCCAAAGCGCGCTTGCGCCTCTGACACTTTGACGTCTTTATTTGGCTTCCTTGCTGTTATTTGCGCCTGTATAATTTAGTTAATAATTCACTTGGTCTACCACCAAAGCTGACAGATAGCAACGTTATCATTAATCTAATACACACACATACACACACACACATAGATATACGACTCAATGTAATGCTCAGCTTGTCAAATGTATGCAAATTGTATTATTGTCAAACTAATGCGTCTAATGATATCTCATTCGCGTTGACTTTAACATATTTTCAACTCGGTTAATTTAAATTGCTTTCTAATAAACTAATTAAAGCCAACGCCGTTGGCCATGTGCTTTACAAAAGGGTCAAAGAGAATCCTTTGACCTTTTTTGCTTTTCTCTTTTCTCATTTCTCATTTTTCTTGTTATTTAAAATCAACATAAAATGCGAACCACAAAATGCTTGTGAACAATTCTCATTTGTTTCGCTGCTGTTTTTGTCATCGGCATCAGTTGAGGCAGAAATTTCTTGACATCAAATTTATAAATACTTGGCCATGTTTTAGAGTATGGAAAAGCTTATGCTTTCATAACTGAAATAAGCTATAACTAGACTTTAATTGGTATTAGCTAACTAAGTTCACTAGAGTTTGTTGCGTCTAAGCCATCAACAAAGGCAACTTTATTAAGTTGGCCTAACAACTTAGCAACTTATCTACGCCCCTTCTCACACTCTCTCTCTCTCTATCTATCTATCTATTCAAGCGTTACATAATTGCTCACAACTATATAATACTCTACACTATATAATAGAACCAAATATCTGCAAAACTTCAAACAATAACACGCCCAAAAACGCCCAAACGATTTCACAGTTGTTTATCAAGTTTCACTGAGTTGCTTGTGTATTTTGGTGTGCCTGTCTCTCTGTGTGTGTGTGTGTGTGTGTGTGTGTGTGTGTGTGTGGGTGTGTATGCGCTGTGTGTGGACATGTGCATGATTGATTGGCACAGATTGACTGGAAATACAATATGGCCAAATAAAACAAACGACGTCGCCACCAACAACAGCACCAAATATGTGTATTAAATTCGCTTAAAAAAAGTACAAAAAATTTAATAAAATCTTACTTAAAAAACTTGGATTAACACCGCAAACAAATGCTCTACAATAGATCAACTGCATAAACATAAAAAATAAAAAACAAAAAAGAAAAAAGCATAAAAAAATCATATTGAAATTACTTGCGAAAGTGAAACAGTTGATGTGGGCAAAGGCCACGCCCACTAATTAGCAAACAAGATTTCACGGTGACTGACAAGTGCAAACTAACGACAATTGTTATTGTTATTGTTATTGCTGGTTGTTGCTGTTGTTGTTGTTGTTGTTGCACACAAAATGTAAATTTAATATTTATGCGTGAAGCCAAGAATAGAACAATTTATGGCCAGAGTCAACTGCAAAGTGCAGATAAGCCAAGAGTTCATAAAAAACAAACGAAAGAGTGAGTGTTACAGGAACAGAGAGAGATGTAGAGAGAGAGGGAGAGAGGGAGAGAAAGAGAGAGAGAGAGAGAGAGAGAGAGAGAAATAGCGACTCAGAGCCAGGCAAAGTAGTTAAATTATGTGTAACCCTTTTTTTCTGAGCTGAACTAAGGCAAATAGAAATCTAAATGGAAATCGCGCTTCTTGACCAGGTAAAAACGCAACCTCAACTTACAAAAAAATTAAGGCTTAAAGCCACAAAAAGGTCAAGAAAAGGTCAGCAATGCAAGTTCAACGTAAATGGCAGCGGAAATGTGAAATATGTCAAGTGAAAGCCGAAAGAAAAATGCGAAATTTAAAAGGAAATATGCTAAAATGTATGGCGAAGATTATAAGCTGTGTCACACACACACACACGCACACACACACACACACACACACACACACACACACACACACACACACACACACACACACACGCAATTGACCGCAGCTCAATAACTTGTTTAAATAGTATTAAACATTTACTACAATGCAAATAAAAATAAATTCAAGCTAAATTTATAGCAATCCCCAGTCAAAAGGACACGGGAGGCAGCTTAAGGCGTGGTGTGTAGCTTGTGCGGGGGAGGCGGGGAGGCAGACGACGTTTGCCTGACGTCAATCAAGTTGTTGCACTGCTGTCGACAGCACCACAAATGCCAACGCCTCTTAATGAGTTTTGTTTTGCGCTCTGGCTTGGCCTCAAAGTGGCGATAATTTATAAACTCTTTTGTATATATTTATAAATATATATATAGTATATATATTATATAGTATATTTATTATATAGTATATAGCATATAGTAAGCATTTTGCACACTTTTCACTTGATGTTTTTGTTGCGTTTCATTTTGAATTTCTTTGACAGTCTCCGAGTATTGCCGCAACACGGGCAACTCCACCAGGCGACGCATGATGACACAGCATTGCTGGAATGAGATGCACGAGCTGCATCCGCTTAAGTGAACCAAGTGAGCTGGGCAAATGCACCTGAGGCGAATGCGCGAGACGAGACTATAGCGCGATAACGAGTACATACCCCCCTCTTCACACTCCCCACCCACTCATCAACAAGGTATTCGTATTTTAATTATCTGATTTGCACAAATGCAAAGGCATATTCCAAAGGCCAAAACGATAATATAAAAAAAATAAAACCTTTTTGTGATGTTGCTAAAGCCAAAAACCAAAAAAAAAACGAACCAAAAGGAACGATAAAAGAAAAGTTAGCAAAGCGTATAACGAAAGCGGAAAATCGCTTAAAAAATTAAGCAAAACTAAATCAACTTTAATTATAATTGTTTAAAAATGGAAAGCAAGCTAAATCCGCTATGCTTACTAGTATTAAGTTAACTTTGCACACACGCATAGACCAAGAAAATATTACGGCAAGCATTACAAAAATCTAGAGCAAAAAATATAGCATACTTTTCAGCGTAAGTAAGTGTTCTGTGCTTCATTTGCACAAAACTACAATTGAAACTGCAGTTAAGTCATTGAATTTATATTTAATTTATATTTATATTTTATTTTTTATATATAAATTACTTGCATTAAAATTTTTACTTATTGCAACTTTAATTTTGAATTGCAGTGCAAATGTGTAAATGAAACACGGAACAAGCTGTCTAAGCACAAATATTATTTAAGAACACATATCGAGACGCAATTGCAAATAAAACATAAATAAAATATAAACAAGATATATGCATATATGTAAGTGTGTGTTTTACAACACTAAAAAGATAATTTTAGCAGCAGAGCAGTGACACTAGCAACAAGTTGACAGTGTTAACTTTGTGGCCTAAATAACAACAAATAAGATATTAACAAGACATATATGTATGTATATATATATGTGTGTTGTTTCGTGTGTTTTACAATACTATAAAGCAAACTTTAAGAACACCACGTTGATACTAGCAACAAGTTGATAAGTTGTTCACTCTGCGGTTTAAATAAACAATAAATAATATTAATATTATATATATGTTACTTCGAGTGTTATACAACACTATAAAGCAAATTTTAACAGCACTGCAGTGACACTAGCGACAAGTTGACAGTGTTAACTTTGTGGCTTAAATAAACAACAAATCAAATATTAAGAAGATATATATGTACATATATATGTGTGTTGTTTCGTGTGTTTTACAACACTATAAAGCGAACTTTAAGAGTACTACATTGACACTAGCAACAAGTTGATAAGTTGTTCACTCTGCGGTTTTAATAAACAACAAATAAAATAGTAACAAGTTATATATATATAATATTTTACTTCGATATATATATATATGTATATATGTTACTTCGTGTGTTTTACAACACTATACACGAAATTTAGCAGCACTGCAGTGACACTAGCGATAAGTAGACAGTGTTAACTCTGTGTTTTTAATTTACATGAATATAAATATTTATATATAAATATATATTATATATAAATATATAAATTAATATATATATAAATATACTATAAAAAAACTCCACAATATTCATGTTTAATATATGTATGTAATATGCATTAGCATTAAATTAAATCATGCTTAAATGATGCTTAAACCACAATGCGCTAATTGAATGCAATTGAATTGAATAATCCAATAATTAACCACAAATTGCAAACTCTAATTGATATATTGTCTTATCAAAACCAAAACCAAAACACAAATCTAAGCTATTGATTTTAAATGGATCGTAATAAATGTTAGTTATGTTCACTGAAATCATATTGTAGTACAACACATTTACTATTTACTGTTCAACGTTGAAAATGTGAGCAAAAGCTAAAAAAAGAAGTCCAATTAAAAAATTGGCATGAAAATTGAAAGTCAAATTGCATAAACATAAACAATTGCTGGAATTGAGTTTAGAGGGGAGTATTTTGGGGAGCAGCAATGAGAGCGCTATTAAACGATTTTCATTTGGCCAAGTGGAAGCAACCAGATTACAGCCTGCAACATGCTTTTAAGCTGGCCAAAAAGTACAGGCATTAAGGGCCAACTACCTGGGCAATTTATCCAATGGCCAAAACAAAAACAAAAGTTAAGCTGCTTAGGTGCACGGCGGTGGAGAAGGAGGAGGGGAAAAAGGTCAGCACAAAGCTTGTCAAGTGCAGGTAGCACTGGCTTATAAGCCACAACGAGCCAAATTGGCCAAGCTTAAAGCTCAACTAAATATATATAAATATAGATATATCTAAACAGGAAACAAATAATGAAATAAATGTATTTAAAAATGCATTTAACTTGTTGCTCAGCCCGCAACTAAACAGCTAAACTATTTAAAGAGTTGGCTAACGGGGCACGTGCCTGGCCACGTTAAGAAGTTGAAGGCTGTTAATTGACTTAACGCATTAACGTTTATTTCTGTACATTTGCACACACATCGAGGCATTACAATTGTTGCACAACAAATTAGAAAATCTATACTGAATACCCTGTAAAAGTGTTAAATGCTCAAATTGGGGTATATGATAAATGAAAGTATATGCAAATTAGGTAAGTAAAGTCTTTACTTAAAGGTAAGTTTATAGTAGAAGGAAATCTTAGTTTAGGTGATAGTTATTCTGATTAAGAAATTGCTTTTATAGCCACAATTTCTAGGGTATCTAAAAGTAAAACTATTAAAGCTGTGCATTTAATTGTAAGCTTTGTGTGCTGAAAATTTCTTAGGGATTTCATGAGTTAAAGAGCAAAGAAACCACAATTTACACATAATCTTAGTTCTTCAGACTTTTATAGCCACAATTTCTAGGGTATCTAAAAGCCAACCTGTTGGAGCTGTGTATTTAATTGTTAGCTTCATGTGCTGAAAATTTCTTATGAATTTAATAAGCTAAACAGCAAAGACACCACAATTTACACATAATCTTAGTTCTTCAGACTTAGAAATTGCTTTTAGAGCCACCATTTCTAGGGTATCTAAAAGCTAAACTATTAGAGCTGTGTATTCAGTTGTAAGCTTCATGTGCTGAAAATTTCTTAATTATTTAAGAAGCTAAACAGCAAAAAAACACAATTTACACATAATCTTAGTTCTTCAGACTTAGAAATTGCTTTTAGAGCCACCATTTCTAGGGTATTTAAAAGCAAAACTATTGGAGCTGTATATTCAGTTGTAATCCTTGTGTGCTGAAAATTTCTTAGGGATTTCATTAATTAAAAGGCAAAGAAACCACAATTTACACATAATTTTAGTTCTTCAGACTTAGAAATTGCTTTTATAGCCACCATTTCTAGGGTATTTAAAAGCAAAACTATTAGAGTTACGTATTCAGTTGTAAGCTTCATGTGCTGAAAATTTCTTGAGGATTTAATGTGTTAAACAACAAAGAAGCCACAGCTAACATAGCTAATTACAGGGTGTCTGCTAGTCGACGCCAGATTGGCTTAATTGTTCTGCATTGTTGCTGCTGCGAGGAATTGGCCAACAATTTAAAGCAATACAAACATGAATGGCCCAGCGAGCAATGTGCATAACAAATTGCCATGAAATTATGCACTGCAAATGTTGGCAACAAGAAATTCCCCCGAGCTTACGAACAAACAACAGACAACAGACAAAAGACAACAAACATTTAACTCAATTCAATCAAATTGCAACAACTAAGTTTATACACATGCTGAGAATATGTGATGAGCTGCAAAAAAATATGAAGTGAAAAACTGAGCTAACAGAATGAAATGGAAGCTCAACTCTCAAGAAGAACACAAGAGAGGAACAGAGAGAGATATAAAGAGAGAGAGAGAGCAACAGATATATATAGAGAGAGAGAGACAGAGAGAGCGAGAACACACATATGTGCCACTTGTTATACAAATTATAAAGCAGCACCCAAACCACAGCCCATTGTTGTAATCCAAAGAGCCGCAGCGACTTGAGTGGTTTCAACAGCGACTTGAGTGCGGATTAAGAGCAACATCTAAATATATAAATGAAAATTTCAACAAATTATGGAAAAGTTTGCTAAGCTGCAGCTGAAAATCACAACACGCAGCAAAAAAAAAAAAAACGAGAGAAAAATGAAAAATGAAAAACAATAACAATAACAAGTTGAAGCCTAAAGCAAAAGTGAAGTTGAGCCATGTACAGCAATGAAAACTCTGCAAAGCAGAAACAAGTTGAGGCCAAGCAAGTGTGTAAGCATGCTGAAAGTGAGTGTGCACGACTGTGCGATGCCCTGCAATTAGATGTGCTTGCAGATATTTGATACACTGTGGTAGCAAGTCAAGTATGCCTATAGATTGAGCATACTCCAGCTACCTCCTGTTGCCTGTTACCAACACTTGCATTAAACGAGCACACTCCACTGCAATGGAGTGCGCTGGTCCAAAGAATAGCAACAATTTGAGTTTAAAGCAGCAAATGGCAGCTAAACAATGTTAACCAGTTGAAGCAATAAATAGATTTTTGCTGAGCAACTGCAACACTTTTCCTCTGCAATTTTCCATTTTCCATGTCACTTAAAGCCAACAGCAGCACAAAATTTTGCTGTGAAAAATGCACAGCAATGTAATGAGAATACTTAAAAAATATATAGAAAAAAGTTCTTTGCTTTGTTAAAGATACAAGCTAACGGTATATATAATTACGGTATTTCTCAACACTATTTTTAAATATTTTCAGCTTATTTTTTGTTAGTTTTTAGTTTAGTTTGTTGGTTCGTTGTTGCGGCAGGTTAAAAAGTTCTCTGCTTTGTTAAGGATACAAGCTGACGGTATTTATAATTATGGTATTTCTCAACACTATTTTTAAATATTTCCTTTTTTTTGTTTAGTTTGTTAGTTGATTGTTGCGGCAGGTTAGTGACTGTGGGTTAGTTTCGTTCCTACCTTTCTCATTATCGCTGTGCAAGGTGCCAACAACGCTGCCAAAGAAGCGTTTATCCAATATTTGCAGCAGTTGCAACGCGGTTGCATGCACCTCGACGCGCGGACAGCCCGTCATCAGCAGCGTTACGGTTATCACCGATGTGTAATGGTCGCAAGGATATTCTCTGCAAAGAAAAACACAAAGTGAAAGTGAAAGAACAAAAAGAACAAGAAAAGTGCAAATGTTTGTATAGAAAGATGTGTTGGGCTTGGCACAGACACGTTTAGACATGCACAGACATGCACAGACAGGCACAGCACCTGCCTAAGTAAAAAGTTTTTGGGGTTTTCTGCTTTTCCCGTTAACCAGCAGCGAGAACTCATCAACAATCAACAGTTTGCCAGAAAAAAATATATATAATGTTCAATCAGGCAGCTGGAAAATTCACAGTCAATGCGCACGAATTTCCACAGCAACAAGAACAACAACAAGAACAACAATAACAATCAGAACAACAACAAATAGCAGGTGGCAAGCAGCTGCCAAATAAATGACGTTAACAGAAATTGTCTATATATAAGGATATATATATATATATGGAAATATATTTGCTGCCAATCGATATTCCGCATGCAAATGTTGCCAAAAAAAAAAACCTATGCGGTACAGTGAAGCCTGGCTAAGTGAGTGCAATTACATACATGTGGACAACAACACAAAGAAGCTTTTAATGCATCTTCCACAACAGTTCAAAGGCGCAACGCAGCAAAGTGAAGACTTGGACAACTTTGCAACATTTTAGCCATGTTGTAACAATTGTCAACTGATTGCCAAGTGTAAGTGCGCGCATGTGTGTGTGTGTGTGCGTGTGTGTGTGTGTAATTTCCCATAACTTCTATTGGCACGTGCTGTTAATGCAATAAATTGTGACATTTTGTTGTTAATTGTAACTGATTTTGCATGGCTTAAAGTTCACAAGTTGCAGGCAGCATTAGTTTTTAGCCAATTAAACAAACTGAAGAGAAATTCTATTTGCAAAATGACAATGATTTAATACCCTGGAATATGAAGTTTGGAGCGTTTGCTGCTGTGTTCGCTAGTTGATGCAGTACTTTATTTGTAACTACATTTAGTTAAAAGGTTTAAGAGAATATAAGTTGTTAAGAATATCAGTAGCTAAGTTAAGTTATAATACCCTGTAAAGTCTGTTAAATGAAGTATTTTGATTACCTCTAACAGTTGTTTAAAGAATACTTTGCTGAAACACTCTTTGATTGCTCCACAGCTAGCTTTTGCATATGCACAGATACTCTATCAAAAGCTAAGTGTTACAGCACTTCATTTAGTTATGCATACATCGCATTCATTCGCTGTCTCCCTCGCACACATGTGCTGGCCGCAAAGAGCAAATGTTAAATTTATTTTCTGATTATTATGCTTATTTATTGACCGATCTTGATGAAACTTTCAGCATAGCTTCTCTAAGGTATTACTCAAGTAAGTAATAAGTACTTCCTATCTAGGCTGAGAGAAATGTTGCAATAATCAGTATTTTGGGTTTGGGGAAGGGGTGAGGTATCGCAAATATAATATAAACTCGATCTGAAGAGGAAATACAGGAAGCTTCATGGCAAATTTGGAGTGTCTTTTAGTTGCTGAGAACGACAGACAGATAGACAGACAGATAGACAGACAGATAGACAGATAGACAGACAGACAGACAGATAGACAGACAGATAGACAGACAGATAGACAGACAGATAGACAGACAGATAGACAGACAGATAGACAGACAGATAGACAGACAGATAGACAGACAGATAGACAGACAGATAGACAGACAGATAGACAGACAGATAGACAGACAGATAGACAGACAGATAGACAGACAGATAGACAGACAGATAGACAGACAGATAGACAGACAGATAGACAGACAGATAGACAGACAGATAGACAGACAGATAGACAGACAGACATGGCTCAATTGACTCGGCTGTTGATACTCATCAAGAGCATATATATTCTTTATAGGACCTGCCACGCTTTCTTTCTTTTCTTAACTTAACTTAGTTAAAAAACAACAAAGCTTTGCTTACAACAACTGAGAGAAACTCAGAGATAACTCAACTGTTTAGCACAATTAACAATGAATGTGATTCAAAAATATATATAACTATATCTAAATATGTTATAAAAGCCGTCACGTTTGCTTTAATGCGTTACACAGCGCTGCTCATAATTAGTTTACCCTCGTATAGGGTATAAAATGCTGCATACAAGTCTATGATAGTTGCAAGTCTGCAATAAATCAAATTTAAACAAGAGCTGGGCAAATTGCGCTAGGGCATGAAAAAGAACACATTCATTTCAAAACTAACAACAGCAACAATAGCAACAACAACAACAACAACAACAGCAACAATAATAGCAACAACAACAACAACAATTACAACAAAACATTTGCAGCTGTTGCACATAAAACAGAGACAAACAAATTGTTTGCTACCAAAAAAGAAATAAAAACAAATGAGAAACATAAAAAGTGCAACGAATATGGCAAATAGATTGTGGCACGCAGCAAGCAAGTGGCATGCAACAGCAAGCAAAGACACACACACACACACACACACACACACACGCAACTAAAATGAACTTTGAGTGCATGAAAATGAAATTCGTTAAATTTCTGCATAAAAATCCATTAAAAAACATAAATCAATGAAATTAAAAATACATCAATGCTTTAATGTGCAACGTGCTGCCGCAGTGTGGCAGCAAAGTGACTGCAACATGCGGCAGTTGCAACAAATTACCAGAACGCCTTACAAAGAGATTTACAAATGCAACAGAGCAACAGACACTTGAAGTTACGCTGTACAACAGACAGTTAATAATGCAATGCACACTGACTGGGTACTCCCTATGTAGAGTAGTGCACTTTACAGGGTATACTGCCATAAGTAGACAGAGAGTAAAAGGAATAAATTGAAGATTAAAGCGCATAAGTTCGAGAAATTGCATTCTCATTTAAAGCGCATTTGCTGGGGCTGCTGATGGAAGAGCATGTGACAGACACACACACACACACACGCACACACACACGCACACACACAGGCATCAATAAACACAATTGATGCACAATATGCCATAGCTTATAGTATTGTCTGTGCTATGCAACACACTCTCTGTGTGTGTGTGTTTGTCCTTTGTGGCTGTAAATTTAAAGTGAACACGTGAGACGCCACTTAAGCCGCCACACGCAACCCTCCCCCCTCCATTCTCCATTCTCCCCTCAAGGGGCAGCCACACGTTAGGGATATGTGGCAAATAAGCTTATTTGTAAACGCTGCACGCTCTCGCTGGCAACGAAAGAAAGTTGCGTCAGAAAGCACGGAGCTGTTGCAATTGTAATGCGTTAAGGCATTAGCTAATGCCTGGCGGCAAATCATCATTTCACTTACTTGGCACTGAAGATCGAGGCCAGAGCCAGGAAGCAGGCGTCTGCCTCACGCGGCGTCGACGTGTAGCAGCGATCGATTACCCATTCCAGCAGCTGCCCCATATCCGGATTCGATTCCAGCAGCAGAACAACCGTGTCGCGGGCCAGCTGATAAATCTAGACGGCAAATACAAAAGTAGACAAGGAAATTTAATACCAAATATTACGTAAGTCGAGCGCACGCAACAGTATTATACCCTGTAGAGTCACTTAAATGAAGTATTTTGATTAGAATAGAAGTTATTACCTCTAAGAGGTGCTTAGGGAATACTTTGACTGCTCAACAGCTAGCTTTTGCATATGCACAGATACTCTATCAAAAGTTGTGTGCTACAGCACTTCATTTACTTATGCATATACCGCAGTCATTCGCTGTCTCGCTCACACACATGTGCTGGCCGAAAAGAGCAAATGTTAAATTTCTTTTCTGATTATCTTTCGTATTTATTGACCAATCTTGTTGAAACTTTCAGCATTGCAACTCTATAATTTTATTCAAGTAAGTATTAAGTAAGAAGTATCTACGCTAAGAGAAAAAATAAATACTCAAAGTTTGCTTAACGTTGCTGAGCATTTGAGGTACTTAAAAGCTTTTTAATATAATAAAAAGGTTTCTTTTAAATATCTTACTTAAGTAAACTTTTCTATAGATGATTCCTAAGCCAACTAGCTAATTTGTTAAGCATAGCTAAGACTATACCAACTACACATACTGTGGATTCGGCTGAGATATCTGAAGTAACAACAAAATTCTCTATATTATAACTTTGTTTAAACGGATTATTCCTATAGCAGCTATATGTTATAGTGCTCCGAAACTGTAAGTTTGATTAAGATATCTGAAGAAACAACAAAGTTCTCTATACTAGAACTAGTTTTTGAACCGATCGTTCCTATGGCAGCTATATGCTATAGTTATCCGATCTTAACCAAATTTAGCAAGAATGTATATTTTATTATTTAAAACATATTTGCTGAGTTTGGTAAAGATATCTCAAGTATTTAGAAAGTTTTTCATACTAAAGCTTCATTTTCGACCGATTGTTCCTATGGCAGCTATAGGATATAGTAACCCGATTTGAATAAATTTCAACTAGGATATATAATATGTCAAAATAAACACACCTTGTGAGTTTGGTTAAGATAGCACTAAAATTGACAAAGTTTTTCCTACTAAATTTCGATTTTCGACCGATCGTTCCTATGGCAGCTATAGAATATAGTAAACCGATGCTGCTGGTTCCGCTATATATTCTGCCAGCAGCAAAAAGACGCAACTATAGCAAGTTTCCACAACATAGCTTTACAACTAAGAGGCTAAACAGTTATAGCAAGTCAACACTTGCTCCTGTTCTAGAAAATGCGTATAGCTGCAATAAAGGCGCTGGCACGCCCACTTTAATGCCCTACACCCTTATTGACATCATTATAATACTCAATTAATTGTGATATATGTATAAAATATTTGAATTCGTACCTTTTCATCCTTGGAAGTCAAGAGCAGGTCCAACCACTTGTAGATGATGCCATCGTCTTGCAGATGCGGCGTATAGAAGATGTGTCCACAGCACAGCAGCGCGGACATGGCCTGGCAGAGGAGCAGAGGAGCAGAGGAGCAGCGGCAGCTGAGCGCAATGTTAGGCAAAGGAGCTAGACTTGGACTTACCTGCAAGGCGCTAAATTGCAATTTCTCCTCCTCGAGAGTCTGGCCAATCTGTGAGCTAATGCTAAGCGGCTTGGAGAAGTTGCCACACCAGGTGGCAAACAAATTGAATAGATTACGCTTTAAATCACGCGACAGCAACGTGGCACACGATTCCACTGTAACAACGAACAAGGTGTGATTAGAGTGGGGAATCCCCCCAATCATGGCAACAACTTACATGAGAAGTTCTTAATCATTTTGCGTATAAAGTTGCAGAAGTGAGCCTTGACCTCGCGTATGCTGAGATTATCCTTATCCGTTTCGGCCATTAGATAGGCCATAGCACCTTCGATGTACTCCACAAATGTGGGATGCAGCGACATCGTGTCGCGCTCCAGCACACAGGTGCTGCAAGAGAGAAGCGCAGGCATGAAGTGAACTGCGAATCTCTGAAACTAACATCTCACTTACCTCACACCAAATGTGCCATTCTCGGCAATTTTCTCCA
The DNA here is from genome assembly GCA_035042075.1 of Drosophila macrospina. NCBI lineage: Eukaryota > Metazoa > Arthropoda > Insecta > Diptera > Drosophilidae > Drosophila > Drosophila macrospina. Next base: position 434,597 of record JAWNLW010000140.1, on the reverse strand, counting down.
GCACACGCACCACCTGCAGACGCAGTGCATCGCGTCGCCGGCGTCTACGCATATTCTCCTGTTTACGGTCGACCGCCTCGCGTATATAGACAACCAGTTCCTCCATCAGATCTCTGCCATAAAGTGTAAAGGATTAACATTCCAGTCAAGGTTGAACTCATAAAATGTGCTTTGACTCACTTGAGCGCATCGTGATTAATCATGCCCAACGCATTGACAGCCGCATCCCGCACATCGATGACCTCACAACGTAGCAGCGGCACCACCAACTTGTACAGCGCCTGCGGCGAGGCGCTGCCCATCGCCGACTTGTCACTGCGATCCGCGTTCAGGGAATCTGGTGATGAGCTATAAAAAAGAGGAAACGAAATAAATACAAAATTTACGGTCGCACATTTTGAGTGACGCTAAAAGAAAAACGCACAAAAGTCCATTGGGGACTCTTAAGTTCAAGTCAATGGCATCGCCAGCAAGTGACAAAGTCGACTTGCATGCCGGCAATTTCATTGAAATTAACATTATTAATATTATATTAAAAAACACGCACATTTCAATTAAAAGCAACCTCAGTTCTTCATTTCCTCATTCTCATTTCGGTTACATTTCTTTGGCCTACGCTTTCCCTACACAATTTGCACAAGGCCAAAACAGTAAAACAACAACAAAATATGTTCAGCAAACAAAATATGTTCATTTTTTTATTTTAAGGCAAACAGGCGTGACAAACAGTAGACTTGCTGTGGGCGTAACTGGGCTGCTGCACATCAATGTGTAGCAACAAAACAAAATAAATAAACTTGTCCTATAATGATTTTACAGTAAAAAAAAAGGAGGCAATAAACGAAAGTCAGAACAGCACAAACAGCACTAGAAATATGTTATTGATTTAGACCAGCAAGTGGCTGCTTTAATTTTGTATTGAAGAGCACACCAATTGTGCCAAACGTGTGGCAAAAATTCAATTTGATTAACAACATTTAAGTTAAACATAAAATAATTGCACTAATTTGCGCAAAGAAAAAAAATGGCAGCAAAATTTGCGCAAGTTTAACAAAAAATATATATAAAATGTATAAGAAATATATATAAATTTATATACAAATTTTGACTTTATAAAAAATATACATAAAGTTTCATTCAAGTTTGTACAATTTATAAAAAATATAAGTTAATTAAAAAAAAAATTTATATGTTTTAAATGCAACTAAATATATATAAATTAAAAATAAAGTATGTATATACATCATTTAAATAAAGTATATATAATAATATGTATATATTTTATAAAAAGAAAATTTGTACAAGTAGCAATCATTTATACAAGTTTAATGCACACAGATTTGTATAAATTTAGTACAATTTTGCACAAACTGAGTAAAAATTTGCACAAATGAGGTCCAAAATTTGCACAAACGTAATAAAAATTTGCGCAAATGTAATTCAGATTTCCACAAATTTAGTACACATTTGCACAAATTTAGTACACATTTAGTACAAATTTACACTAATTTAGTACATATTTGCAATATTTTAGTACATATTTAGTACATATTTAGTACACCTTTTGTACAATTTTAATACAAATTTGCGAAAGCCTTTGTTTTCTAACGTCAAATACTACGCATCAATAAAGCAGCACTCAATGCAACTAATTTGCCACAATTTGTGCATAAAATAGCATTACAAACTAACATTTAATATCAAATTTCTAGACACAAAAACAAAAGAGTCTAAAAAAACAACAAATCTGCACAAATTAGCAAAATAAGTTGTGGCAAAATGTAATCTAAAATGCACAATTAATGCACAAATATCATATTACATTAATTATGCTGTAAGTAAAATTTGCAAATTGTTGTCAGAGTTGGGCAAAGCTCAAGAGAAATTCAAATAAAAATGTGCTCTAACTTTGCAAATAATTTGAAATGTGTATTAACAATAAATTGCATGTCAAAAACTACAAATAAATAATGTAAATAATAATAATAAATACGCACACACATACACGTACACAAACAACTATTAACAAAAGCACATTAAAAGAAATCGAAGTAAAGTTATGGCAAATTAATTAGAGCTCGTTGTGTTGCTGTTGTGTGTGTGTGGATTTTACTGCAGTTAAGTTTATTACTAAATACGTTTTGTGTTTGTTTTCATTTGTTGTTTTTTTTTTTTTTGGTTTTTCTTTGTGTGTTTGATTTGTTGATTTGTTGCTTTACCCAAGTCGTTTCTGGCGCGCCTCTTTGCGTCCGTAGGAGAGCGGCAGGGTGAAACGCGTTACGATTCCCTCGGGCCCAAAGACATTTGACGGTATATTGTCCAAGGAATCGGATAGCGAACGTGAATCCGATTGATCTTGTAAACTATAAATTACAATCCATTTAAACGTAATACATATATGCAAATATATCTATATACATACATATATAGATACATAACTAATTATATTTACATATTTATAGATATAACAAACATTATGAATTTGTTAACCAATAAAATGTGAAGTTCATGAGTTTTGATTAACCTCTGTCAACAAATTCCCACCATTGTGAAATGCCTGTGACTGTGTATGTAGGTGTGTGTGTGTGTGCTGCAAGTTTTAATTAACATTTAACTCTACTATTTTTTTTATCCCCCGTTGACATTTCAACATGATGCAGACCAAAACATATGCAAATAATGCAGATACAGATACAAAAGTATCTGCACTTTCAACAAACAATTTGAAGTGCATTGAGAATATTAAATAATGTGTGTATTTAACAATTTAATGCATATTTTTACCAACTTTATAAATGATACAAGTAGAGAAAATAAAATGAGGCGAGTTTGAGTTACTTTTACAATACTTCTATAACTAAACTCTAATACAATTAAACATTCTTAAACATACTCTACTCTAGTTTCATTGCAGAAAAACTAAGTTTATGAAATTATATAAAATAAATGCTCTGAAAAGTTCTAGTAATTTAAGCTCTTTAAAAAGTTGCTGTTAATAAAACTGCTTTAACTTGCTTGGGCATTGGGCTAACTTGGAATGCAGCTAATAAATTTAATTAAAGACGAAATAGTTTCCAATCGATTTTCATAGAATTTATGTAGAAAGCTTTAAATATTAAATAGTTGAATATTTGCGCTATATTAAAAATATGCTGCAAATATTTAAATAACTTGACTCAGTGCAAAAACTTGGACAGACAACAACAACAACTTGTTGTAGTTGTTAGGCAAGCACAAATCTGAAGCCTTTTGTTTAGTTGGCAAATTATATGCAAATTTATGTCCTTAAAATTATGGTTGAAGCCTTGTTGCCCTTTGCTGCAATTTGCATTTGAAAGAAAACAACAGCTAACAAAATATAAACTTTGTGCGTGTTCGTGTGTGTGTGTGTGTGTGTGTGTCGCTTGTTATTGCTGTGTGCTGTAATTACAATTGCAATTTCAATGCAAATTATGTAAATTTTCAAGTTGTGTTTGATGTGAGAACAACAAGAACATTTAAATGGCAAAAGTCTAATTGGTTATATAAATCAAATAGATGCACACATATAACATACAAACATGAGTACAGATATGTTTAATAATGGAATTTAATGGAAATTATGCAAATACATAAATTATATAGGTATATATACATAAATATAGATTGCAAGTCCTTCAATTCGATTAACAAGTTACGTTTCGCACTAACTGAAAATGTATTTGCTTACGTGCGTATGTCTGAGTGTGTGTGCGTGTGTGTGTGTGTGTGTGTGTGTGTGTGTGTACGTGTGCATATGCTGTCTGTTGTGATTACGTAGAGCAAACAGTTAGTTGAAGAGATGTACAATCGAAGTTAGTTATAAACAATACACAAAAAAAACTAAACTAAATGACAATTTGCAATTCCAAAGAATTTGACGACATTTGATTGAACTGTCTGGTTGTGAAAAGAGGGGAAGAGGGGAAGAGTGAGCGGAGGAGCGAGGGGAATAACACAACGAATTGTTAATAAACAAATAAATATATATGATTGCAACTTTTGAGCTGCAGCTGCTGCTGTTGTTGTTCGATGTGCTGTAGATGCGTCAAATGTTTTTCGGGGCGAAACGAAACTTACCTCAAGCTGAGATCTGGCGAGGCACAGCGTACGGCAACGCTTGGTATTTGTGGCACCAAGCGCATGGCGCATGCCACTTGATTGCGCCACAAGCGCATGTACGAATCCTTTTGGCTTTCGGTGGGCATCTTCTTAGTTGGCGCCGAGCCACGCAGCAGGGAGGCGCGATTATCGCTGACAGGACTGCAACAACAATAACAAGTAAAAAATTGATTTTAATAATGAAAAATTGCATAAGAATTTATTGAACTTACGTGGGATCTATCACACTGTAGAGGGCATTGAGGCGTGCATAGCAAATGGGCCAGGCTTGTGCCACCGCCGAGGGGCATTGTTGCAGCACACGTTGACGCTCCAGCAGGCCAAAGAGACAGATTGCCCAGGGATCAAACTGTGGCTGCGTTGAACTGGCAGCTGTAGCCGCTGCCGCGGCAGCTGTGGAACTTGTGGTCGATAGATTCAGCGTTGAGGTCGATGACTTGGAGTTGTCTGTAAGGGGAAAGATGACAAGAGATTAGAGTGTAGATCAATGTGTGCTCAGAGCAGAGCTACCTACCATCTGTGAGTCCAGCGAGCCAAACGCCGCTGCTGCGCTCCGCAATCCACTGCAGATCAATGCAGTTGGCATTGAGAATCGCAGTCTTCTCGGCCTGCGGCAACTGTGGCAGGCACTTCTCAATGATCTGCGGACAGCAGCGATCCATCACATCGATGAGCGGTGGCTCCGTTTCGGGTATGCCCAGCGCACGCATCAGATTCTTCACCTCCTTGAGGATCATGGCGGCCAGTTTGCGCAAATACGGACGATAATTGCAGAGTAGAACCAAGGCGAATCCTTCGACAAAGTGCAGCGTGGTCACCAAGGGAATCTCATTCTTTTTGCCAGCATCATTGGCCACCATATTGAGCACCGTGTGCTGTGTGATGCTGGACATGCCACTTGAGGTGGTTATGCTGGACGCAGCGCTGCTGGCGGTGTTGAGATGTTGCTGCTTCGACAACTGACTGCTGGTCGTCTCCTTGCCGGCAACGGGCGGTGTGACAGTTGCCGTCAAGTTGGTGGTCTGCACGCCGGCTGTGGTTATTGTGGGCGCCGCCGTGGCAATCTTTTGCTGTGTCGCATTGGCAGCTGCTGCACCGCCAGCACCACTGGGTGTGCTGTTGGCGCCGGTGCCGGTGCCGGTGGCCGTGGTGCCGTTCACATTGATGGCGCAACGCCAAATGTTGAGGAAGACGAACAAGATGCGGGTGCAGTTCTCCAACAATTGCGGATAGGTGTCGGTGACATCGCGCACCAGAAACTGTGTGTAACCGTGCACGACATCCTGACGCCAATCCGGAAAGTCAATGACCAGCGTCTGCAGCGCCTGGTGCGTCAATATGCGCAGCTCCTCGTCCATGTGGACGGTGAGGCGTGAGAGCAAATCGACCAGCTCCTGGGCGGTCATCGTATCGGGTATCAGACGTGGCACAGCTGCCACACAGGTGCGAAAGAGATCAATGCGTGGCTTTCGCTCACCCGACAGCATCTCATCCGGCTCCTTGTGCTGATTCTGTGTATTCGTCATCATCAGTGGACGGCCACAGTGCACATCCAGTGCCCGCAGTATGTCCACAAATACACGACGCACATGGGGAAAGTATGTGGACATGCCAATGCTGCGGGCCGTGTCATCGGTGAGCATCTTATTGATGTACGTTTTCTTCACCCGCAGCGTATTGCCCGAGGGAAGGACGGGCACGGTGCGTGGCATTGGTGGCTCGCCGTCCTTCTGCTGCAGCGAATCGGCAACGACCATAAATGCACGCAAACCGATGCTCATCCTTTCCGGATTGAGGATCACCTTGATCGAGCGACCCACGCACAACAAATCGTAGACAATCTCACGCATGGCAAAGTCCAAACGCTCCTGGGCAATAAACTGTATGATCTTCACAAAGATGTTGAGCGGCGTGTCGCGTGGCACGACGCCCTTGGAGCCCCTAAAACGGAAATCAAAGAAATGAAGCTGGGAAAGCCCGGGGAACATTCAGTCTCCACTCACTTGGGAAACAGCGAATTGACAATGCTCTGGAGTCGCGAATGCGTTGCCGAGTTCGATTCACATTTGATCCGTATCATGTAGACCCAAAGCAGACGATACAGTGACTCCAGTGCGACGCGACTCATCTTGGCATCGCGATTCTTCAGATTACTCAGACACATGGCCAGAAAGTAATGCCAATTGGTCAAAAAGAAGGTCTTCTGCGAGACGCAGAGCAGGCAGGTGACCAAGGGAAACAGCGCCAGGCGATGCTTGGACTTGGTTGAGGCATCCAACGTCTGCACATAGAGCAGCTCCACAAAGTTCTTCACACACGGCACATTCACCTCATTCTTGACGGCCTGCAAAGGGGAGAGAGAGCTTGAGATTGAAGTTTCCATAGTAGTCTTAAATCTGTAAACTTACGGCTGCAACGGGCACCAGGATTTCGACAAAGAGACCAGCGAGCGCATGCTTGATATCCTTATCCTTGACCTCCAGGAAGTACTGACCACACTCGTGCATGAACTGAAACGAGGCCTCGAACTCCTCAATGGGCACCATTTTGACGCGAAAGAACTTCATGCCCATCAGCAGGCTAATGATGCTCTGCGTTGTGGTCGGCGATGCCTCCTTGGCGCGCAACTCCTTCAGTTCGCTCATGAAACGCTTGCGCACCGACGCAAACCGACTCTGGGCGAGAACACCAATGACCTCCGCATACAAATCCGCAATCATATGGATATTATGCGCATTGGGATTGTTCTGTAGGCCATCCTTGTACTTGAAGTGCTTGAATGCCAGATTCTCGATGCTGCGCACCAGATCCTCATGGCCCGGATGGAAGGGCAACTGTTTGAGTATCTCAATCAGTGCCAAACAGAATATAAACTCAACGGCCGCCTCGCGTCGCTGCAGCTGAAAGTCCAGATCCACGCTGGACTTGTTCACCGCCTGTACGCTGCTGCCTGTGGTGGGTTTCTTCAGGTCATTCTTGATCTCCATGTCGGAGAGCTGACGGCGATGCCAGGCGAGCAGTGTGTGCAGCAACGAGGGCAGACAATGCTCGGCAACGGACCCCAAAGCGGATAACAGTTGATCAAACTGTTGATCCTCGCCACGTTGCAATAGCTTCGATAGATTCTTATCGGCACTCTCCAGCATCACCAGCTCGATTTTCTTCTCCGCCTGTGCGGTGAAATCGCTAAACAAATTGCGCATTACAATTTCACCAGGACGCGGTGCCGTCAGCTCCACGCTGGCCACACTCGCCGCCAGGGCATGCATCTCGGCCTGCGTATAGCTGGGCAGCACGTTGATAATGGAGCTGCGCGAATGGGCGCCCCAAGGCAGCAGCGACTGTCGCTGTGGTATAATCAACGGCGGCAAGGCAGCGGGCGGTGAGGCGTAACTCTGACGATTGGCGCTGTAGCTGATGGTGGCCGATGTGGCTGCTGGCACAGATCCCACCAACGATTCCTGTTGGCTCACAACTAACTGGGGCTGCTGCTGTGACTCATACTCTATGCTGTAAGGGTATTCGTCACCAAGAATTTGATAATTGATTGGCGATGTGGTGCCGCTGCCATTAGCTGACACAGCTGCTGTTCCATTGCGTCCAGATTTGGGTGTTGAGGTGTATTCACTGGAGTTTATGGAATGACGTTGCCCTGGTGAGCCATTTGGCTCCAGCTGTGACTCGTTATCAGCGCTATCAGTCGCTTGGCACTGATAAGCATCTTCGTGATAAGCAACGCTGCGTTGTGGACTCCGCGTGGGCGTTACATTAGCAGCTGTTGTTGTTGTTGTTCCTCCTGCTGCTGCTGCTGCTGCTCCTGTTGTTGCTCCTCCTGTTGTTGCTGTTGCTGTTGTCGCTTGGTTTATATTCGAGACTGGTGAGCCAACAGCCGTAGCAACAACAACTGTGGCTGCTTCGCTCACGTGTTGCTCATTTGGGTTTTGATTTGTGCCTAAAAAACAAAACAAACAAACAAACAATAAACGCGTCAATAAAGCAACAAGTTGGAAATGTTAACTGCGGCACGCCGCTGTTTTAATACCCTTGCAGAGGTTTGTCGATTTTTTATACAAAGAACTAATTGTTTTCTTTTAAAAAACGTTAGAAAAACGTTTTTAATTTGAATTTTTCATCTCTTTAATTTAATTTAATTAATATTTTGCAATTCGAAGAGTTTTACATGCAAAAATTCAACTTTCAAGCGATCGTTCCTATGGCAGATATATATTATAGTAGTCCGATTTGGATTAAATTTAGTAAGTATGTATAAGATAATACTGTATACACAATATGTAAAATTGGTCAACATAACTCAATAAACAAAAAAGTTGTTCATACAAAACTTAGATTCTCAACCGATCGTTCCTATGGTAGCTATATGCTATAGTAAACCGATCTAGCTGTATCCAACATATATGCTGCCTGCAGCCTAAAGCCACAACTCTACCAAGTTATAGCAACATGGCTTTAAAACTAAGCGACTAAACAGACGCCAGACGGACTTATCAGGGGCTTATCAGCTCAACACTTGCAGGCTCAACAAGCCTCGCCTTTTACACTATATATATAGCACACTGCCACGCCCCTTTTTTTGAGTAAAGTGTTACACACGTTGTGAGAAAATCCAGACATCCTCTGCAAGTGCATAAAAGTGGAGAACATAGCATGACTTGCAAATGGCTTTTAGCTCTTATCAATAAACATACTCAACGCTCAACGCTACACATGTGTGTGTATTGTGTGTGTGTGTGTGTAGAAGCGCAAAAAAGAAAATAAATAAAATATGATTCAGTTGCTGAACCCCTCCCCACTACCCGCTCATTTAGCAACAACAGCAAAGCTCATGTAATGATGACAAATGTTGTTAACTCTTTTGTTTATTGTTGTTGAATGTTTTACCCAAAGCTTTAGTTAGCACGCGCGTAAGAAATCAAATCTGCAAATAGAAAATATTATTATCTCATCATGAACATCGTTTATATATATATATATTTCTTTTTTTGTGGGTGTGTCACACACACACACACACACACGCACGGAAACAAGTATAAATACAAAAACTATAGACTGTGCGTGATTTTTTGTTGTTGTTGTCTTCTCTTTTCGTTAAAAGTTCATTTCCCATTTGTACAGTTTGTTAGCTTTGTATCTTAATTAGCAAAAACGATGCATCGAACATCGCATTCATTATCATTATCAATTTCATTATCGCATGTCTGGCAATAATTGAACGACAGATTGATGACGCCACCCGCAATCAATCTGTCAATCTATGCAAAACAAACAAATGCCCAGCAAAACTCAAGGCTGCTCCTTTCCTCTCTGTATACATATGACCCCGCTATATCATATATATATATATGTGTGTGTGAGTGTGTGTGCATTCATTTATCAGTCTATAACATTTAATGATAACAATTCCAGGGAAAAGCTGATTTCACCAGCGAATCGAATTGGTTGCGGCATTACGACAATCGACTCTTTGGACTACCATAAAGAGAGACATACATGCAGCTGTATCTATAGCAATGTATCTATGTATTTGTATCTATGTATCTGTATTTATGTATCTGTATCTATGTATCTGTTTCTATGTATCTGTATCTATAGCTATCTATCTGTATCTATGTATCTGTATCTATGTATCTGTATCTATGTATATGTATCTATGTATCTGTATCTATGTATCTGTATCTATGTATCTGTATCTTTGTATCTGTATCTGTATCTATGTATCTGTATCTATGTATCTGTATCTGTGTATCTGTATATATGTAACTGTATCTATGTATCTATATCTGTATCTGCATCTGTATCTATGTATCTGTATCTATATATATGTATCTGTATCTATAGCTATATAAGTATCTGCATCTTTAGCTGCTTGTGTCGCACTGCACTCAAGAACGCAGCCAATTCAACAGAAGCGCTTGTTTTGATAACAACATTTTATTAAACAGTTCGCAGAATTATGTTATTTATATTCACAAATGTGAAGAGTTCAGCTTTGCAATGCAAGGGAGATATAATACTGAAAATTGCCTAATATAAATGGATTTGTAACAACTGTTAAGTTAGGCATGAAAATAGAATAAAAATATCTGGAAAAAAAAACTCTTTAATCCAATAATAATCTAATCGTACAGTAGAGCTTGCCTAACATAAATCAAACGTGTGCCAAAAAATACAAACAACTTATGCGCTCTTCTCACTACAAAGTTTCGGTACATATTTTCACATTTTTATACATTTTGTGTATTAAATAGAGAAGTACATTTGTTGTCTGTGTAATTAAGAGCAAATGTATATTTTTTTAATGGAAAAAATGTGTAAAAACGGGGATAAATTTACAAAAACGTTGTAGTTAAAAGAGCGAATTATAGAGACTTTTAGTTAGAGCTTAAAGTCTGATAATTATAATAGTAATAATAATTATTAAATTAATATATTAATAATTATATTTGTAGTAATTATTATAATTAGAAATATTTAATATAAGTGAATAACCCAAAAGAATCCCCCACTTTAATTTGATTTTCAAACAATTTGATTAAGAAATGTGTAATTTATGACAGTTCCAGTTAATTTTTGTTGCCTTATCTTTCAAGTGGCTTAAACATAGTTTTACAATTGTTATCACTATTTTTTTTCTGGCAAACTCATCACTTTAATCTATAATTAAGTAATTCCAGCCCTTAAACAATCAAGTAATGAACTACAACTAGCTGACAATCTATAATTTACTATAATTATTCAATGCATAGGCAAATAGAATGCTTAATTATATGACTGTGTTGACCTCTATGAATCAATCAATAGCTTTGACCGCACACAACAAATTACACTAAATAGTGTAGTAGTTCAATTTCAAGTGCAATCCTGGCAACGTGGTGTCCTTTTGGCGATCAATGACAGCAGCAAAACAAGATTAGATTACAAAAGGTAGGGAATAAATTATAAATAGTCAAATGGTAAACGTATATGTGACGACAGAGAGAAAGGGGCAAAAAGAGTGAGAGAGACAGACAGAGGCCTGCTGTTTTCACCAATGCCGTCAGCTGTGCCGCAGGACACCAAGGACCTCACTTAAAGGTCACAATCGAAGTTCAGGGCAAAAGTTTTCACTGTCACTGAATAATTGATAAGGTTTAAAAGAGACATGCTACACATAGCATTCGCTATAGACTGTGTTGCATGTGCCGCATTTAAGCTTGTCCAAGCTGTCAGGAGAGTTGCGCAAAATGCTATGAAAAGCAGCTGGAAAAATTTACATTTTCCTTCGTGGCTTTCATTGCAATAAAAGGTAGCCGCATGTTTGTTCAACATTTATCTAAACATGTGAGCAGAAGAAGAGACCACAAGAGTAGGCTCAACTGACAGATGCCCTATTAAAATCATTGGCAACTAAAGACTTCTCTTAACAATTTCCCAACTATATTTGGCTTAAGTTAATGCCTAATGCCAAATAAAGTAACTCTAAATACAACTGCCAAACGTGGCTTTGTCTTAATATGCCATTTTCAGTTAATTATACAAATTACAGGGTATGCAAATGCGCAGCAAAATGTGTAAATATGAAAATATACACAAAATCTAAAAGACATATCCCTCCATTTGTATGTGTATATTATTAATAATGTATTAACACGCTCAGTTCCCTCAAAAACAAAAACAACAACAACAAGAAAAACAGAAGAAGAAGAAGAAAATGCTGCCGCCTCCAAAGCGAACGGAAAACGTCTGAAATTCTTGTTATAAATGCGCTATGGATGTGTCATTTAACAAACAACAACAAGAACAACAACCAACAACTTGGCAAAGACATGCGACCAGCACATATCTCTCCTCTTGATCTCTCTCCCTCTCTCCCACTCTCTCTCTCTCTCTTTCTCTGTGCGCCATAAGTTGAAAAACTGCAGCAACAGCAAAAAAAATATATATATATTTCTGTGTTTTTCTCATTCATTTTCTTTGCTTTCAATGCGCAATTTTGAAAACATGTAGAAAACCGAACAAACGTCAAATGTTCCCGAATAATTTGTGTACGAAATTATTTGTATAACATTTTGTATTGAAATTTACGATTTCGATTTGTTTGGGAGTTCTTTTCGTTTATCAAAAGGATTAACAAAAGTGCAAATACGTAGTATGTACGTATGTACAAATGTAAATACATACTCAGAACTTGATATACAAATCTTTCAAAATTTACTTTGGGAATTCTTATCGAATTCTATAGAATTTCTTTTAGTTCGAATTATGAAGCATTTATCACACGATAATATCGAAAATAGCCCATTTAACGAACCTAAACTTTGCTCAATACCAAGTAAGGTGAGCTGTTAAGTATGCTCGAACTGGAGATACCCTGTAGTTTGATATAGGAAAGATAGTAATAAGCTTTATAAACATTCATTACAGTTTTGTCAACTCTATGCTAACACAACTTAAGAGAAGCGATGTGTTAAGCGTGCTTGAACTGGATATACCCTGTAGTTGGCTAACAGAAAGATGGTAATACATAAACTTTTTAAACAGTCTTGTCAACTCTATGCTAACACAACCTAAAAGAAGCGATGTGTTAGGCGTGCTCGAACTGCAGATACCCTGTAGTCAGCTATGTGATATATAGTAATAGATAGGCTTCTTTAACATTCATAACTGCCTTGTTAACTCTATGTTCACACTAATAAAAATGGCCTATGTTTTAAGTGTGCTCAACCTGTAGATACCCTGTAGTCAGCTTTAGGATTAGCAGTAAAATTTAATATATTTTTAAACTTTATTACAGTCTTTTCAACTCTCCGCTTACACAACTCTATAGAAGTAAAGTGTGAAGTATACTCTTACTGGAGATACCCTGTAGTCTGCTCTACGATTGATAATAGTAAATAAACTGCTTGCACTTCATAACAGTCTCTACAACTATATGTTTCTTTTAAGAAGCGGTGAGTTTAGTGTGCTTCTTACTAGATATACCCTGTAGTCCGCTTCGATAAAGATAAGATAAAGCTTCTTGCACATGCATTACAATCTATTTCAGCTCTATGCTTAGAGAGTATAACAAGTAATATTTAATAGTCAAAAAGTTGACAAGTTTAACTGTAAATTGCGACATTTTAACTGCAAACTGTGTAGCATAATTTACCTCTTAGTTTTTTTGGTGTCCATTGAAAATTCCATAACATGAAACTGGCGCATAAATTTGTAAAATAATCACAGCTAGGAAAATGATGCCCAGGCAGATTCACAAATTGCGAGAACTACACTCGCACTAGTTGACTTGATTAATACTCGTATTCCACACCGCGTTTGTTGACAATGCCGGTAGAGTAGGGAAGTACGGTAGTAGAGAAGTAGGGGAAGGGAGCGTCGATTAAATAAAACGTAAGTTGTTCGTAATTAGAGGCACGTGAGCCTCCTTTGATATTGTACACTATCTAAACACAAATTATATTTATGAGTTGTAATTAATTTAGTAGCATTTGTGCGTCGTTTAGTTGGGATTATTGTTTTATTTTGTATTTAGTATAAAACTCGCTGATAAGAACAGGCCATACACCCAAACACATACACACACACACACACACACACACAGCTTGTAAATGTGTCACCAAACGCGAGTGACGTTAATCGAAAAGTCGAAACGAACCAAAAAAAAAACCAGAGTAATTTCTTATAGAAGGCACTTGTACAGATGTTTAAAGACTTTTGATTAGAGTTGAGCAAAAATAAAAGAAAACAATTGATTAATTCGGGTTACCAAAGACGCAATACACTTGCACACATAATAATATAATTAAAGCAGATTTTTATCAGGTATTGACATAAAGTAGTTTTACACAAACCGAAATGTACTAAAAATAGTTTATTATACAAAAACTCTGATAATTTTGTATGATATAAACAACTGATCATGGCTATAACAGCTCGATCAGAACAACAACTTTGAATTTGATAATTGTACAAAATGCAAGCGTATAACAAGTTGTTAATAATTTTGAAAATGTCAAAATTAAATATACTATATATAGCAATAATGAATATTTGTAATTTTCACAGCTTTATACAAGTATATTGTGGCATATAGTATCATTTGATTTATGTACTTATAATGCTTTTTTATGCTAATTAGCGAGTTTAAAGGCGTCTCAAAAAATGAGCTCAGCGTTTTCAATTTCAAATCGACAGCGTCGTCTGTCACAGCAACGGCAATAACAACATTAAATGCTGTTGTCAAATTACAATTTAAATGTATTTATTTATACACACATGTGTATATACTATGTACGTATACGATTTGATATATATATATATATACATATATATCTTCACATTCAGATCGCACACAAAACACAATTTCTTTTAAATACAACAAAAATATACGCGAATGCTAAATGCGAGGCGAACTCTGGCGACGACGAATTTCGACTGCGGCGAAAACGCGCGCGACGCGCAGCCCAAAAAAAAGTTTCAAGCGACGGCGGCAACAGCAACAGCAACAACAAATAAGTAATAATAAATAGCAAACGCAAAGCAAAAGACAAAAACTAGAAGAATAAATAAAAAAGCTGAGCGTAAATCGCGCGCGCGCTCACAAATTGAAAGCACAAAATCAAAACAAACGATAATTGTCTATTTAAAATTATGATTAACAGCAACTGAGAGACGGAGAGCGAAAGCGAGAGAGCGCAGCTCGTGAGAGCGATATGAGTCAAAACAGCTGTTGCCAGCGGCGAATTGGCAAAAGCCGCACAGCAACAACAACTGGCAACAGCTGAGCATGTGACGTCGGCAACGACGATGACATATAACAGTTGTATGTAGTTGTATGTGTAAGCGCAGCATGCGTTGCTACTTTTGTTGTTATTGCCATTGTCGCACAGTGTCACTAATATGTGAGACATTAACATAAATTAAATAAAACTTAGCACAGCATGTGTAGCGTCCCGTTATTGCAATTAGCTAAGAACTTTTGTGGCACACTAAACTTTGCGTATTTCCGTAACACACACAAGCACACACACACACACAACCTTGCGGCTTACATTGTATAACTCATTCTCAGCTGCGGCCACTACAATGCCGTATGGCTTTTGTTTATGCATTTGTATATTACATAAATCAACATTAAATCAATTTGCAAATTTCTAAACAAACATTTTTCGATTCGTTGTCGATTTGTCGATCTTCGCAGGCAAACTGTGAAAATTTTGTAACAATAAACAACTAAATTGATTATTAACTGTGGAAGCCATACAAAAAAAAAAAAAAAAACAAAATAAAAGGAAAAAACTAAGTACAAATATTTGTATAAAAGCTAAAGGGGCGCGAATTAGCACATTGCTTATTTGCCTCTCACTCTCTTTCTCTCTTTCACATACTTATTGCCTTTCAAAGTGTTAGTTAACTGCTTTTATTGCAAATTACATCACGCCCACGCCAGATATTGGCAAAAACAAAAACTTCCAAAAAAAACAAAAGACACGCGATGACGAACACGCGACCGGAACGTGCCGTTACAAACGTAACAGTTGTGTGTGTGTGAGTGTGTTGACGCACTTAGAAGTCGGGGAAGTTGGACAGAGAAAACGCACTGCAAACTTGACACTTGGCGCGTTGGCAAACAAATGAGCTTTGAAGCTTCAGGATTGAGACTAAAACAGAGACTCGCTTGAGTATCGCACACAACTTATGCAATTTGCTCAGGTGCTCGCTCGACATTTGACTTTTGGCAAAAACAAAAAGCAAAAAAGCAACACAAAAGATTTTCTAATTTTGCACCAGCAGCTTGACTCGGAAAAATTCGTTGGATAACTGCCAGAGGTTGTGACCAAACTGACTCGACGGTTCTCGCTTTTCTGAATGTCATTATCAAGGTTTATGTATGTTTGCGCGCACGTTGTCTGTCATTCATTTTTGTGAATGAATGTACAAGAGAGAGATGCAACAAAATAAAACGAAAATTGAGTGCAAAGACACTGGGGGAGCGTCCCCAATTGCAAGCTCATGACTAGGTCTAGGTCGAATTGAGTGCAATGCTGATCAGCAGATGAGAGACAGCGAGAGAGCGTGTGTTGCTCTCAGGAGTCTTGGCATAAACTCATTTGCAACTGTAAATAGCAACGGTATTTCTCTTGATGTCAAAGCGCATTTAAAAAATTGCGTCGCACAAACTCGAGCAGGGCTATAAATTATGGCAGTCAAAGAACAATGACCATAAAAACATACACACACTCGCACCGCACACGCACAGACTCACTGACGGGCAATCTGTCAGTCCACTTGGGTATTGCGAATGCCATAAAACGTTGATTGTCTGTATAGAGAAGACACAATCAAAGTGAATCATCACTTAAGAAATGAGGAAACAATACAGACACTAAAGCGCCGAAGCAGAGTGCTCAAGGAATTGGAGACCAGGCCAGGTGGTAAACGGACACATACACATACACATTGGGCAAATAAAACGCGCACTTAATAGGTGGGCGTAAACAATTAGCAGCAACGTTGACTGCAATGCCGACTGCGTCAATATAAAAAGGGGGCTGCACCCAGGCAGAGGTAATTGAGTCAACCCAAAATAGAACTCACCTGCAACGCTTGCACTGTTGCCGCTGCTGGCGTCCAGAAATGCCTCCGGTTGCGCCTGCTGCTGTTCCAACGTTTGTTCCATTGCCTGTTTTTACTTTATTGTTGCTCTTTATGTATTTTTCTTCTTCTGATCGAAACACTTGCGTATGCACTAATTACACAAAGTGGCTATTCAGACGCATTGCAGCCATCTTTGTTTTCTAAACTCGCTTTTCACTTAACTCAGCTTGCGCTCTGCTCGAGCCAGTGCAAGCCCACAACAAACTTGTCGTCAAATGATGACAATTAAATGCAATTATTGGCAAATTGTAAATAAATTAGAAAAAATGGTTAAACGAAAATTGTTCAAGACGTGAATGGTAAGAAGCAGACAAACAGCAGTCAGGCACAGCTGTTTTTTGTTTAGCAAGCAGCGTTGCCACCTAAATTTAGCCTTGCCAGCTTCCAGTCTGAGATGACGTCACAATACATGACACAAACATAATGTTTACTCAAAGTATATTGTTATTTTTGGTAATATAGATGTAAAAATGGTACAGCAAACATGTGCGAAATTTGATCACTGAAATATGAGTAATATTCAGTAATTATTATACTGTTAATGTCTTTTTTTGTTTGCGAAGAGGGAACATAAACATTCCATATTGTGAGTTGCCTTGACAACCCTAAGCTAACAGCTGATAACCGAAATATTTGTACGCTTTGCGTATTCTTATCTTTTATCGGCAAATCGGCGTGTTTCTTATTTAAAACAAATACCGTGTACTTATTATAGATAGTGACTATCATGTTTTGATCAGTTTGTGTTAGACCAACAATGGATACCGTGTCCATACCCGTACATCCGCTGACAAGCGACCCAACGGCCGCATGGAGTGAGATCAGCAAATCCCAGCGTGTCATCAAAGTGGTGATGAAGCCACCGACCACAACGGTGGCGCCCAATAAGGCGCGTGTCGTCTGCATGTCGGACACACATTCGCTGACGCCGTACATTAAATTCGATATACCCGACGGCGACATTTTCATACATGCCGGCGACTTTACCAAGTGCGGACAACTGCAGGAGGTGATTGATTTTAACACTTGGATTGGTGCACTGCCGCACAAGCACAAGATTGTCATTGCCGGCAATCATGAGCTCAGCTTTGATAGAACTTTCACGCATCCG
This sequence comes from Drosophila macrospina, assembly GCA_035042075.1. NCBI lineage: Eukaryota > Metazoa > Arthropoda > Insecta > Diptera > Drosophilidae > Drosophila > Drosophila macrospina. Next base: position 416,692 of record JAWNLW010000140.1, on the reverse strand, counting down.
TTTCAGAACAAAGGCAAGCAGGCACATGGCGAACGGTGAGTAACTTTTCCATGGAAATCCTTTATTTCAAAGTGTAATCCTTTTGAGCAGCTCCAAGCACGCCGGCATGTCCATACTGGATGATTTGCCCACACTGGGCAATGACAAAGAGAGCATGGAGAGCGCTGTACAGACGCCCAACATACGCGAGGCCTTAACCAACTGCACTTATTTGGAGGACGAGCTCCTGGAGCTGTGGGGTGTTCGCATCTATGGCACACCCTGGCAGCCAGAGTTCTGTCGCTGGGCATTCAATGTGCCCCGCGGCACCGCTTGCCTAGATAAATGGAATCAAATACCCGTTGGCGTCGATATACTCGTCACACACACTCCACCCGTTGGCCATGGTGATCTCTGCTGTTCGGGCGTTCGTGCCGGCTGCGTGGAACTGTTGAGCACGGTGCAGCAGCGGGTAAGACCCAAATACCATGTATTTGGGCATGTACACGAGGGCTATGGCATCACCAGCGATGGCAGAATCATCTATGTGAACGCCTCCACATGCGACATCAATTATTTGCCCAACAATGCGCCCATTGTGTTTGATGTGACGCTGCCACCAGGAGTCAGCAAGGACTAGTCACATCTACGTATTTATTTAATATTATACTTAGTTTGCCATACGAGGAATACTGGAATTTATACACTCTTTCCACGAAGCTAAATATGTGAATGGATACATTTGTATGGAATGGAATGCATTTGTGCAGGCAACAAATGTACATTTTTAATAATGTAGAAGAATGTTTAAAGCAGCTGAAGTGGAAAGAGGCAAGAACTTTATTATTTTATACATCAACAACTGTAATTTAATCTTTATTTAATTGTATATTTTTTGTACACACAAAATGCTCATTAAAAATGTCCTTTTAAGTTTTGCAATTTAGTCAAGTTTTAAACCAACTTCAGATCGCAAAAAAAATGTATTTAATCAAGTGTTAAACCAGCTACAAAGAGAGAGGAGTATGCAATTGCAGCTTGCATACTGCAAATAATTGTAGTTTAGTCGATTTTCTAACCAGCTACAGATATAATCAAAATTTGCAATTTAATCAAGTTGTAATTAGCTTGCTTATAGCAATAAGTTTGTAATTTAGTCAAGTGTGAAGTCAGCAACATACAGCAAAAAGTTTGCAGTTTATTTAAGTTTTAAATGAGCTACAATCATCGAAGAGTTAACAATTTTGTGACGCTTTAAACAAGGTGCAGACCTCAACAAACTTGCATTTTAGTCAACTCTTAAACCAGCTGCAGTTGGCAAAAAGTTTGCAATGAGCTGAAGTTCGCAAAGTGTGGCAATAGTCAAGCTTAAAACCAAATACAGACAACTGCAGATCCCAAAGAGCGCAATTTATGAGTAGGCAATTTAGCAATGCTGTAGATCATTTAGTATAGTGAAGAAGATTGCAATTTAGTTAAGTTTCAAAGCAGCTGCAAATTGCGCGATGTGCAATTTAGTTAGTTTTCAAACCAGCTGCAGATGGCGGAGTTTGCGGCTTAGTGAAGCTTTAAACCAACTGAAGATCGCAAGAATGCAGCTCTGTCTACAAATGTTTTCTGACATTTCGCTTTGGACATTTGCAATGTAACGGCACTTCTGCGGCTGCCATTTTGTGCTGCATCGTGACTAGGCGAAGAAAAAGGGTCGATTGGGTACTGCTGAACTGCTTAAAAAGAAGATAATTTTGCAAATTGAAACAGAAGAAAAATGGTGAGAAACGGAAATAAATGAATAAAGAAATGATGAAGATAGTTATGATAATTATTGAATGATTTGCTTAGCGCGAAGTGATCTCCATACAAATTGGCCAATGCGGCATTCAGATTGGCAACGCCTGCTGGGAATTGTATTTGCTGGAGCATGGCATCAATCTCGATGGCAGCCGAAAGACGCAGGAACAGTTAACGGAAAGCGGCAGCAGCAGCGCCACATTGGGCCAAAGCACCAATGCCAACGATGCGCATACGTTCTTCACTGAGACGGGAAATGGTAAACAGGTGCCGCGCTCAATATTCGTCGACTTGGAGCCGACTGTGATTGATAGCGTGCGCACGGGCGCCACCAAGGATCTGTATCATCCAGAGCAGTTGATATCGGGCAAAGAGGATGCGGCCAATAATTTCGCACGCGGACGTTATTCAATTGGCAAGGAGGTGATCGATAAGGTGACATCGAGACTGCAAAAGATTGCCGAGCAATGCGATGGTCTCCAGGGTTTCCTCATCTTTCATTCGATGGGCGGCGGCACTGGCTCCGGCTTCACGTCGCTGCTGATGGAACGTTTATCCTCGGACTTTAGCAAAAAGTGTCGCCTGGACTTTGCCGTCTATCCATCGCCCAGAGTGTCAACAGCTGTGGTGGAGCCGTACAATGCGCTGTTGACCACACACTCGACCATCGAGCATGCGGATTGTGTATTCATGGTGGACAACGAGGCCATCTATGATATATGCAACAATAAACTGGGCGTTGATCGTCCAGCCTATCGTAATCTCAATCGTTTGATTGCCCAATTTGTTAGCTCAACAACGGCATCGTTGCGCTTCGATGGCTCCATGAATGTGGATCTCAATGAATTCCAAACGAATCTTGTGCCCTTTCCCCGCATTCACTTCCCCCTGGTGGCATACGCCCCCCTCGTTAGCATGGAACGTGGCGCCCACGAACAGCATGCGATAACTGGATTGACAAATGCCTGCTTCGAGCCATCCAACATGATGGTGAAGTGTGATCCTCGCGCTGGCAAATACATGGCCTGCTGCATGCTCTATCGTGGCGATGTTGTGCCCAAGGATGTGAATGCCGCCGTCTCCGCCATCAAATCGAAGCGACACATACAATTCGTGGACTGGTGTCCGACTGGCTTCAAGATCGGCATCAACTACGAGCGACCCGCGTTCGTGCCCGACGGCGATCTGGCGCCCACATCTCGTGCCTGCTGCATGTTATCGAATACGACTGCGATATCGGTGGCATTCACAAATCTATCGCACAAATTCGATTTGATGTTCAGGAAACGCGCCTTCGTCCATTGGTATGTGGGCGAGGGCATGGAGGAGGGTGAATTCACCGAGGCACGCGACAACATTGCGGTCCTCGAGTGCGATTTCAATGAGGTCGGCCTCAACAACGACGAGGAGCCGACGGAGTTCGAAGAGTTTTGATCTAAGCAACGCTGCCATGTAATCAAGAGCAATAAAAATGTTGTTGTGTTAACTCAACTGAACTGAGCTGGTGTTGTTAACAATTTGATTGGAATTATTGTATATATATAGTCATCATACTCCTCTTTCTGCTGGGTACAGGGCATTTAAAGTATATAACACCTTTGCATTAACTCAACTGAACTGAGCTCAACTGTTGTTAACAATTAGATTGGAATTATTGTAGTATATATACTCATCATACTCCTCTTTCTGCTGGGTACAGGGCATTTAAAGTATATAACACCTTTGCATTAACTCAACTGAACCGAGCTGGTGTTGTTAAAATTAAGATTGGAATTATTGTAGTTATATATACTCATCATACTCCTCTTTCTCTTTCTGCTGGGTACAAGGCATTTAAAGTACATAAAACCTTTGCTTTTGTTTAGTTTTCTTAAATTTTTTTTTATTCTTTTTGTTTTCTTTTTGTGTTTTTTTTTGTTGTTGTTGTTTTAAACGCCTAATTACTAAGATTTATTTTTCAATTATGTGGCTTTGTTTTGTTTGCTCTTATTTACTTAATTTTACTAAAAATTTAGTTGTTGTTTTCTTTTTCTTTTGAACTTCTGCAAATTAACTTTTTGCTGATTTCGCCTTCAATACAAAACAGAGTTTTCAAAAAGTTGTTGCACAGTGTAAAATTACAAATCAATTGTGTGTGTGCATGTGTGTGTGTGTGTGTATGTGTGTGTGTGTGTGTGTGTGTTTGTGTAGTTTTTGTTATTGTTTTTACTATATAATCTATACAACTAACAATCTCTCTAAGAGTTGACAATCTTTATGTTCTTTTTTTTTTCTTTTTGTTTAAAAATGCGTTGAGAAAATTGAAAAAGAAAAGAAAAACTCAACAAAATGAAGGCAATTAAGTGTGCAGTTATTTTTGTTGTTGTTGTTGTTGTTGTTACGCTAATTTATATAATTACAATATTTGAATTTTAATTACATAATAAAAAATATACAACAATTTATTTGCAACACTTGCTGAAGATTACTTGATGGTTGTTTGTTTGCTTGTTGTTGTTGTTGTTGCTATTGTTGTTGTTGTTGTTTTTATTATTGTTGTTGTTGTTGTTTAGTATGGAACATTTGAGAAGAGATACGACACACTCTCGCCATTGTGTGTCCTTCTTACGGCCTCGGCGAACATCATCGACACATCAATGCACTGCAAAGAGAAACGTTCAGCTAAGAGAAAAAGTACCAAAGAGAGCGAGCGCTTGAGCTCTTTACCTGTATCTTGGGACAATCACGCATATGGCCATCCTGCGGTATAGTGTTGGTCACAACAACCGCCTCAAAGCACGCGTTGTTGATGCGCGAAATCGCCGGACCCGAGAAAATGCCGTGCGTCAGTATGGCATAGACCTGGGAAAATGCGGAAAGTTCAGTATGACAAAAGAGAAGCAAACACATATACATATGTATATACAAAGAAGAGCATACACACACACACACACGCATACTGAAACAAAGAAGCTCTGCTCATTGCAGCTGCAGTGCTCTCTTCTTCTTCTCTTCAGCTGTTGCTGTTGCTAGCTGAAATTTGTTGTTTTTTGCATAACTCGCGAGTTTTTGAAGCAATGCTAATGAAATTTACAACGCACATTACTAATAAAGTTCTCTTTAAGTATGTTAAAGCTCCAAGCTATAGCTTGAAAATTGCAGCTTGCAGCACGTTTTTTATAGTTTATGGGCGTGTCAGACCAAATTTAATTACAACTTGTTAAGCGTAATATATGCACAAATTTATAAACAAAATTGCAAGTAGCTAGCTTTTAAAGCGGCTGAGTTGGACGCTTTTAAGCAGAGGAACGAATGCAGAAAAGGACGAAGGAGGGGATAAACAGACAGAGAGAGGGAGACAGCGGTATACAGAAAGATCAGCGCATCTATTGCTACTATTTCAGAATATATATATACTTACTGTACTATATATAGCTGCTGTTACATACAACTGCACAAAGCTAGCATACTCTGGTTTTGCAACTCACCTTGGTGGCGCCCGCCTCCACCAGACGATCGGCGGCATGGACAATGGTGCCGCATGTATCGGCCATATCATCGACCAAGATGGCAATCTTATCCTTAACATCACCCACCAACACCATGGAGGCCACCTCATTGGCCTTCTTGCGCTCCTTGTGTATCAGCGCGAATTCCACATTCAGGCGATCCGCAATGGACGTCACACTATAAACAATTGAAATGCATATAAATATTTAAATAAATGTAATTTAAATGAATTAAAATATATTTTACCGTTTGGCGCCGCCAGCATCGGGTGACACAATAATCGAATTTTTCCATTCGGGAATGTTCTCTTTGATCCATTTGAGTACCGCCGGCTCGGCATAGAGATTATCAACTGGTATATCAAAGAAACCCTAAGCAATAAACAATAAACAACAAACAAGACTTAGCAACAATTCTACGTAATGTCAAGTGAATGAATTACTTGAATAAAATTTCACAGAACATTTTACATATTCTTTCAGTTTAGAACTACACAAATTGAACGTCGTTTGTCCTATATTTATATGAAATATATATTTATAGTATTCTTACTATTAAAACAGAATAGAAAGTGCGAAAGAGAGAGATAGAGAGAGAGAGAGAGAGAGAAAGTCTGAGATTTGAATGATGTCGGGAAACAGTCGCAATTTGAATGCCGAGGAGCAACAGGAGCTCGACGATTGGTTGAACCACAAGCAGATTGTGCTGAATCATCGCACCCGTCGCGACCTCTCGGATGTTGTGAACATGGCATTGCTATTCAAGGCGATACTACCCAAACTGGTCAACATGAAGAACTATACGTCGCATGGCAATCTGGCAGCGAAGCTGCTCAACTGGGAGACCTTCAATTTGAAGGTGTTGCGAAAAACTGGCCTAATCCTCATGCGTCCGGGACTGGAGCAATTGGCGTCGGGTGATCTCACATCGATACGTGCATTGCTCCATCATCTGATGCATCTGGAGCGGGATGGCATGCCACTGAGTTCACGCAATCGTATCACGCAGTCGGGCAAAGCGCAATCACAGCCGGATCCCATTGAGTTTCATCAAGGCAAATCGTTGAACAACTTAAACGATGAGGGGGAGAACGGACAATCACAGGAATTGGATGAGATAACCAGGAGCAAGTACAATGAACTGAAGCTAATCAATGAGACAAAGGCGGAGTTTATCAATCTGTTGAATAATAAGGTGCAGTATTTGGAGTCTGTGATCAGCGATAAGGAGAAACGGATCAGTGAACTGCTGAGTCATCTGTCCACATTAACCGTGCGCATCATAGCAATGAATACGACGCGATCTGAGGAGCTTATGTAGAGGAAGGAATACATTATCACCTATCATTATCTACTATCTATCTCCATATATATTTATTTACTCGCTTGACTTGGTACATCATCAATAGCTTTCGTAATACACCCGTCCAAGGGATGGGAATGACGGGAATACTCTACTTCTTCTACTTCTGATCTTACTTCATACTTCATAATTTCTGATTTCTTTTATTTTTGGTATCCAGTTTAAATAATAAAACCAAATTGTTGTGCTTTGCCCCGTAAAAGTTGTCTTATCGTTAATGAGTTTTTAATTGTTTTCTAATCAGTGTGATTGAACGGGGTGGGGGAGACTTACCTGTATCTGTGAGGCATGTAGATCCATGGTTATAATGTGATCAGCGCCGGCAACTGATAGCATGTTAGCGACCAATTTCGCCGAGATTGGCGCACGGCTCTGTGCATGGGCCAGCAAGGAAAAAGTAGAGAATATAATTTAACATTAGCGTAGTTAGTAGAATTCATTGCATATTAATATAATATATTAATTATATTATGAGTTAAGGCCATGGTGGAAATAATAATAATAATAATAATAATAATTATAATAATCACATTAATTAGCTACTAATTTAAATCAAAATTACAAACATTTTACATCACATTTACGAATACGTTCCACTTTCGATACACACAAAAAAAAACACAAAGGACAACAACAATAATAACAACAACAACACGTGTGCTCCCAAATGCAACCATGAATAACTCCACAAACAGAGTGCGACACACACACACACACACACATAAACACATATAGACAGAGAGAGAGAGAGAGAGAGTGAGCACGTAAGAAAGAACGTAAGAGAGTGCTTTAATATGACAACCAATGAGAGTGCGCATCAGTTAATATACACGAAAGGAGGGCGAGCGCCACAGAGCGCAAGAGCGCAAAAGAGAGCGTGTTCAAATTGTAGCGGTTAAGGCAAACATTAAATGAAGAGAGTGCAAGAGAAATAATATAATAGTTTTTGTTTTATCTTCGATTCATTTGCTACAAGTTCGATAAATTGTCATGCGATTATGTGTTAATTAGTGAAACTTGTAACTGAAAGAAAACAAGAAAACCAAAGAAAAGAAAAATAAAAGGATACAAATAAAGATAAAGAAATAGTAACAGAAACTGCAATTGTTCAGTTCAAATAAAAAAAAAACGTATTTGTTGAGCAAAATTGAAGCATTTTATTGTATTTAAACATAACTTTTGCCCGAAGCTATTAACAATAATATTTAGACCCGTACAAAGAGACGCAAAACTACTCACAGTATATTGTCTGGCTGAAAACTCCTAAGCACATTTTAAGTATAGTTTATGAGTACAAAAAAATATATATATATTTAAAAAAAAGAAAAAGAAAAGAAGAAACGAATAGTTGAGAGAATGTTTTGTTTTGGTATTTTTGTACTATTTTTAATTTAAATTAAACAAAATGCTTGGGAAGAGGAGTTTGGAATAAGGCAAAAAAAAAAAAAGAAAAAGGAAATAAACAAAGTTTTGTGCAATATTTTGTGCTTAGCTCAAAGTTAGGAACTAGTTGATTGTTAAATTGAACAACAAGGGATTAATAAATTAACTCAAGGTACAACAAATCGATAAGATAATAATAGTATATTGTACAGATCTCAATGTCTAGCTGTGTAAGCCTGATTAAAAAGGTACTATAAATATATATATATATATATATATATATATATATATATATATATATATATATATATATATATATATATATATATAACAATTGGAAAGACGTAAACAAACGCATTTCGAGTTCATTGCAATGCACTTTTCCGACAGATTAATCTTTCATCAGCTAGAAAAACAAAAAAACAAGCTGAAAAACACATTTATGCACCCCGGGTTCAAGTACTATATGAAGTAGACCCCCCTACGATAGGACAAAAGCTGACGTCAAATTGTTAAAAAAATAACAAAACACACACACACACACACACGCACACACACTCGGGTTATCAATGTAAAATCGAACATAATAAATGTATAATAATTAAATCAATTTTGATTTACAATCGTTGATTGACTCTGTTGCTAGGCAAACTCTACAGAGCCAGAGCATCTTATCAGTTGATGAACCCGCTTTTTGTTGTTTTCTTTTTTCTCATTACGGGAAATTAAAGTGCAAAGTGCTAAAAGATGTAAAACATACTTCGGTTTGAAGTGCCGAAGGCTTAAAACCGCTTGCAGCAGAGCCACATAAATGTTGTGGCTATAAGAGTTTTCCTAGAGTTTAGCCATGTTTATTATTAGCAATAAACCCCTTTTCAACAAGCCAATTCATTTGAAAACAACTTATAATCCTTCAACTATCCTAAGTCAACAGCTTTACCAAGTTTTAGCCAAATAGCTACATTAAGAGCCGAGTTCACATAGCACAGACAAGCGGACATATTTTTAGTGTATTCTACAACATTTCCTCAAGCAGCTGCAAGTGTATAAATATATATATAAGCACATATACTAAGTACAGTATATGTGCAGTATGAACAACACAAGACAAGAAACGAGACAACGAGCAGTTTGCAATACTAAATACCAAATAAAATTAAGGAAATTAAAAGAATTTCATAATATAATAATAACTAAAATATAGTGTTAATATAAGTATTAAATCATAGATTTTTTTGTTGCAATGAAGCGCCGCCGTCAAAGCAGACAAACAAAATTAAAATGCATAGAAATCAAGAAAAATGTGGAAATTTTGAGATTTTCTTAAATTTGATTTACCAATTTGCTTGAAAATTGTCGAAAAAATTAATTACCAGAAATTTGCTTACAATGTAAACAAATTGTATTTCATATTTGGCGCATCTCATTGCATTTGTTAAGCTTTATTGCCAATTTATTTGTTGTACACCATTTGCTTAAGTTAGTTTCAACATGCAACACACAAAAGACAAAAACTGAAAGTTTTTTTTGTTTTTTTGTTGGAATTTTATAGAATTTTCTTAGCCGATTGGAAAGTTGTTACCAACAATTAGTGTTAAGCGCACCCAGAGAACCGCAGAGAACCCAGACAGTAGAGCGGGGGACGTGTGGCAAGAATATCACAAAAATAAAATAAATATTCTTAAATATGTTGAATGAGTGGACCCGATAAACAGAAACATAAGTTCATTATATGAAATGTGAGTATATTGAGTTTTCGAGTTAAGAGTTGAGTTTGAGTTGAGTTTGAGTTGAGTTTGAGTTGAGTTGAGTTTGAGTTGAGTTTGAAGCTATGAGAAAGTAAATACCCTAAATTTCCAATCGTAGTTTTTCTTGGCAAGTTTCTTGCTATCCTCTTTCTCCTCACCGCCCGTCAACTAGAGTAGACAGTAGATAGTATATATAGAACGTATGTGTTGGCAGAAAAGATACATAGATAAAGAGATACATATACATACATACATATATATATATATACATATATATATATATAAAGAAAAAGAGAGAGAGCATTAAAAAAGTAAATTAAAGAGACTGAGAGAGAGAGAGAGAGAGAGAGAGAGGGGAGAGAGTTGGGGGATAAGACACCGTAAGCTAGCTGAGAAAATCGGCAGCAAATCATTAAAGTTATAATACATATTCTATATAATTATTGTATATATTATTCAATTTATTATTTATAGAAATTTTTCCACATTTTTTTATTTTCGCAATTTTGCATTTTACAGCTTTGCTTCCTTGCAACAAAAAAAATTTATATATAAAAAAAATTAAATAAAATAAAAAAGAATAGAAAAGTAAAAACAAAACAAGAAAAAGTTTTATTCAAAATGCAATAAAATACGCAATACACACACAGAGAGAGAGAGAGCGAGCGAGCGAGAGAGGTAGAAATATTATAATATAGCTAGATATAGGTTATATGTACATGGCATATACGATATATAGATATAGTTATAGATATATGCGTATATAGGGTTAATAACTTTGAACAGTTAAGTGCTCTACTGTTCGAAATATATATATTCTCAATATTGTGTGTGTAAGGATTGATAGACAAAAATACAGAAAGAGAGAGAGAGAAGAAAGAGAGAGCGGGGGAGTGGGGAAGAAAGAGAGTTGTGTAGTATTATGTATGTGAGGCAAACCTACCTTATCTTTTTTGTCTTGGCGGGCATATGGAAAGCAAGGAATCACAGCTGTAACACGAGAGGCTGATGCTATTTTGCATGCATTTATCATGATCAGCAGCTCCATTAAATTATCATTGATCTCCCCGGAACCGGACTGCACAATGTAAACATCTTCGCCGCGCACCGATTCCCCGATTTCCACGCTGAAATTGTAGAAATGTTTAATTGGCAAATATCAAATCAAAGTGTTGTTAATATGACACGAATACGTTTACAATATACAAATATTCCCGTTACACATCTGATTGGTATAAACACATAATATTGGCCCTCATTAAATTACAGTCAACAACTATTCGCATGTCTCGCACTCAAGCTATCCTTGCATTGAATTCTACTTGCGCTTACACAAACTCATATGCTCAGTGTGGGTGTGGGCAAGCGGGCATATGCACTTAACGGGCAACGCGGCTGAAGGGCATTGAAAGGCAACTGCTTTCGCATGCGACATTTGAATACCCTACAACATACAACTGTCTAGAAGTTCTAGAAGTTGTAGCGATAGAAGCTTTATAAAGGGAAATGAAAAGGGAATTGTAAAGGGAATTGAAAAGGGAATTGTAAAGGGAATTGTAAAGGGAATTAAAAAGGGAATTTAATTATGAAATACTATTGGAAATTAAACGAATTCTTTTATCAATTGTGCTATTGAAACTTGGCCAATTTATTAACCATTTTTATTCATATATATTGGATGTTATAATGAAAAATAGCGATATTTCTCTTTGTTCATTAGCCATTTTCAGCTGTTGAAACTTGGTAAAATTATAAACAATTTATTTGCGTATAAAGCGAATCTAAAAATGGGAAATATAAAAAAGAATTTATAGCAGAATAGAGTAGGAATAAAGGAATATCCTGGCGCAATCAACTGTCTAGCTTTTTACGTTTTTGAAACTTGGCCAAGTTATAAGGCATTTTTAAGCATGTATAGAAAATATATATAAATTGTAAGCTATCAAGTTAAAGATACTCTACAACATTCAGCTGTCTTTCAGTATGTGAAAACTGTATGCTGTTGAAACTTGACAGAGTTCAAATCAGTTCATTTTCCTACTTATTAAGTATAATTACTTTTCAATAGAGGAATACCCACAGGAATACCCTACATAATTCAAATGTAACTCTGTTAACACAGCACTTGCTACAGCTGTAAGAGTCTTTGCCTAAGCAGAAGTAATCAAGCACAAAGAGTGTAATTATTCTGTAATACAGTCAGCAGCTAAATCGATACAGCCTTGCACATTCATTTGTTCTATTCCAACTTAGCTCACTCCCACTCTTTCTCCCTCTCTCTCCCTCTCTCTCTGTCTTGTTATAAAGCATTGAAATTGAAGAGTTGTAGTGCGCTACATAAATAAACCATATCCAAAATCAACCAAACTATGTGAAACTAAACAAATACAAATATAATATTCTAGCTGAATTTCAATAAAATGAATTATATACAAAGGCGCACAGCACATAAGTCGCAGTATCAAATGTCATGAGTTTTGATGAGAAAGTTTAAAGCGAAATAAAAAGGACGCTTAAGTTAATGCAGTTAAATGTTTATTGTTTTGTTTACATTCTGATTTTCTACTTCTCTTTTTTCTATTGTTACAACACACACACAAACAAACATACATATGTATATTTGGTCATTGGCATTGAAGGTTAATTGAATTACGGAACGGAATATCGAACGAAGCCGTCTAACGATTGACAAATTTGACATTTTCAGCAATTGTTGTTGCTGTTGTTGCCATAAAATTGATTACTTCTGTTGCTGCGATAGACATAAGCGCCAGCAAACTGATAAATCAGCTGTTTCTTTGTACATTTTGTACAAAATATTACGCATACGCCGCATTGTTTGCTTTTGATTTCTTCGCTTTCTTTTTTTATTTTTGGCTTCTAACATTTTGCTGACTTTTGCTTGGCCGTTGCAGTTGATGTGGCATGAAATGAATGCATTTTTATCTTAGCAAACAAAATAGAAAAAGCAAAAGTATTGAGGAAAAAATAAAAGCAAAACACTTTCGCTGCTGGCATTGCTTGAATGCCAAGCGTTGGGCCAGCTGAGGAGTGTGGTCTGTGTGGTTGGTTTGCTTTGACTTCTTTGGGATCTCAATTTGGCTGTGGTCCAAGCAGCAACACACACACACACACCCCACATCCCCTAGCCCTCTCTCTCTCTCTTTCTCTCTCTCTCTCAGTGGGCCCTACAGCTGTCGCAATGTCGCGTTAGTTGCCGGTAGACCGTTGTCTAGAAGCAGCTGGTTGTTTCTTCTGTCTTTTGTTATTTGTTTCTTGTTTTTATTTTTTCCTTTTGCTTTGTGCATGTATTTTTAACTAGCTGTTTCTCTGCCAGACAACTGACAAAGTTTTCACACGTGTGTGATTGTGTATGTGTGTGTGTGTGTGTGTGTTTTTGTATGCGATAGCGTAATCTAACTTCAAGTAGTGGCACTATCAGTCATATACATCGACATTTAGTTGCTTAGCTTATACTCATATCTTGGCATCTTAATCGCTTTCGTCTCACTGTACTTATCAGCATAGCCCTTGCTCCCATTTCGAGTGCTACCCTGACCCTCCTTCGCCTCCTTCTTCGCCTTCTCCTTCTCCCCCATTGCTTTCACTAAGCAACGGCCACAGCACGCAAATTTCTTATCGATCAAACTTTTCAATTACAAAATAAGCAATCTACATTTCTTATTGGATTTGTTGTTGTTGTTGTTGTGGGCATGGTTTTAGTTGCGTGTTGTGACCTTTAATAATGATGGTCATTGGGTTTCTGGGTTATTGACAAAGTTGCATTTTGCGGTTGTCTTTAGCAAGGTCATTTGTGGTGTAATACTTTGTGTAAATTACATTTCAACACACTTTCATTTCATTAATTGTCATCATAATGTCAAATATTATGAGAGCATCAGGCGATAGAAATATGAATACTAATGACGTCATCTGTGCGCCCTTCAAAACTATATGTTTGATTAAAGCCTAAACCAGGCATGCTTCTTCTATTGGGCAACAGCAATAATAATAACAGCACAGACAAAAGCGCGCTTCAATCAAAGTCAAAGTGCGAGAAGAATAAGAGCAACAACAAATAAGAACAACTACAAGAACAAGAACAACAACAGCGAGTACAATAATACTGTATATGAGCTAACTGTCAACATATTAGTTACACTGTTGCTCAGCTCTCGCGAGCAGGAATGAGAAAGAGCCACAACAAGCCGACAAGTGCGCAGCCAATAATAACAACAACAACAGCGGCTGCAACAACAATAATCATAACCACTGTGTTGTTATGTCTGTCTATTTTGCAAACACACACGTGGGGGTCGACTGCGATACGAACAAAGAGAGCGATAGCGAAAACGCGTGAGCGCAACACGACATGAAACATGTGGGGGCGTCGTTGACGTCTCAACGTCTCAACGTCGTAGCGTTGCGTCGCTGCTCTCGTTTCTGTTCCAACGCTCCAACGTACTCGCCAGCAATATTCTCTCACTCTCTTTGCTTAAAAACGTGACAGTGGCGTGTTGTTGTGGTTTACTTTTGCTGTCTGCGTTGCCGTCTGCCGTTGCTTCTGTTTTGGAGTTTACCTTTTCAATGTGCCTGTATGCGTGAGTATGCGTAAGTAAGAGCATAATATGCACACTCACTCACACGCTCACACACACGTGCAAAAAGGTGTGTATGTATGGAATACTCAGGCGCATATCATGTTGAAAAGCTTAGCGCGCATTATTTATATTATAACCTCTAATTTAGTTGCCGTTGCCATTGTCGTTGCCTCAATTCTTTAGCCAGCTTTTGCCTTACACTCTAATTGTTTGCTAATTTCCTTTGTATATTTTTCCACGTTTATTTAATTTTATTAAAATTCTTTTGCATGTGTTGGCATTTTGTGTAACTGTATGCGCTGATAAGGCGCCAGCCTAGAGACATATTATTATTTGTTGCTGTTGTTGTTGCAGCAGCTGACTTGCCTTGTATGTGTGTGTGTGCGAGTGCGAGTGTGAGTGTAAGTGTGAATCAAGCCGAAGATGGGCGAACGGAAGAAAAAGCACATGTGCTAATTTAATAGAAATCAACATTAAATTTTCAATAAAATTTGTTAAATTCTATTTGTTTAATTTCACTGTCCACAGTCAAATTGCACGCGACATTGGCGGTGTTGCCAGAGCGCGTTTGTCATGGTGTCTGTGAGTGTAAGTGGCTGTCCGTGTATATGTGTGTTTTGTGTTTGGGTATGTGTGTGTGTGTGTGCGTGTATCACATATACAAAGGCAAGCCACACGGCGACCGAGACCAATGACTACGGTGTACAGTCCACTTGTTAAATCAATAAAAATATATAAAACAAAAATAATAAGAAAGCAAAAAAATACTTTGGCAAACAAGAAAATGCTTTAAGAAAATCATAGCACAGGGCATAAAACAATGGAAGAGCCAAAACACTGGCGGCGACAACGGCAACCTTCAGTGAATGTCAAGGACCAGAATAGCCTGGACCTGCACTCAAATCAAGCACTTAACTTTAATATTGTTTATAGAACATTTTGTTGGATTCAACTTTTCACACATTATTTTAAATATTGTTTCTGTTGTTCTTATTTATTTTTTCTTCACTTAACACCGTTTTTTGTTTTCTCTGTCCATGCGTGTGTGGTAGGCGCGTGTGTTTGTGTGTGGTTTGGGTACTTACCATGTTTCCAAATTGCTAAACTTCTTGGTGACCACCTTGCCGAGGTCGATGCCAAGACGATCGACAATACGCTGCGCCAAATCCGGATGCGAGGTGCCCGAAAACACTTTAATGTTTGGCATTCTGGAGTGTATTAGATTTAGACAACCAGCCTGTTTCTCCAAATTGTCTCGGATCAAACTTCTAGCGCGTATCGGATTAGCAGAACGTACTGGCATCACACAATCTACGAGTACAAGTTTTTATTATAAAAATTTTTTTGCAAAAGCAGCGACAGCGACGTCGCCGCATTCGCTCTGTGCCTACGTGTATGTGTATGGGGGATAGAGAACGAAAGAACGAGAGCGAGAGAGCGCGCCTGTAAGAGAGCATAATAGCAGTCGTCTGCATGTAATCAAAACGACGTCGACAGCAGGCGGCAGCAACAGCAACAGCAGCAAAAAACGTGCTCTCTCACACTCACTCGCCAAATATTCATTCATACATCTGTCGCTGGCAGCGAAAAAGCTTTCTGTATGCGTGACTGAGAGCATGAGAGAAAGAGCGAGAGAGGAGGAGAGACAAGCAACAACAGCAAAGCCACCCCAAGTAGACATGTGATTTCTTGACGTATTGCTGTCGCAACCTGTGTGAGTGAGCGCGTAAAGTTATGTTGTGGCCAGATCGGGTCGAATACAATTGATGGTCGTTTTGATTGATTCAATTAAAGCTAGTACGCTTAGTTTTGCAGAATTTCAGAAAAGTTTAATAAACAAATGTAATGTAAATAAACGGAAAGTATTTCTGAATATTAATGGTGTCTATCAACTGAGATCCTTTGGCATTAGTGCAGTCTGGCAGCTCTGTGCGCTCTCTGCCAATTAATGCGCTCCGAGTGCCAAAAGCTCCATGCCTGATAAAGCCTTTCTCTCTCTCTCTCTCTATCACTCTCTGCATGTAAGAGCTGGTGCAGCTAGAAAATGTGCCTGCATGCAAACAGGCGCGTGTCAAAAGCTTTCAACACGACACAAACCGAACAGCTGTTCGTTTGTCAAAAGGGGGGATGTTTTTTTCCTGTTAAGGTCAGAAAATAAACATAAAGCCTTGACCATGCACACGACTACCAATACCATTGTATATATGAAAAACTATTAACAACATTTAATAACGAATACGCACCATCATTTTGGGCAATCTCTGCGCATTTCGTATCTGGCATACTGTTAACTAATCCACTCTCTGAAAATGTTATTTTTCACGACGCGCGTAGTGTTGTCGCAGCTCGTCAGGTGCTAACGGTAATACACGACTGAGAAACGTTTTGTTGTGCCAACGACAGGCAGCCGGGCCAACAATTTATTGAGCAAAGAGCGCACACAATTTTATACTACCTACAAATATTATTGCATTTATATATAAATGTATGCATATATATATAAATATATATATTTATTTATTAGTGTGTCTATGACACTAGATTAGACTGTGAGAACAACAGAGACGAGCGCAGCGCCGTCGACAGCGAATGAGCAATTGAAACTGAGCGCGTACATGGCGTATGCGTGTGCAATACACAGACACACGCACACACACACACACATTACAGCGAAGCGCACAGGCAGATGCTAGCGCCAGAAGCTTTTCAACGCTATCATTACCATTGTTCTCAACCGCTTTCTATACCGCTCGCACGCTCTTTTCATTCGCTTTCTTTATAAGACAGCTGTTTTGCTGCAAATACGAGGGCTACATGCAATGCATTTTAAATTGCATGCCTAATTTATTTACACTGGCCTTAGGTAATGGTCCCCAATAGCAGCTGCAAAGGGGGCTCGTCAAATATATGCTGATGTTGTTGCTCTTGAAGTTGTTGTTCTTGTTGTTGTTGTACAACTGTACTTGATGCTGTGTACAAGACACAACGAAATGTCAACGCAGATATTTGCCAAATTGTTTGCGTATCTAAAATTAAATGAACTAAAGCTAAATACTAATGCTAAAAACAAAAGAAAAAGGCTAACGGATGCTGACGTAGTCTGTACGAGAATTGTTTACATGTATGTATATATGAGCGTGTGTGTGTGTGTGTGTTTGTATGTATTGTTGACGCAAATACAAATGGCGTCGCTGCATTTATAAAAATATAGAAGTGGGGGGAGGAGGTCTAACAACCACGTGTCGGCTTCCAGCATGCTGACAGCGCACGTTTCCTTCGCCACAATAAGAAGCGTATCACAATAAAGCACTCACACATACAGACTCACACATACAGACTCTCACACACACACACATACGCACACAGAAATTGGCAAACACGTTTCGATAATAATAATCAACTTACTTGAAACATGTGCAGTGGCAAATCGTTCACAAAATTAACTTTACAGCTTAGTACAATAATAAAATGATCGTTTTTAACAATTATATGATTACTCACGTTTTTCACTAATTTATTTTGTTTTTTCTTCTTTGTTTTCAAACACTTCCAAATTGCAGCCGCTTCAATGAAAATGCAAAAGCTGAATGATTTCATTCGCAACGAAGTCGTGAAGTTGAACTGTGAGCGCCACTGAAAAAGAGAGAACACAAAAGAAGCAAGTGAAGACAGCAAGAGCGACAGAGGGAGAGATCGAGCGAGCGAGCGATCGAGAGAGAGAGAGAGAGTTCAGACATGGAAGAGTTTAGCTTGCCGGCAAGATTGGAGCTTGGGGCCGACGAACGTCTGTTGAAAGAAAACAAACGAAACACGTGCCCAGTAAACAAACGAAGCGCCTAAATAAACAGAAACTGTTAAAGAAGTCGCCAAAAAGCAACAATACTTATGTTTACTTCCTGATAACGGCAACGATAACATCTAAGTCACACAGCAAATGGGAGCAAACATTTTATAGACCCACTAAAGTCCCAATAAATTTGTTTGTTGGGTTAAACACAGACTTGAAGCTTGTGTTTTGGCCCCACGCATAATTTTCGACACGTTTTTGTTGTTGTTGTTTTTGTATGTTTTACAAAAGCGAAACGTGAATAACAGAGAGAATCAGGCGATTATATAGACCTGACTCGCATAATTACCGATCGCTTTATGTACATATTATTTTGGCAGCGTTGCCATGCGGCCCACCCCATAGAAAACTGAGCTTGTGTTTGGTTTTTTATGTTTATAGGAGGTAAAACGAGTTTGGAAATAGCGAACGTAAATATAAACGGTTGTCAAGGCGTAATAGAAGTATCTACCTGAGGTCAAATCAAGTTCATTTGTCTGTATGTCCAAGGGATCATGTTTGAGACCTTGAGCAAATTATGGAAAAATACCTTGACCAGCTATGCTTCATTGCGGCCGACTGAGATAACACAAAGTCGAAGGCATTTTGCAACACAAAAAAAAACAAGTTTGTTTACAACAATAATACAATAACTATTAGAACACAAATAAAGTAGATGCTGCATAAATTGCGCTTACTTTTTGAATAGTTTATGTAGTTTTACAGCACTAAACTGTAAAACTCAAACGGTTAACGGCAATTTAACATAAATCTAGCATAAGCTTTTTGTTTTGGTATCTGTATAAAACATGTGGCGCATTTTGTGAACATTTTTTATGGTCACACTACTCAGCAGCTGACTGTCATTGTTTATCGATAGTGTTGAAGCCCTGGTTTCGTGCAAATTGTATTGAGAAAAGTGTCAGTTTAATAAAATTGAAATACTAAAGCGTTTCGTATTGTTTTCGTGTGCTGCCGCAACTTAGTTTTCCTACAAAGATATAAATAATTCCATCGTATGTCAGAGAGCCACGCGTTATTTACGCAACAATAGAACTAGCTAAAACAAACAACAACAACTGCAGCAGTAGCAGCAGCAGCAGCAGCAGTTGAAGAAGAATATCAACGACAAAACAACAGCAACAACAGCAAGACTAAGAACAAGAACAACATACACACAAGCACACGCACAGGCAAAGGCAAAGGCACACACACACACACACAAACAAACACACAAAATATCCCACAATCATGGCGAACATGGCAGTATCACGTATCAAGCGCGAATTTAAAGAAGTAATGCGCAGCGAGGAGGTAAGTCCGTTCAATATTACAGGGTATACGAACCCTTCCCCCACCTACCGCCTAGAAGATAACTTTCAAGGATCGCAGCACTTGCCACAAACGGACTTTGATTGTATTTTGCGTTTGTTTTTGTTTTTGTTTCTTGTTCTTTTTTGGCGCCAGCTACATGAATTGCACTAATTTATTGTTATTATTCGTTGCCTTAGATTGTGCAATGCTCGATCAAAATTGAGCTGGTCAACGACAGCTGGACAGAGCTGCGCGGCGAGATTGCCGGTCCGCCGGACACGCCCTACGAGGGCGGCAAATTTGTGCTGGAAATCAAAGTGCCCGAAACATATCCATTCAATCCACCCAAAGTAAGTGCAAATCGCATAAATAAACACAAATATATATATGGAATGAACTTTTATTGCAGGTTCGCTTCATCACACGCATTTGGCATCCAAATATTTCATCCGTCACTGGCGCCATTTGCCTGGACATCTTGAAGGACAATTGGGCTGCGGCAATGACATTGCGTACGGTGTTGCTGTCGCTGCAGGCATTGCTGGCCGCTGCCGAGCCAGATGATCCGCAGGATGCGGTCGTTGCCTATCAGTTCAAGGATAAACATGAACTATTTCTGCTCACTGCCAAACATTGGACAAACGCCTATGCCGGCGGTCCACATACGTTTCCCGATTGTGATTCAAAGATACAGCGTCTCAAGGATATGGGCATTGATGAGCATGATGCGCGTGCTGTGCTATCCAAGGAGAATTGGAATTTGGAGAAGGCGACCGAGTGTCTATTCAGTTAGCTTTGCGGCAATGCAACAACAACAACAACAACAAGAGCAGCGACAGCAACACAAGTGCAACAACAACAGCAACAACAACAATATTATTACAACAAATTCACTTCAATGAACAAGAAGCAACCAAAATTCTAGTAAACAGCTGCTGCAGCAAGCCACAATCAACAAACAAACAAGCAGACAACAACAACAACAACTTGCAATCCCCGTAAAATCGAAAACTTTATTTATTTTGACTTTTATTATTGTGTTTTTTCTCCATTTTTGTTGTTAACATTTCTTTTCAAAATTCATTTGCTGTGTGTAGTTTAAGTTTTCAAACGCAAACAACTTTCTCCTTCTTTGGCAATTTCCGCTGCTCACTCCCCCCCCCAATCGCTCCCCTCCCTCCTACAACAATTTGGCAAAAATAAAAGTGAGTGCGGGTTTAGGCCAGAATTGTTCTTAATTTTGAATTTCCTTTGCCTGGCAGCTGCTATAAGTTTGCATATATATTCTGCTACAGGTTGAGCCTAAGGCAAGCAACGCGACCCCTCCCCTCACGACCACCCCCCTACTATGCCCACCCCCGCGACATTTGATTATGTTATGTAACAGAGCCCAGGGTTCCGTTTTGTGCATCCGCATTTATTGTTAAGCTACAAAAACAACAACAAAATTTAAAAAAAAACTTTAAATAATCTTTAATGAAAATTTGTAATTTGTAAACGATTTAATTTATGTGAAAAGCTGAGAAGAAAACAAAAACAAAAAAAAAACGAAATTAAATTTTAAAGTCTATTAATAAAAAATGAATAAAACAAAATCTTTGTAAATTGCGTTAAGTTAAAATAATAAACAAAACTATTAAGAAATGCATATAAATTAATGAACAACACTATGCTACATAAGAATTAAGGCAATTATACAACGATTCAAAGCAACATTTACTATATTTTGTGGCCTAAAACATTGCAATTGTAGCTCTCTACATATTCTACATTTGTTAACAATTTTGTGGCCAGTGTGCAAGTGTGTGTGTGTGTGTGTAGAATTATAATTATAATTGCATTCTCTACTTGTGCTTCTGCTTGGACAACAGCGAGGCAGTTGAGCCGCACGCCATGCCACCAACTGTGGCGCCACCAGCATTGTACAGATTCTGATTGCTGCTGCTGTTGCTGCCGAGAGCAATGGTACTGTTGCCACCGCCAAGATTGCTGGCATTGCCCCCCATTTGCATATTGTGATTGCTGTGGCGTTGCTTCAACATCTCCTTCCACTCGGATTCGAGGCGCACATAGGTGCCGCCCAGCGGTTGGGCATTGTGCACCAGATTCTGATCGGAGCCGGTTTTCTTGGTCACATAGCTGGCCACCTGCTTCATAATCTTCTCCTCAAAGTCACGCTGATGATCCTGATTGCTGCGCGCCGACAATTCACCTGACCAGAAGCGACCCGACACAGCGGCGGCTCTGAAAGAGACTTTAGTGTGTGTGTGTGATCCATTGAATGTGAGGGGGAAACAA
Source organism: Drosophila macrospina (assembly GCA_035042075.1). Classification (NCBI taxonomy): domain Eukaryota; kingdom Metazoa; phylum Arthropoda; class Insecta; order Diptera; family Drosophilidae; genus Drosophila; species Drosophila macrospina. The sequence goes on along the minus strand of JAWNLW010000140.1, from coordinate 394,901 downwards.
CTCACCGCTTGCGCTTCTTCTTGCCACGCGTTTTACGCGGCGGCGGCGGACGATGATCGGATTCACAGCCATCGCTGCTGGAGGTGAATTCATCATCGATTAGTGTATTGCGTATGCGTGGACGCAGACTACGCGCATCCTCTGAGCTGGTCGATGTTGTCTCCGATTCGGTGCTCGTCTCGATCTCATAGCGACAACGTCGACTCACCCGATGATTGGTCACTGCAGAAAACAATCGCAGATTAACTAAGGAAGCTAAGACACCAACAAACAAGCACTCACTGTCCATGCAGAGCTGGGGCAACAGACCCTGGCGGCAGCGTTGTGGCGTCAGTGAGATGCCCAACCAGTTGGGACTGATCTCACCAGCGGCAGCCAACTCCTGCATATGCAACGGCGGCTGCTCACAGAGCGCATAATTCTCACCCACCAGCTGGGCAATGGTGAGTATGGCACGCTCTCGATCCGTATCCACCAGCACGCTGTGCTCCCTAAACTGACAGCCCTGCAAGGAAAGATGCATCAAAAGGATTTACGCATTGGATCACAGATTGAGCAACAAACATTTGGTCCCGGCAGCGTTTCATAGCGAAAGGCCTGCTGATTGCAGCAGGCATAGCGTCCAGCTGGTCCGGCAATGCGTCCCTCGATCTCGGGCCCCAGAAAGTTGGGCGGCTCCGGGTGGTAGCGACACCAGTTCATTTGATAAACCGGAAAATGCGCCTCACACGAGCAGCAATAGAGATAATGGCAATGACCCCAGAGTTTCCAATAGACCTTGCGCCACGACTTCAGCTCCTTGAACAGCTGCAGCACATAGACATTGAGATCCCAGTTGGTGTCACGCACATGGGAGCTGATCAGTTGGCCCCAACGATTCAGCCGTATGTTGTTCGGAATGCAGTTGACATAGGACTTCATTGTGTTCGTCACACAGCGGCAGCAGCGCACGCAACGAAAGAGTCCGGAGATGCTGTAAAAGTGGCCGCGCAGCACTTCCGGATCGGGTTCACACAGACTCTGTATGAGCTTGGTCCACAAACGCGGCGTCACACGCTCCTTCTTATCACGCACCATCTCCAGCTCCAGATTGGTAAACATGGCAGCCAGACGGCTGACGAGTGCATCATTGAGACACGATAGATTCGTGGATGTGCGCACCACTTCGCTCAGATGCGCATGACAGAAGGCCAGACACTCCAGCAGCAATGGCTCCATTTGCAGAAAGCTGGCAGACACCAATATGGGCACCACATTGTTGCCATCGAGTTGGGGGCCAGCTGCAAAGTTGCTTTGTCCCGGCGCCTGCAGTTCGTGGCTTTGGGCACTGTGCTTAATCCATTTCATTAGCCAATCAAAGATCTGTATGTCACAATGCACCGATATGTCCATCTCTTCTAAACGTTGGCCAGCTGTCACATCCGCAAAGTAACCCATCTTGCTGATCAGCAGACTCTGCGGACAACTAAAGTCACGCGAGGTGTTCTTCACCTCATCGCAGACATGGATGACGACCTCGGGCCTTAAAAGCAGCTCGTAAGATTATCCAAGTTGCTGCATTGCTACTTATGTACTTACTCTTTCTTCTCCTGACGCGCATGCTTGCTATCCTTGGCCAGCAGCAAGGATTTGCGCCGGGCCATGGCATTTGAGGATCCTTTGCCACTTGGCTCCTTTACCAAGGCGCGCATCATGCCATTTGGCTCTTCCTTCGCTGGATTCTGATTCTCTCTGGGTGAGCTCACGCTGGTTGAGCTCGAGGAGGCCGTTGGACACATCAGCTCCGTCATGGATTTGGATGCCACAACCGCTGTGCTGCTGGGCACGGGAAGCAACTCCTGCGCCTTGGGCTGCTGTTGTTGCTGCTGCTGCTGTTTAGCTAGCTTGGCGCGTCCACTGTTGGTAAAGGCAACGGGCAATGGTAATGGACATATAAATGATAGCACAGAGTCCAAGACGCCCTCGTTGATCACATAGTCCAGCTGCTCGTTTAGCTTTGGATGCAAGCCACGTCCAGTGTGAGTATGTGAAGAACGCAATGTGGACTTGTGCTCAGACAGCAGCAGACTGGTGCGACTGCTATCATCCCGGCTGCTATTCCGTCCACCACCCAAATGACGATGGGGACGCTTCAATGCCAGCAATTCGTTCACTAAAGGATTTTCCGCTAAAGTATTGAAATCGAACTCGTCCTTTTTGGAATTTCGTTTGACGGCGACACCAGCACCGCTCTCGGCGGGCGGCACTGGCTCCCGATTGTGTGGTTTACTATCAGCTTTTGCAATCATATCGTTAACATGACATGAAAGTTTTAAAAATTCTAAAAAATCGTTTAAAGTGATTTGAAATTCAGAACCGTTTCCGGCACCAGACGCTTGCTGTTGTTGTTCATCGGAATTCGTATTGGTCGCTGCAGCAGCGCCTTCTTCTTCATTGTTGTTTGGTTTTTCCATTTTCTTGACCCACTTTTTGAAAATTCGCAAGCAAATAAATTCGCACAGTTTTCCGTTACTTTGGCGACGATGCTGCTTCTTCTGTTTTGCCATTCACCCTGGCAGCCTTACATCTCTATCGACAACAAAAATACAGCCCTGCCATACATTCACACAAAATGCTGTCATTTTGACAGCTACCTTTTTCTGTTCTTTTCCGCTAACAACGTTCGCAATGGTGGGTGTCTAAGTGTCAAAACTCGATTAAAAAACTTTAATTAATATAGCAATCACTACATGAAAAGCACTGCTATGTGAAATAAAGTGTAGCAAAATATGTGCTGCGCATTGGTGCAATGAAATTTCATTGAACACAGCCATTGAAATAGCTGAAAAAGTTGATTGTTTATGTGTTCAGAGTCGGCCAAACTAATCTATGTTTTTAACTCCAACCGCAACTTTAGGGTCGCGTCAGAACCAAGACAGTTAAGAAGGCCGCCAAGGTCATCATCGAGAAGTACTACACTCGCCTGACGTTGGATTTCCACACCAACAAGCGCATCTGCGAGGAGGTTGCTATCATTCCCACCAAGCCCCTCCGCAACAAGATTGCCGGGTAAGTTGTTGAACGCATAGAATACATTGACGATATATTGTGATATTAATGCGGAATAATATGTGCTCCACAGCTATGTTACTCACTTGATGGGTCGTCTGCGTCACTCCCAGGTGCGTGGTATTTCCATTAAGCTGCAGGAAGAGGAGCGCGAGCGTCGTGACAACTACGTTCCCGCTGTCTCTGCTCTGGAGCAGGACATCATTGAGGTCGATCCCGATACCAAGGAGATGTTGAAGCTGTTGGACTTCCACAACATTCGTGGCCTGCAGCTAGCCAACCCCCACAACAACAACAACTTTGGACGTCGCAATTAGGTTTTAATCGGAAGGACGCGGTAGATGGTGTATCTTTAGCTCTATGCTACATATAAAAGATTGATTTGCATGGAAAGACACAATAAACATCGTGTGTGAGATGCAAAAGTAGAAACAACTCTTGTCTTGTTTGTGGTATAAATGTGTTGGAAAAACCTTCAATATTCAATTGCTTGGTTTATTTTCATTTTAATGAAAAATACTGTAGACATGCACATATAAATATGTATACATTTCAATCCATAAATAAATGGGTTTGTTTTTTATACAATGATAGACGATATATAAAAGATATTCTCTACAAGTGCACAATATATAAAACTAAGCGTGTACACGTACATATATATGTATATGTTAATGTATGTATATAGATATATGTATGATATATGAAAATATTATATGCTTATGCGTTGTCAGACGTCTGATCTTGATTGGGTCTGCGCACTGGATTACGCAAGACCAGCTCCGAATCCTCCGATATGATGGGCAATGCATGTACCCAATGATAGTTAATCAAATGGCTGATGCTATCGAATATGCGATCTTTGGTGCGAACCACACCTTCGGGATCAATGAGCAGCAGATGCTTGGGTGTTTTCCCCTCGAGTCCAGTTAGAACATATTGGCCACGCTTGCCCTGAGATTCGCGTACCAAGAAGTCGCCATCCTGCAAGAGCAGACGCTCAGCAATTGGTCGAGAAATGGCCGCATGGAACCAGATTTCGGCAGTGAGCGGACACTGTGGTCCATCGAAGACATCGCGCACTGTTGTCGTTGTCGCACCGCCAACGGAAGCTGCCTGCAGCGGATCAAAGTTGCCAAGGGCCAGCTTGTTAGTGGTTTGATCGGGTGGCGGGGAGTTCAGATCAATGAGATTACTGCTCAAACGATCGCGCGGTTTCTTTAAATTCAATTGTGCCACACGCGGTGCATGCGGATGCAGCGGTAATTGTGACTGCTGTGCCTGATCATCGCATGGTAAATCCGGTGGCAGTTTGTTAGGTAAATCATTATAATACTCTTTAACATTCTCCTTGCAGCTCTGATTGATGTTGTCGGCAGCAACAGCCGCCGGATGATCGTTCAATTTGCTTAACGCATTGAAACGCAACACAAACGCTTTGCCAATGGTCACAATCAAGTCTTCGCTCTGGCCGCCAGCGCATTCCAGCACGTAGCAAGCACGCCACTCGTCCCCCTCCCGCTTGGCAATGTACGCGAGAAAGTCGAGCGTGTCATTGTCTCCACCGGAAGCGAAGGAAATTCTTGGCATGTTATGATTGGCAATCACCTCGCCCGTGTCCACATTGCTGAGCGTTAAGGCCCGACTTGAGACGTTAATGATGATGTTTGTGCCCGCATGTTGCATGCTAGGACGATCCGATATAAAGTTGTATAACTTTTTGTCCAAACGCCGTTTGCTTGCAGACTTTAGGCCTGCAGCTTCACACACACGATTTATGCACTCACTACAATTAAATGAGATGTAGACACTTTAGATTCCATTGATTGTATTTTCTTTTCACTTACCGTGCAAGCTGGGTGCGTGTTTCAAAGTCCAGCGATTTCATTGAGGTCTTGACCTCAACGCAACCCGTGTAACGAACATTGAATGTTACGCCCTTTTCCAATATGACATCGTCCGGATATATACAGCCATCACTAGTGGCACTGGAGCCAGTGCCACCGTTGCCGGCATCACCGCCATTCCGTGGCATTTCGTTTGTGTATGCGTATTTTGTGCGTCCTTTGCGTCCTTTGTTTGTAGAGTTGTTTAGTTTGGAATAAGTTCGACTGAATGACTCACTAAATGAAAGAACGAACCTTGGTTCCTGATGGTCGCTCATCTGGTTCGTTGCATATATTATATCGTTAGCTTATCGCTTGTTAAACCGGAGCGCACAAATTCTACTACAACGATTAACATTCATATTCCTTGAAAATTACTAAGATATTTAATAGTTTAATTAAAACATTGATCATTACTTGTACTTCGATAGTATGTCACCTCTAGTTCTGGTTCGTTTATAACGGTGTGACCAACATGTTTCAGCGGCATATCGGTCCACCACCACACTCTCCAGACAATGTATTGGCCAACTGCAACAGCTGTTTGGAGCGCCGCTTGGTTTAGCTTGTTGCTAGTTAAAGCTTGTGGCAAGTTAAAGCTCTAACAAAAAGCTTATATCTTACTTGACTGTCGTGGATACAACAACGTTTGGACGGACGCTACCTCGTGCGTGTCGGTTTTCGGTTTTCTGTGTGTTTTCAAGCGGGGCATTATACATACACAGTTGTTCTCTAAACGCCATCGTCGTCACAATATACAAAAAAAAAGATAGAAAAATCTGAAAAGATAGAATAAAAAATTATCTTAAATAAATGATAAAACGCAATTAAATTTATTACCAAGCAGTGTAATTGGAAGAATACAGAACACGTCGATTAATATATTACAGGCAAGAACAATAGACTCTAGACAGAAATCAACTTGTTTAAGAAACACTCAGATTTTGTGAAGTGTTGTTACAAACAAACATTAGGAAAAATTTCTATTTTGGCAAGAGCTATAAATTTACAATCGATAAAATACTGCACACAGCATACAAATCTTGATGAACAACACCCCCGCACCGGAGTCATAGATGCATCCACACAGCGCGACAACCCCTTGAAGTAAACGCAAATCTGTGCAGCGGTTACGCCAACGCAACAGCCTGCCGTGAATTGGTATCTGATTGGGACGCTTACGCATTGGCAAACCATAAAATAAATATAAAATAAAATCAACGTATTTGCTGTTTATTATTGTTGTGGTAAGTTTCATTACACCGTTTGCAATTTTATTAAAACTTTCTGTTTTCTGTGCTGTTGTTAGTTTCTTCACTCTAACAATCATTATGTCTGCGTTTCCATGTATGTGTAGGTGTGTGCTTGTGTGTTTACTTGTATTTATGTGGTTGTTGTGGCTCAGTGAGCATAAAATCCATTTTATACGTCATTTTCAGGCTAAAACCATTAAGCCTAGGCCCGAAAAATGTGTGCGTGAGTCATTTGCATGACACTTCGGCGTTGTCTTAAGTCAGGTATACGCAGACACACACACACACATGCATACACAACGAAACATAATTATGTTCGTAAACGGTTTTGTTCTTGGTGATCTCATCGTTTTATGCCTTCCTCTAATTGCCGTTCTGACCGCCCAACGGTCCAGACATTTCATTTGGCCTTAATTCACGCCTCTGTCGCATTTAACGTTTATACAGCAGCCGTAACGCTCCCAAATATGGCTTTAACTATAGCAGTCCGATGACGTTGACCCTCAAGCAACAAATCACACCGGTTATCGATAACGCCCACACAACTATAACGACCTTGCTATGCTTTGTTTTACTAAATACAGTTTGAAACAATAATTGCTTAATTGCTGAGCTTAATTGTGATTTTAATTATGTTTAGAAAGTGTGCAGAAATGGTTTTAACCTTTGTGCCAGTTTTAAGTCGACCAAAATAGCACGACGAACTCTTGCTCTCATATATTGTGCTGGAATACTACTGATAACAGTCTCGCTGACAGTACAACAACATGACAAAGGAAATGGAAAGTGTCACCACAGCATATTAAGCTGTTAATTAACAGTGCTGTTAAATACACTTGCAAGGAGGATTGCTATACTAGTTTTTTGCATTGTCTTGCTGTACTGTGCGGTATCTAAAAAATACTAAAGTATATAGACAATCGACGCTTCGTTTACATTATTTTCATAGTTTCATTTTTACTATAGCTTTTATTGTGTTTACCATGTGACTATAAACTAATGCATGAACATGATAGACATATTATAATTATATGTATGTAGATTAATATGTAGATATATATATATACTTGTTAAAGCTGCTTATAAACTATAACACGCCGATTTGCAATACTAAATTCGCTGAGGTGACAACGCGCCTGCTCCTCTACCCTCTACCCTCCCCTAAGACATCCTTCTTCACATCAGCTGTTCAAAGTCCGTTATGTAATACTGGGCGCGTCTGTAGACTTCTGCGCGCACCACATTGCCGCCATAGCCAATGAAATTGTTTGCAGGTGGCACAGCCTCCAAATCGGTGGCACCATCACCAATCATGGTAATCAGTGCATCTGCGGCCAGCCGTTTCCTAATCATGCCAATGGCCTCCGCCTTGCCGCCAGACCTCGATGTGGGCTGTGTAATGTCAAAGCTATCGTAGGCACCATTGTAATCGAACAGCATTTTGTTGGCATACATGTGCGTTAATGGAATGCCCAGCTCTTTGGCAACGGGCGCTATCAGGCAATCGAAGCCACCAGATATGAGAAACACCTGCTTGCCGTCCGCTTTCAGTTGGGCCACAAATCGCTTCACATTGCGACTGAGTGTGCTGGGATGTTGCTTAATGAAGTCGATCACCTGCTGTTGTGTGGGCCTTATGATGTTTAGACGTATCTTGAGTGCATCCTGAAAGGTCATGCTGCCGCCCATTGCCTCCTTCGTTACACGTGCCACCTCGCTGCCCTTGCCACAGAACTCGGCCAGCTCATCGATGCCCTCCTCACAGATGACCGTGGAGTCCACATCGAAGCAGACGACATGCGACTGTTGTATGATCTTTGCTGCCAGCAGCGGTTGCTTTGGTGGATTGGCTGTGGTCACCGGTGCGGATACAGATGTGGTAGCTGCATTCTTTCCACTGGCCAATGCCGCATTCAGTTGCTTGGCAAGCAGCGTTGCCGTTGTCGTTGCTGTTGTGCCCGCTGCACAGGCATTGGCGGTGGTTGTGGCACTTGGCCTGGCCATGCTTAATACGGTACTCATTTTGCGTATGGAACACACGTTGCTTTATTTATTTTTTTTGAAATCTTTAAATTACGTAAAAGCTGCTGTGCGTGCTGCTCTTACGTTACGCTTTGCTGCTTTGTTCGCCCGTCGTCGTAGGCTAATGAAATTTTCCGTTGAAAACGTTTTTTTATTTGTTTCTTTTTATGTATATCAGTTTGTTGTTGTAATTGTCTTTATTTTGCACACGCGCGTTTCGTTCTACTCAGCTGTTTTTTGTTTTTGTTTGGAATGCGAGACGATGTTTTTGTCAAGTTGACATAGCTTGCTTTTGAGGAATTGAACTGTAATTAGCTGCTTGACGATCGGTAAGATCTGTACGCGTTGACTGGCTTTTAACAACTGATTTTCCACTAGTCCGGCGCTCGCCCTTATACGAAAACTCGTACAAACTAATACAATTGCATCGACGCTACATATTACTCGCTGCGCTCTCTTTTCCTCGCTCTCGCAGCAGACAGACGAATTGTCGCGACGCGTCACGATGCTGACCAGCGCACCAGCGCTTACAAGTGTTTGTGTGCCTGTGTGTGTGTGTGTGTGTGTGTCAGTCGATCATACGATAACTGCCAATTACACTACCATGTGTGTGTTCGCTGTTACATTTACATGGTTTCTCTCTTTTTGACGATTGCCGATAAACAGCTGCTGCCGATATCGATTCTACACCGACTGCTAACTCACCTACTCTACACTCTTTCGTTAAGATATAATAGATATTTATAAATGTATGCGTGTGTAAAACCTTTGCACCCACTTACCACCTCTTTAGTGAGAGCGAGATGCCCAATCTATAAATCAATTTATTAAGTGTTTAGTATAACCGGATATAACCAGTTTAGTGGGACTTGGTTGGTGTCGTCGCTTATCATAAGCATAACTCAGCTGATTACACTATATGGGATCAGTGGCCAAAAAATCATGTTATGTCTGGCAAGTTTAATCTATATGAAAAAAAAAAAACCTTGGGAGCGAGTGTGTGTTTTTTTTTGTTTGGTTTATTATTGTTTTAAGTTTCTTTAGAAACCGGAATAGGGTCGTCTTATCAGGAGATAACCACGCTTTTGGTTGTCAAGTTGATCGCTAAATAGCAATAAGTTCAATACTTTCTTTTTTTGCATCATGCATTCATGTGGAAAATAACCCAAATCTAGATTACGTAGGAACTTACAAAGATGTGCATGCACATATACATACATATATAATTGTATTGGTTTGTGTTTGTAAAAACAAGACTGAGCATGTGTTTTCAATGATGATGAATTGCAGTCTCATGTTACGGCTTACGTCAAAACGTAACGAAAGAGCGAGCGACAACTACCTTCCAGTCTTCGCTCTCGCACTCCTCCTTAAAGCTAGATAAACTAAAGTGTGGCGCGTGTAAGCAAACAAACAACAGCAACAACACTACGTAAAGAAAATGAAATTGCACTCGCGGTGGTTTTTTTTTCTATATATTGTTGTTGTTGTGGAAGAATAACAAGTTGTTTTGATCATTGTCCGAGTCGTGTGCGAGGCGTGCTGTAAACAACAACCGCAAAAGTATTTCATTGCCATCATGCACTTTGTATGCACTTTTGTTCTGTTTTTGTAATTCTGCTATCGATAACAATAAACTATTGCGTGCATATCCAAAGCTTAAATAGCTAATGAATTTGATTGAACAAAGCCGTTAACTAGTTAGATTTAATTACCCCCACCATTCCACCCAGTCGCCTTGGACAACAAACAGCTGTCAGGATTTCAACAGCGCCGGTTGTTGGGCGTCAAGTTTTTTCCCTTACCTTGGCAACTTGCTTAACATTTATCGATTGACCTTGTTGCTGCATAAATTTTGACTCAAGTCAACTTTTCGTGACAGAACAGAACCAGGCTCTCTATATATGGTCTAAAGTACAGTGAGTGTGTGCTGCAAAAGAGCTCAATTCTATTGCCCTGTGGTCAGCCACATGTGTGTGACTAAGGTTCGATAATAGAATACGACCAAATTCTACTTAGAAATCATGTGGGGCAGTATTGACGCGCTTACACTATTTGCTTACATGTAATTGAGAACACGTTTGTATGTATGCATACATATGTATGTATGTATATGTATGATGATATTTATAACACACCCACAATTAGCGACTAGGCAACAGGAAAGGGGCTCATCAAAAGCACGAGGAGAACATCAGACGAGGGCTTGTTTTCAATTATTTGCGCTAGTCGCGGCTTAATCATTTGATAGACTATACAAAAATATTGTTGCTAGACAAGAGGCCGTGCAATTCCTATATATAATTTCATCATGATGTTGGTGATATTAAAAATATGCATGTAATTTCATGTTTTTTTAAGTGATCATCTGTCTGCTTGTAATTGATTTGTTTTCGTCGATTACACGTTGTTAAGCGTTTTGTTTCCAACTGCATTTGCTGCTGATTAACTGTTAAATTGTTAAAGCTCTGATCGCTCGCTACATTCACAAATCGAACGCCCTCTCGCTTGCTCTCGTTTCCGTCTGTTGCTTACACGCGATTTAAACTCCTTCATCAACTCTCACGCTCTCTCAGCCACTCATGCTCACGTATGCATGTGTATGCTCATGTGACACATTTACAATTGCATATGTACATAGTATGGCAAGTGTATATTGCGAATGAACGAACAAAAGCGGAGCAATAAGAAGTGCAGTTCTTGTATCCTCTCTTGTGCCCGTTGCTCTGCTTCTTCTCCGTCTTCTTCTTTTGGGTTGTTGTTTGTGTTTTGGATCATGCGCTTTGGCTTATAAACAGTTATAAATCGTTTTATGGTGAGAGAATATAGCAACGTCAACAGTTTGCTGCTGGGTAAATAAACAACAACAGCCAACTGCACGGCAAGTCATACAGCCCACTTTGCTGGGGGGCACAACGATGTAATCACGTCATTTGTACGTCGCTTGCTGCTGCTTTTGCTGTTGCTATCGCCTTTTGACATTCGAACTGAGCGTGCAGCGCAGTCGACGTTGACTGCAAGTCCGTTTGCCCGTTGTTTAACTTTTCCGCTGACAAAACTACTCAAAATATCAGCGGGGAAAAGTTTTGCATGTGCTCGAAATGATTGCCTTTCACATCGCCCCGCCTCCCAACAGCAACAACAACGAGAACAACAACAAATGTAATTACAAAAGCGCTTATCGTTCTGTTTCCACAGTCGACGCCAGTTCGTTGCACTCGCAAATTAACAACTATTAAGGTATGAGGATTGCATTGTGTAACCGCAATCTGTGCCACTTCCCATTCCACTTCCTGTAACCCCTTTACAACATACATACATATGTAAGTTTAATGACACGACGATAGAGCACGCATATTCCATGATTATCGTTATCGGTTTAAATGATGATTTCAAGTTGACCTAACTGGCAGTTAGCAACGTGGCCAAAAGAATAGAAAACCTTATTATTATTAGCACACCTTCACGTGAATCATTGAACGGCAACAACAAGAGCAACAACACACTAATACCTTAATTGCATGTGCATTGATTCCCACACAACGTCGCACCCAAAATGGAAAGAGACAAACATACAAAAATAGCAACTATGAGCTGATAATCAAATTGAGCTCAATAGCGCGCCTTTTTTTTGTTTGTTTTTGTTTTTGCAATGCTCTATTTAATTGGAATTCTCAATACTTAATTTTGCAGTTGATTCGAACGTTAAGGCATCATCAAGAGCATCAATTATGGTGGATTTCCGTTTCGATATTAAACCGCTGTTTCCACAGCCAATTATCAAAGTGGCATCCAATCTTTTGCCGCACACCTTTCGAGGTGATCGGCGTCAGTGCTTGTGAGTATTGAAACTGTACGCGGGCTTTGAACGCAGCAATTTGAACAATATGTCAGTATTAACCTGTTACAATTTCCACACTCAATGCACCCAGAGATGCCACCTCAAAGATGTCCGAGATAATAGATCAGTTGGGTCAATTATCAGCCGTATCTCAGGGTCTTAGCAAGCCGGTGACTACCGCTCAACGCCTGCGGATGTCCGAGAACCAGACAATCTATCTGCTAGCGGATCCTCAAGCGGGCAAAAAGTAAGTAGATCTTCTCCCTGCTGCTGCCTTGCCATTCTGTTATCGTTATCGTTATCAATTCATTGTTTTGTTATTTTTTCAGCGGTGTGGTCACTGGTTTACTCAAGGTTGGCACTAAAGATCTCTATTTGTTTGATGAAAAGGGTCAGACACGCAAAATGGAGCAATCTCCCTCAATTCTGGACTTTTACGTGCACGAGTCGCGTCAACGTGCCGGTCTGGGAAAGCGTCTGTTTGAAACCATGTTAAATGAGGAGCAATGGACGCCACTCAAATGCTCGGTGGATCGACCATCAGAGAAGCTTCTGGCATTTTTGGGCAAGCACTATGGCCTAGTGCGCACCATACCGCAAGCGAATAATTTTGTGCTCTATGAGGGCTTCTTCAACGATACGTCCAGTGCCAATGGCTCCAGAAATGGACATGACGACAGAAAGAATGGCATGCACATTACAAACAGGTGAGTTTTCAGCGAGAGTAGAGAAAGCGTTTTTTGGGGGCGGGGCAAGAAGTTTTAATTAAGGCATTGCGCCTTTTGCAGGAAACATTTCACTTGGCTTAGTTGCCCATTTCTTTGTGGCCGCATTTGCATATCGCACACGCAAACATCCTGACGCAAATCGTTTGTTTTGTTGTTGCTTGCGTTTATGTTTGTGTTTGCGATTGTGTTGTGGGCGAGTGCGATAAAATTGATCGCCTGCGGAAGTGCACTATCGATAAATAAAGTCAAAACGTAAACTGCATGCTATTAATTATGCTCGCCTGTTGCTTGTACATATGTATATCGATATAACAGCTTATCGAACTAATGCGCTTTGCTCAACACTTGACGAAGATCGTTGAGTGCGTAAAACAAACGCAAAATTGAGCTAGTTAACGCATAAAAGTAGCTAATATATGTATGAATTTGAATTGCCTCCAAAGTTGACGAAAGTCGTCAAGTTCTTTCGTCAAGTGTGTGAAATAAAGACGCAAAATTTAATTTAAAAATACCGCATTAAAGTAACTAATATATTTATATGAATAATGTTAACTCTTTTCAATCCACATGTTGCGCCTACTAACGATAACGATAATGATAACGATTACCCAACATCAATCAACCAATCAAGTCCTAACACACAACTCTTTGGTGCTACTTATTTGGGCGATGAGGTTAATAACAAACGTGGTGGCCGTCGCGACAGCAACTCGCATCAGCAGCAGCAACAGCAGCATCAACATCAGCAATCAACGCTGTTGCAGCAAATAACACAGATCTCACCAAATGGACGGTATGGTGCACCGCGACCCACATGCAGCATGGCCGAGGTACTCAGACATTATTACAGTTAAAATGTTCAAGTTTCAAGTCGAGAAGTTCGTTACAGTTTGAGTGCTATTATGCGTTTGAAATGCTAGCCAGTTTGTGAGCCACAGAATCACTATATGTGCCCATTGAATGTTCCACAAATTTGAAAACTACTACACTACTGTGTCAAAGTAAATAATTCCATATGGAATTATACATAAAAAAAATTTAACATAGTATGCCTGTCTTTCAACTTCAAGCCCCTACAGTTTTCGAAGTTCTTATGGAACTTTGGAAATATCTCAGTAAATCTTTGTTCTTCACACAATTCACAACGCAATTTTCTTTCGTTTTACTCTTGAACAAAAACACACAAATTATTTATTTATATATATTTATTTTTTGTGTGATTTCCATTTCTGTGTACGTAAATTAATTGGAAAAAAAAGGAAAACAAAATAAGGAGAATCGTGAAAAAGTATAAAGTTAAACATTTGATTTCGTCGCGTTGTTGTGCCAAAGTTTTTACGTGCGGTTTTCGGAAAGAATAATATATATTTTATTGTGTATATACGTGCATTTATTTGTCGAGTTTTAGCTTTAATTATGGATCAAAAACGTGGAAATGCGATTGGCACACGCCATGGTGCTTCCAAGACGAGCGTCGCCGTAAGTTGAAATGTGAAGTGAAAGTGAAATTGTTGCTGAGATTGTAATACTACTCCTCCTCCTCTTTTTACCGCTGCTGCTGCTCCTACTCTTTGTCCTTCTGCTTTCTGTGCCTCCCACTTTCTCCTCTTCCTTCTGCTTCCAATCTTCTTCCTGCTCTTCCTCTTGCTTCTGCTTCCTCCTACTCCTTTCCTATTACTCCTTCCTTCACCACTTTCTCCTGATCCTTAACCTTCTTGCTTTCCCCTCTTCCTTCTGCTTTTCTCCTGCTTTCTCTTTCTGCTTTTCCTCGTCCCTCTCCTGTGTTCTAGTCACGTCAACTGGGCAACAATGTGGCACGTAAATACGGCAGCGAGGTCAGCTTGACCCCAAGTCAGGCCAAGCAACGTGGAGAAAACGTAAGCTGAGTTCGTAACTCCTGCCAGTTCCCCAACTAAAGATCCACCTATCGACAGCCTCGCAAGAGTCCTCTGGATGCGCTGAGTCGCATTAACAGTCGCCAAGATCCGTTTCAACGCCGCTCGGGCTTGCAGGATGTGGATGATAGCTTCATGGCAACCAATGCTTTTGTGCGTCCATCTCGGGTGCGTCACACTGGCCTGGATGGCAATATGCCCGTTGCAGGCAATGCAGGAAATGCAGCTAATGCTGCCGTGGCACCATTACGTGTAGCCTCTGGCCAGGAGGCGCCACAGATGCAGATGCAATACCAACAGCAACAGCAGCAGCCGCCACAGTCGGCACAGATGCCACAGCAAGCAATGCAGCCATCTGTTACCAACATGCCAATGCAGCAGCAGCAACAGCCGGTGGCAACACAACAACAGCAGCAGCAACAGCAGTTGCCAGCCGCTGCCGTGATGCCTAACCAGCAAGCCGTGCCACAACAACAGCAGCAGCAGCCACAGCAATACATGCAACCGCCAGCTGCTGGACAACCCACACGCCATGATCCCTATCCCACTGGACGCGCACATGTGCAGCATCAGCAGATGACTTACGAGCAGCAGCAGCAGCAGCATCAGCAGCCAACACAACAGGATGCACTGGCGCAATCCCAGGCGCAGGCACAGGCACAGCAGCAGCAACAGCCGTCGTCGCAGTTATCGCCACGCAAATACCAACAGCAGCAGCAGCAGCAACAACTACAGCAAGGCTACGTAAATGTTGCAACTTACTACCACAATTTGTTAACAAGCTAAAGCTTCCTTCCTTCCTTTTAACACACAGGCTGGACAACCATCGACTGCTGGTGGCGCACCGCCAGCTGCCGAAATGTGCACCACATGTCCCAATTGCCAGACGACCATTTACTTGGTGCGCACACCTGAAATGGGACACGGCGATGGTGGCATGCCCCTGCAATGATCCAACAATAATTTTAGAATACCCCTCTCACCCCTTTGCCCTAATCGAAAAGAAACAAGAATAATCCTACAAGAAAATTCATTTCGCAAGCTAAATTCTATGAATTCCCCACAAAAAATATAAAAATTGATGATTAACATATTCGGATTCTGGGTGTGTGTGTGTATATATATATATATATATGTATATCAAATAGAGCATATAGTTCCATGCTCGGTGGTGCTTCGCCAATAACCATTTATATAATTTATATATATACCAAAATTTGTCGTGCTAACAATCGGCAACAACAATAATACATGCCAACAACAAATTCTACATCAATAATAGATCGCAAGATCGTATAAAAACTAAGAACGGGTTTTATTTATACTAATATATAATAATGTACTTACATAAGTAATAGTATATAAGTTAAAATTGCCTGACAAATGCAGCTTAGAGCTGACGCCAGGGTGGAGTGCCATTTGTGGCACTCGCAGCGGCAGTGGGTCAACCCCTAAAGACCCAAGAATCTACCCCCAGCTTGCCCCACTCCATTTGGCTGCGTGCCAAGGGGCTGTTTTGTGTGTGACTCGTGTGGCAAAATAAAACTTCGCTTGACACTTGTGCTAGATTCAAGACGTGGCCTTAGGTTTGAGTAGGGGTATACACTGTTTATACAATTTAATTAGGCCTACGTTGATTTTATTGCACAAGCAATAAAACAACTTAATACATGTAGGTATAGCTTAAAAAGTAAATAGTTGCTAAAAAATAAAACCAACAAAAATATAGTGAATACCCTTAATGCTAGCAATTTTACCATAAATCTAATAGTTCTTTAGCATAGCGCCATATATGCCCCAGATCTTTTAAGTAAGCAAACCAAAACAAAATATCTATTATTTTTTTTGACTTTCTCAACTTTCTCTCTCATCCAACCCTCGTGCAGATAATTCACGCTGGTGGCGCAAGTTCCGGCAAGGGAGGCGGCGGTGGTGGCAGCGCAGAGTCGAGCAGGTAATGGCTTTTTGCCAACCCTTGTTTCAATCCCACTTCCCCCCTCATTTTACTAACTCCCTGCAAATGCATATTATCATTTTGTTTACTGTTTTTTTGTTGTTGTTATTGTTTTCATTCGGTTTCATTTCTTTTGTTGTCTTTCAGAATCAAATAATTACGCATACGCACAGTTGGATGCAAAACAAAAAAAAAACAAACAACAAAACCAAGAAAATATCAACTAATTGTACAAAGAGCTTTGTTTTTTTATAGTGAATTATTTATAATTTAATAATAATAATTTATGTACATGAAGAGAGGAAGCTGCACGCGTCGCTCACCCACATCAACACACCTACAAACACACACACACACACACATACACATACACTCTCACGGCAATTGGAACCGTTACACACAAAATACCTGATAATTGTGATTACATTTATATGAAATGTTTTTTTTACTTAACATTTAATGCATTAACTGCATTAACTTTTGTCTTATTTATTTTCATTTGTCGTGCAATAAAACCAACAACAAGAGATCACATTTAAACTGTTTGCAGCTCTATAGCATGTTATTTAACAGCCTCTGTTAACTTTCTCTTAACAGCGGCAACAACATTGCAGAAATTGCCGCACAATTGCAACATTTGCAGACGGGCGACGATCATTACAGTGTGCATGATTTGGAACCGGAACATGAGCCCGAACCGGAGCCAGAGCCAGAACCAGAGCCTGAGGAAGAGATCATTCCACAATCGCCGCCGCCCAAATCTCATACCCCAACACCGCCCACTGTGCGTTCGCCAGAGCAAGCGGAGAGCATTGTTGGCGATAATCGTAGGGCGCCAGCTTTTCAGCTGAGCAAGCAGCATACAGGCATGAAGAATCGTTCCTTTGGCGTGGGCATGGCTGTAATGCCCACCAGCAAGATGGAGTTTAATCAGCAGGAGCGTGAGGATTTCGGTGTGGTGAAGATCAATCGACCCCTGGGCAATGAGATCACATCGCCCGGGCATGATAACACGGATGCCATGTCCACGGTGTCGTCAGCAGGCGGCTTAACCGAGCAGGGTTACAATGATCTTAAGTTCTATCACAATAAGTTGTGGTAATAGCCATTAGCCCAGATATCAGAAATATATATATAAAAATTATCATGTAGCAATATTTGCTAACAGCGTATTTACAAGATTTTGTACGTGTCATTAACATAATTGATATGCATTAAACATATATGTATGTAGCAATTAAGATACTTATATTAACATACCCTATAGACAGACACAACGGTTCCTGTGCTTTAGTTAACAATATTTTCTGTTATCGTACGCTTTGTAATTTTTGTTAATTTGTTCATTTGTTACACCCACGCACTTAACAGCGCAGTTAAAAGTTAGCCAGCAACATTAGCAACAATAACATAACAGTCTGTAGTTGAATTCAGTTAACAGCTGTCAAGCAAATGTTAACCAAAGCATAAGTAAAAGTAAATTAATAATATAAAAGTAATCCAACAATTGTGCGTATCTTCCATTGCAGCAAACGCGATTATTACGAGCAGATTTATAGCGAATATATGCTATAATATAAGGAATATCGAACCAAATAATAAAATACTAAACATAAATATGTAATCTCTCTATCTCTCACTTCTGTCATTCTGTAACATTTAGGTTAAGCATTGCAATAATAGTCAAAAATAAAGTAAACTTTCAATTCAATTTATATATGCCAAGCACAGGCCGAGCATTGGCTTTTCATTTAATCCGCAATACACACACACATATACACAAATGAAAATGAAAATCATTCATAGACGGCACGCGCTCGGTCTATGGTGCGGTTTATTTTTAAAAGTAGAGCTATCGTTGGTGATGCTGCCTATCTAAGGTAGGGGAGAGTTGGGTAACAGCGAAGTTCCTTCTGCGCCTTTTGTCTTACATGTAGATGAAGTTGAACCTGCAACACAACAAATTTGATATAGCATAAGGAAGAAGTTCTGCACTCAACTTATTAAACTCACCTGCACAACGCTTGCGGCAGTGATGAAATGATAGGTCCATAGCCTTGTGAATTGTCGTAGAGCTCGAATAGAGGGGCAGCAACAAGCTTATAATTTTTGGGCACAGCAAATAGTGCTAGATTACAGAAAACGATAGAGACAGAATTTATGTATGTAGCAGGTAGCATTCGATAAATATTATTGATTATATAAATATATATATATATATACATTTATGGTATATATATTACAATATAATAGAATAGAATTACAATCGGTTATACAAAACAATTTACATTGAAAGAGATTCGCTGCCGTAAATACGTATGATATATTAAAAATTTGTATTAGATTTTACAGTTTCACAGTTCTTGAACAGTTACTTCAGTTAAACTAAATTATTAGGTTTCGTTATTGATGCGCAAAATGACAACTTAATTATCACATTTCGAATAGAATTTTGCTTATCAAACGAGGTCTAACTAATTGTGATTTGAACATAATTTCGATTACCATTAAGAGCAACAATCATAATACATTGTGTGTGTTTTGTGTGTTCGAGTATATGTGTATAACAGTGTCTTAGAGTTTTTGTATGTGTGCGTTTTTGTTGTATGTGAGTGTGCGAGTTTTGCACAAATTGATGATGATGTCAAGGAACTACTAAACACACAGAATTATATTTGTTGATTACATAAAACGAATGCTTAAATTATGTTTTTTGTTATGTCATCGTTTTTGTTTTTTTCTTTTGTTTTGGTTCTTTAGTTTTGGAAGCGACTAGCTAACTGCCTGCCTAATCCAGTTGCGCTTGCCATGCTCGCAAATCAGCACAACACGCGAGATTTGTGCACATTAGCAGACGACAACTAGCAACAATTTACAATGGACTTGAAAACTGCTCGTCTGCCTGCCCGGGTTATAGGTTAACAACAACAACAAACACAACAACGACAACAAACGTTATGTGTTGAATGCGCTGTCTCGTTTACAGAAATGTCGACATATTTACAAAATTAATACAACAAAGAACAATTGAATTCAAAGAATTTCGGGATTTGCGCATAGGCATAGGCGCAAAGTCACACAACAAAATATGCCAACAACTCCTTTCGAGAGCAACTAATACAATTTGAAAACAAGTATTTGTACAAAGGAAAAAAAAGACAAACAAATAATTTGGAATTAGAATCGACAAACTACAAGTAAAATTGTATGCGCGATTATTGTAGGGGCCATTATGCTGTTTTCTGTCTGTTAGTTTTTGTTCTTTCTGATTCTTTTCATTTCTGTTTGCTCAGTTTGTTTGTTTGCACTCTTGAGATTAGAGCGTTGGAGGAAGAGCTCTATGCTTGGTTGGGCAGATGCCAGATGCGTGAGATTACACAATACAACACGGCGCTATTGGAACAGCTCAGCTCAGGGTACATCGTAACTGGCGTTCCTGTCCGTATCTAAACAGCATTGAAAAGATATGACATGAGGTTTGTTAGCATATCGGTTTTTGTTTTCTTGGCAATAAACTATATAACAAGGTTATACGTATATATAGTGATTTATAAATATCATCATTACCTATTTACCTGCGATGCGAACAACACTTTTTTTATACCCTGAACAGGGATATATTAGTTTTGTGCAAAATGTCCGTCTGTCTTGTCTGTCCTTCTGTATGAATGCGTGGATCTCAGCAACTATACGAGCTAGAGACACCAAATTTGGCAGGAAGGTATACCGTATCCGTATACCGTATACCGTCCGCAGATCAAGTTTAATTTAATTTTCAAACATGGAGAAGCAATCCTAAGAGTTTCATCAAGTTCGGTTTATAAATGAGAAAGATAATCAGAAATGGAAGAAAATTGAACTGCTTGCGTTTGTTTGTTGCCTCCAGCACATGTGTGCGAGTGATGTAGCACTCAGCTTTGGCGCGCAAACAAACTTAATGAACCTAACCTGATTACTCAGCTACAATTGCGTTCGATTTGAGGAATTACCAATGAAAATGAATCGTAATCGTCGTCTATTTAATTTTGGGAATCAGTTTAGTAGTAATAATTATCAAAACTCTTTTACTATAGTGAACTGTTCAGGGTATTATACTGTCGCGTGCGCTCGACTTTCGTAATTGGTTTACCTAACGAATTGGATATTTACCCTTTTCATGCAATTGCACCAAAAACAGACGCTTGTGCTCCTTTGGCTTTGTTATATGCGGCGGAATGTATGGATATTGCGGTGGCTCAAAGTTCGGACGCCACCAATTGCCAATAGTGTCCTCGACAATCCAATCCTGTTTAACACCATCCTGACGGCCCAGCGTCTGCAACACATTAAGAAAATGCGTTTAATTAAAAATAATAATAGCATGTATAAACTTACCTCAGAGAGTAATCGTTTGAGGCCCTCAACCTCATCTTCACCAGCATTCAGCTCTCCGCCTGGTAGCTTGAAAAATGTTGTACCGAGCTGCAGCAGCAGCACATGTGGTAGTCCATGCTCGTGCACCAAGAGCACACCCTCAACAGAGCGACGCATGCCAATGCGATCAAATTCCTCACGCATTCGCTGGAATCGTGATGGCACCGATGGATCCTTTTCAAATAGTGGCTCCTTCGTACCGAATGTGTAATTGGTCAGGGGGTAGCTGTTGTGGAAGTGACAGTATAAATTGCATGACAGACTGCGCGCTTTAATTACTTACAGATTGATAGTGCGATTTATGGTTAATGCTTGATTGGGCGCGTATTTTTGCGTGCCATTATTGCTGATGCTGGCATCGGCTTGGCCTTGGCTACCGCGCCGCGGCCAACCGGAGCCCGATTTGTTTGAGACTTGTGAGGACGCCATCTTGTTATACACACACCGCCGTAATGGCAATGAAAAAACTACAAATTCGGCGCCAAATTCTAATTGGACACGTTGAATAAAATCTACACAGCCACGCACTTATGTTCCTTAATCAATTAGTTTCTTCGTTTCTTTAAAACTATATGTAATGTTATGTTATTTTTAATAATAAATTCTGCTTTCAATTGCAAAAATTTCACGCCGGCGGAAAATGCAGAATGCGTGTAACATATGTATACACTGTTATGTATGCCGGCAGTGTGTACCTACTGATAGAAGACATTCGATAGTTTTTGTTATATCTGGTAGCGCTGCATACACATTTCCAGCAACCTGGGCACTTTGTACACATTTACATTAGTTTTTTGTTTATGTTGGGAAGTCGTCGGAAAATTCGGCTGTTTTCTCTGTGTGCTACAATGAAAAGCTGCTAAAAAGCTAAATATAAAAATCAGCGCAGCGCGCGGCCGTCTGTCGGTGCATTGTTTTGTAAGTGCAGTCAGCAGGCAGCAGCAGCAGCAGAAGTCTTTGGGAAAAAATTATGTGAAGCAGAAACGCAGTTTCTGTTTGTGTATGTGTATGTACATTGTTTTTGTATGTGTATTGTGCAATGAAACTGGAAAACCATTATTATTAATGAAAACGCGAGAAATGTGTAAGTGCAATATTGAAAATGTAGAAGACAATTGCAATTGCTTAGAAGTTTTACATTTTCATGTTTTCTTTGGCTCTGCTTTGGCCCCCATCTCTTTCACAGACAACAACTACAACTACCAACTCCTCCCACTTGTAAGTGTGAATGTGCGGGGTGCGCATTGAAGGGTGTTTGCTTATGTATGTGTGCGTATGCGTGTTCATGTGCCTGTGCCTGTTTGTGCGTGCACGATAAAGACTCGATTTAGGGACAATATATAAATGTATGTATGCATATAAATGTCAAAGACCGTGACGCGTAATATGCACAAACATTAATAACGCTAAAGGTCAAAAGTTAAGTTGGAAACAGGACTAAAGCGCCGCTATGTTATAAGACAGCAGCGAAGAGAACGAGTGTGTGTGTGCGAGTGAGCGAGAGAGAGAGAGAACTAATGCTGGTGTGAGTGCACTCAATAGGAACAAAGAGAAGAGTACGAAAAGCGACAGAGCGGCGGGTGAAAAACCGACAGAAGAACGGCAGAGGACGGCAAAACAAAAGACTGCTAAAAGCTAACAAATAGCAAACAACAAAAAGAAACAACAACAACAATAACAACATAATAACAAGAAGAAGAAGAACAACAACAAGAAAAACAATTTATAAGCGATAAACGAAGATGTCGGCGGCGGAGCTTGATGCTGAAAGCTCCGCACAGGAGCAGCATCCACAGCAACAACTCCAACAACATCAGTCACAACAAGAACAAATCGAACACACAAGCAACACAAGCAACAGCACTGCCAATGAAGCTGAAGCAACCACATACGATGTGGACGTTCACGAGACCAACGACAACAACAACTACGATAACAATAATGAAGAGCAACAGCTGCAGCTTAATAATATGCAGCAACATGCACAGCAACAACAACAGCAGCAGCAACAACAACAGCAATTAGATCAACAGGGTGAATTGGGCATGGGACTGTCACTGATGCAATCATCCCCACCACCGCACAGTTATCGACACTCGCGGGCTTATCGACACTTCAAGAACCCGCCACAGCCGCACATGTGCATACGCACAACAACAGAAACGGGCGAGGAACTGTTTATCAATGTGTTGAGCTGGACGCGCATTGTAATACCACAAGAGCCCAGTGATCCCATACCATTGTATGGAGGCATGCGCGTAAGTACAATTCGAGTTGACTCTTAAATCATTTGAACTTGATCTTTATCAACTTGTTTTACAGGTGCCACCTGGCAGTCCACGCAGTCCGCCAATAGTGTTTGCCGTTATGGCTAATCCTGAAGTGCTCAAGGATTCGGGACGTCATAGTAAGGATCCGGAGGAACGGCGTGCCATGGTTGAGCTAATGTGTGACTTTGTCGAGGCTATGAATCCCGGCGTGAAACTAGTCAGGTGCATACGAATATCCCTCTAACTTCTGCCTGTGCAAACATTGCAATAAAACTTTGAATTTTCATAGAAACGCCGTCATACTCAAGGATCGTGACATCTCTGGTGAGCTGAAAGATGTCTGGAATGCGGTGCAGGCGCAGCGAGATCGTGAGCGCGAGGAGCAAATGTTGCAGCAACGCCAGCAGCAGCATTATCAAAATGTAACCACACAACAAATGTTTCCCAAGTCGCCCGATGCGGCGCGTGCAGGGAGTTCAACTCAATCGAGTGGTGCTGAGATCGGTTTACCGCCCGCTTACAATGCGGATCTGATCCCAGTTGAACATGGTAATGGCATAACATTGGCCGTATTTGCTCAACAGCTGGATAACAAGGTGGCCAGCGAGCAGCTGGAGGAGCAGCAGCAGCAGGAACAACAATTGGCTGGCAATGAGACAGCGTCTGGCGATGGCTGTGTGGATCAAACGGATGCAGGTGGCATTATCAATGGCACAAATGGTACATTGACTACCGTGGAGAATCCATCAACGCCAGAGCAGCACACACAAGAGTCAGACTCGAAATCAGGTGCACCTGTTGCCAGCAATGGCGGCAGTACGCTCACAACTACAACAACCCCAGCTGCGGCGACGCCAGCAGCTGCTGCTCAGCCCCCAGCCACGCCTCCTGCAGCCATAGCAACGCCCACCCCAGCAGCGCCGGCAAAAAAGGAAAAACTTGGCGGCTTCTTGCCAAACGGTTGCATTTTCCCGCGTTTCAAGAACAACAAGCATAAGGATAAGGATAGCAATCACAAGGAGAGCAAGAGCAAAGAGAAAACGCTGCTAAATGCGCTCAAGAAAAGCAAGGAGAAAAAGGTGGCGCCCAGCGAACAGACACCCAGTGACAAAACGGCCATGAGCTCCGACAATGGCACCACACAGTACGAGAAGAACTGCATCAATAATCTCGAGTGTGAGGTGCAAAAGCTCGACTTGAACAGCAGCAACAACGACAACAATATGTTCATCAAACTGAAAGTGGCGCCCAGTGCAACAACAGCAGCTGCCGCAGCGGCAGCCAAGTAGATAAGTATTAGATGATAACAAATACAATGATAACAATGATTTGGTAAGTAAGAAAGTAAAGTGAATAGAAATGTTAGGCAGAGAGAGAGACAAAACTATCCAAAACTAGCACTTCACCTAGCACCTAGGCGTATAGGCGTGTCAAGTCGTATACAAGATTTACATATATATACAAGAATACAGTTTATATACATAATATACATATATACATACGAGTACATATATGTGTACACTCTATATATATATATATATATACAGTTGTATCAGTCAATTTTTGAAAGTATGAAAAGAAAAAGATAAAATCAACAGACTCTCTCGATATCGAACAAGTAAAAGTTGTGCCATGTTCCATTCATAGAAACACACTCAAAACACAAGACAAATACACACACACATATGCATATACGCGTGTGTAAATGTCGTTGTATATCTCGTATATCCATAGTTTCTCCACAGAATTCTTCCCCGGCATACGTACGTAACATGAATGATAAATAAAAAGTATAAAAATTATTTATATAGTTCAATATTTGTATGTTTCGCATACAGTTTGCCTTATATACAAACCGAGAGAGAGACAAATGAAAACAAAAACAAAACAAAAAAAACAAAGTGAAAATTACATAAATTAGTACATCTAATCAATGTCAATCGAAATGTAACTCATGCGCCAAATTATCATCATGAATAGAACAGAACTCAGCACTGGACACAGCACCTACTAACAGCATCAACTAATTAATAATACTATACATACATACATAGAACATAACTCTAGACTTCACTTGCAAACAATGAAAAAAACAACTTCTTTTTCAACAATTTATAAACGAAACTCAATGAAATTAGAAAGTATTACGAATTTTTATCCCTGTTTCACACTCCAAATGATCTCCAAAAATTTTGCTTTTGAAGTTGAAGTTAGTTCGAAAACTTGGCTAAACGACGCGACGTAGGCTCTCTAAAGTACCTTGTATGCCTTCGTATAGCTACACTATACAGGGTATAACACTAAGATGCTATTATGTTTTTTTTTTAAATTTTATTTTATATTTCATTCATACTATATATTTATTTATGCAATAACTTTTCTATACGCACGATCTCCACTCTTGAATCAATTGCTCTTAATCAAAAAGGAAATTCTCAAATGTATGCTTTAAAATATTTCAGAGAATTCGTTTTGAAAGTGGAAACAAATAGAATTTGTTAATAATTTTATAATTTATTTGTTTATGCGTCATTGCCAAAAGAAGCAAACAAAAAACAAAACATACGAGCAACATTTCAACTTCAAAACTTCCACACGTCACATTCAGCACTTCAACTTGCAAACTGCAACACACAAACAACAAACAAGAAATAAAAAACTATCAATATTGGACTGATTAAAGCTGCCATATATAGATAACATACATATGCATGTATTTGCATTTGTGTGCATTTATAATGTTCGCTTATCATTTAACGAAATTCCATTGTGATTCATTTGAAAATCAAATTTTTTTTGTTCTTAACAACAACGAAAACTATTTTCAACGCTTCTTTTTGTTGTTATTGTACACACATTGTATACTAAAAGAAAATTAATTAATTCTATTTTGATTTTAATGAGTAATTAAAAATGCCGCCGAAGTAAATTTTAGCGCTAAAACTTTGGCCATGCCGAAGTTGCCATACGCTTGCAGAGTTTGGTAATTAAATGTTACAAGTTTTCTAAATAAATATATATATAAAGAAATATATATATATATATATAATATGTTTAAAACAATGCTAAACTCATTGGCAATATACTCGGCAAGTGTAAGAACAATGCGCTTTGCTTTTCAAGCAGCGCCTAAAAGCATGCAATGAAAAGTGTTACAGGCTTTTGAGCTGTACCCCCCTCCCGCAGCCCAAACACTTACTTTACCAGCCAGCTGCTCCTTTAGTGCCATACAAACAGGGCAAAAAAAGGAATGCTAATATTAAACAATTTCAATCAAAAACAAACATATTCATTTGGAGCGGCTTAAATTAAGAATTATAACGAATTACAATTATGATTAAAGTTTTATGTGAGTTGCAATGAAATTAACACAAATTAATTAACGTATAAATGTTAGTTTTTAAATTGGTTGTAAATGACAAGTTTAAATGGGCGTACGACAACCACAACAACAACAACAACAAGTTAAGCGGAGACAAAAAAAAGAAAGAAAAAACTCCATTACATTATAATTAAAAGAATTAAAACAATTAATTTAAGTTTAAGTCTTGCAACTGAAGAGCAAAGTGAAAGCAATAATTTTACTTGAAAAGCAGCTAAAATAAAAAGTGAAACAATTATAGTAAACAAAAAACAAAACAAATGTAAATGTAACAAGAACAAAAACAACAACAACTACAAATGTTAAATTTAACATTAATTAAAATGAAATGAAATTATACAAGTGGGCGGATCAAAAACAAATACAAAAACCAAACCACATTTTATATATGTAATAAAACAAAAACTAAAAACAAAACAAAAAAAAAAACACACACACAAAAACAAATAAAAGATCGTACTTGAGAAATGTAATAGCTGCTGTTTTATTTAATATCAATGAATAAATATTTAGAGTTATATTATTTCTATAATGAGTAGACTAATATGGTGCTAAACGTCCTCCACAACGAACTATTCGTCCTTGTTGTTGATGGCACGCAGATGCTCGAGTTCCTCGCGTTCCGCCTTGTTGCGCAACAGCGGCACATTGTAATCGAAGGCATAGAAGAAGCCCTTGGGCTCACCGGTCTCCTCGGGTCCAGGCACATACGGTTTCTCCTCATGCACATATTCGCGTGTCTCCGCCTCGCTGGGTTCATAGCGACCCTCGGCCGTCTGATATTCGGCGGCATAGGGATCGGGATTGTGACCAGCGGCGGCAGCAAGTTCACCCCACAGCCTGAAGTGCTCCTCCTCGGCCTTCAGCACGGCTGGCGTTTTGGTGGCAGGCTGCTTCAGATGCGCTGGACGATTGTCCTCGACATGGAAGCCAGACTTGTCAGCATAGTAGGTGGCCACAAAGTCACGTCCATGGGGTTGCACATACTTGTACGAACCGCTGACAGTGCCGGCCTCATCACGCTTCTCGTTCTTGCCCTGATTCCAGTCCTTATAGCCATAAACGTACTGACCGAGACCATCCTGGCCATGATACTGATGCGCATCGTAATGCTCCTCCACATATTCCTCGGGATGCTCAATCACACGTCCCATATAGACAAATTCGCCCTTCTCATTCCTTGCCTCCGGCAGCGGATTCTCTCCCGTCTTTGGCGCATATTCAATCTCATTGACGCCACGCAGCTGAGCGCTATTCAAATATTGTTGCGCCTCCTCTGGCGTAATGTTGATCTTGAATATGTTCTCGGCGCTGGCCAAACTGACCTGTAAGTATATGTTAATAGAAACACACGTGGATGAGTTGACTTCATTTTTGTTTTTGCTTTTTTTTTGGCTATAATTATGCCCACGCTTGACGGCTTTTAAAGTCAGAGAGAAAGAGTTACTACGGAAAGTCGAAGATTTGATACTCTCTTGCCTAAGGCAGGTGTATGATATTGTAGGTATCTGATATAGTCGTCCGATCTTAACTAAATTTAGTAAGCATTTTTATGGTGCTTCTAAAAGCATTATCTGTGAGTTTAGATGAGATATCTCAATAAAGAAGAAAGTTTTTCATACTAAAGGTTGAATTAAGAGCGATTGTTCCTATGACAGCTATATGTTATAGTGGTGCGATCTTAACTAAATTTGGTTTGTATTTCTTTAGTACTATCAAAAGCACAATATGTGAGTTTAGTTGAGATATCTCAAGAAACAAGAAAGTTTTTCATACTAAAGATTGTTTTTCAACCGATTGTTCCTATGGCAGCTATATCTTATAGTAGTCCGATCTTAATAAAATTAATTAGATATGCTTAAGGTACTATCAAAAGTACAATATGTGAGTTTGAATGAGATATCTCAAGAAACAAGAATGTTTTTTATACTATAGGTTTCTTTTCAACCGATTGTTCCTATGGCAGCTATATGCTACAGTTATGCAATACTACCAGCTCCGACATAGGAACTATCTAAAGCAAAAAGACACCACTGCAAGAAGTTTCATTCAGTTAACTATAAAACTGTGAGAGTAGTTGGGCTAGAAACCGACGGACCTGGCTACAGCAACTCAAATTGTGCTGATCAGGTATATATATATATATATATATATAAATATATATAAGCCTAATGGCAACTGCCACGCCTACTGTAATGCTAAGCACAGTTCTGCAGTAGATACACAACATCCTCTGCAGAGCTACAGTTAGCTACGTCTTTAATTTACGACTGATAAAGATGATGTCATATGGCACGGCCATTTTGATTGGATTGTGGAACATGTAACAAATTATCACGTTTAAAGCAAATAAGTTTACATCGAGTCTAAGCACACAATATTTTGCACTACTCCCCCGTCACATTTGACATTTTTACAACCCGGATTTCGAATTTGTATAGCTCTAATAATCGTGTTATCCAATTGTTTATTGATATTTCAGATGAAAGGTTAATATATTGATATTTTTTATGTATTTTTTTTATTTTTGGCTACTAACCAGACACAATGTGGCTAAAACGAAACACTTCATAACGAAACTTGTTTTCTCACTGAGCAGTCTCTTTAAATATTATATACGATCTAACAGTTATCGGTGTAGATATATATGTATATAGCTGTGTATATGTTCACTGTTCTGTGCTGATCGTGCTACTAATAACTAAATAACTAAAGGCAACGCTTTTATACTAACTTTTTGCTTAGCAG
This sequence comes from Drosophila macrospina, assembly GCA_035042075.1. Taxonomy (NCBI): domain Eukaryota; kingdom Metazoa; phylum Arthropoda; class Insecta; order Diptera; family Drosophilidae; genus Drosophila; species Drosophila macrospina. The sequence goes on along the minus strand of JAWNLW010000140.1, from coordinate 365,461 downwards.
CTTATTGTTTTCTGTTTTTTTTTTGCATAAAATTAGCAACTGAGCTTTGAATGAAGATGTGCCTTAGCGCTGTCCGGTTTCTTACTCAGCATCAACATCATCACAACAACAGCAACAACAACATTTGTAGTTCAACAGCGACGCGGGGCGACGTAGCTCAAATTCACACTTCTCACGCGTTCTCATGCATGCTCGCATCATTATCAATAATGTATATGTGTTCTACTGCTGTGTGTGTGTGTGTGTGCCCGCACTCGTATGTTCAATTAGTTATTAAATAATATTTATTTTACCTTTTTTTTCTTATTTTTCTCTGTAGAATATATATTTCATTGATTTACAGGCACCCGCAAGTGTCTGTCGCTGTTGAAGTGGCGTTCTGTGAGCTTGCCGTCTGTCAGTTTTACTCATAAATAAGTGCTTATAATACCCTGCAATAGTAGTCTTTTGCTGTGAGTATATTGCGTGCATAACAATGCGCGCAACTTCCTCTTCCCTTAAAGTGCTTAAATATTATTAAATTTACATAAATTGTAGATTTGTTTATTTTATATACAATACCCTGTAATAGTTTATTGATCTGGGTATACTACTTCTCTGGGTTGCGTGCAGTTTTCTATTTGTTTCAATTTCTATAATATTTTACAGCTCACATAAACAAAAGCTTGAGCTCCGGTTAACTTATAGAAAAATACCCTGTAATGCCTAACAGCTGTGGTTGTATAACGAGCTTAGCACTGCTTGCAAGTTGCTCTTTGCTTTAAGTTCTTAAGTGCCCTATACTTTACATAACTCGCTGCCTGAGCTTCGGTTAACTTATGCCCTGTAATAGATTACAGCACTGGGTGTATTACACGTTTATTATGGCATACGGCTTCCTCTTTGCTTCAAATACTTCAATATTATTAAGTTTATATAAATTGTAGCTTTAGCTTTGGTTTATCTTATCTTTATCTATTATAGAATAATACCCTGTAATGTATTTTAGCTGTGGTTCTATTACTAGCTTAGTTTTGCATTGCTTTAATTCTTAAAACTCTACAGTTTAAGTAAATCGCAGCTTTAGCTTTGGTTATCTTATAAATAACTAATACCCTGTAATAGCTGCCAATTGTGGTCGCTTAAAGAACGCATTGTGTCTCACAACTTTCTGTTGCATAACTGCTCAATGTTTTCTAACAAAAAGAAACTTACAAAAGTTGCATATGCTGTGTTTAATAATTAACTAACTATAGTTCAAAGTTAGTAAGTCTAACTAACTATAACTACGATTAGCTCATACATTGCTGAACTTTCAAAGCTCGCTGCAACTAAGTATGTAATAACTTAGTCTTTTTTAGCTGAAATTAAGTATTGTTAATATATTTTCAAGCGAGAATCCATAAGTTATACACTAATGATCATAACGTTAAGATATTGGGCTAAGCTCAGGTTTGTCTTAGACTTATCAACAGATGCCAATATGAAAGCAAACACGTTAAGCTGGTTCCAAACGCATCATCGTGGTTATTTCAAATTCTCATATAAATATTTATATATATAGATATATTTCTGATATTGGGTAGCAAGTTGTCGTATATTCTAGACTGTTTGCTGTTTGTCTGTTCAGCTAAATGAACATTTGATTTATATATAATTAAACATATTTTGAGCACTTCCATCAATATAAATATATTTTATTTTTTTTCTTACCTCTAATTAATGCAAAATGTTGGAGTTAAAGTGATTGGGTTTCCTGTAGCGGAAGTTTTCAGTTACGACTTGTGTCCGTCTGTCTAACTGTCAGACTTATGCATAATTAGATGGGTAATCATATCAGTTGTCAGCTTGATGTGTTTACTTTGTGCACTTGTCGTTAATTCCGCAAGCATGAGAAATGATTCTGTAGCCTCAACGTTTTGTAGTTCGTGTTAGGGCCAAACCTTAAACGAAAACTGCGCAGTTTTGTGTTAACAAAATTACAAAAATGACTTTTGATTCGACGAATTAAATAAATAATTATTTAACTTGCACGCTTCGTGGTGTGCGAAAAAAAAACAAATTTGTTTTTTTTTTTTATTTTTTTTATTGAACATTTCAAAAACGCTTAGTTACCAATTTGTTTTCTATTTTATAGACGCAAATGGCGACTTTGTGGCTTGAGCCACAGCCAAAAACAGCAAAAAAGTTCTAAGCCATCTCGTATATATTGTTAAGTGATTCACCAACAGGTTAACATACATTCTGTTCTTGGCAACAACATAATCATCTGCGTAGCTAGACTAAGTTTATTTATATATTTTTGTTTTCATTGTTAATTCATGCATTTAAAACGCCACTAATGAGTTTTCTATATAAATCTGCGATTTCTGCGATTTCTAGAATTTACGTCAAAGAACATTAACATCATGTCGAAGTTATTTGAAACTGTTATTGAATCATTTTCGATTTTGTAAATAAGTTTGTTCTTCATCTTCATCTTCTTCTTGTTGTTGTCGTGTTTCTGTTTCTGCCTTCGATGATGCAAAAGTCTAAATAAAAACGCAGACCTAATTTTTAAGAGCCGGTTTTTGCAACTGCTGTATTATTAAATATAATATAATATTAATATAAAGTTGCTTTATTAAATTATTTACGACAGACACTGGACAACAACACGGCGTCATTTGTTTATTTTGCAAACAATTTAATTTGTTTTTCAACAATTTATTGTATTTATAAATTTGTAAAATGAATTTTGAAACAGTTTTTAAGTCACACTTTTGTTAGGCAGTGTAAAAATGTATTATCTTTGTCAAGGCATTGGCCGCGGCTTATTTTTTTGGCCTTTTGACTGATTTACTATAGTATTTATATTCTTGGCACTTTCACTGCCAACAAGTACAAATATGACTATATTACGTATACGCAAATACCAAATTTGTATCGTCTTTAGACTAGAGAGAGAGAGAGCGAGAGAGAGAGAGAGAGAGAGCGAGAGAGAGCAAGTATAACAGCTAATGTACAAATAGCTCGTACTTCAATGCAAATAAGTAACTCAAACAATAAGTAAGTTTGTTGAGAGAGCTTAGAGCTGAGCTCGAAAAGTTGGCCATGTGCCCAACAGGTAAACAGCAACAACAATAACAACAACAACAACAACAACAACAACAACAACAATACGGCAAAGTAAATAACACTCAAAAATCACTTACATACCGAGGGCAGAGGCTCAAAGCGCAGCAGTTGAAATGGGTGAAATAAGTGAGACAAAACGTGGCCAAAAGCAGTGCAATAACAAGCGACTTGCCGACCAGTTCAACTTATAAGCTAACTTGGTGAAAATACCTTTCGCTTAAGATGCAGCTGCACAGGCTGCACAGGCTGCTTGCCATCTTGTTGCTGCTGCAGTTGCCAACGTTGCAAGCGGCCGCTGTGACGCTGGATGCCGAGAAATTTGGTTATCTGGAACTCAAGCCCAATGGCACGCTAATCTTAAGCCACGCATCCGATGCGGCCAATCAAAGTGGCAGCCAATTGCAGAATTTGCTGCTGTTGCGCAGCGTGCTGCAAGCCCTGAGGCTGCAACCAACTGATGGACAGGCCAAGCTCAACATCAAGATCTATGGCGATGGTGTGGAGCATAAGTTTCCGCCGCTGCTGGAGAATGTGTTGCAGCGCATACAAACATTCTTCTCCATCTATCGCTACACGGACACCAGTCGTCCTGTGCGCCAGGATGAGCTGACCACAGCACCACCAAAGCAGTTGGAAACGAGCACAAAAACAACAACAACTACTACAACAACAACAACAACAAGAGTAACAACAGAGACTGCTCATCTTAATGATATTGTAGCTACTGCGACGCCACTGAAGGATGATTACATTACAGTGGGCGAAGATGATTGATAAAAGTTTAAATTTAAGTGTAATTAATTTAATTTATATGATATTTATTTGCATTTATTTACATTTATCTACATTTATCTATATTTATTCAACTTGAACACTTGCTGACTGAGCATAAATAAACGCTTATTGTGGCGTCTTCATTATGGTAACTGTAACACAGGTGGGCGTGGCACGTTGCCCTTCTTTTATTTTGCTGGCCCTGCTCATGCCTGAACACGTCTCCGGGTCTGCTTAGTATGCAGTGTCGCATACGGATCGTGATTTATGTTCCCCTCTCGATAATATGTGCAATATTTTTATGCTGCGTGGAATTTCTTGACCGCATTTAGGGGAGTTAACATATTGCATAATTTTCAGCAGGTTGGTTGACCAACTCAATACGTAGTGCCAGCTCAATAAGTTCTTTAGTGAGTAAGTGCAAGCAAGTGTCGTTGATAAACTTCAGCTTGAAGTAGCAAACAACTTTGAAATAGTTCGAAAAGCTCAGTTTTTATATAGAAAACTCTCTGGCCTTTGTCAAGTTCGTTGCCTAAGTCTTTTGCGAGTTCGTTGCTTAAGTCTTTTGCGAGTTCGTCTTTTTGTAATAAATTTACACCCCATTTTATTTTTTTACTATTAAACGACGCTGCTTTGATAAGTTTCACTAGTCTTTTGTGACTTAATGCCGCCTAATGATGGTTTTTCTTCTTCATCTTCTTCTTTCCGAAAAACGCAACTAGAACCAATTCATTAACATTAACCTGTATCTCAAATTCAGCCGATTTTTTTTCAATATTTTTAAGCTCTTTGCTGAAGTTTGCTGCCTAAGTCTTTTGTTTTGCCTTAATACTCAAGTGTTGATGGATTTTCTGCGCATATCATGCTTCTAATTAGGGGAAACACCTACGAAGAATTCATCTAGAAACACTTCATTAGCCTTAATCTGTATTTCAAGTCCAGATGAATTTTGCTTCCAGTTTTTTGCTTAAGCCTTTGGCAAGTTCGTTGCCTAAGTCTTTTGTTTTGTCTTTGCCCACTGCTGATGAATTCTCTTTTTACTATTCTCTAATACCTCTATAGGCTTCATCCAGAACCAACTGCTGGCCTTCGCGCTTTTACATACAGTCTGCCTCAAGTTCGTTGCCTAAGTCTTTTGTTTTGAACTTGACATTTCAACTTGTTTGCTGGAATAAAACGCACAAATTTACATTTTACATTCACTTTTTTTATTGTTCTGTTTTGCTTTTTCAATTGTTATGGTTATGAATATAATGAATGATGATGCATGATGATTATGAATGTTTCGTTACGCATTGAAGTTTCTTTATGAATGAACGTATATGTAGATGTTTGTTTTGTTTGATGTTTATTTATATTTGAGTTGTTTTTTTTTTAAGATTTTCTTGTCGTTGTTTTTTTTGTTCTTTTTATTTATATTTTTTTGTTGTTGTTATGCTGTTAATTAATGTGTGTGTCGGAAAATGTTGGAAAATGTTTGCACGCTCGCTGTCTGTGTGACTGTGTTAGTAACTAAATGTATTAACCCACGGCCTGGCTGCGGCCAAGGCACGAAACAGTTGCAGTTTGTAGAGTACCAAAGTTCCCCATAGTATATATGTGTGTTTGTGCGTCTGTGTGTGTGTGTGTTGGTATGGTATGCTTGTATGCGATGTAATGGTGTGTCATGTATGCTGTGGTGATTGTGTTGTGCGTGTGATTTCATTTAGGCAGCTTGTGCCTCTGGCAATGCTTTGATGTCACTGGCAATGGCCGGTTGGGCCTCGGGCAGTGCCAACTCCTGCGCTTGGGGCTCGGCAATGAGAATGGCCTCGGGTTGCTGTGCGGTCTTCGGTAGCGGCTCCTCCTGCAGTGCTTTGGCTAATAGTTGAAGAGAGAGAGAGAGTTCATTAGGGGTTGGTGTTGCTACTTTGAGCGCATGTTCGCCACTTACGTTCCTCCTTGATGGCTTCCTTAATGGATTCCTTAATGGATTCCTTAATGGATTCCTTAATTGATTCCTTAATTTCCTTAAGGGCTTCCTTGGGAATCTCTTCCTTGGGCAGCTCCTCCTTAATGGCATTGCTCTCCTCCAGCTGGCGTGCAGCAATCTCCGCCTTCAATTCGATGGCCTCAGCGGCGGCTGCAGGAATGTTGGCCTGTGCCAGCGGCTCCAATGGTTGCTCCACAGGCTCTGGCAGCTTTTGCTCCTTAAGCAAAGGCTGAGTCTCGGGCAATTCTGCTGCTGGTGCTGGTGCTGCGGCTGCTGAGGCTGCCTCTAAAGCTGCCTCTGGTTTCTGTTCAATGGACTGAATGGGTGCATCGTCAGTTTGAATGCTGCGCGCACGTATGGCAGAGATGGGCCAAGTGTAGACGGGCGTATGGACGACATCGACAACGGGAGTGTGGTACACCTGTGGCAGACTATAGAAATGACGTGCCTCGGTGGCAGCAAGCAATGGCTGCGTATTGGCAGGAGTTTCAATCAGTTCAATCTTCTCGTTCTTTGGCTGCTGCAGTTCCTCCTTTGCAGGGCTGGCCGGGAAGAAGCCAGGGAAGAAACCAGCGCCAGCAGATGCAGCTGCAGCGGCAGCCTCAGTGAACTGTCCAGTCACAACCTGAATATTTTCCTGTGCCTGTTGCTGAATGTTGGCAATGGTTTCAACTTGTTTACCCTCGGCCGCTTGATAGGGACTTCTGGCCCGTCCAGTGCCCACAGCATCGGCCACATTCGGCACCACCGAGGCCGCTGTGCCTGCGGGCACATAAACAATGGTCTCCTCATGATGTGGTCCCGAGACACGCGCCAATGGCGACAAGCCATGCACATAGCGCACTGCTGGCTCTAGGTGCACCTGCGCCTGTGGTGTTACAATCACAATATGCTGGGCTGGCTCCACGACTGGCTGCAGTGGCTTCGCCTGGCTGCCCACAGCCAGCAGGCAGAACAACGCTAGGATGAACATCTTCCTAAAGCAAAGCAAGAGGATGAAAATGGACTTTAAATGTCTACATGTCTAGTTGCAACTTGCGGCAAACTGGTTGCACTGTTGGGCTATTTATAGTTTGTTGGCAGTTGGCTAACCAAAGTCCATTCTAAATTTAACATGATTAATGCAAAAGTGTGTGTGTGTGTGTGTGTATGATGGCCACAGGATGCGCACTATTAACCGGTTTGCTGTTTGATTGGCTCGTGGAAAAATCCACTGTAGCACCACCACTTCTAGTGTACATACCTATTAAGTACTTGCAACTTGCGTCTTGCAACTTGTGGCACTGCAAACTATGATTACAAGCCACTCTTCATGGCCACCTCTTTTGATTGCACTAATAACTGGTTTGTGCCAAACCAAAAAAAAAAAGCAAGAACCTTCTTCTTTGATCATATCTCTGAGGGCATCTCAAAGCGCCCCTCGAACCCAAGTTTACCAGGTTTTACTTCGTCAGGAATTTTCTATAGCTACGCTTTCTTACGCTATATTATTAAGGCATAGTTATGCTATGTAATTTAATGTATACATTTAACTGGCGAGAATTCTTCATGCTGAGAAAATAATTGTATTGCACTTAATTATTATAATATAGTTTTGCCTCAAATAAAAATTATATATATTTAAATAGACTTATCCTAACTTCACTTTGTAATGAGTTTTACGAAGAGATCTGCAATTAATTTCTTTATTCTCAGTTTGAAAATATTTAGAGAATACATAATAAAAACTATTTTCTTTATAAAATGGTAGATAATTCAGAACTAAGCGCTAATAACTTATTTTCCCTATAAGCTTTGCAGGCACTTTTCACTCATTTGAAGCATTATTTTCTTTCAGCTTAAATGTAAATTTGTTGCCTTTACAATTCCCAATAAATGTAAGTTTTTAATAATGAATAAAATGCGTAAGAACTGAGGAAAGTGTATCAATAACTTGTCCTAAAAAGAGCGACTAAAACTAATAATTACAATAATGATATGAAAGATCTTTATTAAAGATTATTCAGATCTAATCAGGACTCTCCTCTACATGGTTTGTATTTACTTTTCTCTGATTTTAAATATAATTTGTAAATTTGTTGCCTTTATAATGTACAAAAACCATGTAGACAAAAGTGGATATAAAACTAATGATTATTATATACTTTGATATATTAGTCAATATTTATGGATAAATAAATCTACTCTTAACTATTTTCACGCACAAGAAAGTGAACTCCTTAGCAAATTTCAAATCAAATGATTTGCCATAGGAATTTTATCTACAGATATTCCAATATATATCAACAATATATGGTACTTAGAAACTTATATATTTAGCGTACACTGAAAGAGCAAATCTTATTTGAGCCAATCAGCAATTTCTCTCAGTGTTAAATTTATTATCACGCTTTAATTTGCAGAATAATATTTAACACTCTATGAAGCATTAAAGTCATTTCGTTTATTATATTTGCTTTCGCTCATTCTGTGAAACTATTACTTAATTATTGCTGTCTAAAATGAACAGAAAAGTTTGAAATGTTAATTAAAAACTATGAACTTTAATGAACGCAGCTAGCAAACTTAAACAACTATTAAATTAATTCAGCAAGTTTACAAAAAAGTAATATATTATTGCTTAATTCTTAAAATAATGTTCCATCTTCTAAAGTTTAGTAAATTCATAATAATTTAAGCTAATAATAAAGAAACTACACGTACAACTTTAATTAGCTATATTAATTTAAGCTTAAACATATTTTACTACAATAAAAACTACACAGCAAACAAATATTATTTTTTTCGGCCTATTTAAACGAGATTAACAACTTAGTTACCTAAAAAATAGTTCTCTAGTTGTTGATTTACAACATCTATAGCTTCTAACTGGTTTCCCTAGCTTTGTGTGGTAAATTAATGAGGTTTAACCTGCAGCTGAGTTATTATTTTCGCTTTTCTATGGCTATAACGATGACCCTACGCCTACTGTGCCAAATTCATGAGCATAACTTTCTAAATGTTCTGCGAAATGTGACCTCAACGCACGAACATGATATGAAGAGATTAGCGATTAGAGATTAGAGAACTTACCTTATGACAGCTGCTACTAGCTGAGTTCTATGCTGAAACGGTGCTCAGTTGCTTTGAGGATTGGAACACTTTCGAAATAAACCGCACTTAAATCCGCAATGTAAAGAAAACTTTTTGAGAATGATCACAAGAGATGCTTAAGGTTGGCACAATTTGTTGTACTAGACAGTGGTTCAGTGGTTCAGTGGTTGTGGTATTAAGCTCTATGGAGTCTTCAGTCTTCAGTCTTCAGTCTTCAGTCTTGACACGGCGACCACTTCAAGGAAACTGGTGGCCAATGCTGACAGCGATGGGCCTTTTATAATGTGCGGATGCCGCGATACTGACCTAGCATAAGAACAAAGAAAGAGAACCAGAAGAACAAGCAAGAACAACAATAACAAGAACTGCAACAGCAACAGCAACAGCTACTAAAGGCAACAACAATGTTGAAAATGTGCAGCTTCCCGCAGGAAAGCAAGGGATGTGCAAAGAGGAAAGGAGAAAGGGAAACAGATAGCCAAACGGAGCACACGCAAAGCAGGCGGCAAATGACCAAAGTTGGCTCTAAGCAAAAGCGACAACAACATGTACTCATACTCATACTCATACTCATACTCACACTCGGTGCATTTACTCGTTTTACACTTGCAGAGGGTTCTGGTTTCAGGCAGCAGATAGCTTGGCATGAGGTACCAGTTACCAGCGGAGCTAACAGCTCCCAGTTACCAGTTACCAGTCACCAGGTTCTTGGCGGCAGATGGTCAACGTAGATGTTCTTGTCTGCAGCTCTACGTGTCTTTGTGCTCTTGCTCTTGGACTTGGTCTTGGTCTTGGTCAAGTTCTGTTCGAAGTTTGTTAAACCTGCATTGTAATAGAAGTCAAGCGCTGCGAGGTAACCACATTGACAGCCACTCACGACCATCCATGGGAGCCCTGGCATTTGGGTTTTGCCAGTGAAACTGGTTCAGGTGCAAATTGAATACATTCTGCATGCAGTTTCTGCCCCTCCCCCTCTGCACAACACACACACTAACACACACAAACACAAGCATACCATCCCCAGTCATCGAGCTAGATTTATTTTTATGTTGCCTGCACCGCCTGCTGCGGCGGAAAAGATTAATCAAGATTTGCACATGCTTGCGCACTTATATCTTATGCCATCGTCTTCTGCGTCTTCTCGATATTTTCCATTCTTTTTATAGAATTTATTTCGTTATAAAATATAATCACAGCTTGCAGCTATTAGATATGCAATCGCCCTCCTCCTGCGCCTGCTGGCAGGCTATACAAATTTAATAAATGCCATCGGAAATAAACACCACACCACTGCACCGCAGCACCACAGCAGGTTCAATGGCCGCCATTTCCTTTGCTTTTAACTGCAAGATAGTGTGAAACGTTTTGCTGCAATTAAATTTGTTAATTGCCAAATTGAACGCCATCTATATTTCGTTACCAGGGCTGCTCACTTTATAGCTTTCCAGGACTCCACACACACATTCCATACCCCACAAATATCAAATAATCTGGCCACTTCGTTTCCTTGAACATAATCGATAGCAAATCGTTATCGATTGCAAGCTCTACCAGTAGTGCGCATATTTATTGTAATTAAAAGTGTCGTGTGTGATTTTATGAGTTATATAAATTTTATTGGCAAACTGTTGGATACATAAATTGATGGAATGTTTACGGCGTCTGCTGAGCGCTCATCTCCCTCTCTACTCGTAGTGCAGACGTCGCTTGGGCGCTGCCCTTATGATGGGTCTCTTCGCCTGCACAGGCTTCGATCTGGCGGCGTATTCTTCGGCAATGGCTGTGCGCCATTTCTCTACCAAAGAGTCGGCTGCCCCACCGCGCAGTGGTGTCTCGCGTGTGTGTGGATAACTGGCCATGGCCAGTGGCACATCATTGTAATCGTAATCATCGCTGCTGAGGCGATCTCCAGCGGAATTGGGCGTCTTGATGACGAGCTGATTGCGTGATGGCAATGTGATGCTAAATGCAGCTGCTTCCTCGGGTGAAACGCCAGCTATAGCTGTGGCCTTGGGTGAAGCCACCGCCAGGCCATTACGGCCGGAAAGCGCAACCGCATGCGGCTTGGAGGAGGCCACGCCGCCCTCGCCAGCTATGGAGAGACCTAAAGGTGAGTGAAGAAAGACAATAAGATTACTACTGTAAGAACTAGGGTTCCCTATAAGCCACACTCACCCACTGGCTTGGCTTCGGCCACAGCGGCATCCTTTTTGGGTGCCATCACAGCGACGCTATCGTTGACATCCTCGTAGGGATCCTCGCTGTTGGGCGGCAAGAACTCTTCCGGGGTTAACTGCTGCTCGGTCACCTCGTCCAGCTTCTGTTCGTCAATCTTCTGATCGGCTGGGTTGTTGGCTTCCAGACCCAAGTTCGATGGTTGCTTTTGCGGTGTTCCAAAGAGTTCCGGCTGCAAGAGCACGCTAAAGTCCTTGATTTGACCGGTCTGCTGTAGAAGCGCCAGTGCAGTGGCTGCTTGTCCCAACTCCAGCAGACTGTTGGCATAGATCTTGTTGTCCTCCTCGCTGAATGAACCCTTTCGCTTGGCCAACTCCTGTATGGCCACCAGGCGGGCTGCTGCCTCTTGAATCCTATTGAAATTGCTGCCGCTGGCCGAGATTGAGGTGCTGCCACTGCCGCTGCCATCGGCTACAGCTGAGATGCTGGCCGCTGAGATGGTGATGGTATCATCCGAGTCCCGAGGCAGTCCACGCATTTGTGGCACTTCTGCCTGCTGGGGACGCAGCTGCAGCAGTTGTCCACTCCAGCCGCCGTAGTAGGGTAGTTGCTCCTCGAAGATTAGCGGACCTGACCTGTGTCTATAGTGGGTTGCAGGGTTCAAAGAGTTGGTTATAGTGCTATGTGAATGGGATTCGGCATTTGCCTGTACAATTGTGAAACTGTGCGTGGTATATAGACAAAGCATGGGATGGCATAAGAGTACACAACTTCTACAGAGGATTAGGAAGCGATAGCCGGATAGTTTGCTACAAAACTTTATTTACAACTATACATGACACTTGGTTTGGGCCTCTGTACTTAACATAGGAACACATTGATCTCTACACTACAAAGCTACTTAGCTGGCGGAGGCGTCTCCAGTTTCAGTTGAACAAGTCCAGCTCCAAGTCGGCGGCTGCATGTGCCTTGCCACCAACGCCTGCAATAGCCACCGACTCGGGATTGAAGTACACATTGGTGGGCACACCCTTCTTGAGCAATGCCCTCGAAATGGGCGTCGATATGGCGGTGCCACCATTACCAACCACAGCCTTGGAGTGTGGCTCCAGTATCAGCGCCGCCTGTTTGCGTGCTTGTATGGCCTTGGCCTGCGCCGGTCTGTAGGGCAGAAAGAAGGTGCCAAACGGTATCTGCGGAAAGTTATTTGAGCTGCTACTGGTGCGTCCAGTGGCCTCCACTTTGACGGGCGTACGCAGCTTGCTGCTGACCTTGTGCTGCTTGGCGGCAGTTGGCTGCTTCAACTGAGCACTGCTTGCGATTTGACTGCTGGAGAGCACATGTCTGCCAGGCACGGCCACAATCTCTTCAATTACATAATTTGAATTAATGCGGTTAACGGCAGCGCGTAATCTCTTATCGCTTTTCAGATCGCCAGCGGTTTGTGTCTTTGATTGCAGCTTTTGCAATGTTTCTATTGTATCGACTTCTTCTTGTTCAGCAGATTCCACATCTTCCACTTCAGCAACGGTTGTGGGCTTTGCTGTGCTGGTTGTTGTACTGGGCGTTGTTGCTGCGGTGTGTGCAACAGATGGCGCCACATAAGCGAGTGGTAGACTGTAGGCAGCGTAATATGGTGAATTAAACAGCAAGAGGTTGCCTTGTGCTGTGGATTGCAAAGCGCCATATGGCTGCAGAGCTTGTGGAACGTGTTTAGCTTCAGGCTCACTGGCTGCTGTAAGTTTCTCTGGTTGCGGCTGTGTGGCAAAGTAGGCGCCATAGGGTGTTACAATTTTAGGAGCTTCCTTGTCTGTTTCAGCCACTTGCTTCTCTGTTGCATGAACAGGCTGTGCATAGTTCACAAACGGCTGTAGTGGACTGCGGAGCGGCCAAGTCTCAAAGCTTGTGGTTTGCCAGTACGTGCTCGCACTTGGTAAGGTTGTATTAAGGATAATTGTGTGGAGGAGATAGGAGATGCCATAGGAGAAGTGAGAGAGTTAAGGATAGTAGTTAGTGTTGTCATATTTACAGCTCAAGTATTGGAATATAATTGTTAAGCTTAAGATAGATAAGTGCATGCAAGGCGTTTGTGTTAACTAGGATTAACATGCGAACACTACAATACAGATGGAATACAGATGAAGGCAATGCACAAATTACAAATACAAACATTTATTAGCAATACTTAGGCGCTATACAAAAATACTAACAGTCATTAGGTGTAAAATTAAACATAGCAAGCTACAGCCCTGTTTCTTAACTGTCTGGCAACGCCCGCAGATCGATTAGGATCCGCTCTTAGGATCCACAGCGTAGCCAATAAATTCACAATTCAATTGCAACTAGTTAAATAACACCGGGAAAACCGAAACTTAAGCCTCAAAGTCCTGCTCCACATCCTCCGCCGGCTCCTCCTCATTGCCCGTGGGCGGGGCATAGTATACAGTGGGGCCAGTCGCCACCACTTTACCCTCACGTGGAAAACTCCTTGCCTCCACATCTGTGCGCTGCAGTGCATCCTTAAGATCCACCTCGGCGGGTATGGAAATCACCTTAGCACCAGGACCAGCTATGGTCAGACTACGTGGATGGGTCAAGGCATAGCCACCAGGTCCCACAATCGCTGTGCCGCCGCTGCCCGCCGTTGCCACGCCGCCAGGTCCCGCAATGGCAATACCCCCCTTGCGCACCTTCAAGCGCTGTATGATGATGCCACCCTCCCGCAGCGCCTGCTTCTGTGTGCCCTGATGGGCGGTGGCCACTGTGCCAATGGTGTGCATCATCTGCGCTTTGTGGGCAAACAGATGCTTCTCTGCGGCGACACTGCTGTCTTGCTCCGCGGCTGTGTTCTCAACGGTATCATTGTCACTGCCATCCCCGCCACCTTCCTGCTCATCCTCCCACTTGTAGTCGTCCAGTATTTCCATTGTGGAATCGCTAGTCGGCTTGGCAGACTGCAAAATGACACCAGGAGCAGCAGCGACATCCGTTGAGGCTGGCATTGCGGCAAGCGGGGTGCGGAAGGGCAACTTGAATATGTTCTGAAAAGCATTCTTAATGGCCGTTGAGGTTTGGTTCTGCATCTCTGCAAGATTCACGCTGGGCACACGGAATCCCGTCAGGCGATTGCGATTGGGCAACAGTCCGCCAGCCGGTGGCAATGTGGAGCTGCTGTGGGCAGGTGCAGAGGTGACCTTAATGCTGGGCGAACTGGTTGATGGGTTGAGCGCAGGCAGCGTTTGTTCCCCTTCCTTGGCTGAGGCACGCAATGGTTTGGTGGTGCTGCCCACGTTGATTCGCTTGCGATTGTTGGCCTCTTGTACAACGCTGACGGGAATTCGTTGTGGTTGTGGCTTTGACGAATGCTTCTCACGCGAATCTAAACGAGATTCTTTATTGTGGACAATCGCGGGTGCTTTGGTGGTGCCAGTTGTTGTCGTTGTGGTGGTGGTGGTGGTGGCGGTGCCACGTTTCAGTGTGCCATCCTCGTTGAAGGCCAACTCTCTGGGCAGAAAGAACAAGTGGTATTTGGGCGTGCTCTTGCCCTCTTTCTTCGCCTTCTTTGCCTTGCCATAGAAGCTATCCACATCGCCAATGATCTTGTAGCCCTTGATGCGATACTCCTCGGGTGCATGCTCCCGCAAATACTGCTCCTTGTTCTGCTTATAGAGATGCACGGGTATGACAAAGTGGGCAGGCAACTGCTGTGCCTCCTGAGCGTTGCTCGGCTGTGGCAATTGCACCTGATTGGGTCGGAAATAGAGCTGTTCACTGGATGCACTTGCGCGTGGCTTCTCGCCAAAGGCATTCCTCGTTAGCTTAACGGCACGTATCGAGGGCTCCAACAGTGTCTGACCCATGCTGCCAGAGAAATGATGCTGCTGGGCATGGAAGGGCGACTGTGGCGGCTTGGGGAATAGATATTGACTGGAGTCAAGTATGGGCGGCAGCTTTGGCTGTTCCGGCTTCTTCTTCACATAGCCAAACGCCTCGTTCACCTTGGCAATCTGGTCGAGTATGCGCTGTGCCTCATCCGCATTGCCGGATTGTGGAGGCGCCACATTTGGATCAAACTCCTCGGGAAATTTGATCAGCCTTTGCTTTAGTATTCTGCAAACGAAATTTAGGTTTGTTTTTGGTCTCTTGGCATTGGTATGATTAGTAAACTAATGCAATATGTATTAGGAGTTCTAACTAAATGAGCGAGTGAGCGACAGACACAGAAATAGAGTAAGAGAGAGATAGAGAGAGAGAGAGATAGTGAGAGACTTAGTCACAGGTTATTCATGTTTATTTTAGTCACAATTCTAAGCGCGTGCTGCAAACTTCTACGAGGGCGAGCATAAGAATGACACACAGTCACAACTCAAGGCAATGCAAGGTGAGGCAAGGCAAGGCAAGGCAAGGCGGGGTTTTTCTGGTTAATAAAATGGCTTAAAGTGGGCAGCTACTTACTCAATGCCTTGTGCGTTTTGGCCCGCGGCGCAAGAGGCCAGCAAAAGTGCCGAGAGCTGCAAGGGAAATCGAGAAAAGAGTTTATTGTAATTAAAATTTAATATTATTAATTAATATAATTACTTAATAATTAAATAATAAATATTTACATTTATATTTGTATTTTGTTTTAATTTCTTATCTCTTAGCAAATTAAACAAATATTATATTTTGTATATTATATTATAAATTAAGTTTGTTTCTTATTTTACTTATTTTCATTGCCTACTTTTTCTTATTTGGACTTCTTATGTATATAATATTATTACTTAATTAATTAATTAGGTATTTATTACTAAACTTATTCCTTTTTTTATGTTTTTTTCTTTTTTAATTTATAATAATAATTATAATCATAATATAATAATTTTTTGTATTTAAGTAAATTTATTTTGCTTCTTATAATAATAGCTATATTCTTATAATATATTCTTATAACTTTAATTACTTTAATTCTGTGTATTTTCTTTCCTTTTCTATGTTTTTTATGTTTTTTTTTATTAGTTTTAAATTATATAATTTATTTTCTATGTCATTCAATAGTTTTCCATTTATTATACTTATATTCTTATATTCATTTTATTATTTTGTCTGCCTTTCCACTCAATATATTATTTAATAAATATTTGTTGTTTTACCTACTTATTTTCTTTTTATACCCTGTACAGAAATATATTAGCTTTGAGCAAAAAGTGTGTAAAAGGCAGTAGAAGGCGTGACAGACCTTATAAAGTATATGATAGTATGATATAGTATGAGCTTGAGCTTTCCCCTTTCTTAAGCGGACTAATGCAACTCCGTTATATACCCCTTTTATTAGCATTTAATATTTTCACTAGAGTGTATTAAATTTCATTTAAAAATATTAATTAATTGAGTTAACTGAAAGATGTCGAAGATTCAATAAATTAGAGAAGCGCGCATGATGCCAAGGTCTAAGAATGCGGTCAAGCGCCAAATTGAAAGCGTTTCTCTCAACTCGTCTTAACGGCATTTGCATAATGTGAGCTGAAAAGTGAGAGCCAAGCCCATTTGCGACAAGTACTTGAGCAGCTTTTCAGTTCAACGCATCAGTGTGGTATAGAACGAGAATCCGAATCCATAACGAAAATCAAAGCAAGCGAAACTCGAATCAAATATTTGCTCAGTTTCTTTTTGCAAAATCAATATTGACGCAACAATAAAATGTGGCAACGACATGTGGCTGTGGGGCCTGTTAGCCTGAACCGTTATGCCTGGCACCCGCTAAAACAGCCTCCACAAAAAGACAAAAAAAAACTCGCCCATCTATCAAAGCTGGTAATGTCACCGAGCTGTTAACGGGTGTCATTGACCCTGTCATAAGCTGAAACTCTTAAGCGTTCTTCCGCCTAAGCTGAGCTCTCAGAGCAGCTGTAAGATGCTTGCTGTTGCTGTTGTTGTTGTATTTGCAAGTCGCCTTGCATTCAGTTTCCAAAACGATGTATTTCCCTTAGCTTTCTTTTGTCTACATAATTTATGATACATATTATTATTTGACTGGGCGTGTGTGTGTGTGTGTGTGTGTGTTTCAGCCAATAAGTAAACTGGGTTAATGTTACCAAATGCAAAGTTCAAGTTTCAACAGAGAAAATCTACACAAAATGCAAATGAATCAGAATAGACTGCACCACTGCTGTGTGTGTGTGTGTGCGTGTGTGTGTAACATGTCTATTAAATTACGATTGATGATGCTACGGTTTATTGATTTATCATTTGTAATTCAATTTGTTAAACGTTTTTCTATCTAGAAATTATCTTAAAGCTAGACAAAGTATTTGATTGTTGGGCTACTTTTCTCAAGTTCTTCTGATAACTTTATTGAACTGCTATTAATCATGGGCTAGAATTGTGTAGCCTACGCATGATTTTACTACGTTTGCAGCATATTAATTTTCCCACAATGAAGTCATCATAATTAAGCATTTTTTGTACCTTTTTATTTTGGGCTTTTCATACGAATTTGTTCGTTTGTGGCAAACGGACGCTGACGCACTTGTGCTTTTAAGGGCGTGTGCGGAGCGCAAGGAGCATGAATAATGCAAAACAGTATTCCATACTTTTCACTTTTCAATATCATCACGTTTGCATATGACAATTAATATATTCTTATTTATCTAGTATTTTAAATGCCAAATTGTTGATCCGCTTTTTGTGTTTTTGTTAACAATTTTTAAATTGATTTCTGATTATAAAACATTTACATATGGCCAGCACAGAAACTGGCTAAAAGCCAGAACCAGAAACAGAAACAGAAGCCGAAGCCAAAGCAGAAGCAGAACTTTACGCAGTGAAAGTTCAGTGTGGGCAAAAATAAAAAATAATAAAAATATACGAAAGACTTAAGGCACGAACTTGCGCCAGTTAATGCCTTAAATGCGAAAGACTGAAGGCACGAACTTGCGCCAGTTAATGAGTTCAACAGCTAACTGACAACGCCAGCAATAAATGATTAATTGCGGTCACATCATTCACTGTTTAACTAGTTTCATTTGAGTTTCACATTAAAAATATAATAAATTATTAACTTTTTTCTTATACTTACAATTAAGAGACGCATTGTCTTCCTTTTTTTTATTAATGCTGCAATTGCTACGTTTGTCCTTCGTTAATATCCTTGAACTGCAAACGAGTCGTGTTATCACCACAATCCTGTCGTATTTATACAAATTAAAAGTTAATTATCTGTTTTTTGTTTCTTTCAACTTTTCTTTAAATGTTTCACAGCGCACAGCAATAAGAACAACAACAACAACAAGAACAACAACAGCACGACAAGCAGAGCACGCGATTGAGCTGCAAAAGCAGGAGCTGACAGACACTTGACGCACCTTTTTCTTTGTCTTATCTGTAAGAACCCAACCAGGCAACGACTGAAGATGAACTGATTCGTGGTCGTGGCGAACGCGTTGGCTTTATAACATTTCCATTAGCCGGGCAAAAGTGGCAAGCACAGCAAAGAAATGCTCAACCTGACACACGACAGTTGTAAAAGAGAAAGACAGCGAAACGGCGACACGGCGAGAGAGCGAGAGAGAGAGAAGGTAAGAGAGAACTTGACTACTTGCTTACTTATTTAAGAGAAACTCTATTTGTAATTGTACTGGGGCACGTACACTTGCGCCTTGACTGGCCGCTTATCACTTGTCGCCCATCTGTTATACTTAACGTGCTCTTGTTTTGGCCAACATTGACAAGCAGGCATCAGTTGACTGATTAAAATCATGTCTCTATTAGATGAGCCCCGTCTTAGGCACGTTTTTTTTGCACACACTCTTGGGAACCGCTCAAAGCGTTAACAGTGTTTCCCCTGCGTCGCAGTGTTTCCCCGCCCGCACATTGATTAATTAATTGAAAGTTTATTGGCAGCAATTGGAGTGTTTGTGCAGAACGAAAGACTTAAGACACGAACGTGCGTGTGGGTAGCAAATCAAACAAGACGAACTGCCGTCTATAACAAGTTAGAACCGCAAATTGGCTGTTGACGTTGGGCCAAAACGAATGCTGATTGAAGCCAGACATAAGCCACAATAAAAATAAAAGACTTAAGACACGAACGCAACTGACAAAACTCTGCCCAGCAACGTAATTGAATGAATAGTGTCAAGCATAAAACAATAAATGGAAAATGATATTTAAATTTAGCCTACTTTATAGCGAGAACTCGTTAGAAAGTCTGTCCTTAATCTGTATGTCTGAAGCGCTAAGTTCTCAGGTTACGCAGCGAAAGTTTGTGTCCTCAGTCATTTGTTTGTTGAAGTACTCAAGTGAAGCTCAAGTTCTTTAGAGGCGTTAACCGAGTTGTTGCTTATTTATAGCTACTGTGCTTAAGCATCAACTACGTAATTGTGCTGCAAACAAACATATTACAGCTCTTTAGGTTTTGCGCATGCGAAACAGACAATCAATAAGATTACCCTTAAGATTTATGGTTTCAATTGGCCCCCTGCTGCCGCTAGGCGTTGTGTTGCATATCAAGTGTAGCGCTGAAATTCCACACAGAGCTGAGGCACACTTTGAATGGCATTAATTGAAAGTCGACAAATCGATGGAACAACAAACACAACAACCAAGCAAGCAAGTAGAGAAGGCACGCCTCGTTGGCCCAAGAGTTCAGTTGCAGAAGCGTCAACCTTGAAACCTATTTTTATTTTATATATAAACAACAAGAACAACAACAAGCACATAAGGAACTGGGGCTGACTTTTGGTGGCGCGGCGCTCGTCAATGCCTTGTGACCTTCACTGAGTGCAACATCAGGAACATCAACAGTCAACAGACTGAAAACCGTTGCTTAAGTCACATAACTGGATCTATTTCCCTCTCTCTCTCAGCTCTTAGCTGTGCCTACTTTACTCCTTCTCCCTCTCCCTCTCTCTCTCTGTCTCTTTGACATTGTATTGTTCTTCTTGCTGCTTAATACAAGTTATTTGCGGTTAATGCCAGGGCATTACTTATGCAATTATGCCAACCCAATTATGCAGCTGCCTATCTTCTGATTCCCAGTCATGAGACTTAGACAAATATGCAATTCTCTGGGCTATTCTCAGCCTGTTTGCGCCTGAGAATGAGCCTAAAATGCATTCAATTTGTGTCAAATTCTATGTATGCTGTGTTTGTTATGACATTTCTAAGCTAAAATTACTTTTGATGAAAAGAAACTCAAGCGTTGTGGAACTGCTACAAATATTTAACTAAGTTTATTGTTTGAGAATAAGTTACTAATGAATGAAATTGTTGTTTCTTTTAATTGGTATTTAATATGCTTTTAATGGAGCAGAGACTACTATAACTTCTAGGCATTCTTTTCAACTTGAAGACCTTTTAAAAAGTTACTTCTTTTAACAGAGAAGTTGTCTTTCATAAACACTTCTGATGCAGCTAAAATTTATACAAATTCTCTCATATATTCAAAGTAACTTTAGATCTGAACTTTCCTCTAAAACTGAAGCTTTCAGCCATAAATAGTTTACAACATTTATCGCTCTACTTGAACTGAAAGACAACTTTTATTAGAGTTTGTTCTGTTTTTTCTTTTTTTAACTTTATACGAAGTGAGTCGCAAAGAAAGTTGTCAACTTGTTTTTAAAATGAAATGTAGACAGCTTCTAAAGTGATTTTAATTGCCTACAATTTAATTACAAAGAGTGAAACCTTGTTTTATTGCCCGCTCAGCCCAATGATTGCGGCAATCATTTGGATTATTATGAATTTTGTTGACAACATTAAAATATTGTTTATAATGTTTGGATTTTTGGGCTTTTCTATAGTTTCTGTTGTTGTAGTTGTAGTTGTTGTTGCAGTTGTTGTTATTATTATTTACGTTTTGGCACATTTACTTATTTAGGCCACGTGAGTGTTGCCAAGGCTTTTGCAGCTCGTACCGTTCAACCGATATCAACAAAATTATTTGGCAAGTACGCGCACGCAGCGCACATTTCAAATTTTAAACGCGCGCCCTCGCAACCAACAACAACAACAAACAACAACAACTACTACTACAACAACTACTACAACAAATTGAAGTTGTCGCCTCCATTTGGACTCGAATGCACCTGCCCAACAGCATAACAAAAAGTTCATTTGCTCATTTGGTAAATTGTCACTGTTGTTGCTTTAATTCAGTTCCCAAAAAAAAAAAAACAAATTCCATCAAATGTTCCGCAAATCAATTAGGCATTATAAAATGCATAAATCGTTCATATTATTGGGCCAAAGCACGCGCCACACTTATTCCAATGGCTTATACCATTTGCTCAAAATTAGATTTATGTGGTAATCCTGCTTATGAATGCTCTTCCGATTCACTTAACTTGGCCAACAAACTCCAACGATTTCCTTGAACATTTGCATTTGAGCATTTTAGCCCGGCCCTGGCTTTGCTTCTGTTAACTTCCCTTCTGCATGTTGAAGTCTTTTCAAGCATTTTTTATATTTTTCTTTTACATATCTTGAATAAAATTCGGGTTTATGATGAAAATTGTTTATTATGTTACGTAAATTTAATTGTTAATACCATTTCAATTAAGAAACAATTGCACTAACTGTTTCTAGAGACATTTTCCTTAAAATTGCACAGTTTGCAATATATATTTGAAACTTATGCCGTTTCTACTATTTTTAATACTTTTTCTAAACTTGCAACAGTCATAAATTACTGAAAACGATTTCAATAAAAAAATTCCCTTGGATTTGGGTGTATGCCACCTTAATTAATTATAATAGCTCGAAATTAATGATTTCTCCTGCTTATTCCTCGCAATTTATCGATATTTTTAAGAAACTCTTCGTTACTTGAAACTTTTCAAGCTCTGCTTGCTTTCATTTTCAGTAAAGAAGTTACTTTAGCTGTAGTTAGACTTCAACTTCGATTTGCAATCAATTTATCAAACAATCAATTTATCGTTATTCATAGGAAGTTCATTCCGAAACGTTTGTTTTCCAGTTAAGAATTTACTTTAGCTGTAGTTAGACTTCGTCTTCAATTTGTAATCAAAGTTAATCGATTTACTGCTCAGCTCTTTCCATTTAATTTATCGATATTCTTAAGGAGTTCATTACTAAAATATACAAGAAAGCTGCTGAGAGCGCTTACCTTAGCACTGGTTAGTTAGGCACTTCTAATAACTTTACACTTCAAATAGAAACACACAAAAGCTCACAAACAAATGCTGAATTGTATCGATTTTATTCGCTCAACATATCGATAACTACTGCTCATCGTGTGTTGGCTTTGCCAAGTTGCCGCCCATGACAACGAACCCAATGCCCGCACCCGCCTTGTAGCTCAACTCATGATAGCCAGCAGCATCATAGTAGGAATACTTGCCCAGCACATGCCCGGCTGCATCCGTGTGCTGAGTGTGCGTCATGTGCGGCGTATGCAGGTTGATGTTGTAGCTGGGTTCAGCGGTGGCAAGCGGAGCACTGCTGCGAGTCTGTTGTGGCTGTGTCCAGCCCCACTGCTGACTGTGGGCATGGGAACTGCGAGTGGTGGCGCCGCCTCCTGTGGTGTAGGGCCAATGCTGAGGGACTTCGTAGTTGGGCGAGAGCTGCTGTGCGGCAGCGAGGGTATCAGTGTTGTACTCGTAGTGCTGACCATTGAACTCCATGTAGACACGTGCGGCAGGCAAAAGTTGCAAGCAGCAGGCGAGGCAAAGCAGCAACTGCAACTGCAACTTGTGGCAGCAACTCATTTTGGCAGACTGGAGCGACAGTTTCTCACGTTTTCAGTTTTATAGCTGAGATGCAACCACAGTCAATGCTGCCACTTGCAACGTATCAAATAACCGTTAGCTGTTGTCTTGTTAATACATGCACACATGTATTTGGCATAAATACTGTTACAATTGGACATGGTTTAACCGCAGCTTAACCTCCTTGTGAATCGACTTACAACTAGACGCTTATGGACTACAACTACTGTCTAGGAAAAAGCGAGAGGTGGACTTGGGGGTGGGTGTGGGTGTGGCAGGGAAGTGTGTTAGATTCTAGTGCTCTCTGCTCGCACTCAACTCGGCTATCTCATCCTGACGCAGTGCCTCCGATGGCGACAGATTGACACGCCCGCCCAGCGGCACCAGATCGATGTTCTGCACGTGGGCGCGCACACTTTGACCCGGCGGCAAGCCGACATACCATTTGCCCACATTCTTGATCACCGTCGAGTCGCGATGCCGTTGCACCCACTCGCGATCCCGGTCGATCTCCAGTATGCGATGATTGGCCGTCACCAGCGGTGGCAGCGAGCTGCCCACATCGTCATCATTTAGATCGTAGTTATCGCCTGGACCGCTTGCGGAAGTGGCGGAGCTGCCCGCTGGTGGCAGATAGCCGCTCTCTGAGGAGGAGCCACCCTTAAATCTATTGCGATTCCTTGTGCCGCTGACATTGGGTCCAATGCGGCTTCTACTGCCGGAGGAGCCGCCGCCGCCTACAATTCCTGTTGCTCCCCTGCTACCTCCGCTTGCTCCGTCTCCTCTTCCGCCTGTTACTTCTATTCCGCCCGCTCCACCTCTCACTCCTGCTCTTTCTCTGCCTCCTGATCCTCCCCTTCCTCCTCCTCCCACTGCCCCTCCTCTTCCTCCTCCTCCTCCACCTCCTGTCCCATCATATTTTGTGCTGCCCCGCTGTCCACTGCCTGCCACATAACCGCGTCGATCTTCTTTGCCCCTTGAGGTGCTGGCACTGCCACCTGAGCTGGTCTCAAATTCAATATCATCCGGCTGCTCCACTCCAGCAATATCTTCTCCGTCTGCCCCATTAACACCACCACCAGCTTCCCCATCCCGGCCGCCGCCAGCTGGCTTCAAGTAAGCCGTGCCACCGCTACCAACTCTGCCCCTGCCTCCGGCTGTCGCAGCACCCGCACCACTGGGCCCAGAGCCTACACCACTGCTGGCACTGCCACTGCCACCGCTTCCACTTCCGCTGCCGCTGCCGCTGCCACCACCCAAACCACCCGCTGCGCCTCTGCCGAAATCATTTGCCAAACGGAAATCCGTATCTCCCAGTCGAAAATCTGCCACGGAAGGATTAATGTGGGTGCCTGGACCCACGCGATTGTGCACCACCCGATAGCCAATGCCAGCGCCTGCAATGTACTCCACCGTGCGTTGCACGCCCTTGTCATCCAGGAAGGAGTAAGTGCCTCGCACAAGGCCATCGGAGGCGCGACTCTCGGCGCGCCGATGATCGGGACCAGCTGCAATGAGCTTGTAGCTGCCACCAGGACCACGCTGCACAGACATCTTGCCACGCGTCTTGGGATGCGCCTTATACAGTGGACTAGAGTAGCCCACAATGGCGGGATTATCCGGCACAGCATTGGAGATCTCAAACCCTGTGCCAGCGCCAGCGGCATAACGCACGCTATGCCGTTCCCCCACATCATCCACATAGGAGTAGAGACCTGTATGGGGCCGAGTTGATGAGTAGAAACTAAGGGAACTGTTGTGTAGAACTTACCTCTTATTCTATTGCTGGCATCATTCTCCTCGCTGCGTGATTGATCCGGCGTGCGAAAGCTGAAGCTGTAGGAGGGATCATCATAGGGATCGGCAAGTGGATCATCGGGACTGCCACGTGGTAGCACAGGATACTGCGCCAAATCCATTTTGCGATGTATCTTTGGGCCATTCACGCGAAAGCTGTGAAACAGTTAAGAGAGAGAGAGAGAGGGAGAGAGGGAGAGAGAAGGAGAGAGAGAGAGGAAGAGGGAGTGACAACAATTAGCTGTTCAGTCGTCTAATTGCAATGGGAAAAGTTCTACGAATGGGGTAACTCCCTCCGGATATAGTTGACTGCTAATATCGCTCGCTGACAATTCTAATGTTATCTGATGATCTCGCGCGTCATTGTCGCAATTGAAGTAGTACCCCCCACCCCCCTCGTTCTATCTGCCTCTATCTCTTTCCCTCTCGCTCCTACTCGCACTGCCATTCAATTTGAAGTTACTTTTTGTTTATCAAATGCTGTGCATCTTAATGAATTTTCCTCTACTACACTTACACACAATTTGTTAACAGCTTTTTGGGTTTTCCCAACTACCGGAGATTGCAAAAAACAACAAACATTCGAAATTGAAAAATCGAAACGCGAAAAACCGAAGCAGCAACAATCGCAGTTACAAGCAACGACAACAACAGCAACAACACTGCTGTTCCCTCCCTCTACCTTACTTCCTCTCTTTGCTTCTTCTTCACTCCACTCATGTGTTAGAACCGTCTACACTTCAAACTTTGACTGTGAGCCACGCTTCAGTGGTGCTCTGGGCACTTTGGCGCCCGGGGCCTGTCGTACCGCTGATATATGAGCTCGCCGGAAGACGAACCGAACAGATAACTCACTTAGCTACCGCACTTTGCTCAACTGGCCACAACTGGCACTGCTGCTGCGTTGTAGTATACCCTGTAAACACTAAAGAGTCACGCATTTACTTGCTTAAAGTAAAATATTCGCAAGCTTGCCTCTATATCTTTATTCTAGGGTATCTGTTAGTCAATAACACCCCACTCCTTTGCACAGACAACTTCCCCAGACATATTTAGCCAACTAGCCACAACTAGCTTTGTTTTGGCGGCCTATGCATAGCATATACCCTGTAAATGTTAACAGTGACTGCAGGAGTAGAGTAGTTACTTAAGTAAATGTGTGTAACAAAACAAAGGGAAGCTTTTCCAATCACATTTATGATTAAACTTAAGCTAATGTTGGCTGCCTATGCTCTAGGGTATCTAATAGTACATCAAATTCTCCATTTCTACTTATACAATACCCTAGTAAAGTGAGGTTTTACTCAGCTAGTCAAATATTTTGTTTTTAGAAGTTCTCTGCTAGCCTTACATACCCTGTAACTTTTGTGTGCAACTGTAGAGGGTGTAATGAACTTAAACAAATGTGTGTCACAGGGAAAAGAGAGGCAACTCTAGGCATATGCTTAATCAAAGCTAAAATAATTTGCATCTTCTATTTCTATTTCTAGGGTATCTATTAGTCGAGCACTTTATTAATTTATACAGCTCATTTACTTAAATACTACACTATGCTTAACTAGCTAAATATTTGCCATATCGACAACATCATTTGGCTTCGAATACCCTGTAACCATAGAAAGTATGGGTATAGTGAACTTAAGCCAATGTACGTAACACGCAGCGCGAGTCACTGACACCTATATAGTCTATATATGCTTGGTAAGAGTTAAAATGTGTGTGCCTTGTTTGATTTCATAGCCTAGGGTATGTTCCAGTCGAGCACACTCAGCTTGTCAATGCAGACAACTCACTTAGCTACCTCACTTTACGCAGTTAGCCTCATCTTATTCTTTTGCGTCGTCTTCTTGTTGTACTATACCCTGTAAACTCGAAAAGTGCGTGAAGGGGTATACCAGACTAAAGCAAAGTTAAGTAAAAGGGAGATGGAGCTTCCATATAACATATAAATATACACTTATAGAGTTTAGCTGTGTATTCTCTTACTTAAGTTCGATTTTCTAGGGTAACTGCTAGTCGAATCCCTCGTTAGTTTGCCCCAAAACGTATTTCATTCCTTTTGGCATTACTTACCCACGTGGTCCGGCTGTATAAACGGTCTCTTCGATTTGGCCGCTCGCTGGACTACGCGAACCATAACGACCTCGCACCACGTTGTCTGGAGTTCCCGAGGCGCTATGATAGAAGCCACCAATGTCATCATTTGCATGTCTATCCAAAGTATCCGAAATGTAATTGCGTGTTGCCCATGCGTGGCAGTGAGTGAAAGAAAGACACACACACACACACACACAGACACACATACAAAAAATAGAAACAGTTACTCAGCGAATGACAGCGAATGGGGGAAATAATAGAAGGGGGGCAAGGGGATGGTTAGCGGGTAGATGTGTGAGATGCTCCACACGGCGCATACGTTGTGCTTGCAAAACGGCGTTAAAAAGGTGTTAACAACGCCGAAGGAGACGGAGCGTGATGCAAGGTGTAAAACATAGTTGATTAAATGATTTGTTAATTTTTTCTTAAACAAACAAAAAAAATGAAAATAATTTAAGTTGTTTATTGTTAACAACTCAAGTGTGTAACTTATAGACTTGAAGAAGCTCATTCTTTCAAGTGAATCATAAAATTTAGCAGTTAAACTGTTTTGTCGCTTAAGCATAGGATTAAGCTTCTCAAAACAAAGAATATATTTGCAATAGCAACTTTAGAAAAGCTGCGTTAAAAGCTTTCATAAATAAGCTGCTTTAAAAGTAACTTTAATAATTAATAAATAATTAATTAATCTTTTAATTAATTTAGATGAGAAGCTTTGAAGCTCATGTTAAAGCTGCGTTAAAAGCTTTCATAAATAAGCAGCTTTACAAGTCAATTTAATCATTAATTATGAGAAGCTTTTATAATTAATTTAGATGAGAATCTTTGAAGTTCCTGTTAAGGTTGAGCACAAAAATTAAATGCAAGCTTTCTCTCTGCTAAAGTACATGATATTCCAAGTACATTTAATGGATTAAGCTTACGCTTACAGCTGAATGTTTGCTGCTTAAGCTAAAGCTATGTCATTTGCAGTTTATGCAGCTTATTTCACTGAGCGTTGTTGGCTTTATTGTACTAAATCATTAAACTGAGATTAATGTTTGTTTAATGTCAAAGTCTATTAATAGTTTTAAGCAACTTTTGGCTTAACTTTATACATGTTTAGTTTACATTTCATCAACTCTTCTTTAACAAGTTTAAGCTAATATTTAAGCAGCACTTTAAGTACATTAATATTGTCCTTCTTCTGTAGCTAAACTGAGATGAATTGTTTGTAAGTTGATTAAGAATTTTATCTTTTTTTATTGTAGACAACACAATTTGAACTTTATACCGAAATCGAAAGGATCCATCTGCATTGATGGTATTATATTCAATTTCAGCTAGCGCAGGATGCCAAAGGAAGCCAAGAAAAGCGCATGAAAAGCACAGCAGGCGCAGCATTTCCATAGATTTTTCCGTAATTGAAAACATTGATTTTGTCAACTGTTTTTCAATGTTTTCTGTTTTTCTTTTTCGTTGGCCAATTAAATGCGCATCCTGCAGAAAGCGTAAGAGTAACAGGCACAGGCACAGGCACAAAACACAGTTACAGTCACAGTCAACAAGCAGTATAACGAATACACGTATAGAGATTGTGCTTGCAGTGCAGTTGCTGCAAGTGGGGTA
Organism: Drosophila macrospina; assembly: GCA_035042075.1. Taxonomy (NCBI): domain Eukaryota; kingdom Metazoa; phylum Arthropoda; class Insecta; order Diptera; family Drosophilidae; genus Drosophila; species Drosophila macrospina. Next base: position 337,141 of record JAWNLW010000140.1, on the reverse strand, counting down.
ACTGCGCGACTCCGTGTGGCGGCAAGAACAACGCGACGTTGACGACTGAATGCGCCAGAGCGTTAGACCTTCGTATTTAAATACGATTCTCAGGCGAGATAGATTCAGCGAACGGTGGCCAGCGGTTGAATCGGTTAGATTCGTTTTGCAGTGGCAACGGCAGCTGCCACTTTGCCACTTGTCTCACCTGACCACCCACCAAAGTGGCAGCCACGAAGATGAAACAACATTTGTGTGCAAATTGCGTTACACGAAACATTGATAGAGGGGTACAAATATACACACACACACACACACACACACACACACACACACACATCACACACACACACACACACACACACACACACATAAACACACACACGCAGACACACATAGAGTAGTGTAGGGGCAGAGAAGGCGACGAAGGCAGGTGAGAGAATTTGTTCTAATGATGGACACGCAAGTGTTCTGTTGTTGTTGTTGTTGTCGATGTTGTTGCTTTGGTTGTTGTTCTTGCCACAACTGGCCGCTGTTTGCTAACAATGTTAAGCGTCTCCTTGTTCAGTAAATTGCAACAGGAGTATAGAAGAAATGCTGGCAGGAGTGCAAAAGTCGTGGCTCCAGCTCTGTTAAACTCTGCAGCTGTCTGTCAATTAGTTGAAGTTGCTTTTTGTCGTGCTGCTGCTGCTGCTGCTGTTGTTGTTCTCGTTGTTGTCGTTGTTGTTCTCGTTGTTGTTCTTGTTCTTCATCTTGTTGTTCTTGTCAACGTTTTAGCTTCCTGTTGCAGCCGCATTGTTGACAATTCTCCAACTGGAGTTCAGCGCGTGATCTATGCCAAAACGTTTTTCTTGAGCATTGAACTTAGCGAGCAGCTACACTGTGCGAAAAGAAATGCCAAGTAAAAGTTGCAAATGTAGTTGACTTTATTAAATACAGTGAAGCTTTTCTATAACGAATACAGCTTATATAAATTGTTGTTTATTCGCTAGAATTTAAAAACTTTTGCTGCCTCTTAAGCTGAATTTTCTCTTCCAGTATTTATTTTACCAGCTTTAAACAGTTTCTTTTACTGCTGTTTGACTGTAATGTTAAGTATTTTATACTTCAGTAAAAGCTTTCAATTCATCTTGATCTCTCAGCCATATTAAGACATTAATATATATTTTTTATATACGTGAAAAATACCATTTTCCTAGCCTCAAGTTAAACTTTCTCTTCCCCAAAACAATCAATCTTTTATTAGCAACTATTTGATTGGCTGTTTCTTTCGCTCAGTGTAAGCATGGGCAATTTTCAATATGGCACGCCCACTTTGTTATGCCACAGAGCACCGTTAGAGTTGCCCGTCATCTTTCATCTTTTCATCTATGGCTATTATAAATTTGTTTTGGGCCCCGAGTCTAGGTCAGTGTCTTAGCTGCAATTTGCGTCTGCACCACACCGCACCGCATGTTGCAATTAAAGCAATTACGCGACGTGCAATCGAAGTACAGGAAGAGTTGCTGCTCGTCGGCAGAGATACACACATAGACACGCTACCACCCGCCACAATTTCCGCCTAGGATGTGCCGAAAAGTTTTCCAACCTTTTTTAATGAGCATAATTAGCGGGCGAGCGTAAGAACCATAGAACTGTAGAGCCAACACAGCACCACACAGTTATTGGCTATTGTTCTCAGTGGTACAATGAGCATATGAAAATATGTCAAATATTTGTGATTTAAATTGGTGCTTGTCGCGTGACACGAAGGCGTTATTGAAGTAAGAAATATAATAAGGAATTTATCGATAAATCTATTTCATATTAATAATTTTCTTATATTTATTTATTTATTTATTTATTTAACGTCGACTAACAGCAGTCGACCCAAGTATAAAATCAAACTCTTATGATAATTAAATTAAAAATAATTACAAATGAAATTTAAGTTTAAAAAATGACTTTAAAATTTAAGTTTAAAATAAGATTAACTTAAGTTTACATTTAAATTTAAATTTAAAATTTCAATCAATTAATATAATTTCTAATATTACTATTACAAATGTTCTGCACTTAAAATGGGCAGCAGAATTAAAATACTCACGTCACGCGCTCATCTCTAAGTTAGAACAGACGCCCAACAGAGGGCGGCAGTTAGAATGAAAGACTTAAGACACGAACTTGGGAACGCTTGGCTGCGTTTTGTGCGTCGAAACAAAGTTATGATTTACTGACCCACAAGTACCTGGAGTGGTTTATTGCTTTGAGCTTTATGACTGCCGCATATGATAATCTTGATTAGAGTTTAGTTTACTTAAGTTTAATATGTGGATTTATTAGAGTTAAACAAAAATGCGGAAGACCATTTATTGACCAATTGTGCAGTCAATTGGAGCAGCTGAGCTGTGCTGAGTCAGGGGGAAAGGGAGAATAGAGGCTCATCTCAGTTACAAGTTGCATTGAAACAATTGGAATTGAAACAACGACGCCACTGTACAGTTATGTTGTGTTAATAACCGTAAGGACAAGTTTGGAGGCAACTGCACGCATGGGAAATGTGCAACCAGTTGTTGCTGTCTCTGCTGTTGTTGTTGTTGTTGCTGCTGTTGTTGTTGTTAGTAAGTATTATTGCTGCATTCAGTTGCAGTTGCCATTGAACCACATAGCCATAGTGCAGAAACTGGAAATCCATATGCGTTTCACTGCCAACAGACAAATCCAACTGTTTCGCTGCAGAGGAAGGCCAAATGCCGGCAATCCTGCCAGTTGGTTGGAAAGTGAAAATGCTTTCGTTTTCATTTGAACATTTTGCGCTGCAAGCATTCAATTGACAGTGACTGGTCAAGGCGTGCGGTTCCACTGAGCGCATCAATCAAACGACGCTGGGAGTAGCATGAAGATTATACAACTTTTGCACACTGTATGTGTTATCACATCCATCGATGCCCTCGGCTACGTCATACGCTATGAGATGAAGAAGTCACGCTGCCTGAATCCGCCACGCACCGCGAGGCGTGTGGAATCGGTGATAAGGGATTGCCAGGAGGAGGTCAAGAATAAGCTGGTAAATGGTATGTACGGGACTCTGCGGAGCAATTCAGGTAATCCTTCACTCCCCTGACCGACCCACAGAGGCCTATGAGATACTCAAGGAACAGGTGGCACAGGAGCAACTGCCGTTGAATCCTCACAGCGACAGCGTTGAGTTCATCGAGTCCCCCGACTGGCAGCCCGCTGATCTGCTGGAGAAGCCACCCACGGATGCAACAACGAATGCCAGCCGCTACGAGTACATAATCTACGATGAGCCGGAGCCACGACGCCGTGTGGCACGCTTGGTGCGCAGCCTGAAGCGCTTAGATGTGGCCAGTGCCGGCATCTATCATCCGACGCTGGTGCCACTGGAGGATAAGCGCATAGCGGGGGTAAGTAAACAATAGGAAAGGATACCTCCGTGTTGCTGTCAGGTTTGCGGCCATTAAGATCGTAGCTGTTAATGAACGTGCAACTGCAACGCGCAATTAAGTTCAATGGCAGCACACAGTGGCAACGGACGCGCCGTGTCGACTTTGGGCTGCCACATTGCCATTGATTTGGCGTGCAATTAAAATGCAACCTCAACGGCTGCAGCCTCCCCCGCCCCATGCTAAAGTCAGGGTTGTTGTTATTGCTAGACAATTGAAAGAAAAGCGCAATCGCTGTTGCAGCTAGCAGTTCGCAAGTTTGCAACTTGCATTTGTTGTGGCAATTTTCACACACACACACACACACACACACACACACACAACTAGCTAAATTTTATGGCTGAAAAGTGCATTTTATGGTTGCATTTAATACACATTAGCTGCTTTTTATGCATCAGCAAATTGAATGCTTAGTTAGGAGTATTTTCTGTTTCTTCTTCTTCTTCTTCTTGTTATTGCTATTGTTGTTGTTGTTGTTGTTTTCTCAGTGTCTGCTGCACTGCGTCTATGCTAGAAACGACGCCATTGACAAGAACGGCTGGCCAACACTGGATGGCTTGGTGGACTTTTACTCGGAGGGTGTACACGAGCACGGCTTCTTTATGGCCACATTACGTTCCGTGAATCTCTGTCTGCGGGCCATGACCAATAAATATCATGTGAATCGCAAGCGATTGCCGCAGAAAGGCGAAAGCTGTGATTTGGCATTTGATGTCTTTGACTGTATATCGGATCAGATAACTGGATATTGCCTGGATCAATATAGCAAATATTAAACCAAAAACGACCAATAATACCCTGTACAGTTCTCTACAATAAAAGTATTTTGATAATTGTTAAAATCTATATTACTGCCATTCATTTTTAGTGGCATCCTGTCTCTTTTCTGGTTATCTTACTATTTTGCAGACAGATCTTAATGACACTTTTAGCATTGCTTCTTTGCGGTATTCTTCAAGATCCTTTTCAGTTAGAAGTACCCAAGCAGAGAATCGTGGTCATAATCATTTCGATTACAAGAATCTTCGCGCTAAATTTGGAGCCTCTAGTTTTTATAGTTGCTGCGATCGACGTGTTCATACAGACAGTCAGACAGGCGGATATGACTCAATCGACTCGGCTATTGATACTGACCAAGATTATATATACTTTAAAGGGTCTGCCATGCCTCCTTCTGCCTGTTACTTACTTTTTGCACTAAGCTACTCTGTACACGGAATGAAACTTGGTCTATTTACGTACCGATGTTTCATATCGATACTAAATATCGAAGAAAGCTCATCACTCGCTCGAGAGTCACGCCATCCGACACATTCAAACGACAACAATACTGACGCCATCTAGCGTCCTATGCACAAGCACACTGTTATCACACTTAACAGCCCGATTGTTTCATAAACCTGCTCAAGTGGCGCCACTGTGCAGCTTCTCTGAAAATATTGAAATTGGAAAAAAAAAAGTAATTCCACAAAAACCCCTCGATCCCGGGAACCACAAGAGCTAGAGACACCAAATTTGGAGCGAAGGTGCCTGAAAGCCCTCTCCAGATCGAGTGCATGTTAGATTCCCGATACCTCACTCCCCTGCAACGCAATTCGCACCCAAAGTCAGAACTTGTACCGCCCACACCACCCAACGTAGACACTTCTAACTCGGCAGCTGTGTGGAGAGCCCCAAATAGAAGCTATGCTCCAAGTTTCATCAAGATCGGGCCACAAACAACAAAGAAATCCGAAAAAGAAAACCGAAAAAAACTTCCGTTAGCCGTTTTTTTTTCCCGCCTTTTTTCGAAAACTGCTCCTTTTTTAGTGCTTTTTGTTCAGCTCGAGGAGCCGATTTGAACGGTGGAAAAAAAATATTCTAGACGGCGGCCCGTTTTCGCAAAAAACGGCGAAAGAAAAAAAAAATTCGCGATTTGAAAAGCGCGCGAACAGTATGAGTGTGGCCGTTTTTCTGTCAAAACTGCTGAATAGACCAGCTCGGTTAGCTAACAGTATGTTAAGGGGGCTGTATGTGTGACTGTAGCTAGGGATTCTCACCTGTGTCGCGCGCGTGCACACTGCTGCAGAGTAAAAAGTGTACCATCGAGCAAAAAAGGTACCCAGTTTTTCTACTAAAGTGTACCGAGCACTACAGTGGCAAGCGTGGTTGGGAACGCGAGTTGTTTGGAACGGAGCGTACGAGAAAAGTAATAATTTTAATTAATAGCTGTTATATAGTACACAATATATAGTTAAAACTGTATTGCTGTTACGTACTGAACGTGGCAAAAGTGATTTTAAGTGCAGATACACCTGTATGTAGTGGAAAGCAGCGATACCAATTTAGGTCAAATAAGTGGAATAACGCAAAAACTGTAACAAATTGGAGAAGCTCCGAGCTTTTTGGGTGAAACGCGTGAACGCCATAACAAAAAGATAAAATGTAAAACATTTGTGCCATGCAGTGCAGTCGCTATTAGCAATTTTCCTTGGCCCCCAATGTCAGTGCTTATATAATGCAAGTGGGCGTGTGTGTAGTGCGCCTGCGCTTGTCAAAAAGAAAAATAATATAGAAAAGTGAAATTTCGGAATTCAATGCGACGGCTGCTGTTGCTGCCGGCCGAACGACGTCACATGCTTTTTGTAAATTAGTCGGGGTACATTGCAATGATGACGCAATTTTTGCGTTTGCTCAAAAACACTTCAAGCTCTGCGAGTGAGTGAGTGAGTGAACGATGCCGCGTGTGCTTTTTTGTGCCCGTGAATCATTCATTGCTGTTGCTGCCGACATTCTCGGTAAAACGCGACCGCATTGTCAGCATTTTATGTACAGAAAGTTCCACAAGTTATTGTTGTTGTTGGTGTGCGCAACTTAGCGGAGAGGTTCTCTCTCTCTCTCTCTCTCTGACAAACTGTCACTGTTAGTTGGGCATGCAACAGGCTGTCTTCCCTCTAAGTCTAGCAAAAGTCACGGCCAAGTCACAGACTCGGCTCAGCTCTATTTGCTGCGCTTCAATGAAAGCACGAGGTCGTCACTTTGATTATATTGTGTGTGTGTGTGTGTGTGTGTCGTCCACTTGAAGTGAAGTTCTTTTTGCATGCGCCTTGCAAGTCTCCACTAACGGCTTCTTGGGGGCTCGTCTGTCTGCTCTCCGCATGCAACTGCAGTTGGTTTGTGTCTTGGCTAATTGGATTTGTGCTACATTTCCAATTGGCATTTGAAATGAGAATGCTTTTTCTTGCTTTGAACTTGAAATTCTTTATTGATTAGTAACTTAAGATAGGCCGCATACATGTGTAAGTCCAGTTGGACTGATTCATATCACATTTCGTTCAGTCGGCACATTTGAAAAGCCAAATCAGCTGACGCAGGTGACGAAAACTGTTGAGTTTTTATTTCTGCACGGACTTTGAAATGATTGTAAACAACAAAATTTTTGGGCAGTCTAAATAATACACACGCACAGCTTGATGTGCTGATAAGTGTATAAGAGATAAGAGATTTTTATTTTATCACTGCGCTTGGCCCCTTTTCCTAAGTGCACGCACACATGCACACTTATCTAGATGTGTATGTGTCTATATCTAATGAGATACATTTTGCGTTGTCATGTGCCTTTTTATCGCACATTTTGTTTTTTCAAGCGCTCCGGACGTAAACGAAACAACAAATACAAAGCAAAAGAAAAAAAGAGCAGCAACAATTCGATTTCTAAAAGCAAAAACAAAAAAAAAGTAAAAATGTTATTTTATTTTGCTGCTGCTGCTGCTGCTGCTGCTGTTGTTGTTGTGTGTTCAGTATTTCACTTTCGGGTAATCTTTCGGCTGCGCTGCCCCACAACGTTCAGTCGACGCGCAGCACTCAACACGAACAAATCGTTGGGCCCGCGTATCTGTCAGATACGTCGTGACGAATATATAAATACGAGTACACATATTCGGTTTGTTATACGCTATTCGTTATACGTTTTTCCTAAGTTATGCATAGTTTATGGGGCCACTGCAGTGCATAATTTAAACTATTTTACAGTCTTCACACAAAAAAATAAAAAAAAGAAAAAGTTACAATTTTGAAAGTTTGAAAATGAAAAGCTTAACTATATTGTATTATTATATATTATATATTAATTAGCAGACTTTTTTGTTACGCTATCATAATTATAATAATATGACAGAATTTTTTTCAGCTGCCATTCTCTCACGCGAGTTTTCTTTTGTTGTTTTTTCTTATTTTTGCACTTATGTAATCTGTTTTCGTAACCAAAGCGGCGACGTTGACGGCAAAAAAAAAGATAATTGCAAGAAAAGCAGATAAATAATGAGCGGAAGAGTGTGCGGGGGAGAGGGGTTATATTAGAAAGAGATGCAGCCAACTCGTTGGCAAACTAATTAAATTTGCATTAGCTGCTGTTTTTGTTGGTGTTGTAATCAACGCCTGCCACAGCGAGTGCTCTGCACTTTCAAATATTTAACAATTTATTGAACGCTTTAAACCGGTTTGTATGTGTGTTTGTAACTCACTTTCGACTGTCTGATCAATGAAAAGTAGAGATCCAACGAAATATACATGAAAAAAGAAGCCAGACGAGACTCAATGCCACAGTCTGCCGTTCCACACGCCTTGCTGATAAGCGCATGTGACCTGTTAACGTATTTTGACCAATTGCCACGCCTTGTTATTTGTGTTTTTATATATTATATATTATTTTGCATAGCCAGTCTACAAAGAAAGGAAATTAAATTCTATTTGCCATTTGGGCACGAGCTTTTGCTTATCGCACGACAAGAAAAGGGAATTTGATTAATTAATTGATTGCATGCGTGGCATGAATTATATTGCAACTGGGGGCTTGTTGTTAGCTTATCGTTATCTTTAGTTGACTCTGTGCCATTTCAACCAGGCTAACACACACAAGCACTTCACGCTCGAGACAAATAAAGCAATGAGATATTATTGTTAAACAAGCAAAGTGTACAACATTTGATTAAGTCAAGCTGACAATTGCGCAGCACACGAAAACAAAAAAGGAATTACAAAAAAGCACAAAAGAGCACAATAAAACAAGCCAAAAACTCTGACAAATATATAGATAATATCTGTATACATATATATATTATATATATATATATATATATATATTGTGCGCATCATTTCACCACTGTGCAAATGAGTTTTTTTCCTCCTTTATTTTCTTTGGCCAAATATCAAAAAAGCGGCAACAGCAAGAACAACAGCAACATTCAATTTGACGTCATCAACACGAGCAAACAGCGATCGGTGTCACGTGTGCGTGTGTAGGTGTGCCTGTGTGTCTGTGTCTGTGTGCTGCGAGCTGTGGTAACTGGGCTGAGTGAGTCTAGCAGTCAGCTGTCTAGTGTCTAGACTGTAGTCAGTAGATAGTTGTACAAATATTCCAGTTAGCAATGCATATGTATTTATGTTAATTAGCTGCTTGTTTGCTTCACATACACTTGCCAAAGGCATTACAGCTATGTGCAGCTGTGTGTAACGCTTTACAGAAGACATGGCAAATCGTATTTATGTATATATATATATATATATATATATATATATATATATATATATATATATATATATATATATATATATATATATATATATATATATATATATATATATATATGTATACCTGATCCATATTGAGAAGTCGAGTAGATTTAGCTTAACAGCTTCTAGGCAAGCTCCTTGCTTTCTTTGCTTTAAAGCTTTCTTGTTGAAACTCGGCACAGCTTCGTCTTTTTGCCGTCGTCTTTTTGGGAGCCGACAGGATCGGACTACTATATCTTATAGCTGCCATAGGAATGATCGCTTGAAAATTCAACTTTAGTATGACAAACTTTGTTGTTGATTAATATATCTTAACCAATCTCACAGAGTCTGCATTGGAACTTGTCGTTTACAGCCTGACTAAGTTTGGTTAAGATCGGACTACTATATCTTATAGCTGCCATAGGAATGATCGTTTGAAAATCAAGTTTTAGTTAGAAGAAATTTGTTGTTTCTTGAAATAAATTAACTAAATTCATACAGTCTGTATTTCACAGTGTTCTATGAATTCTGACCAAGTTTGGTTAAGATCGGACTACTATATCTTATAGCTGCCATAGGAATGATCGGTTGAAAATCAAGTTTTAGTTAGAATAAATTTGTTGTTTCTTGAGATAAATTAACCAAATTCATACAGTTTGTATATTATACTACTCTATAAATTCTGACCAAGTTTAGTTAAGATCGGACTACTATAACATATAGCTGCCCTAGGAATGATCAGTGGAGCCTCAACACTCAGTATGGAAAACTTTCTCGTTTCTTAAGCTATCTTAACCAATCATACAGAGACTACATTGGAACTTATCCTTCCCATTCTGACCAAGTTTGGTTAAGATCGGACTACTATATCTTATAGCTGCCGTAGGAATGATCAGTTGAGCATCAACACTCAGTTTGGAAAACTTTCTTGTTTTTCAAGCTATCCTAAACAGCCTCACAGAGTCTGCTTCCAGCCATGTCCTTCACATTCTCACCAATTTCAGTAAACATCGGACTACTGTTTCTTATAGCAGCCATACAAATAACCTGTCCACAAAGAATACAAGCCTCTGTAAGAGTATCAACTCTTCGGCGTGCTAAAGAAAAGCTTTCATTCTCATTTTTATTTCATAATCATCGTTAGTTGCCATCAATTGGCAGCTTAGTCTACGTTTTTGGAGGCATGACGCAAAAAAAAGATATGGCTAATGTGTCACTTGTATAACACTCAAGTCTTATCAGCAGCATTCACTAGAAAAGCACTTATTCAAGTACAACAACAACAACAGTAACAACAATTACTACTTAAACTACTTTGAATGTTTGTCAACAATGCAGCAGAGCAGGCGTTGCTGCAATTTGCTTATCAATTTGTTTGTCTATTTTATAGTTTTACATAATTTGTCTATTTATTAATAATTTGTATTTCCTTGTTTTTTTGTTGTTGCAGTTCTATTTTGTAAAAGTACAAAATGCATAGAGCACACACAGCCTTTAGTCTGGCGTTATCGCCGATGGCGCATAGAAACTTTGCCACATGGCTGCTAAGCAGCAGCAGCAGTCAAAAGGTAAGTAAATGCAATAAATTGTTGTAAATAAATTAATTAAATAATTATTATGTCTAATTTCATATGCAGCTGGTCAAGGCAACCGCTGCTGCAGCGGTGCGCACCTACAACTCGGCGGCCGCCGAACCATTTGCCAATGGCAGCACCGCTTCGTATGTGGAGGAGATGTACAATGCCTGGTTGCGTGATCCCAGCTCTGTGCACACAGTAAGTACTTCAGTGGGGTCATTTACCCCTCTCCTCTCCCTGCCCTCTTCCTTCCTTAAACGTGTTTTTATTTAGTCAAGTTTCGCCTGATTTCAACAAGTTAATAAACTCAACTTTAAGCAGTTCAATTGCAAACTCAATTCACCTTTGTTTGCACACGCAGCCACTAAAGCTCTGCAAGCTTTAAGCTTCAACTTGGTGTTGGCTATAAGCTTAGCAATACTGTGAGATTATATTATTATATTTACTTAAAACAAGCAGGTCAATCGAGTGCGTGCGACTGTATAATACCCTGTGCAGTCTCTTAAATTAAGTATTTTGATAATAAGCGAAGTAATTAAATATGAAACAGGGGATTTCGCAGAACTTTGGCAAAACTCAACCGATTTCGATAAACAAGGTCGTTTTGATTATAGTTTCTTTTATAAATTGATTTGGCATCTTCATTTTGTTCATTTAGGCAATTTTAATTTTTTCGGAAATTTTCAATTTTTTGCATACCTACACCTTGACATTTTTTCGAAATTTTCGAATTCGCACAACTTTGCCAAAACTCAACCGATTTCGATAAACGAAGTAGTTTTGATTATTCTTTTTCCTCTTAATTGATTTGTCATCTTTATTTTGTTGATTTAGGCAATTTAAATTTTTCGAAAATTTTCCACTTTTTGCATACATACCCCTTGACATTTTTTTGGAATTTTCGAATTCGCATTACTTTGGTAAAACTCAACCGATTTCGATAAACGAAGTCGTTTTAATTATTGTTTCTTTTCTAAATTGATTTGGTATCTTCATTTTGTTTATTAAAACAATTTTAATTTTTTCAAAAATTTTCCATTTTTTGCATACATACCCCTTGACATTTTTTCGAAATTTTCGAATTCGCATTACTTTGGTAAAACTCAACCGATTTCGATAAACGAAGTCGTTTTAATTATTGTTTCTTTTTTAAATTGATTTGGCGTCCTTATTTAGTTGATTTAGGCAATTTAAATTTTTTCGAAAATTTTCAATTTTTTGCATACCTACCCCTTGACATTTTTTTGAAATTTTCGAAATTTTCGAATTCGCATTACTTTGGCAAAACTCAACTGATTTCGATAAACGAAGTCGTTTTGATTATTGTTTCTTTTCTAAATTGATTTGGTATCTTCATTTTGTTTATTAAAACAATTTTAATTTTTTCAAAAATTTTCCATTTTTTGCATACATACCCCTTGACATTTTTTTGAAATTTTGAAATTTTCCAATTCGCATTACTTCGGCAAAACTCAACCGATTTCGATAAACGAAGTCGTTTTGATTATTGTTTCTTTTCTAAATTGATTTGGCATCTTTATTTTGTTTATTTAGGCAATTTAAATTTTTTCGAAAATTTTCAATTTTTTGCATACCTACCCCTTGACATTTTTTTGAAATTTTCGAAATTTTCCAATTTGCGTTACTTCGGCAAAACTCAACCGATTTCGATAAACGAAGTCGTTTTGATTATTGTTTCTTTTCTAAATTGATTTGGCATCTTTATTTTGTTTATTTAGGCAATTTAAATTTTTTCGAAAATTTTCCATTTTTTGCATACCTACCCCTTGACATTTTTTTGAAATTTTCCAATTCGCATTACTTCGGCAAAACTCAACCGATTTCGATAAACGAAGTCGTTTTGATTATTGTTTCTTTTCTAAATTGATTTGGCATCTTTATTTTGTTTATTTAGGCAATTTAAATTTTTCGAAAATTTTCAATTTTTTGCATACATACCCCTTGACATTTTTTCGAAATTTTCAAATTCACACAACTTCGGCAAAACTCAACTCTATTTACATATGCATGTATTGCAGTCATTGGCTGTCTCGCTCGCTCTTATAAGCTTACTGCATGCGATTTAATGCTAAATTTCTATTCTATTTAGCTTTCTTAATTATAGTCCGATCTTGAAGAAACTTTCAGCATTGATTCTATATGATAGACCTGTTAAGCACCTGTTAAGTTAGAAGTATTTACGTGGCTAATGTGGCTATAATTCGTTATTTTCTATTCGATCTGGATAGAGTATACTGGAACCAGCATGCCAAATTAGATTTTATGCTTGCTGAGATCAACAGACGCTCAATCGAATCGGCTTTTAAAACTGATCAAGAATATTGATATACTTTATAGGCTTTGCCACGCCTCCCTCTGCCTGTTACATACATTTGCACAAAGTGTGTATACCCTACAGCTTATAAAACCACATTTTACTTATGTTTTATTTTACTCATCATTCGAATTAATTGTTTTCTGTAATTTCTCTTCCAGTCCTGGGATGCGTATTTCCGCAGCAACACGTATGTGAGCCCGCCAAACCTGGCGCCCGTGCAGGCAAATACATTGCCACTGTCGGCCTTCAATTTGGGGGGCGGCGCTGTCAGCGCTGCACCTGACTCCAAGACCATTGATGATCATCTGGCTGTGCAGGCGATCATTAGAAGCTATCAGGTATGCTTGTGCTGGGTCCATTTGGTTAGCCCCAACTGCTGCCCCAATGCCAATTACCCACCCCATTATGAGTTGGAACAGTTGAGATTGAAGCGCAGCCAGCAAAGCGTTCTATTTGTTGGCGCTTTATGTTCTTTGTTTTCTTTTTTAGTTTTCTTTCTTCCGTTTATGTTTTGCTTTCCTTTAATTTCCTTTTGATTGTTCCTATTGCCATTTAGGTTTTATATACACCTATTTATACATATCTATAAGTAATGTTTATGTTTATGGATCTTATAGAGCTGGCCGCCCCCTTCTAGTTTTTGTGTTTCTTTTGATTTGTGTTTCATTTTTTTTTGGTGTGCACTCGAAAAAAGTATCTCAATCTTCTCACACACACACACCCACATGAAAGTAGCTTCTTAGAGTTTAGTATTTCTTTGCTTTTTGTTTAGCATTTTCCCACTTTATCGTTTACCTTGTAGTTGCCACGCCTACCGCTCCCATGTCCCCTGCGCCTATCAGTTGGTTTGGTAGTCCGCTCATCAGAGTTTCATTAACTGTACAGCATTAGGGTTTTTCAGTTGACAATTGATATGATATGGTCACCTTAATTTGTCTTATTTGCATTTACTTATGTGCACCACATTCTTTACTTTAACTGTAGTAATTGTCTATGTCTAGTCTATGAGATTATCTTAATGGTTAGTTAGAACAATCTAATCAATTCAAAAGCAACCAACAACTCTACATAATTGTGTTTAATCCCATAAATACATATATATATATATATATATATTTATATATATACAATGAATGCTGTATGTATATATGTACTTTATATATATCTATATATATATATACCATATATAGTCACGTGGTCATTTGGCATCTGATCTGGATCCGCTTGGAATTTTAACGCGCGAAAAGACCGTTTGCAAGGATGGCCTTGCACGTCGGGCTAACGAAGATGTGCTCAGGCAGCATTCTGGGTTTTTGTTTGGTAAATTCTATTTGCAAAAAAAAACATATCGTACCACACCCCCCTCCCACCCGATTTTCCCAAATTCAATAGAAATGATAATCTAACCTAATAAATTGCACCTCCCCCCTCATTCACATTGCAGCACACACGCAATTAAATTTGTTAACTTGTTTCTAGTGCTTTGAAGCCTATATTTAACACACTCCCATTTGATAATACTTACTCTCTCTACTATATATATATATCTACTATATATATATATATCGATTTGAATATATATATATATATATTTATCGATATATAACATGAAATTCGGAGTTGATGAGGCACAGCGTCAGGAGCTTAGATTTATCGTTTAATATCACCTCTATTAAATATTAAATAGAATTATTAAATATATTTAATCATCACTTATATAGTTGAGTTGAATTGAGTTGAGTTCAGTTCTCTCTCTCTCTCTCTCTCTCTCACTCTCTTTCTCTCTCTTGATCATCTTCATACACAAAATTGTAACTGGTTACTCGTAAGTAATTTCGGTGTTTGGCTTTAATTCAATTCAAATTACTTACAACTTAATCATAACTGTTGCTGTTCTAGTGCACTCCTAGCCTTAACGTGTTCGTACAGTTCCATTTAGCTTAAATTTAAAACAACAAAAATATGAGAAAACAAACCTCATTTGTTTGTCGCCCTAATGCTGCTTACTCTCTCTCGCTATCTATCTCTGTAACTCTCTCTCTCTCTCTCTCTCTCTCTGTGTGTGTATCTTAGCTATTTGTTATATTACTATTTCATATTTAATTTTATATGCTATATAATTTATTAATTTTTCTTTTTTTTCTTCATTTATTTATATGCTTTCTAACCCCTCGCCCACAAAAAAAAATATATAAAAAAAAACGTTAAAACAACAAATTCCAAATTCTCTCTCTCTTGTATTATGTGTGTGTGTGTAAAACAAAAAAAAAAAACAAAAAAAATAAATATTGTTAATATTAAAAAATTATATACACACACACACACACACAACAACAACAACAACACACACAACACAATTACTGACATACGTTAGATTCGAGGACATAATGTTGCTCATCTCGATCCACTTGAAATTAATACACCAGATTTGCCTGGCAACACCTCGACGAAATCCATTTACGCTAATTTCAGTTTTGGTAAGTAAGCTTAGAGCCGGTCCTGCTGTATCTACACACACACACCCACACAGACACACACACACACAGAAATGAGTGTAGCGCTCTACAGCCAAAATTCATTATATTTTTTTTGTTTACTTTTACTTGTGTTGTGTCTTGTACAAACTGAAACTTAACCTCACGCACACACACACACACGCACACACACAACAGGTTACATATATATATATAATAAATATAAGCTATATCATTTATGTTGTACTTAGTAATGCCAAATTTGTAACTTCAACTTCCTTTCATGCACTCAAACAAAAAAATTAAAAAAAAAAAAATAAATGTAAAAACAAATCCAAATCAAAATCCGTTACATAGAGCCAAGTAAATATATATCTTTCTATATATATATATATAAATATAAATATATTGCTATGTTGTGTATAAATTATTAAACTATAAATTCAAAATTGCTAATTTTCTTTTTGTATATTTAATTTCATTAGCTCATTAATAGTGTTGTCTGCATGTCTTGAATTTGTTGTTGAAATTCACAATTACAGCTGATTATACACAGTATCAACAGTACATAAACACATACATACATATATATAAGTATATATATATATGTCTATATTTATCTATATTTATATATCATCCATCATCTATCAGTAAGGCATGCCCCAAGTGTGTTATTTCTACAGTGTGTCTAGGACTCAGCTCAGCATGTTTCAATGTTGTTGTGTATAGAGAGCACAATAATACTATATATATATATATAATAAATATAATAAATTATACTATATACAGTTCAACAATCATTACACTCCGAATTTCAAACTAAAAACCATTTGCCGCCTACAAACAACAACAACCACAACAACAACAGAAATACTAATCAGCATCACTTAACCTAACACGCTAACACGCTTAAGTTGGTAACACTCACTAATGTATATGTTTCAACCTATCGAACAGGCGAACAGGATATGGAGCGACAGTTCAAGTTGCCCAGCACCACATTCATTGGTGGCGATGAGGCATCGTTGCCCTTGAAGTGAGTGAAAGCGTTGCTTTCTTCTTCTTTCTTCGTTCTTCTACTCATTCTAATTGGCTTTCACTTCGTACAGGGAAATCCTCAATCGTCTGGAGAATGTCTATTGCAATAAGATTGGTGTGGAGTTCATGTTCATCAACTCGTTGGAGCAATGCAATTGGATACGCAAACATTTTGAGACACCCGGTGTGCTGAACTTTTCGCCGGAGGAGAAACGTTTGATTTTGGCCCGTTTGACGCGTGCCACCGGCTTTGAGGCATTCCTGGCCAAGAAGTACTCGTCGGAGAAGCGTTTCGGCTTGGAGGGTTGTGAAATCATGATACCCGCGTTGAAGGAAATCATTGATGTGTCCACCGAACTGGGCGTAGAGTCGGTCATCATGGGCATGCCGCATCGTGGCCGTCTCAACACCTTGGCCAATGTCTGTCGCAAGCCATTGAATCAAATCTTCACCCAGTTCGCTGGCCTGGAGGCTGCCGATGATGTGAGTGTAAGGGAAATCTTTGTAGAGCATCTCTTAATAGATATCTGCTGCTTTCAGGGCTCTGGTGATGTCAAGTATCATTTGGGCACCTACATTGAGCGCTTGAATCGCGTGACTAACAAGAATATTCGTCTGGCCGTTGTCGCAAATCCCTCCCACTTGGAGGCCGTCGATCCGGTCGTGCAGGGCAAGACACGCGCCGAGCAATTCTATCGCGGCGATCAGGAGGGCAAGAAGGTCATGTCCATACTGATCCACGGTGATGCCGCCTTCTGCGGCCAAGGTGTTGTCTACGAGACCATGCACTTGTCGGATCTACCCGATTATACCACCCATGGCACCATCCATGTGGTGGCTAACAATCAAATTGGCTTCACCACAGATCCACGTTTCTCGCGCTCCTCCCCCTACTGCACGGATGTGGCGCGTGTCGTCAACGCACCCATTTTCCACGTCAATGCCGATGATCCCGAGGCTGTGATGCATGTGTGCAAGGTGGCTGCTGAGTGGCGTGCCACATTCCATAAGGATTGTGTCATCGATTTGGTTGGCTATCGTCGCAACGGACACAATGAGATCGATGAGCCGATGTTCACACAACCGTTGATGTACCAGAAGATCCGCAAGCATAAGAACTGCTTGGATCTCTATGCGGATAAGCTAATTGCCGAGGGCACCGTCACCGCCGAGGAGGTTAAATCGGTGGCCGCCAAGTACGAGAACATTTGCGAGGAGGCCTTTGCGCTGGCCAAGACCGAGACGCATGTGAAGTACAAGGATTGGTTGGACTCACCCTGGTCGGGTTTCTTCGAGGGCAAGGATCCCCTTAAGGTGGCACCCACTGGCGTCAAGGAGGAGACTCTCATACACATTGGCAATCGCTTCTCGTCGCCACCACCAAATGCCGCTGAATTTGTTATCCACAAGTGAGTAATATCATGCCAGTCACATGTGTGATCCTCTAACTTCTACTCCTCCCTCTCCCCTCAGGGGTCTGATGCGTGTGTTGGCCGCTCGCAAGGCCATGGTCGATGACAAGATGGCCGATTGGGCATTGGGTGAGGCGATGGCCTTTGGCTCGCTGCTGAAGGAGGGCATCCATGTGCGTCTCTCCGGCCAGGATGTGGAGCGTGGCACATTCTCGCATCGCCATCATGTGCTCCACCATCAGCTGGTGGACAAGGCCACCTACAATTCGCTGCAGCACATGTACCCCGATCAGGCGCCCTACTCCGTCTCGAACAGCTCGTTGTCCGAGTACGCTGTGCTGGGCTTTGAGCACGGCTACTCGATGACCAATCCGAATGCCCTGGTGTTGTGGGAGGCGCAATTCGGTGATTTCAGCAACACGGCCCAATCGATTATCGATCAATTCATCTCAAGCGGCCAATCGAAATGGGTGCGTCAATCTGGTCTTGTCATGCTGTTGCCCCATGGCATGGAGGGCATGGGACCGGAGCATTCGTCGTGCCGCGTCGAACGTTTCCTGCAAATGAGCTCCGACGATCCCGACTACTTCCCACCCGAGTCGGATGAGTTTGCCATCCGCCAGCTGCATGACATCAATTGGATTGTCGCCAATTGCACAACGCCTGCAAATTATTATCACATCTTGCGTCGCCAGATCGCTTTGCCCTTCCGCAAGCCATTGATACTGTGCACACCCAAATCGCTGTTGCGTCACCCCGAGGCCAAGAGCCCCTTCAGCGAGATGAGCGAGGGCAGCGAATTTCTGCGCATCATCCCGGATCGCGGACCAGCTGGCGAGAATCCCAGCAATGTGAAGAAGGTGGTCTTCTGCACGGGTCGCGTCTACTACGATCTGACCAAGATGCGTGCCGACAAGCAGCTGGAGAAGGATATTGCCATTGTGCGTGTGGAGCAGGTGCGTCTAACAATGATCAACTCAGTTGGCTACTCAAGTTATTAACGAATTCATTCACTCATTACAGGTGTCGCCGTTCCCCTTCGATCTGGTCAAGGAGCAGGCAAATCTGTATAAGAACGCGGAGCTTGTCTGGTCACAGGAGGAGCACAAGAATCAGGGCTGCTGGTCGTATGTCCAGCCACGTTTCCTTACCGCACTGAATCACAGTCGTGACATCAGGTATGTGCCAAGTGTTAAGCGATTCCCACCATCTTCTTTCTCTTCTTACTCTTCCACTGGCCCCTTACAATGATGAAAGAGCAACACCAGCATAATAATACACAAGACCCACAAGACCACAACAGCAACAACAACCACAACAACAACAATTCGCTATCTCTCTCTCTCTCTCTCTCTTTAGTCTCTTTCTCTCTTCTCTTTTCCTTTTGTTTTCTCTGGTTTCTCTGGGTTTTGTCTGGTTTTATTTGTTGCTGTTTCTGCACTTTTCTCTCTTTGTCTCTCTCTCTCTTAGTCTCTGTTACACTGTGCACTTGTGCACTCTCTTTACTCTCTCTCTCTCTTGATTTGGTTTCTCTAGTTTTGGCCTTAATTTCTCATTTGTTTTATAATCTCTCTGCACTCTCATCGCGCGCCGCACTCATCATTGCTTTAGCTAATACTTTTTTCCGCTTTTACTAATTATTTTTATTATTTTAAGTACTGTAGCGTATCCAGAAGTCTCTCTCTGTCTCTCTGTATCTCTCTCTCTCTCTGACTGTCTCTCTCTGGCTCTCTGTTTGAGCTCTAGCTAAGCTGTTGTAGTCTTAGCTCCAGGCAGAGCTACCCCAAACTCTCTCTGCCAAACTCTCTCTGTCTCTATATAGATATCTCTCTCTCTCTCTCTCTCTCTCTATCTATCTATCTCTACACACACAAAACTACACTCAACTCCACAATTGACGCATCTAGACATTTCCAAGTACACAAAACCTAGTAGACTATGTACTTTTAGTACAGAGTCTAAAAACTACTTCAAATTTATAATTTATATATAGAACAATTCAAAGCATTTGCTGTTCATCCACAAGAATTGGCTTAACACACACACACACACACACACACTCACCCACACATACCCATCATTGTTATAATTAGCATGGCTTCTTAATGATCATTTGTTGATTTACCCCCGCCCCCTACCAGCCCCACACCCTCCAAAGAAAAGAAAGAGTTTACTTAATGTTTACTTTGTTTATCATTTTGTTAAATATACTAATGAAGTTTTGTGCCCAGTGCCAGCCAAACAGTTTTGTTATTATGTTATGTACCCTGAAAGTTCCCGTTTATTATTCCTATTTATATCGATATATATATATAGTATAAATATATATACTTTTAATTTGTTTAATCGGCAAAGCAAAAACAACAAAACAGCTCGGAAAAAATGAAGTAAAAACTGAAATTGAAATTGAAATTCAAATCGTAATATCCAATTTGTCCAATCTCTTTCTCTCCTCTCTCTCTCTCTCTATCTCTCTCTCTCCTCTCTCTCTGTGTCTCTCTCTCTCTCTCTCTATCTGTTTTCTCTCTGTGTATGTGTTATTGTTACAGCCAAAGCGATGAACAATCCACCTTCTCCAATACAACTACTACTACTACCACTGATAATACGCATACTAATCATGAATCCAATACCGATACCGATACCGATAACGCTAACGTTTCCGATACGAAATCGAAACCATGGCTAAGTCGCATGTTTGCCGCTGGCCAAGCGAAAAGTGATAACGTTAGTGCAACAACTGGCGCTGGCGCTGCCACTGGCGAATTCAATGCCGCCAAGCATTTTGACTTAAAGAACATACGCCACGATTTCAATAGGCCCGCGGGCATTGCGGCCGCGCCGGGGGTGCGACATGCAAAGACCGGACGCAAAATTAGGTGAGAGGGGCCAACAAAGCAACAAAGCAATGCAAATACCAAATACCAAATACACAAATAACAATAACAATAACTAATGAATGAATCATAATAATAATGATAATCATATTAATAATGATAATCATAATAATAATCACAATAGTACAAATTGAATCTCAAATACATAAAACAATAATAATGCAAAATTCCTCGTTTATTCGTAACTCTACTGCATATTTGATGCGCGTCAATTGAACTACTCTATCTCTAGCTCTAGCTCTCTCTTTCTCTATCTATCTGTCTCCCTCTAAATCTGTTGTTTAATCTTTAAATATTATAATAATAATAATCATAATAATACTACTCTAATTACTTTAACTAAATTAAACAAAAACTCTAAATTAACATTGTAAATTTGTTCAAACTCCCTAACTATCTATCTAACTATCTCTCTCTCTCTCTCACTCTCACTCTCTTTGTTTCTCCTTTTTATTTAACTTTCTTTGCTGCATTTTTCCATTTCCTTTTATGTTTTGCTGTTTGTTTTGCATTTTTCGTTTTCATTTTTTTCATTTTCATTCAAGCAAACTCTTCTAACATTACGTTCCTCTCTCTCTGCTTTCCACTCTCTCTCTCTGTCTCTGTCTCTCTCTGTGTCTCTCTCACTGCATCCACTTCCTTTGTGTTATGTTTTTGTTTTTGTTTGAAGCACGCGTCCCTTTTTTTGTTCTACCTGCTGATATTACGCCATCCCACTACCAAACCGATCTTAGCCAGCTCCATCCAGCTCCAACAACTCCAAACGTTTTGCATGTGTTGGCTTGTCGTTTAAGCCAAGCAAATGCCGCATACACACACTTTAACTCTACATATATATATATATATATATATATATATACACTAAAAGCTCTCTTATATATAGATATATATATATTTTTATATATAATATCTGTAATTTATATTTCTTGGTTTGGGTTTGGTGTATAGTCACTTCTACGACTTTTACTTCTGTCTTTGTTTTCTCTTATTATTAGTTGGGGTATTGTTGCCCCGTAAGTTCTGCCCCCCTCACCCCTGGCCACCCTACAGCGCCCCCGACCCCTTGCCCATTTGGTTATTAAGTTACGCTACATTATTTCTGTCTACTTAATAAACATTGATTTCAACTATTTCTAACATTTTGCGCTGGCTTTAACTCTATAATCATTTCATTTGAACATGCCTCATAACTGTGCTAAACGATCTAAACTGAACTATCAGCTATATATATATATAAAATATATATATAGACATATATCTTATAATGTAGTGCACGTTCTCTAACCAAATCAAATTAGCCAAATATTGTTATGTGTACTACTACTGCCTTTTTTACTAGTATAAGAATTTGTATTAATATATATATATATATATTCTTGATCCGTAATATTCACAGCTATGTGGGACGCGCTTGTGGCGCCTCAACGGCCACCGGATCGAAGGCCCAACACATTCGGGAGTTGAATGCGCTGTTGAACGATGCGATTTCTACTTAAAGCAACAACAACCAGAACAACAACACTGATGATGATGAGAAATGAATATTAATTATGATTATACGCGTATATATACACACATATATATATATATATATTTTGTAATAGAAACAAAGTTACGAACTTTGATACGATTTATTTTTTGCTGACGAAATTGTTAAGTGCATTGTGTGTGAACGTAATGAAATGTTAAATATTAGTTTAGTCGAATTGAATGAGCAACAGCAAATCACACACACACACACTCAAAACTCTAGTAGTTTATAATAATAAATACAAACACACACACACACAACACACACATCTATACACACACACTTATCTAAAGAAATGAGTTGGAAGATTTTGCTTCTCTCAAAATTGAATAAATCACATTTTGTAATTCTTATTTTACTTTTATGTTTAATATTTATTTTATTGTATTATATATAATTAACAAACTCAACAAAACAACAACAACAACAAATGAAAGAAAAGAAACTTTTGAATGCAACAACAGCGTGTTTTTGTTTGCTCTTGCTTAAGTTGTACAACTTTGTTTAAATAATAAAAAAAAGCAACATTTATATAGAGTATATATATAAAAATACATATACTTACATTATTTTTTTATAGCATATTGCAATTGAACTGTGCTTTAGTTAAAC
Source organism: Drosophila macrospina (assembly GCA_035042075.1). Taxonomy (NCBI): domain Eukaryota; kingdom Metazoa; phylum Arthropoda; class Insecta; order Diptera; family Drosophilidae; genus Drosophila; species Drosophila macrospina. The sequence goes on along the minus strand of JAWNLW010000140.1, from coordinate 314,305 downwards.
AAAAAAAAACAAAAACAAAAGGGGGAGCGGAACAACAATGTTTTTTATCAGGGATGTTGCGACTGTTTTGCATCGTTGATTTCGCACGCGTATCAACAAATGTAACAATGGAATGCTTTAAGTAATTTTTACAGTACTCTTAGAATTAAAACAAGAAAAACAAAAAAACAAAGACAGAGAAAGCGATGAAATGCATCGCGTGCACCATTTTGCAGCACTTGTGCTATTAATTATAATTAATTAATAGCACTCTCAACGTAATTTGCACCCTTTTCTCGCACCCATCTATGATATTTGAACGTAGAGTGATAATGGAAAAACTTAAATATTAACAAACTTTCCAAAAAAAAAAAAAAAAACAACTTATAACTATTTTACTAAAGAACAATTGAGAGAGCATGTGTGTGTCGGTTACAACTCAAATTTTACTCTAAACATCAAATAACAATGATACTAATCAAACTAAGAAAATGAACTTTATTACAACAGTTAAAGTAAGTAGCATGTTTACATAACAATTGACTAAACAACTCAACGTGTTTGTATAAAGCGGATTATGAATAAAATATAATACAATTAAGCATAAAATAAAACGACTTTGACTTGAGATTAGTTAATCACAACTACAGCTAAATATTTATTGCAGTTGATAACAGGCAAGTACAGCTTTTAATTCAGTTATTAAGCAATAGATTTTCTGCTTTGTGTCACACTTAATTAGTTTATTTATTGTCTTGGCCGGCATTTGCAGTTTTCCACAGGAAATGACGCAGCGCATTTTCCCCATTTCCAGTTTCACTGTCATTCTATTAGTATTCTCTGTGCGCAGCACTTTCACATCACCTTGTTATTGATCCTCTTGCATCTTCCTGTCTGACAACTTCAGACAACTACAACTACAACAACAACAGCCACACAAATTGGGCAAGTAAAACGCTCACTTTTGGCCAATTTAAAAGCACACACACAGCGGCCACATGTGGCCAGAAAGTTGTGGCAAGTTAGGGCAGCGGGTTAAAGAGAGCAATCAGCAAAGCAATTCCATTGAACATCTTCAAGCGTTTTACTTTACTTTCTAATGTCCGCCGCAGCTTTTCTTGTTTTGCGCTCTAGGCGTTCAAAGACAAAAAAAGCAGAAGCCGCTAAACCAGAGAGACGCCAGCCAAGTAAGTAAATCTATGGTCATAACGTGTTTTGAATTCTTTATTTTTTATTGCGTTGCGTGTGTTGACTCAAGTTTTTGGCGTATCTGCCTAAAATGGGCACATCCCGTGTGTGTTGTTTACCGTTACGGCTTAAGGCCGGCCCTAAAAAGAACTTTATCTAAAAGCTTAGCTGCTAGTCATGCTAATTGAATGCTGTGTAAGCTTTTGAACATGATTGAGTGCTGTGTAGAACTGTATCTGGAAATATACAACATTTTCTATAATTAACATGATATTTCGTATGAAATTCGATCAAGTTTTAATACAATTCACATTTTATGTTATTTTCTTTCAATTTATTCGATTGCAGGCAGGCTCTCAAATCGCTGCAAGCTCTTCTCATTTACGCGCTGACCCTCGCGGCAAAAGCTTTGCGACACAATACACACATTCTCTATTGACAGCTGTGTGTAGCCCATTTCTTTATGCAATGCAATCCAATCCACAATCCACAATAGCAGTGCCTTCGTGCGCTCTGACCTCCTCGGTGTTTAAAGCTTCGTATATCGATAGCGTCGCGTCGCATCGCATCGCGTCGGCAGCGCACGCTGCTGCTACAGCTGTAGGTTTCAGTCTTGTTGTGCCCGCGAACGCGATCGTAAGAAAGCAATAAAAGCAGCTAACGGAGTGCTCTTACCGATTCCGATTTCGATTCCAATTCGTATTCGAATTCGAATGCGTCTTCGCCATCACATTTCGATTCGGTTTCAATTTTGCCTTGTTATCGAAAGCAATTGGCATTGTGCAACTAAAATGGTGGCAGCGCCGTTGTGATTGATCGCTTGCTGTGCGCTAGCAATTGATACAACAACAACAACAAAGAATAAAAGTAAAAGTGTGTTGCGCGCCACAAAATGTGGCAAGTGCCAGTGCTGTGCTAGTATGACAACTTTGCCGGCTTTGGAAAGTGAATACAGATCAATGCGAAAATGGCATACATAATTCAAATTAATTACCATATCAAAGAAGTCGCCTAATTATGCTGTTTTATATAATCAAATGTTGTTCATAAAAAGTTTATCATCTTCTATTGTGCTGAGCAGTGTAGTGTAGTGTTGTTGTTTTTTTTATAGTGTTTGAAAAGCGATACAAAACAGCGCCAAAATGTAAGTGCAAAGCCAATAAATTGATAAAATAATACAGATAAATATTTACTATATTAATAAGATGAAGTTGAGTGTAGAAAATGACATTTTCAGTTTGCAATGAACGCTGTTTTCATACGTACTGCATGCAACTGATAATTGCTGTGGCATTATCAACCACAAGTTTTCTCAGAATTATACAGTATATTTATAACGGGACTTTAGTTATTATCGACTCTGCGCTTCGCCTTCCCCTTGGCAATCTGTATCTACTTTCAGTGAAAAACTCTGTGATTCATGCAAATTATATTTGCTTTACAGATTTGCTCTTCGAACACTTATTACGCACTTTCTGATATTTGAGTAATCCATACAGTTATCGCTATAAGTATATATGTACAAATAATAATAACAACAGCAATCATGTTGCTTTTGTTTGATTTATTAGTTTGTTTGTTTTGCTTGCGCCCTTCTTTCGCAAATTTATTACTGTTAGAAAGCTGCTAAAGACAAATAAAGGTTGGTCCCCCTCAGCCATTTGCTGAGACTTTCCAATCGCTAGATCAAGCCAAGATTGCGTTCGTTTACTTAGTGGCCCCACTGTATCTGTTATTTGTAATCCTCCCCTTTTTGTTATTGTGCTATCTTTCACAGCTCTCTCTGAATCTTCCTCTCTCTGCTCTCTCTCTCTCTCTCGCTGATACTCGTAATCCTCCTTTCTGTCAGTTGTCATAAGTGATTTACAAGCCAACTAGCCGCTGTTACAGTTGCATATTTATCTACACTGCGCTACAAAAAATTAAAGTTTAGACTCTCAATATGGTTGAATGTTGCATTTATTGTATTATAACACTTTTACTGCTTGAATTGATAAGATATTTAACTAATTAATCAAGCTCAATCGCTTTTTATCGCATTTTGCAAAAGTTTACGCTATAAAACAGAAGAAACCTTTCTCTTTCTCTTTCTCTTGCTTTTTCTGTTTGTTTTTAAGCACAACAATAAAGTAGAGATTTGATAAATCAACGAGAGAGAAAGAGGAAATTAGAAATAGAATAATAGTATTAACTTAAATAAAGAGGAAATTAGAAATAGAGTAATAGTATTAACTTAAATAAAGAATAGTAAGCTAAACTTTGCTTTTTAAATGTTGTTAAACGTGTTGCTAGCGTGAGAATAGACACAATACCCTGTTGCACAGTGTTGTCAACAATGTATGCACACAACAGTTTCTTCCTGTCTTATTAAATACTTAATGGCGACTGTACAGTCGTACTTATGTATGTGGACATGGCTGTATAACCCATAGACGTAAGTCAACCACTTCAGCTGGCCTCCAGCTGTTGTCTGTCTGTCATAATGTCAATGTAACACAAGTGTATAAAGACATTTTGAGGTAGGCTTCCGTTTCAGCAAACAGTTGTCTTATGATCACGTTCATCAGTTGTGGCTAAAATGAGCCATAATGATATAGTTATATATATGTAGTAGAAGTACGAGCACTACGACATCTGGTAACAGCATACAGATTCAACACTTTCCATTTTCAGTTTGCAGTTTTTCAGTTTTCATTTAATTTGCATAACGACTTATAGACAAATTATGATTATGATTGCTTCAAGTGCCGTTGCCATATATATAATTGTTAACTGTTGTGGGTGTTCTCCAGCTAACAAAGACTCGTCTAATTGTAGGTTCGTTTGATTCATTTGATTCGTTTAATTCGCTTTTTATTATTGCAGATACACACATCAATTGTTTGGTGGGTGCGCTAACAGTTTTGGCTTTGACTCAACGCTCAATTTGTGTTTCATTTGCAAATTAATCTCATGCTAAACGATGTAAATGTAACGCCCCTTACACTGAGCCAAATGTCCAGTGCTTTTCGAAGTGAAATTATAGCTAAACTGTTGTTAAAAATACTTATATTCAATTTACAAAAGCAGCACGTACTTGTATGCTAAAGAGAGTCTGAAAATAATAACAATACAGTAGCTGATGAGCACTATAACTATAGTTTATCAGAGCACATTTATATGTTAAATATAATGTATACAATAAACTATATAAGCGAAATATTTTCCATATAAGAAATATAAAGTTAAGCAGCTCCAACTTGTGTAGAAAGCTATCAGCAGGGAATTATACGAATAGCTAGATTTAGCAGAGTCTAACTTAATTATAGATAGCGCTTATAACAAAAGCATTGTATGTGATATATTATTATTATAATAAAACTCATTTCAATTTATAAGCCAAGCACAGCTTTGTCTCTAATTCAAAACTAAGAAACAGATAATTACTAACTGATAGAAGATAGAATAAGAATAAGATAGAAGACTGTATAGTACATATACTTTGAGGCAAGAGGAAATGCTTTCTGATAAAGTTGTACTATATAATTATTACTATATTATATAAACTGCAAGTGATTGACATAATTTTAGTTGAAATGTTTTGTCAGAATTCACTTGACTCCATCTTTGTGGGAAGGGGAAATGCTTTCTGATAAAGTTATACCATAATTATTATCACAAAATATATAAACTGCAAGTGATTGACATAATTTGCTTACTTCGTTGAAATGTTTTGTCAGAATTCACTTGATTTTGCTTTGATTGTGTTCTTTCCCTCCATTTGGCGGCTGTTAACAGCGCTGACACATTTAAATTGGTTTTTTTCTACACTCGGGGCATTCCTTTGGCTGTGACTCATGCGGCGAGCGGAAGAAAGCCAAGTCAAGTGGTCCACGTTTGTCCGAAACCGGTCAAGATGACAAACAGTGCTGCACAAAAGTCCACTCACACACACGTGGCTGCAGTTGGCTGCGCTTACAAATTTGTTTTGGCAAAATTGTTATTGTTGCATTTTGTAGGCAATGAACTTTGCCTGAATGTCAGACAGACTTTGTCAGCAGTTTTAGCTGCAGTACATACAAATATTTATAGCGGTATACATAGATCTACAAGTGGGTAAATAAAAAAAAACACGTCATCGACTTAAACTAGTTGCTGACATTTTCAAACTCTGAATTATGTGCAAAAAGCTGCAAAGTTGAAGACAAATCGTTAATCGTTAATCGATTGTCAGCTGATCACGTACTATTTCAATGTTTTCTTGTTGATCAAGCTGTCAACATCGTCATCGTCATCATCTTATTCTTATTTCTTGCCAATTTTTTGTGAAATTCCAATTGACTGCCAATTTGTCTCATTGTTATGCGTTTGGCAGTTCCACATGTCGTGCGACAATGATATCGCATTGTGCCAACCGCAACATGTTTAAACATGTTCTATATAGCTCAATGCTGTACATTTTGGCCGCTGGAAACGATGTCAAAGCTTGTGGGCGACTGAAGATGGCCAAGAGAGTTCATTCGGCGTGCCAGTTTAGGCCATGAGATCATTTCAAGACTTTGTTTGCAATTCAAGACCTTAGATATAAATATTTGTTAACAATTTCCTAAAGAAGTTCCACAACTATTTGCGCAGTATCTACTAACGTTTACTTTTAAACAGCTTTTAGCTCATTGTTCAAATACGAGCACTTTCTTTCTGCTGGCTTGTGACACGCATTAACCCATTTTAACTGATTAATCACGAATCATCGACAATTCGACAAATCAACAAATCGCCAAATCGAGCGAGCAACGACCGACGAACGCTTTGAGGTACGTGGCAATGGCTTCTTGTTAATTGAACTCAAATCACGTTTACATTGATCGTAAGAGCAGCAACGGGGCAAGGTCGGGTTGCTCTAGTGCACACAAAAAGCTTCGTCAGCTTATTAATTGCGTGATTTCGTTTCGCGAATTACGGGCGAAATTTGGAAAGTCACTAGAAATTCGCTTCAATTGCATCTTCCCAGCGAATTGCCCTAATTGCAGGTGCTGTGACGATGACAGCGATGACAGCGATGCCAAATGAGTTGTACAACAAGTTAAATAGACTAAAAAACTACAGGGAAAGTACGAAGCATGAATGCTCTATAAGAAAAAATGTAAGATAAACAAATTGTAAATAAAATAAAGGAATAACTATATTACCAGTAATAAAAATAACAATATTAAATATTAAAAATAATTAAAATTAAAATATAACGATCGTAACAAGTGATAGAGCATAGTAGGTAGAGTATCTGTTAACTTAAATGTTACATAACAGCAGTTGAAATGTGATATGCTCTTATTGACAGCGAGAGTACAAATGAAATAATTGCTAGTGTGAAGGAGGAAGGAGGGAGAAGTGAGAGCGCTACATGTGCTTCTCTGATTTCGTCAGCCCAATTGTAACGGTAATTAAAGCTTTATATTAGTGTAAAGGGAACAGCAAGTGGCTGTTGAGCTGCCGCCAGTGATTAATGTGCATTGTTTTGCATGCGAGAGAGATAGAGGGGCGTGGCGCTGTTGGCCCACAAATGCGGAGCGCCCACAAGTGGCAGGCACTTAATGCAAATTACAAACGAGACGTAGACTGTGCAACAAGTGTTGCCTGTTTGTCGTACAAAACAACAACAGCAATAATGCCGCTTGCCACATGCGGTTGGCTCATAAAATAGACACAGTCGCGGATGATGCTGTCTATGCTCCTCAGCCCACTTACCCATAGACGTAGTGAGTTGTAAGTTGTTGCGCTGACAGACCCATGTTTGGATTGTTGTTGCAGCCTTTTGCTTTCTGTTGTTGCTATTGTTGTTGTTGTTGTTGTTGTTTTGTTTTGGCACATTGAATTGAATGAAAATGAAAACCAGGTTTGCGGGTCGTCGTATGCAGTTTTTGGGCTTGCGAAATTTTGCACAACTCTTTGGCATTGTCTCGCTTTTTATCGCACATTCCACAATTTGTGGCAGCGCATATACTCGTATATATTGACATAGTTTGATGTCTGATAAGTGACTGTTAAATACATTTCAATATTTTACCCGCCATTATGAGTTTAACAGCGCTCAGGCATTGTATGGTCACCCTGAAAAGCAAGCTTGACATGGCAAACTGTCTGCATCTCGCTCGCACTCAAAGCTCGGCAAACGAAAACGTAAAAGCAAAAGCAAATAAAAAACAACACAATTTGCCTTTTGCTTTTATTGTGTTTGCTTTGCGCTGAGGCATTTTGTTTGGGTAGTTGTTGTTTGCGTTTTGTTTTTGTGCCGTCTCTTTTTGTGATGTTGAACTTGGAAAGAACTTGCGACTCGAACTGGTATTGAATTTCGTGTTATTTGTTTTTGTCTTCACGCGCTTGCATGTGTGAGTGTGTATGTGTGCTTGTGTGAGTATATTTTTTTGGTGTTAGCTTGTGTGTGGCTTTCGTCACAAAACCGAAACTTGTTTCCGTGCGCGTCTCTAATGGGATTTACGATTTACGTTAGTTGTGCAGACATTCCAGTGGAAGGAGGACAGCAGCAACGCATTGATGAAGCGAGAAAACAACAACTGTGATCGCCCTCTAAATCAATTGAAGGGCCCAGCATCTTAATTAAAATTTGTATAGCTAATTAAAGCGCCGCTCTATCTTCAAACAGGCAAATGCCAATGAACGCTGCCACAAAGAATGGGCGCTGTTTAATCGACTGCAAACTGAGCTGTATCTTGCATCCGCCACTGCGCAGCTTTTGTGGGTCGCACGACAGCTGCTGCTGCTGCGTCGGCGGCAGAGTCGCCGCATACTTGTGGAGAAATGCAGCGCAAAAGCAGAATCATAAGAATCAGAACAAAATGCAGCCAATGCACAAGAATGCGAAACGGCGCGAGACCAAAAAGAAAAATCAAGACGCAGCAGCAGGCGCAGACGCAGGCGCGAACGCAGTCATTGTGCTATCGCAACGAAGTTGCAGCCGACGCTGGCGTCGTCACCGTTGCTTACTGGCGTCGCAGTCTGCCCAATCGACACAGCAGCAGCGGCTCGGCGTGTTAGTTGCTTACCAGTCGTTCGTTGAGACGGGTGTTTCGTGTAGTTGTGCGCTCATCTGTCTCTTGCCGTCGTCCGTTTTGTTGCCCTGAGAGCTGTGCGCGCGCGCTTAAAGCTCTAATTTGTGTCTGTGTTTTATGTTGCCGTTATTTGTGTTCTTCATGCTAGAAAAAACATAAAAATTATGTGCAATAATCGAAGTAAACACATTTTTGGCGAATTATTTAAGGTGCGTGGAGTGTGTGTAAAGTGAAACGAAAGTGGCTGGCAAAAGTGAAACGCCCACAAGCAAAAATTAGCCAAGAATCTAGCCAAACCACTTGGCCAAAGCCCACACATATAAATAGTTACAACAACTTCAACAACAACAGCATCTGCAGAAATTTCACCAAGAACAGGCTGTGGCCTGCCAAGCCTTCCAATTTGAGCGCCTGCTCCTCTTAAGCGCGTATGTGTGTGTGAGAGTGCTTTCGTGTGATTCTGTTTGCGTGTGTGTGTTTGTGTGCATGTTATTTTCTACATAGTTGTGGATTATATATGGCAAATGTTGTCTTCTTCTTCCCCGACATCCACATGCACACATCTGTGTCTTGACTTAATGGTAATTAAATGAAATGAGGCTTTTGCTTTATTTTTGTTGTTGTTTTTGCTGTGCTTTAACTGTAAACTGCTTAGCTTTGACGTTTTCTTGTTGTTGCTTTTGCTGTTCTTTTGTTGTTGGCCTCAGAACTGACCTCTGCGCCTGGTGGCCAATGGCTAATTGTTGGCATAGCCAACAGTTCCAGATAGTACGGCTCATCTTACGGTTAAGAGGCAAATGCTACCGTTGTGTCAGCTCTTGTTGTTCACAGTTTGCCAATGCTGCATGCTAATTATACGCCTATGTGATTTATGCGGTCTCACCACCTCGCCCCTTTAACACTCCCTCTCCCTTTCACAACTTCGCATTTTGTTGCGGTTCTTTTGCTCCGTGTGAATGTTGCCCCAATGCTTGGAATGCAGTTAATATGCATATCAAATATATATACATACATATACTATATTAAGCACATGTAGAGCAGACACAATTGCAATGCGGCAGCAACAAAGAGCTTTGACAATATGTTTCGACGTATTTTGACAGTTGTGTGTGGATGTGTGTGTGTGTCTGGTTATAAATTACAAGTATGACTAATTAGTTGCTCCAATAGCTTGCTGTATTCATGGCCACGGCATGATAAAAAAAACCAAAATGACTAACGAACTGCGCTTTTATCAGTTCATATAAATATAATGTAAATACAGTAATACCTGCCATAGGGCAAACCACAACTATTGCCCAATAATTTACAAATTAATTAGGTTATAGACTTTATCACTCTTTAGTATTAATTAAAATATATGATTAAACATTTTCGTAATATTTGAAATGTTTGTCAATATTTTGATCGACTGCTTTTTGTTTACGTTAAACAAATTGATAAGCTCAGCGCCTTTTACAGACTTCTACAAACTTTCCGATCTACTAGTACAATCTATCACATACCCTATAGAGTTGGCAAGCTGTCAGCACTCAGTTCACTTAACAGCAGCTCAGACTGTGCATCAATTTAGCAAATTGAATTTGCTTTAAACTAGGCGAAAATGGCAAACAGAAGGCATGCGAATGAAGGCAGAAGAAAGCAGCCGATAAACATAACACAACATAAACACAAAGCACGCACTTTACAAATTCACACAAAGGAAGCTACAGACAGATGGGGGGACAAATGGACAGACGGACAGACAGACAGCTGGACTGGCCATGCAAATACATAGGCACAAGCCCTCAGAACGAAAAACTATCGACCCAAGACCTACGTTACCCTTCCAACACCTTCCCCTTTTCTATCCCACCCCTCCCCTGCCCGCATTCACCACAGTTGTTATTTGTTTACGCTCGTTTAACATATTATAAGGCATACGCCACGTTGACCAGCCCCAATGTATAGCATTGACTGGCTAAGGGTGAATTTCCGCCACTTTTAGGGGTTGCCGTGTGCCTAGCTAGTCGAGGGATCATTCAGTTGGTCGACAACAGTTTCAGTTTCAGGTGGTTGAAATTATAATTCATTTGGTCGTCTTGACAACGCGACATAACAAAAACAAATGCAAGTTACAATTCGCACTACAAACAGTTTTCAATCGAAGGTCCATGGAAGGAAGTGTGACGTAAACGTAACAGCAAAATGTTATAAATAAATGAAGAGAATTTTAATTTATTGTGCCGGTAATTTGACAACATTGCAAGTGCAAATGAGCTGCTCAATTATTGCATATAAATATAAATGTTAATTATTGCAAAATGCATTTATAAGCGGAGAACGTGCGCTGTTTATGTGACACTGTTAACGTCACTTTAAAATTAACAGTCTTAGCAAATGCTCGAGTTCTATGAATTGAAAATTATTACAAGCTTTGTGATTGTTGTTTAAAGTTTTACAAATTTATCAATGCAATTAAGGGTAACTTAAAGCAGTGGAGAACAATATTATTTAACATATAAATATATTTAAATAATTATTTATTTATTTAAATCAACTTAAAGCAGTCGACCAAATAATTAGTTGAGTATAAACTAAAATATGAATATAATTTGTAAAGAAATATATATAAAATATTATATTTATTTCATTAACTTTACTTAAAGCATAAAAAATAATATTTAAAATATATTTAAAGCTTAAAAATATTCGCTACTATATAAAGTAAAATTTAACAAAATAATTTAAAATATATTCAATAATACTTAAGTTTTTTTGTTATAATGCGATAATTTACACCTAGCTTTTAAACCTTTTAATCTCCACTCTTCCGCATTCACTAAACAAATGAGACTTTTCATTTATTATCAACCACTTTAGTGAGCTCATTAAAATGCTTCTAAGATTTTGACGAAATCTTCACTAAATCTTTAGCTGAGACAGTTCATTAGCTGGTCCACGAAATAATCAAATAAATAGTTAAAAACAAAAACAAAAAGGAAAAGTAAACTTTCACATTTCTAATGGGCCCGTTGTTTGTTTGTGGTTTGGAGCTAATAATGCTTCTTGCTATGCATAAATGGCAATAAATTTTCTTTGATTTAATTTATAGAAATCTAAATATGTGTATAGATTTGTGTATCTTTATATTTACTGTATCTTGCGATGTGCATAATTTTCTTTAATCGTTTTGTCTTCCGCATTCATTCATTCACCTACGTTTATCGAGTAATTTCTGTTGTCTTTGTTATTTTTATTGTTGTTGTTGTTTCAGCCAATGCGTGTCTAATCGGCAGTTCTTCTTGGAATGGCCAACACACACAGATATAACACACTTATTGGCCAGACATTGGCAAGCAATGGGCTTGTCACTTTCACCCAGCCCAGCTCCCAGCTTAAGCTTAATTTGTCTTCAACAATAACTTGAGAAAATCTCACTATGGCCAGGTGTTTTTTTATTTTTTAAATGCGCATCCGTCTCAAGTCTGGCCTCTGTTTATGGGCTCTGGCATCCCAGTTTTTATTTTTGTATTTTCTTTATTTCTTTATGAATGATATGCATTTGCATGTCAACGTATGGAAGCGTCACCACAGCTGCAGGTGCAGCGTTGCATTCAAACAGAAAGAAAGAGTGAGAGTGTGAGAGGGAGAGAGAGGGAGAGTCGCTATAAATATGTCTAGCAAAGCTTTTGTGCTCATCATATACATATATGTATACCCTGTAAATGGGTCTGCTATAGCTGTTTACTACTTTACTATGCTATAACAAATATATATAATATTTAGCATATGTTATAAAAGTTCTATAGCAAGCTCATTCTTAGACTTATACCCTAGCTTTTTGCTTCACGCATAACAGAGCCTATTAACGCTCTATTCTGAAAATTTAATAAGAATTGCGTAACAAATACAAAAGTTATATGATAATCTATGATTATGATACCCTGTAAATGTATAAAATTCTTCAAACTTCTTTACTATGCTATAACAAATAAATATACTAATAAGTATATGTTATATAAGTTCTATAGCAAGCTCATTCCTAAACTTATACCCTAGCTTTTTGCTAAACGCATAACAGAAGATATTAAAATTACTTTCTGTATATTTAATAATCTAACTATCTATCTGTTAGTAATAGTAACTACATATTATTACACTTACAGGGTATCTTCAAGTCCAACAGCACTCTGCTGCCTTAATATCGCTATTTATTCATATATATTTGTATATCTTTATTTACTGTGTATTGTTTACATTTTCCCTTTTTGGCTCAAGCTTTTTATTTATTTTATTTTATATGCAAAACATTCATTTGATTATTTTGTTGTTACGTTGGCCACGCCAAAATGTTGTTAACCTGGCTGTCAAGTGGCCTCAGTTTTCAGCTGTTATGCTCATTCATGGCATTGATGACTACCAATCAAAAGTGTCAGCATAAAAATCAATTTGAATGCGTTTCATTTCGCTTAAAGATTTATAAGCTTAATTGAATTCTCTGGCTTGAATTTGCATGTTAATTTTTTAAGCTAATGTTAATTAGAATTAATTAAGTGAAGGCAACGCGAGCGCTTTAAATAGTTTCCCATGCGATAATTAGAAATGCGAGTTTCTAGATATTTATAGATCTCTCAAAGTCCCTGGGAAGCACTTTTTGGTTGTTGTCAATGAATTTACGATAATTCAATAAACATGAAATCGGAAGATAAACATTGAATAAGCCTTTATCATTCGCACAATTTCTATAAACACATATTGAAGTCAAAACGCAAAGACGTTTGCGTAATCAACAATTTTAGCTTCTTATTTACATTGCATGTGCGTGTGTGTGCGTGTGTGTGCGTGTGTGTGTGTCTATGTGTGTGCTTGTCTCGTATTTAATATTTTGTTTAAATACCATTTGCAATGGCGTAAAATTGTTTTTGTTATTCCAAACGCGTTCGTCGCAATTGCTAACAAAACAGCAACAATAAGTGGCAATCATCAGGTGCGCGGAGGGCGTGAGGGGGTAGGGGAGGGGATCACAGAAGACCCGGCTAGCCATAGCAGCTGGCACTGAGCAGCTTAAAAACCATTTGACGACTCTGGCAAAAGAAATGTTCATGCTTTATTTTTTTTTATGCAATCGCTCATTATAATTGGCATTTGTGTGTGACAAAAACGTGAGCGGGTTGACGGAATGAAGGCGGGGGGAGGGGTGTAGAAGAAAGGGCGGACAACTGAGGAGGTGTTGCGGCAGTGGCTTCTCAGCAGCAGCTATAACAACGTGTGCGGTTGTTAAGCAAGCATTTTATTATTACTTTTTACATATAAGTTTTCGTTGATAACATCGAAAAGAGCCAAAAAAGCATATCACGCATACGCAACGTTGTGCCCACACAACAACTGAGTGTGTGTGTGTATGTGTGTGTGTGAGTGTGTGTCTTTGTGTGTGGTAAGCCGCTTGCTGCCAACAGCAGCAGTTAAACCCACATAAATGTGGCATCAACTCAGCTCAGTCTCAAATTGCGCATACGACGCGTTGCCAGCTAATTATGATAAAAAGTCAAAGAAATAAAAGAAATACTATTTATATATATAAATATATAATCAACTCAGGTTACAGAAATATAAAAAAAAATCCAATAAAAATTATAATTAAATTCATAGTATAAAATTGTGGTTTTAAAATAGGAATTACAATTTTTTATTTATTTACTTAATCTCAAATCTCAGAGTTCACTAAGGAGTTTATTTTAACAATAAAATGAAAAATAATATTTAAAAAGTGAAAGCTTAAATTAAAGATAGTTTTCTAATAAAATTGATAAACTATTTATTAAACAATTTTTGTAAATTTAAATTTTAAATAGTGCAGAAAGAAAATAGGAAAAACTCGTATAACAATATATACAGAAATTGTTTTAACAATGAAATTCAAGCAAATATTTATAAATTATATTTATAAAAATTAAAAATAAAACAATTTTTAATCTAACAGTATAAATGGAAATTTAAAGATAGCTACAATTATAACTTCTTAGCTTTCTAAGCCAACAACACTTCTGTTCTGTGCCCAATTCGCTTATCATGCAACATGTCACTGATAACTGCTTTGCATTGCGCTAAATGGCCAAAACTAATTGGTAACCCAATTAAATCACATTTGTTTGCAATGACACTCGTCGCATTTGTTGGTGAAATGCTGTCTTTAATCCTAACTTGTTTGGCAAGTGCCACATGTTGCCTTAATTTATGATTGCCAAGGCAATTGACACGCCTTCATTCGCTGCCCCCTCTCCACTTGAGAGTCTGCTGATTTGCATATCTCTCAAAAAAAAAAGAAAAAAGTTACCACTCAATTTTGTATATTATTTATTGTTGTTGTTGTTGTTGTTGTAGTTGTTTTTATTTTTGTTGTTGAACGCTTTTCATGCGCTTTCTCTTCAAGCTCTTCAGTCTCACATTCTCGCATTCTCTCATACATCTCTTTTCGTTTTTGTTATTTATCATTTCAGGCCTCGAGGCGGCAGCTGCCAATTGACTTGGCCATTGGTCGTTGGCCACGACAGACGCTGCACGCATAATCACAGTAATGCAGTTGTCAGCGGACGTCATGGCGACCTCAGTTGCTTTGGATTCGGATGTGGCAGCGCCACGCTGCGATCACAATGGAAATGCAACAACTACAACAACAACAACATCAACGACGACGACGCCGAAGTCGTCGCCGCGTAAAGAAAAGACAATACTCGGTTGGCTGGTGAAAAGTGCAAGTGCAAGTAGCGATAAAACGAACGATTACGATACCGATAACGATAGCAGCAATAACAACAATCGAACCAACAGCCACAACAACAATTGCAATTGCGAAACGCGCGCTTTTCGCGATTTTCGTGGCGTTCAAACCTTGCGTCTGCTGTGGAGCAAACGCATCAGCAGCGCCAGCGAGGAGGCAGCTGCCACACAGCAACGACCTCAGCAAGGTCACACTGGGCTGGGCACATTACGCAAGCTAAATAAATCCGTTAGCTGTTTGGTTAACGCGTTTAATAACGCGCGCGATTGGCCCAGCCTGACAAACGCGCCGGAAACGCGCTCAAAACGCGCGGCGAGCTTGCACAATTTGCAAGAGACGTGCGTGACGTCACAACTGCAACGGGATAAGGATAATTTCTATAAATACAAGAACGCCGAACAAGCCAAAATGCAAAACAAACTGAGACGCGGCAACAGCAACAGTAATAACAACAACTGTTGCAATAACAATTGTGAAGAGACAACAGCGAGTTTTCCCGCTGTCAAAGCTGGCGGCGCTGCTGGCGAGCGCTTGCAGTGGCCAAAACGCGGAGATGTCGTCATTGCCAGCAAGTGCAAAATAGAGAGAGATTGCTTATCAGATAATGAAAGAGAACAGGTGCATGAGAGCGGCATGGCGCATGAAACGGGGCACGAGACGTTGAGGGGACAGCTTATCAGCCCGCTGAGCGAGCGAACAACAGCAATTAGTCGCATTAGTCTCAGCGCGACGTGCGCTCAGAGCGGCAGCAACGAATCGCTGAAAACGATAAATTCCATAAATTCCAATACGACCACAGGAACTGTGACGTCACAGACGCGATCGAGTGGAACGTGTGGTACGAGTGGAACGCGTCGCAAATACAGTTTTAAAACGCATGCAGGCAAATCATTTCATCAACATCACACGCCACGCCGCATGTCCAGTCACACACACGCGCACTCACACTCACACAGTCTGGGCCTGGCAGGGGCCGAGACAGTGACAAGTGGCGCTGCAACCAGCGGTGGCAGCCTGGTGCGTCAACTAACCCAACAGTTCAATGAGATTATACAAAAGGATGCGCGACTGCTGGAGCAGGTGAAGCGTAAGAATGGCGTCTGGTTGGCGCGCGGTGCGCATGTCTACAAGATTGTGGAGAAGCCAGTGGTGCAACAGCAACAACAACAACAACAACAGTTGC
Organism: Drosophila macrospina; assembly: GCA_035042075.1. Classification (NCBI taxonomy): domain Eukaryota; kingdom Metazoa; phylum Arthropoda; class Insecta; order Diptera; family Drosophilidae; genus Drosophila; species Drosophila macrospina. Next base: position 298,149 of record JAWNLW010000140.1, on the reverse strand, counting down.
AACAACAACTGCAGCTGCAGCAATCGCTACAGCAGCGCAGCTCCATGGTGCAACGCAACATCAAGAAGTTCGAGAAGCTTGAGAAGCCAGCGGTGCCGTTAAAGACAGAGCAACTGTTGCGCAAGCATCAGGAGTTCATGAACAGTCCCAGACACAGCACTCTCAGTTTGAGCAAGCAGATGAGAAGTAAACGCAAGCTACAACAACAACTGCAGGAGAGAGAAAACGAACTTCTTGTGGAGCAGCAGCAGGAGGAGGAGCAGCTGGTTGAACATGAACAGAATGAGGAGCAGAAGCAGAAAGAACTGGTGGAGCAGTTGCAAAATGAACAAAGTGTGGAGCAGCAACGTGTGGAGCAGCTGAAGGAGGAGGACCAAAAGAAATATCAGCTGGTGGAGCAATTGCAAAAGGAGCAACGTGTGGAGCAACTACAGGAGGAGCAGCATCACCAAAGGTTAAACTTTTCTGTGGATCGTAACCAGCTGAAAACAACTGTGGAACTCAGCAGAGTTGAAGGCCAGCAATCAGATGTGGATGATGCTATAAAACCAAAGCCACAAGCGTCATACACTGAATCAGCTAAAGAGCTGAGTCAGCTGTCGTCGACTGACGACAACAGTCTGGAAGAGGTGGAGGCATTGGAGGCAGAGCGACAGCAGCGACGCAAGCACAAATATGCCACAATCTATGAGAAGTTGCGGTTTTTGCAGTTTGCTAAAAGTGGCAAGAGATCACCACAAAAAGCGGCTAATGAAAGGGAACAGAAGCAGGAGAAACAAGAAGAGAAGATGCAACTGCAACTGCAGCTGGAGAAGGATCATCCAGAGTTGGACACAGAGCCTTTGCCCTCGCCCTGCGTGGAAGCGGATGCCAAGATTTTGGCCGCTTTGGAAGTGCTCGATCAGAAGTTAAAGATACTCGCCGAACCAGGCACCTTGGACAAGGAACAGCATCAGGGAACAGAGCTGCTGCTGGCGCCAAATGATGACTTTGAGCAGCGCATACTGCCCAACAACTCGTTCATCTATCAAGCGGCGAATAAACAAATCTCCAACAATCAATTGCTGCTCAATCAGGCCGTCAATGTGACGCTGGTCAATGCCATCGAGGGTGAGCAAATGATAATGGAACAAAAGCAACTGGAGAAGCAGCCACAACTGCAGTTGGAGTTGGAGCTGGAGCTGGAGCAGAAGCAGGAGTTGGAAGTGGAAGTGGAGTCCATGTATGAACCGATAACGCCCACAACGGAGACGAAGACTGAGCCACAGGCGTCCAGCCTGTTTAAGATAACAAACCAAATGGATAAGGTCAAAGAGCAGCCCACGGAGGACATCTATCAGACGGTGGAGGAGGCAACAACGCCACAAGCCAATTGGCTGGAGGGTTACGAGTCCATTGCAGGCTCCTGTGAGGCAAGCAACCGGAGTACTAACAACAGCGATGATTACGAGGCATTTGCCACGCCCACCATTGCCGAGGAGCCTGCCACGCCCACCATTAACAGCACAGGCACACTGGGTCGCAATACACGGGATCAGCTGCCGGAGTTGCCCAAACCAAAGCGTGTGCTCCCCAAATCTCCCAAAATGCTGCGTCCTGCGCCCGCCAAGCCGAAGCAAGCGAGTCGCCTGCATGTGAATCCAACGAGTGGCAAAGTCTCCACGGATGAGGAGGAGGATGAGAACATTTACGATACCATCAAAGGTTGCTACGAGTCCATGTCAACAGCCAAGCTAAGGAAGCATGCGGATGCCATCTCCGTGAGCTCCAATTGCTATGAGAGCATATCCAACTATCACAAGAGCAAAGTGAGCGCAGCCACAGCTGGCCCAGCAAGTGAGGCAAGTGGTGCAAGTGGTGCAGTGGGCGTGCAACTGTCGAGCAGCGGCTCCTCGTTAACCATATCCTCGGATCACCGAACCAACAGTCTGTATGAATCCTCGCTAGCTGCTGGCGTGCTCTATGGCAGCGCAAGCGTGGGTTGCCGTTCCTCCCTGGCCAGCAGTGCGGGAAGTGGCAGTGGCGGGCCGGGGCAGGGACAGGAGCAAGCAGAGCGATAAACGCTCTTCCATTGCGGGCTCCAGCGACAACAGCGACGCCTGGGTGGATATCTCCGATGGCGAGGCAACGACAGCATTGGCTGCCAGCAGCGAGGCGCAGTTCATTGTGTAAGTAAAAACCACAACAAAGAAGTGGGGGGGAGACACCCCCTCTTGGCAGAAGATGGGGTAGATAAGAATTCTGCGTAGATTGCTGATAGGTTTGTTTGGGCTTCCTTCAGCTATCTTATCTGCTCAACTTTAAATGCGGCCTGTGCTCAACACATTCAATTTGTTGACGCCAATCGCAGTGGTGCAGTGGCAACAACGAGGGTTGCAACACCGAACACCGAGGAGGAGGCATTGCCCGAATAAATGTATAGCAATCAGGTCAAGGCAAGAGTTACGAAAAGGCAACAAAGAGAGAACTACAAAACTCTTGCATTCAATGTAGCTTATCGGTTTAATAATTAAGGTTAAGCCTTCGATTGATTCCAAGTTATTGGAGGTAAACCCAGACCTCAATTTTTCACTTCCACCTTTTGCGTGTTGTTGTTGTTGTTGTTGTTGTGTAACAAACTGACGGCGAAAATCGAACTGCGATTGCAATTTGCGTTGTCTACTTGATAAGATACGTATCAACAATTTAGATTAGCAGTTACTATATATAGAAAACTCTCTCTCTTGTATAGTCATTTGAGGGTTTAAGACTTCAATCTATATATTATGTACTTTGTGCACAGGAAGCGTATTTCCGATATATGTTTGTTTTGATAACAAATTATTACAGAGCAGAGCAGTAAAACTATCGGAAGTACTATCGATAACAGCTGATAACACTTACACTCTGAAAGTGAATTTCTCAGAAATGTTTATGAGCACTTTGATAACAAATAATTACTTTTTACTGCAAATACAGTTGCTCAATTAGAAATAGCGCAACTAACAAAACTATCGACAGTGCAATCGATAACAGTTTTCGAAGCTGACAATCATAAAACTGCAATGCAACCCAATTATTTGTAAACTTTCCATGACTAAAGTACTTTATTTGACAACAATTATAATCATTTTAAGCCTACAATACTTTTATCGATAGTATTGTTGTTCTAGCGACAATTAGCTTCAGTTAGCTTTCAATTAACAGCTTCTTGTGACAATGATTGCGCGGAATCAACAGAAAATGGACAAATTAATGCACTTCCTATGGCTTCATGTCTTACAAATGACATGAAATTATTAATAATGAATTTTCACAGTTAAAAGTCGGAACCAACATGACATTACACAATTGCAACACAACGCCTTCTTCTACAGTTGCGTTCCGCTTCTCAGGCCACATTAATTAACGCGTTGACCTACAATTGCATCTGTTATCAAACCGATAAGATTGTTCGCCTACTGGGGCAACTTATGCTCCTATCCTATCACAATCGGACTGTAGTGCCGTTCTCTTGTAATACTAGATAGAACTGCTGGAAAAGCCGTGCCCGAACAATAAACAGTTAGCAGTGAGGCGCCCAGGCCTAAAGACCTTATAATAACGCTGTGAATTGATTGATCGCACTGCGGAGTATGAAGTACTAATTATAAGCAGCCTATTTTAATCAGATAACTCATTATCTTTTTAACCAATTCAATTGCAGTGTACGGGAACGCTTCAAGCAACATCGGGTTCGTAGTCCGGATTGGTCGAAACGCATCAGAGACAAAAGACTGCAACAAAACAAGGCGAAGAGCTGCATTGAAGGTAAGTGAGACAAGATGCAATTCAAATACAACTCATAGGGTTATACAATATCTGGTTGAGATAATGCAAAGAGTGCTCAAAGATAAATATGCAGACAGTTAGATAGATGGATAGATATTTTCCCAGTCATTTCTTTCTTTACTCTAAGTCTGCGCTTCTTTTGTTTCAATATTAGAATACTCAACCTTGTTTAAACAATGTGCGATTGTTATTTACTCAGCTTGTCTCTGTTGCTCTATATCAATAAATTAACTAAATATTAGCTCATTATCATTCGTTTTGTCTGCAAAATGATTTCCTATGTGAATGCGCTGCAAGACAGCTTCAAAGCTCTTGTGTACATAAGCACAGTTGAGCTTTTAAGTCAAGCTTGCAGTCACAGTCGTCTCGAGCGGTTGTCACAGCTGCTTACAATTGCTGTGGTTTGTGTCCAAGCTGAACTTGCCTACCGCTTGCAATCCACACTGTTGTTAACCCTCTCCACAAACTCGACACATTCATTACGTTAATTATAATGAGTGTTAGCTGGCCTCATCAGCGATTGATAAATATGCACAAATTATGCCCGAGTCCAAGTCTATTTAAAAAGTTTTAGCTTTAGGCGCTGCGACCCAATCAAATGAAATGTCAAAAGTAAACACGTAAATAAAACAAAAGGAAACGAAATGAAATGGAAATTAACAAGACGACGGACTTACACAAATACCCGTTAATTATGGCCAATGCAAATGAGAGTAAAGGCAGCCACAATTCCCACACATCAAATGAGTAAGCGCTCTGCGCACATTTGAGACGACGAAAAATGCAATTGGCGCCTGCCTCAACGGCTGCAACGCGACAGGTTCCACAAAAGGCAATAACAAGTTATGAGCGAGCGCGGGTAAACAATGCCCTTAAACTGGACTCCAAATGCTTGTGTAGTAGTTGTTGCTGTGCAATTTTAATTCCATGGCTGCCATAACAATAACAACTATCGCTGCTCAGTGACACTCATGTACGGCTCTCTGGCTCGCTCTCTCTCCCTGTGTTTCAGCTTTAAGCTGCACAGTCTCAACGCGTCAGTGCCAACGTGCGGTTCGTCTCTCGGACGCTGCCTATCGAAAAGTCGCCCAGCGAGTCCAATTTTCGTTTGTTAAATGTGAAAAAAAAAGATGAAATACTCACATAAATATATATATTTTTGTAATTAATGTGTGCTGCTTTTTGCTCTTATTTTGTTATGCTTCTCGTACGTGCCCGCGCATCGCTGTGAAAGATGAATAAGTGAAAAAAAAGAAAAGCTTAACAAAAACAAGAAGTGCATGCGGTGCATACAAAATTAACAGACGACCCCAAAAGGCGTTAGCGTCGACTGTGAGCAGCGCAGCTAGTTTTCAATTAATGTTGTTGTAGTCGTTGTTATTATTACTGTTGTTGTTGTTGTTGTTGGGTTGTACTTTTATGCAAAGGTAGCGAGACGTCACGAACTAAAACTGAAACCGAAACTGAAGTCACCATTTGCCCTACACCCGCAACGAGAGGCAAGTTGTGGCTTTATATTTCACTTTTATTTCTGCTGCTGTTATAGTTGTTGCCGCTGCTCTGACTGATGACGAAATTGTTAAGCGAAAACCAGTCTAGAAATACTATATAACGTTTAAAGCGCACAACCTTGAAGAAGTTAAAAGTTAAAAGTAAAAAAAAACCTAAGGAAAGAAACAACAAAACAGCTTAAGGAACTCGCTTGCCAAACGGCAAACGCAAAACTTGTAAAGTCAAACACACAAAACACTGCAATGACTACGCGTATACTGTATATATAAAGTAAAAGAAATAGCAATAACACAGTTAACAGTTAACAGTGAACAGTGAATAGGCAAATGCAAACAACGGGTCGCAATTTGAAATGCAATATTACAAAATCAAATGTAATCATGTGCAATAGCTTGTCCGTGCATCCAAAAGAGGAGTCCACCAAAATATGATTATCCCATAAAACCGTAAAGAAAAGATATAAAACTAAACCAATTAAAGCTTTGCAAAATGGCCGCATGAAAGTTCACTGAACGTTGGCAGCGACGCAACGCAAAGCAGAGCAGAGCAGCGCAAAGCAGCGCAGCGCAGCTAATTGAAAGGAGAGCAGAGACGAACAAGGCGAACTAACTGTTAAATACTCGCATTACAATTGTTAAATTTGTTAAATAGCTTGAAAATTATCGTTGGGCGCATTAAGTGAACTGTGAATTCTCCGCTGAACTTTTACCCAGGGCACGTTCGCTTTTCCTTTTACACTTTTTTTTGTTACCGCCACGCGATGGAGTAAAAAGCAAGAAATAAAAGCGAAAGTGTCATGAAAACTACACAAATTCCAAATGGGGCATAACACGCAATTGCGGAAAAGTTGCAATGAAAATTTATGACTTGTAGCGCAATTTTTTATATTTCATATAGGAAAATATTGTGCAGCAGCTTAAGAGCTTACTGATTAATTCAAGCAACATTGACTTGAAGTGACACTGAGCAAGCCGGCAGCGGCAGCGCCAACGGCAACAACAGCGTCAGACAATGACATCGTTTGGCACTTTCAATAATAAGTTTAACCCCAATGCGTCAATCGATCAATCAATTGGCCACTGAACGAACGGTTCAGCTGCATTGCATTGGAATTGAGATTGAATTGAAATTGGAAATGGAAATAAAAGAAGACGGCGTCAGAGAGAAAGAGACAGCGATATATAAAGAGAGATAAGTGTCTGCTTGCAATGCACTTTGCCAAGGCTGCAATTCTTGTAATTATAAACAAAGCATCAACTTTACCGTACAGTATACTTATTATTCTTATTTGTATTTGTACACTGTTTCTTGTATCCGTGTCTAGACTCTAGAGCACAGAGTTCGCATTTGTTTACGTGTATAAACGTTGCGTGGCCCACACGAAAGCGCAACAACATTAATTGGCTGAAAGGCCTAACAAAAGAGCCAAGCGATGCCGATACAATTTCCGCATGTGGCAAGACACTGAGAGAAATATATGATAAACAAAGTCAAATTGAATCTTGTGAAATTAGCAAGTACAGACCAAAAAATAAGCTTTCTCAGTTGAGATAAATGTGGCCTATTCAAAGTTTAGAGTTTATCTCGTTTTTTTTTACGTGCGTCACTTTTTTGCCAAAAGAATTTACCAGAAGTTTGCGGCTTACTTCTGAAAAAGGCCAAAGGCGGCAGCATCCCACGCGCAACAAGTGTCGCTTTGGTCAAGCAACAAGCTACAAAATTAGCTTGCTTTACACACACATACACATATGCAACTACATATATATATATTATATGTAGTTGCTCTCTTTGGTTCGCTCTGTCTCTCTCAGTCTGTAGCTGTGCAGTACACAGCGCTTACTTAGCATCCATTTTGTGGAACGCAATCAGTGTTGCTCATATGAATTGTCTGTTTTATTATCTTGCGGTGAACCGGTTCGCTTGGCTGCGTATACGTAATATTTGTGTGCGTATGGGTGTGTGTGTGTGTGTGTGTGTGAGTGTGTGCTTGTATTTGCTCTGGTTTTATCTAGTTGAATGCTTTTTTTCTGACGCCTTTTGTGTTAATCACACACATATTGTACCTGCTGTTTTTGGCCATGTCTATTGTCGTTGCTGTTGTTGTTGTTGTTATTATTATTGTTATTGTTGCTGCTGCATTGAAGCGTGATTTCATTATTATTTGCGCTATTTTGCATGCCTCCAATGCTGATCAAAATCACGCAAAAGTTTATTGAGTTCGCGTTGCCGACTAAAATATTGTGACACTCGAAAAGTTTGCTTAATTAGCGTGCCGAACAACAGCGAGGGTCGCCCCATAACATGCAAAAGCAAATATAACTAAATTAAATTATGCAAATTATGTAATTTCATCATTTCCTAAAGTCATTTTCTGCTGTGTGACTTCTAAACTCTTTAAAATAAACGAAGCAAAGTGTAAGGCAACTTAAGAGCAACCCTCGCATGAACTGTGCCTCATTTGGGTCCTTAAAACGAATGCAGCTGTGCATTCTTGTGCATGAAGTTTTAATTGTTTTCAATTGCCAGCAAATAGAGTTCAAGAGTTCAACAACAACAACAACAAGAACAACAACAACTCACAGTGAATTATTCTTAGAATCGTTGTTGTTGTGCAGTCGATAGGAGAGCAACGCGCAGAGAGAAGTGAAGTGAGAAGTGTGAGAAGTGAAATATGCTGCGATGGCAGCCCGCAATAGCCACAATCCAAACAGCAATCAACGTCTCAGCTGCCGCAGCAGCAGCAGCAGCCGCAGCCGCAGCACCACAAACAGTTATGCCAGCCACGCCCACTCCACAGCCTCGAGCGGCTTTAGTGCGGCCGAGCCACAGCTGGTCACACTGCCACGCAAGCGGCGTCCACGCGCCGTGGGCGAAGTCAGTGTCACCTGTCCAGCGAGCGGTCTGTATCTAAATGCTGAAATCCAAGCACAGCCCGAGCTGGAGCCGATCTATCAAAATGAGGCAGCTGCGATCAATCAACGTTGCAGCCACAAGCAGCAGCAGCAGCAGCGTCGCCTGCGGGCGCATCTCAGTGTGTTGCGCGTGTCGCATGTGGAGCGTGGCGATGCCAGCCAAGAGTCAATGGTAGTGAGCACCTTTGTAGGTTCGTGCAGATGGAGCAGAGTCTAAGCTTAACTTGAACTTTCTCAATTGCAACAACTAATTTAATGCCTTCTTGTGTACTTAGATGACTCGGATCATTACTATGAGACGCTGTCGCCGCTGGGCAACAAGCGGCACTCGACGCAGCTGCTGCCGGGACAGCATCACAAGCGGCATCAGGATGTGGCACATGGCACGCAGCGAAGGGGCAAACAGCATTCGGCATCGGCGCATGCATTGGGAGAGCACGTGATCCACTCGGATGATTACGACTCCTTTGAGTCCGACAGCGATGAGCACATGGAGCAGGAGCAGCGTTTGCAGCATGTAAGTTGTGGTGTTCTAATAAATAATATATAGCAAAAGTCTTATTAAACTTTCCCCCCCCATTCGTTTTCCCCCGGCAAGCAGCACAATGACAGCGGCGTGGATATGCGTAATCATCGTTTGCCGGAGCCGCCGGCGCCACAGAATCAAGTGTATGCGATTGTGCGCAAGTTCAAGGATTTCATCTCCAGCAAAAAGTCACCCAAGAGCAGCCAGCAGAAGCTCTACGAGAATACGCAGCAGGCGGCGCCCAGCGGCACACAGTTCTATGTGGAGTGCCGCAAGCAGGAGATCTATGCGAATGCCCAGTCCCTGAGCAGCTCCGAGAAGAATCTGAGTCACAGTCAGCGGGAGCAGACCCCAAGTGCCTGCTTGTTGCGTCCCAAGCAGAAGAACGGCAAGAGTTTGCGTTCCAGGCTGCGCAAGAGCCTCGTCGGCGCCAGCTTTGATACCAAACAGTTGTCGACGTTGACGCCAACGCGCAGCACCTTCTACATTGAGGAGCCCCCCGTGCAGCAGCTGCAGCAGGAGCAGCAGCATCATGGTTCCGGTGAGCTCGACTCGGGCTTCTCGGAGAAGGCCTCCTCGGGCGATATACCCGTGCAGTTGCCCAGCGTCGAGTCCCAAAAGTGCTCAACGGTCGCGCGCAAGGCCAAAAAGGAGGCGAAGGCCATGCGGCGACGTGCCACAATCAGCGTGCGTCCACATGAGCCACCGCCACCACCACCGCCGCCCGAGCAGCGCAACAGCGTCCACAATCGTTCGCAGCTGGATGGGAATCCGCAGACCAACTCGTGGTACGCCGAATGTGGCGTCTTCAAGCAAGCGACTAAAGATGAGCTCGCCACGCCCACTCCAAGTGCCAATGGGGGCGGCAGTTCCTGGTATGCCGAGTCGGGACTCTATCAGACCAGCGGCAACTCGGTGGCAAGCTCCAGCGGCAGCTCGGGCGTCTCCACGGGCAACGAGGCGGGACTCGGCGACGATATGCAGCCGCACAGTCTGTTCTCCAATGAGCCACTGTACCAGGTCTATAGCGCCGCCAAATTGGAGGTAAGTGCTTGCCAAACTCTCCAATAACTCCAATAACTTGCTGTGCTTGCAGTCGATTACACGTGACCTGGAGGCGCAGGAGAATTCGACGGATGGCTACGAGGAGATTGGACTGCATGCTCACGCCAAGTCGCAGCCGGCACAGCAATCGAAGGCGCGTCCCACGGCCTTGCAGCTGGTGGAGCCCAAGAATGGGCCATCGCGCACGCTCTGGAGCGAGATTCCCGAGGTCATACACTCCTGCATACTGCGTGAGTAGCCCACAGGTTGACATCGAAATGGTTTCCCTTGCTAATCCTACGCTCAATGCTTCTTTAGCTACGCTAACACCGCGGGAACGTGGCTTGCAGGAGGCCAAGTTCGAGATCATGACATCGGAGGCGAGTTATCTGAAGTCGTTGAATCTGCTACGTCGCCATTTCATGAACAACACCGCGTTCTGTGACAGCTCAGTGCTGAGCACACGGGATCGGAAGGCGCTCTTCTCCTACATTGTGCCCGTCCACGAGTGCTCCGAGCGCCTGTTGACGGAGCTGGAATGCTGCTGGCAGAATAACATCATGTTGCTGGGTCTGAGTCGTTGCATCTATGAGATTGCCGAGCGGCATTTCCATGTGTACATCACATTCTGTGAGCACCAGGGTAGAATGGATCGCACGCTGCGTCGCCTGAAGGAGGCAAAGAATGGAGCGTTTCAGCAGCAACTGGATAAGCTGGAGGCCAATCCCAGCTGTTGTGGCCTGAATCTTCACTCGTTTCTCATGCTGCCCATGCAGCGAATCACCCGTTTGCCACTGCTCATTGATGCCGTGTTCAGCAAGGAGTCGCCACACAATGCCGAGGAATATGAGAGCTGGAAGTTGACGCTGGCTCTGGTCCAGAAGATCGTGGCGCAGTGCAATGAGGCAGCGAATCGTTGCGAGCAGGCCTACGAATTGGAGCGCATCTCCAAACAGTTGGAGTTCCCCAGCCATATACCTGCACTGGCGATTGCACCGGTTGGTGTGCCCAAGCAGGGAGCCAAGCCACGTTACCTGGTCAGGCGGGGCGAGCTGACGCATCTGGTGTGGCGCGGTGACGATGCCAAGTTAACGTTTGGCAAGCGTTTCACCAAATCGAGCATCTATGCCTTCCTCTTCTCCGATCTGCTGGTGCTCTGCAAGCGCAAAGGTGAATCCAACTTTACGGTGTTTGACTATTGTCCCAGGAGCATCTTGACCCTTGCCTCGGGCGACACCTTGCCACAGCTGCCCACCAAAGACATTAAGGATCCAACCAGCAAGAATCTGATGCTGATGACGCTGCTGGAGAACTACGAACGCAAGACCATTGAACTTGTGAGTACAACTGCGAGTTTCCAAATGGTATAAACATAAATAGAATTGCATTTCCGATTGTCCAACAACAGGTGCTGTCGTGTCCATCGGTGTCCGATCAGCAGCGTTGGCTGGAGGCCATGCGTCCACCGGAGGCGGAAACGCCGGGCGAGAAGTTGTACGAATCCTGGGACTGTCCGCAGGTTATTGCCAAGCACAGCTACGAATCTGATGAGCCAGATGTGCTACAGCTGGAGCTGGGCGACGTTGTGAATGTCTCACGCAAGCTGCCTGATGGTAAGCAACCTGATCCTATCCATTCCCATCGCCGTATCATTAACATTCCATTCATTCCTCTTCCCAGGTTGGTACCAGGGCGAGCGCATTAGGGACGGAGCCGTAGGGTGGTTCCCCGGCAGCTACACCGAGGAGCTGAATTCCTCCCACGTTCGTGCTCGTAATCTGAAGCAGCGACATCGCCTGCTCACCTTCACCGCCACCTACCTGGAGGCGCAGAAGGCCAAATGATTGCGATCTAAGTGCATCCTCAAATAGCCATCTCCAATCAGGCCGCGTCCACGCTGGCCAGTGTCTTCAAATATATGTAGTCCATTGAATGAATAAAACACTATATATAATTATTAAATATATATACAACAATTAGAAAATGTGATAATTAATTAATTAATTATTTGTTTAAAATGCAAGCAAACAAGTAAAAACAAAGAATAATGAGAAAATCAATTGCTGCCCGTTTAATTTATGTGCATTAGTTGTAAACGTTTCAAATGTAATCAATTCAGTCGGTATGTAATCATATATCCATTGTTAACTATGTTAATTATAATTAATTATACATATAATATCATATATAACTATATATACAAATTAATTAAACCAATATATGTATGTACTTGTATAAATGTTGAAAAACAAAACTCTTAAAAACATCAATAAAATCAACAAAATAAAATATTAATTCGGTGTTTTTTATCTTCCTCATATCCTTGCGTATTTAGAGAGGATACGCCTAATAGCCAGGAGCAACTCTATCAATTGGCAATAGATGATTATGGGGTTTAATAATGATCATTAACTCTCATAAAATTTCAGCAAAAAAATCGCTTGAAAATGGTTCAAAAACACAAAATCCTTGATAACTCGGAAAGTAACAGTACGATTTGAATGTCCTTTGGTCCATCGTAGGTCCTTTTCAAATGCCTTCGTTTGACACTGATCTTGACAGTATCCTGCAAAGGACCTTCGAGTTATAGCCTATTTTCTCTGCACAAAAAAGTCCGTTTATTTTCGATTCTGCAAGGACTTTCGTCCTTTCAAGTATATAATATCAAACGATATTAAGATTACCATCTGTGAGCCAAAGGATATTCGAATAGTCCTGGAAATGGCGAAGTTACAGCGGATTTTGTGATTTCAGACCATTTTTTAAGGCCCCCCTATACAATTTTTCGGTATTTTTTTTCATTGAATCTGAGGAATCCTTGAATGCCATTCGATAGTGCTGCTTTCTGGGAGTATAGAAAAGTATGTCCTTGCGCCAGGATGTAGAAGGACGCGCGAAAAATAGTAAAAATAAAATGAATTCATATTTCAGTTACTGCCTGAAAGTATGCAATCATTTTTTGGTAATTCGCAATGCGCAACCGCCAATTATTTATCCATGACAGCCTGAAAGTATGCTTTAAAATAACTAGATGGCCCGTACTTTCGTATAGACGGACATAGACTCGGCTTCTTCTTCCGCCTGTTACATATTTTGGCCCAAGACTAATACCGCGCTGTAAATTGTAAATAAAAACAATATTTTTGGTTTTTTTTTAAGTTTTTTATATCTTTTGTTTCAAAAATACGTATACAAATCCATTGCTTATGCACTTATATCTATATACATATAATATATGTACCTGTTAAAGTATATGTTGTAGTTAATTCTCGAATGTTAACAATTTTATAAGCTGCACCTGCTGCTCCTAAATTGTGTGTGTGTGTGTGAGTGTGTATGTGTATGCGTGTTTGTATATAAACCTATTTATAAGTATTAAATCGATTATTAGATTATTGCTGTCATAAATTATTAAATCTAATGCAAACACTAGAGGAAGCATATACAATCGATTGATAGCCAAAACTTGGAGTGCTACTAAGTCGTGTCCCACAATCAGGCTAACTAAAATCTAAATCAAATAATTTACAATACTTCTTCATGTGACATGCGATAAGTGGCTTCCCTAAATAATATGAACAATTTCTATTAATAATAATAATATAAAATGTTTAGATATTGTTTGGATGGTTAAGTGAATGAATTGAATTGAATGTGATTACTAATTATAGTGTGAGTGTTTGCTTTTGTGTGTGTTTGCGTTATGTTTGTTATTTGTTAAGCTGCCGTTATGCCCTAACTAAGAGTAACCTGATTTCACTACACGCTATATTCATTAAATATATATATATATATATCACAAAATCAGTGAAATGAAAATTCGCTGGAGTATTTGCTTGTTTCTTGTTGCTTTGGATGATTTGCGTGGTGAGAGGTGTGAATGTGTGAATGAATGTGTGTGCGTGTTAATGAAGAACGATTGATTGATTGATTGATTGAATGTTAATAATGATAATGATAATGGTAATATGGTAATTTTGGCAATGATTCGTTTGGTCCAGTTCTCAGCTCCAGCTGAACGTCTGTCATCTGAAGCTAATGCCGCATTTGCGACTGATCTTCGGCGTGTGTATGTAGGCAATGGATAGCAGCAGCGGCACATCATTCTCCGACAGCTGCAGCGGCGTTGTGATATCGCTCAGTCGACAGGGATCTGTTTCCAGCAGGAATGCGGCCAGCGTTTCCGATTGCATATAGATCTCTTGCAGCTTTGACTCCAAATACGACAGACACTGCAAATTTCCAATAGATCAACAATAATCAATAGTTCTCCAACTGCAGTTCAGTGTACACTTACCTCATAGGCGGGTATGCCGCCAATGTGCATGGCCTGGACAGTCTCAAGCATGCTGGAAACCAATTGAGACATGCCCACCGGTGAGCTTTGGCCGCCCGCATAGGGGAACTGCTGCAGCTGTGAGGACATTAAACGTACATCCCAATTCTCCATATCGGCCACAATGGCAATATTCTCGGCCGGCTGTGAGATGAGCGAGGCGGAACGTGCGGCCAGCGCCAGATCCTCGCGTAGATTCATTTCCCACTTCTTGGGCGGAGCACAAGTGCCCTAAAAGCAAACCACAACAATTACCAACTGATCTTAGATCGTGCACAAAGATTCAACTCACCTGCAACACCATGTCGGAGACATAGTGATCGCTGACGCTCAACAGCAGCGATGGAATGAAGCCGGCACGCAGTTTATCACCCGGTGGCTCATCCTCTTGCGGCAACTCCTTGATGCCCGGCACTGGCAGCTTCAGCAGCTGCTGTGTCTCATTCACCGCGGCACACTTGGCCGCCACCGAGGAGACCGAGCTGCGCTGCGAGGGCAAACGCTTCGCTTGCTGTCGCCTCGTATAGTTGGGCGTTGGCAGCGGCATCGGCTGCGGCAGCGGCTCTGGCATCGACTTCAGCGTGTCAATGGAGGCAGCTGAGTTGACGGGCTGCAGGACAGTGGAGCTGTTGCTGCTCTCGTTGTAGCAATGCACTTCATCCGTTTCGAATTCCAATTCGGTGGCATTCGAGGGTGTCTGGTATGTGGCACTGCCGCTGTTGATGCCACCGCCGCTGTTGCACACAACACAGCGATCGCTGGCCACAGCTGTTGTCGTTATTGTTGTTGTTGTTGTCGAACTGCTGCTGGCTGCCAATTCGGCTTGTTGTTGCTGCTGCTGCTGATGCAAGGTGACGCTGCTGTCGCTGGACTTGAGGGATTCGTTTGCCTCCAGCTTGCTGGCCTTGTCCATCAGCAGATCATAGTTGGACATGAGCAGATTCTTGCTCTTCATGTAGTTCGTGGCAATCTGCGGATATTGCTCAAAGTTGAACTTCATGCCCGAGTGCTTCTTGTTGGCCAGGCTGGCGTCATGGGTGCGCTGATGCAGGGCGCATAGCAGCGCCGGCTTGGCATCGTCTGTGAGATCCTCGTTGCTCTTCTTGAGATTAACCAATGGCTCATTGTCGCCCAGCACAAAGACAACGCCATTGCCATTGTCTGTGGTCGCTTGACGACAAATCCCGTGCTCCTTTTCGATGAGTTTCTTGCACTGATCAAAGTGGATTTGCTCCTCGAGACTGACATTCTCCTTGATCGGCTCAATGCCCCAATTCATGCGTCCACTCTTCCCCATGCTGTTCTGCGTTATCAGATCCGACAGCGACAAATGGGAGACGCGACGCTCCTGGATCAGCGGCTCCATGGGCTCATTGTACATGGGCGGCGAATTGCTTTCCACGGAGTAACTGCTGCAGCGTCGCTCCAGCTTGCGATTGATGATCTTAACGCCCTGCTGCAGCTTGGCCAGATCATTGAAACTCAATCCCTCCTTCACCCCCGACGTCGGCACAATGTTCCAAAAGAAATTCTTTTTGCTTTGCCCCGCTGTCTTCGGGCCTCCAGCATCCGTGGCGGCGGGCAGTGCCGCCGTCTTGGCCTCATCGAACTCAAGGGCTTCGATGGCGCCATCATCGATGCTGCCGCCGGTGCCCACAGAGCCGGCATTTGACTCCTCCTCCATGTACAATTCCACATTCTCCGGCGTCGTCACAGTCAGCCGTATGCGTCCATCTTTGCCAGTGCGAAAGTATTGCTGCGCCTGCTTGGCCAGCAGTGTCTTCTTCTCGATGCCCGTGTCCATCAGATAGTTGCCAATGCGCAGCTCCTGCTGCACAAAGTGCGAGTCACGGAATGCCAGCACAGTGGGTATCTCGTTCTTCTTCAGTATCGTGCCAATAAACTGAGCATCGTCCTCCTCCTGCTGCTGCTGCTGCTGACGCTCCAGCTCCAGCTCCAGCTCCTCATCGCCGCTGTCCAGTTCATCCTGCTGTCGTTGCAGCAACTGTTGATGTTGCTGCTGCTGCTGCTGATGATACTGTGGCTCGTGCTGCTGCTGCTGCTGTTGCTGCACATCATCATCATCCGCAATGGCATTCAGATTCTTCTTGCAGGTCGCGCTACGGGTCATGCCCATGCCAACGACTGCTGTGCGTCGCCGCATGACGGGTGGACTCTTGTGGCGCTCCTGGTTGCTCTGACTGACCACGAGGTCAGTGATGAGCTGCTTATTGAAATCCTCCCGCTTGGCAGCGCGTCTCACCTCGCTGCAGCGTATGAAATATGTGAGCACATTGAGCAGCTTCTCCACCCACATCTTCTCGGGCCCATAGATGACGGTGCGCGCCAGTTTCGGTGGCATACCAATGGCCCCATAGAGATCACCCAGTTGGGCCCACAGCGCATTGTATGGATGCTTCTGGGACACCTGCAGCAGCTTCGCACGTCGCTCAATTGCCGCCGACGAGGCGGAGCCAGTTAAGCCCCGGGAGCCGGAGCTATTGAACGCCGACACGGTGGCCACCCAGCCCAGATGATACGTGAGTATCCCAGTCAACATGGTGCTAATGAAGCTGTCAAGTATGAAGCAGAGATTAGGCAGCTGCTTGGAGATTGCAACGACTTTGTGTGCTTACAAATTGGAGTCCTTGGTGTCCGCAAAGGAGAGCAGATCACACAGCTCCTTGATGAACTTCTCGGCCACAGTCTTGGAGTACTTGCTGCCGCTGGTCGTGATGCTCAGCCAGACGGGCGTCTTGATGCGCGGCGCCGTAAAGAGATCGCTGAACCATTGCTGTGCATCCTGCCACGCTTGGAACATGATCTGCAAGCGAGAGAGAAAGAGTTGAGTCACTGATTCATTTGGAGTCGAGGGATGAGGAAATCCCAACGCACCTGCAGAAAGTTCTTGTGATTGATGTAGGCCAGCTCGGTGCTCGCCCTCAGCCGGCCCAGCATCGATTCGAGCAGCGCAATGTGTTCGCTGCAGAAGAGTTCCATTTCCTCCTCGAAGGATTCGCTCATGGTGATGCAGACAGCGAGTCCGAGCTTGGGCCGACGTCGGAGATTCGCCTGGCGGCGTCCCATCTCGGGATTGCTGCGCGACTCATTCGCACAGTAGCTGGCGCGCCTGTACTGAGGTGGCGCCATGCCGCCGCCTTCGCTGCCGCCGGGCAACTGAGCCGGGCCAGCAGCGGAGCCAGCAATGGCCTGGCTATTGCCCTGGGCATAGTAGTCGCTGAGGAAGCCAATGAAATCATTCTTGGAATGCTCATACTCAAAGGAGGTGCGCAAATTGCGCGAGATTCGGCGCTGCAGGCAACCATCGCTGGCAAACTCATCCAGATGCGGCGAGCTGGCATAGAAGTTCCAATCGTCCAGGCTGAGCTTACGCTGTGCATCCGATTGATCGGAGAGCACGCTGCCGAGGCTGCTGCGCGTGGAATACTGATATGACCACTGATCCCCGCTGGAATAGGCCCCACCATTGGCACTGCCACTGCCACTGCCGCTCCCACTGCCACTCCCACTGGCAGAGTAACCCGAGTCGGTGGCATTGCTGTACGTGGAGGAGTAGCGTGGTCCGCTGTCTGCGATGGACAATGACTGCTGATCTGGCGCTGCCACTGGCACTGGCACATCCAACGGTGGCGTCAAGCTCATCTGCCTGCCCACGCTGACGCTGAAGGGCATCGAAAACGAGTTCATCGAGAGGCCATCCATCGATCCATGCTCACTGCAGATGGAACTGCGCGGCGTCAAGCTGCTCATCGACAGCGTCGAGTACGGCGAGTGCCCGCCACCAGCTCCACTTCCTCCTCCCGCTCCACTCCCCGTGGGCGTCAAATACACCTGGGAGCACAGAATACGCGCCGGCTGTGGCAGCCAGTGCACCTTCAGCGCCGTGCCACAGAAGGACATGGCCAACGAGCCAAAGACCATCTCACCAATCGGTGTGATGTCCGCGCCGGAGGGACGATTGTGCTGCGGGAGGGAAGAGACGAAGTATAAGTGTGAGTATAAGTATAAGTGTGAGTATAAGTATAAGTATAAGTATAATTATAAGTATAAGTATAAGTATAAGTATAAGTATAAGTATAAGTATAAGTATAAGTATGAGTATAAGTATAAGTATAAGTATGAGTATAAGTATAAGTATAAGTATAAGTATAAGTATAAGTATAAGTATAAGTATAAGTATAAGTATAAGTATAAGTATAAGTATAAGTATAAGTATAAGTATAAGTATAAGTATAAGTATAAGTATAAGTGTGAGTATAAGTGTGAGTATAAGTATAAGTATAAGTATAAGTATAAGTATGAGTATAAGTATAAGTATAAGTATAAGTATAAGTATAAGTATAAGTATGAGTATAAGTATAAGTATAAGTATAAGTATAAGTATAAGTATAAGTATAAGTATAAGTATGAGTATAAGTATAAGTATAAGTATAAGTATAAGTATAAGTATAAGTATAAGTATAAGTATAAGTATAAGTATAAGTATAAGTATAAGTATAAGTATAAGTATGAGTATGAGTATGAGTATAAGTATGAGTATAAGTATAAGTATAAGTATAAGTATAAGTATAAGTATAAGTATAAGTATAAGTATAAGTATAAGTATAAGTATAAGTATAAGTATAAGTATAAGTATGAGTATGAGTATGAGTATAAGTATAAGTTTAAGTATAAGTATAAGCATAATTATAAGTAGAAGTAGAAGTAGAAGTATAAGTGTGAGTATAAGTTAAAGTATAAGATGCACTTGCTCACCTTATAGCCATATTCGGGGCACACTTCAATCAGATTGCTGCCATTGTTGTTGGAATGTGCTTTCGCCTGTATTTTGCCATTCTGCAGCGACGTATACTTGTCATTCTTAAGGAACTTGCCACCGGTTGTGGCACCACCGCTGGTTTCCTTAAGCGTCACCTTCTGCAATGCATGGGAGTCGAAGAGCAGTCGCCGCCCGTGACTGTCGTCCTCTCTGTAAAGCAACACGCGCACCTGGCTGACATCGAAGGGGAATTGGCTAACGAGAAGGAAAAGAGAGAAAGCAAGATACGTTAGTGTGTGTGTGTGTGAAAGAGATAGCTTATATGTTCGAGATGACGCAAAAAATCTTGGCACATTCATTCAACACCCACAAATCGAATGACATTTTGAAAAAAAAATAAATAAAAAATAAAAAAACACCAAAAAAGATTGAAGCTGATCATGAGATCATGAGTCAGCATTACGAGTATCAATTGAGTTAGCAATCAAATGCCACGAAAGGCAATAAAATTGCGATATTATCTCTATTCAAATACTTAACCGATGTATATCTACTATATCGAATGATATAAGAATCAAGCAATAGGAATAATCAATCAATAACATTTTCTACCTGTTCAAACTTAAGCTGACAAAAAATCAAATAAATTTTTTATCATATGATAACTTAAGTCTTTCCCAACAACTGCAGGAAAATAATAGAAATGAATGGAAAATGATCATTTATTATAATTCCCAGTTGTACTGCAGAGAGCATAGGAATATGGGTATTATGTTACGCAGGAAAGTGATCTATCATATATTAGAATTCAATTTCACTCAAACGATTTCTCGGAAAGATTTCAATTTCCAGGAAATTAAACGGAAATTAGAGGAATTATTAGGTAAATAATTGTATTTGTTCTTAGAAAATACTCCAAAACTATGGGAATTATTAAAGGTACATAACTATTATAAAATGTTTTAAAAAGAAGATTATCTTGTATATATAATTAATTATATTATAGGTTTTTCAGTCCAAGGGAATTATTATGTAAATATCTCACAGAGAAACATTAAATTTTCATAAAAAATACACAGAAATTATGGGAGTTTATGAGATTAATTTAAATTAATTATTATATTTATTTTTGATTTTATTAGATTTATTTTTAAAATAATTTTTGAATGAATTTTATAATAAATGTATTATTTTTACTTTTAAATTCATTATATTAATTGTTATTTGAATGATATTTATTTTAAATATTTGTATTATATTTTTTGTATTTTGATATATTTATTATGTTTATTTTTAAATTAAAAATGATATTTATTGTGAATTTAATATATTTATTTTGAATTTTAATATATGTATTTTTCATTTAAATATATTTACTTTTAAATAATTATTATATTATTTATTAAATTAATTATTATATTTATTTATAATTTATATATTATATTATTGTTTAATATGATTTTTTTAAATGTAGTCATATTTATTTTAAAATATTGTTATCTTTAATTAGTTAAAAACAATGATAGTTATTTGAGGCGCACAGCTGACTATCATATGATATCATTGATGTTAATGAAAGTTTCTCAGAGTGTGACTAATTCCTCATTCCCCGCAACGCAGATGGTCAGACAACAATTGCTCATCCCCAAATGAATCCCCAACTCGACTCGAGGGTCTCCAGAAAACACATGCATAATAGTACAAATAGAACAACTTAGCGCTAATCATTGTCAAGTGGAAAGTGACAGAGGGGAGGTTAGTAAATTGTATATCCGCTCTATATATAGAACAAGCACACAGCACGTGACGCTTACTCATGGCAATACTATGACCCTGATAAAGTGACCCCATAAACTATACAGACATTTCAGTTAGCTTTCTTTGCCTGGCCTCTTGCTCGTAAATGTTGCTTTGGTTAATTTCACAAAAGATAAGTTCGTGTTCAGTGTATTATCGGTTATCGAATTGAACTTGGGATGATGACTGGCAAAATGCATGAAATACCACGGGGATTGGGTAGGAGAGGGGAGTAGAGGTGAGTCTATAAATCTTGTATCTAAGAAATACACATATATATTACGTGGTAACAACAATTCGATCGCTTCATCAGTTGTTTGAGTTGATCGCTTGGATCACTTCCTCAAGCACTTGAGTTGTGTTCGCCACAGATTTGAGGTTCTAATTTATATTTAGTGTGTGTCTGAGCAGAGAGAGAGAGGGGGAGGTAGGGGGCAGGGGTTTAGACTTATAATTGGCTGGTCTAACAATAAGTAGCGCTAAATTGAAAATATGCCAACTGCCTAAATTAGCGCTATAACGGCTGCCCACCCCACCACCAGCAGCGCCTAGATTCACACGATAGTTCGGTGGTATTTCAAAGAATTTAGGCCGGACAACAGCATAGAGTTAATTCAGGGGGGAGCTTACGTGTATTTAAACGGCGTCGTATGCATGCGGATACAAATTTTAAAACGTTGCTTCTGATAATAATAATAATGGTAACGTTAACGGTAACAATAACTGTTAGCACTATTGGTTAATGGCATTTACTATTAGCAAACACACACACACACACACAAGCACACGCACACAGCGAATTCCCGAAATTGAGATATCTTTATGGCCGCGATGCTAGACGCCAAATGAAGTTCAAGGCGCTGCGAACCGAATCCGTATTGAAATGCCAAACGCAATCGGCTATCGAAATCGTGTATCGGTATCGAAATCGTAATCGAAATCGCATCGGATCGTTTTGAATCGGTTGGAATCGTCCCGTTTTGTGGGCACTCGACAACTGAACGATGATAAACAACAGACGAACCGTAGGCAACGTCAAGGCAGCGTTTGTCTATATGAATATGAGTGCAAGTACGAGTACTCATACGAGCACTCGCTTCATCGATATACATATACCCACAAATACACATATATACATACATATACATATATATATCTCAGCTACATATATTTATATATGTATGCAGTATATTATGCAGATAGGCGACGACTTTCGACTGCCGACTGTCGGACGGTGTACGGCGTACTACCGAGTGCTGCCTCATCATGGGGCACGGCCTGCTTCGGGGGTACAGTGCGGCGACATCAATTGACGAGGCAGGCAGGCAGAAAGGCAGGCAGGCAGAGAGGCAGACAGAGAGGCAGGCGAGCCAAGCGAGGCGCGCGCTCACATGATTCCCAGTCCAGCTGCGACGCAACGAGCATCACATGTGCCACCACAGCGCCCCACCATCACACCACCACCACCACCACCACCACCAACACAACCACAACCACAATCACAACCACACACATTGTCTTGTCAGAGAAGAGTGATGTGTTAATATTTTGCTTAACAAAAAAGCGCAAAAAAGAAGGAAACAAAAACAACAACAACAAAACAGACTGGAAAGTAAAAACAAATCAGACACCTTTTGTGATGGATTAGAGCAGTAAAGTAGGGACAGGGCGAACGACAGAGCGAGAGAGCGAAACAGAAAGAGAGTCAGTCGATAAGTTCGAGTTGTGAAGTGTCAAGTTCACAATTAAACTGTGAATTGCATGTTGGACTTTGACATCTCTTGTCTCGCTCTCTCTTTTTAGGAGGGGGTGCGGGGGTATAACTTAGCTGTTACGTGTCGTATGAGCGATGAGCCTGTCTACGATTTGACGATTTAACGCCAGGCGCCGATCAAAACTACAGATCAATGAGCAAAAAAATAAAAACGTTAACAATTATTGAGCGATCACTAGCAAAAAACAAAACTTTGAACTTCCTTTTTGTATCAATATTTTACGAAAATTGATTTACTTAGTGACGACATTAGCTGCTACAAAGAACATATTATCAGTCTGACATCGTCAAGAGTTCATTGATACCATTTCTGGTTCTTTGGCCATTTCCCAACTTAAGATCAGCAATCTAGAATTCGATTTGTTATTTCCATTATATCTACATATACATATTTAAAGTATCCAAAGTTCTTGTATTTCACTTAAGTTGTAAACACTGTACGATTCGTAGTTGTTATCATTAGGCATGTTCCACTTTTTAAATGGAACTTCTGTTATGGATCATTTCGACTGGCGGAAACCGTAACTGTAAACGATACAATCACATTTCACTGTTATGATTCACAACGGTAAGCACACAAAAGTTGCGACATTTGTTGACTTAAATAGAAAAGTTGAAATGAAACCAAGTGTGCAATTTGTTTTCTGTCTTGAATTACAAGTTTAGCTGGAAGTAAACTGAATAATATCATAACAATAAGTAGATCATTTCCTCAAATATAACTGATATTATACTGTATGATATTAAATGCCCCATTTCCCATTTCCCTTGCACTTTAGCTAACGATTTCATTCCTTACTTTGTAAGCTTTCTTAGAATTCACTTTATTCCTACATTGTCATAATGCTGCAAATATATGTAACTGTATATGTATGTATACGGTGCCTAGACATATTCGCACATATCAACACCCTGGTTGTGTAAGATTGAGTGAGAGAGAGAGGGGGGTAGACAACTGATTTGGGTTTGCCGTAAGGGCAACTTAAGCTCACTCTAAAACACGCGCTCACTCGAAAGCTCTCTCTTAATTTCTTGCACGCTCTGCACCTCTAATTCCAGTCGCTCTCTCGTCACTCTCTCATTCTCTTGTACGCTTTGATCTTTGCCTGCCGCCTGTTGGCATATGCTTGGATCACATGCTTCTTTTTTGTTCAGCTACGCAAGCAAAACAAAAGGCGAACGAGCAATAATAATAAAATAAAGAAGCAGAAACAATACTAAGCAAATACATTAACTTATGTGTACCTATACATATACATATACATATATATATATATACACATATACATAGTATATTCATATTTATGTGCATATGTGTTGGCTTCAAAAAGACTCTTTGAGCAGATTGCGTTGTTGTGTTGGCGCCGCTCACTTGCTGGGCCAAGGCAACTGGGGCAAGTCTAAAGCGGCAAGGGCAGCGAAGAGAAGTGTAGCGAGAAGGAGAAGGTGAGGTAGAAGGAGAGGTATTGATACGTTTGGGCTATTGTTGATATGCTGCATGTTTAGCGCTTATCAGTCAAGCACTTGAATTATGTTAAGTGCCTGATTAGCCCCTTGGGATTTACTATATATTGTGCAATAATTGAGCAACAATAAGTAACTAAAATAATACAGGTATATTTATAAGTACAGTTATATATGTATGTATATAATTAAGACTATATATAAACTTTTATATAGGCTGCAATTTGTAGCCATAATCAAATCAAGCGGCAACATCTTTTAATCGCATTACACAGCGTGTGTGTGTTTCTTTGTCTGTGTATGCAAGTGTATGTGTGTGTGTGAAAGAGAGCGTGCAAATAAAAACAGATTTTCAAAGCGACTACAACAAAGCAACAGCTACAACTACAAAAACAACAACAACCAGTTGCTTCATACAACAAGTCACATGACCAAACCAACCCAACGATGGCGACGATGGCGTCGCTGCCAAAGCCAACGCCAACGCCAACGTCGACGCCAACGTCAGCTGGAACGACAATGAAAATGACAACAAGCTGCCGGCAAAAGGCGCTCAGCGAGCAGCGACGTCGACGCCGACGTTGACTGCGCACAGGCTGTCGTTGTCATTTGTTTGGTAACAACAACAACAATAAATTGACTATCATTATCATGAGATGCAGCTCCATTATAAACAATATACAGTATATATATATAAGTACAAACACAGATAGATATATTAAATATATTATACATAAATATATATGTATGTATATAGATAAGTGCTTAAATCAATAGGCAAAGAGCAAACGACCTTCACCCCCCGCGAACAGTCCACAATTGAAGTGCGCAAATATAATCGAATGTCAAGTTCAAAGTAAATTGCCAAAAGGCGTTGTCTGTTGCGCGTGTATTGTTGTTGTTGTTGCTGTAATTGTGGTAATTGCCAACGTTGTCAGGTCCCAGGCAATTGGGCCAGGCCAGGTAATAGCCACAATAACATGAGAAATGTATCAGGCAAACAAATGAGCAAACGACGACGACAACGACGACGACGACATCGACTGATTGCCAAGTGACACTTGAAGCAATGCTAAAATCAACACAAACAATGAATGAAGCACAGACCTCGCCTGCCCCCTTGCCAACACCCTTCGACAAAACGATCAATGAATAGAAGCACTGAAGAACAAAAGGCTAAAACAAAAAAACAAAAACAACAAAACACAAAACGCGAGACGGAAACCAGAACCAGAAGCTGAACCAGTTAAGCAACCAAAAAGCACGCGGGGGTGGAGTTTGGCTTTTTGATCATGTGACGTTGGATTAGCAAAAAGTATACAGACCTATATAAAAATATATACATATATAGCAGTTATATGGAATGAGTCAAGATGGGAGCGGTCAAAAAAAAACAAAGTAAAATAATAATAATAATAGCAAATGGTGACAGAGGCAAAGAATGATGAATGCACTCATTAAAATGTGCTTAAAATTGAGTGAAAGTCAATAAATAAAATAAAAACAATCATAAACAGTGTTCGCTCATTAGGAATTGCTTTAAGGTGTGGAAAAATCAATTGATCATGTCTAATTATACACTGAGTACTTAAAAGGCAACAAACTGACTCTGGAGCGTTTGTTTATAATATATTTAATGTGGCCCGAGAATTTTAAGATAATAATTAACATTAACAGTGTCACTTTAACAGCGGTCTGTAAGAGAATGTTCAGCAGTTGAATACTGTCAGCTACTGTTAAGTTGATAAACAGCTGAATATCATTTGAAGAACTCTCATAAACATTAAGAGTGTCATTTCAAAAGAAGTCTACAAAGAATTTATTAGTTTAGTAACATTAACAGATAGTGTTCAGTTAACTAACAGCGACAGATCTGCTAAGCTATTCTCAATAACATTAAAAGCGTCAACTGACAGAGCTGCACCTTAACATTAACAGAGTCACGTCCTTACAGAAATGCATATTCTAGAAAAATACGCAATTGCTGTTAAACTTATGAACAAAGACATGTCTGTTGTTTATCTCTCACTCCCTCTCCCTCTCCCTCTCTCACTCTATCATTAACATAGCGTGACTTTAACATACGTCTACAGAGCAAATCTCATTTCAAGATTGCCACAAAAGAAAGCGCTGTATCCGCTTACCACATGGGGCAACAGTGCACATCTTAACGAATGTGTTTATTTTTATTTAGTTTCTTTCATTTTTTTTTTTTTTGGTTTATTTTAAGCTGAATTCGCTATAATATGCAGTTTTATTGTTATGGCTTCAATTTCGCAATTACAGCTATAAATTTATAGAAATAATCATAATGCGAAGACGGCAGATGGAATTGATTGCACGATTGTAGGTTTGAATGATTTATGTATATGCCAAAGAGATATGAGTGTAAACAACACAAAAGTCCAACTTGACGTGAACAGAGCTTAGCAGCGTTATTTACACCTGGACGGGCAACACTTTCTACATGTTTTGTTTTTGATTTTTTATTATTTATATTTTGGGGCATTATGTCTAATTTGACGTTGCTGTTGTTTGAAAAAGCAAAAGCAAAAGCAATTTTGTTAACTGATAATTGCGAACGACAAGCGACGATCGTAGACAACGCAGCGCGTCCAGCTATCAGTTCCAGAAACGACAACAACAACAAGAGACAACAACAACAGACATAGTGATGACTACGACGACTCACTCATATGACTTGGCAGACCACGAGACTTCACACTTGAAGCCACAGTGGCAAAGTCGACAACGTTGGCATTTAAATGTGATTATACTCTGCGAAACGCAGCCAGCAGCTGTGGGGTATATTAGTTATATAAACAATTTTAGCTTAAAAGTGTCAAATTGTTTTAAACTCTAACTCGATACTTGATATAAGCAGTAAAGCTTTTCAACTCCACAAGCTTTCGAGTGCTTTTAATGTGCTTTCAAATTGTTAAGCTTTCCAGCTATTGAAATAATGTATCTATATTTATTAAAGCTTTAGTTAAACATAATTTATTATTAAATTTAATCAAAGATACTTGACATGTGTTTATGTTGTAAAGGATTAAGATGGCTTTTAATGTGCTTTAAATGGCTAAATATAAATACAAAGCTTACTTAATTTACTTTAAATGAAAGCTAAAAATAAATAAAAATGGCAAAAGCACATTAAAAGCTTGGTAAGTATATTAGTAATATTATGGGAGCTTTAATGAGCTTTTAAATGGTTGTGCCTTAGTACTTTTACTGCTTTTAATTGGAGTCTAGCATATCTACTAGTCTACTAGTCGCTGTTTAGTGCTGAAAAGACTGGGATTGGCACAAATACACACATATACCCATATGTGTAAGCACATACATACATATGTATATACCGACACCCATATACCCGCTGATAATGAAGCAGGGTGATTGTTTGCACTAAGACACGAGGCTGCTGCGACGCAAATATTGCCTCCAAATTCAGAGAAAACAAAAAATAATGAAGCTAAATACAATAACCCAAAATAAGGAGAAAAAAAGGCACAAGGTAAATAGAGTAATGACATGTGGTCTGAAAAGTTCGACCAGTGACCAGTGGCCAGACATTTGGGCGTCAATTAGATGATCTCGTAATAGTCGTGTGGTAAATGGGGGGCCTCCCATGTGAATGGAAGTAAATACCATATAAGCCCATGGGAATTTCAGCGGAGTATCGGGGTGGCATTATTAATAGGGCATGTGAGTCGCTAATGATTGATGTGAGTGTGTGTGCATTGAGGCGTTTCATTTGTTTAAACAATTTACGCTCAGTTATCACAACTTTAATGAATTTCCAATTCACAATCAATTTTTGGCACACGGCTAGCCGAAAAAGGGTCTAAACGATATTATTTATAACATGTAGAAGATTGATTTATATGCGAATTTGATGAGCAATCAAATTCAACTATTTCACACACAAATCAATATCAAATATAATATGATCAAAGAGATCATGAGAATAAAAGACTTTTTGTTCGCCTAAAGTTTCCACAATAAAGTGTTAATTGCGGCATAGAGATATAGTAGGCTCAATATATGTATGTATACCCATTGTAATATAGATATACATACATATGTAATATACATAAATGTATGTGTATACATCTGTTTATATAGTCCACGTGCTGGTTTACTTGTCTCTATCTATCCTTGCTGCTCTTGCCCAGTCTGTCTCTGTCTCTGTCTCTTTTTTGCTTATTCTGGTTAAGTCGTGTGAAAGTTGGCAATTCGTTCAGAAATTTATCGGAAATTATTAACCACGTGCTAATAACTGTGCATACAGTAAATACTATGGAAATCTGAGTGTGTCCATGTGTGTGTGTGTGTGTGCGGTGTGTTTGTGCGTCAAATGACTTGGCTATTTGGGTTAGACACTCGACGCTGTTGAAACACATGATGCGACTTTGCCTCCGTCTGTCTGGTTTTTATTTTTTTATATTTATTTATTTTTGTGTTGCTGTTTTTTTGGCTCTTAAATTTCGCATATTGAATGCGAATTTCGCTGTCATGTGACCAACTGGCTAGCAAATGTCTAAATATGGACACAACTTGGCCATGATTCATGGCGACAACAACGAAATACAAGAGGGAACAGAGGTGCGGCGGGGCCGGACACACTCCAACTGGTTAACATAATTATGTATGTAGTCATAATGATGATTCTATTTGCTTGTGATTGTGATTAAAGCTATAAAATAAATATACAAAAAAATAAAGTACGTCTAGAATTTACTTAAGAATTTAGTCGCAAGTCAAATGGAAATGAACGATAACACACACCTATACACACCTACACACACCTACACACTTACACAGAAATAGACACGCGCACATGATGGAAATTTACCCAGGCTTGTCGGAGCGCATAAACAATTTAATAAATTAATTTCAATTGTCAACAAATGTAAACACACGAAATTATTTATTTGGTTTACAGCTACCGAAATAACTGACCTAAGACAAACTTAATACACATGCTACACACAAAAATACACACACACACACCCCATTAACTCTAACTGTGCCGCCCCCAGTCGGCAGAGAACAGTTAGTTTAACTACTACAACAAATTTAAAGCAAAGTGCAAAAACCTCACAATTAATTAGCAAAGGGAAAAGTTTATCACGTGATGGTGAATGAAGCAGAACAGCAGCTGTGTGTGTGTGTGACAGTAATGGCCATAAATATGTATATACCTCAGGCTCATATATGTGTATTGGCCAATATACACTTGAAACTGCCAAAAGTCCAATGATATAAGCCATTCTTCATACCTTATCGGGCATTTGACAATAAGTAGAAGTTGGCCAAGCAAAAAAAGGGAGGTAAATGCGCCCCTAACCCTCTAACTGCCCGCCCCGCTGCTTAGCTACATGTGTTTGTTGATCGCGTTAATCGATTTAACAAACGTTTCGCGCTCGTTGAGAACTTGAATGGACAATGCAAATTGTAATTGTAATTGAACAATTGAAAATGCTGTTATTATTATTGTCATTGTTTTGTTTTTATTTTTGTTGTTGTTATTGATCGAACAGCGCCTCCCCCACCACACTCAACTCACGCTCACACACAATCAATAAGCAAACAAACAAATAAAGAACAACAATCAGAACGGTTGACAACAAAGTGCAAGCGTCAAAAATCAACATTGTAAACGCGCTCACATACGCAAATAAACAGTACTCGTAATAAATAATAATTAAATGAATTAACAGGGAAATATTTAAAACGCAACGCATCGCAACGAACATCAGATACCCTACAAGCAGCAGAAGTAATCCCGCTTAGCTAACAAATGCAAGTTTAGCTGAGAATATCCTCCACTGTAAGGGTATTCATACACACACATACACTCACATACACACACACAGTGTACGTCACACAGAGTTGGCAAAGGCAACAACAAAATGTGTATGACATAATAATCACGAGAGCAGGCAGCGACTGTGAACGCCGATTAGCAAGTCATGTGATTCGTTTTTATTTACATTTGCGCCTGACGCCCGCCGCTACCACTGCCGTCTTGCCCAGACATGCATGCACATACACACACACCGTGAGAGAGAGAGAGAGACGCCCACAGTGGCCCCATACCGCTGTCATTGCCGATCGACAAGTTTGTGCCAGCGCGAACGCGAGAGAAACAAAATGAGAGCGAGCGCCCACAAACGAAGTGGAAAAACTAGCGAGCAAACGAGTGAGCGCGCCGAAGAGGGAAGTAGATTGTATGAGAGCGAGAGAGCAAGAGCAATAACACGGGTTAGTAATAGTGTTGTTGTTGACTGGAGGGCGCACCTTTGACTTGCACTTTGACTTCCAATAGCAGAGCAACAGTTATCTATACACACGCACACTTACACACACAGATGCAAATTGAGTCTCACACAGCATTGCATTTTTGGCGTACGTGACGACTATCGAAGCATTTGCCAAATGTTTGTTGGGTTTATTGTCCCCGTTTACCGTTTGCCAATTTGCGTACGAGACACAAAGAGGAAGAGATAAAGAGCGATGCGAATTGACAGTGACAAAGGCTAGGCGACAATGGAAATGCTTTCTTTCCACTACCTAACATATACATATGCATACATACATACATACATATATAAATACGTACGTAAATACATGTGCATTATGAATGTGTGTACTTTATTCGTATTCGTTTTTGCCCACAAGCAAGCTGCATGTGCAGCTGTCTATCGGCCCCGGGGGTTGTGCGCCTTTGTTTTCGACGTCCTTTATCGGCGACTTAATGCCAGGTGTCAGTTGAGGCTTTACCGGCTGACGTCAGAGATGTGAGCGTGATCAATAGTTTGGGCATACGATACGACTACTGTTTAGTCACGAGAATCACGACACGTGCTGATCTCCAACAAATAAACAGTTATATACATAGATTGACAGATAGATAGTTATGTGTAGGTGTGTGTGTGTGTGTGGATATATGTGCTTGTGTTTGCACAAACAAGTACACTCAGTCAAACACTTACCTTAGATAATTTCTGGACGTTTGCGTAGCTTTTGCGGACGACGAACTATTATTGCCGGCAGTTCCAGAGACAGAGGCAGCGGCGTGTTGTGTACGTGATGTCGCCTCCGCTACTGTTGTTGTTTGGCTATAATTTAGCGTTGTTGCTGCTGACGCTGTTGGTGTTGTTGTTATTGGGGTTGTTTGAGGCGCAGCGAATTGCGCTGGTGCTGCCGATGGCGTTGCTTGCGTGGGTGTTGCTGTTGCGGTTGGTGCTGTTACCGACGGAAAGAACAGTTTATTCAACAAGGCCATAATAATATACAACTGGCGCAATCGCAATCATTTATTAAACACATCTGGCCAGCCAACAAATTATTGCAATTCACTTGAAACAATTGCTCTGCCTTTTTCTTTTCCGTTTTTCCGCTTGCCTTTAGTTTTTCTGCTCTTTCTCTTGTCGCTGTCTTTGTTGCTGTACATGGGATTCGCGTGCAATGAGAGCGGGTTAGGGCGTTAGGAGGATAGTTGTGGCGTCAACGATACGTTGCAACTTGCAACTGCCGTTATTTGTCTAACAGACGCACGCACACAAATGGAAGAAGAAAAAAAACAACAACAAAACAAACGCACTCAAGATTTTTACACAATCAAACTTTCGCTTTGCACTTTTCTTTTTATTTACATTTACTTGTATGCACACACACTCATACATACACATATATATGTATGATGCTGCTCTTTTGGCAAATGGCAAATGATCTCTTCCTGTCTTAGCCAAATTACACTCACACACACGAACACATAAACACACGCGCTGTTCTATTTGATTGAATATTGCTATTTTTGTGTTTATTTGCCTGTCGTTTCGTTTCCCGTTGATATCATTCAACACACGAGAGGGAGATAGAGGTGTGTGTTTTCAATTTCACAAAAGCACTTAATTTGTATATATATTGTGCATTTCTTTTTTTTTCGCACTTTTTGATCAAAATATTTAACGATTTTGCGCGCCCACGAACACACGTCCGTCGCGGTCAGATGTATTTATTGTTTTATGCATATATTACCGAGATTGTTCAAACGTCTCCACAAATCTAAAACACATATACGATTCGCATGCGGCAGACAAAGCTTTTGTTGATTTGTTATTTCAAACAATCTACTTATTTGTTACTTTTCATTTCACGCGCTACGCGACGTGCTTCCTGCTCGACGGCAAAACAACAACAAATGTTATGCTTCTTGTGATGCTAGCGACCACAAAGCCTATTGTTATACTGTTATACAAATACTTAAAATGGCCATGTTAATGCTCAACTGAGCTGTTATTGCTCCAAAGAGCTACGAACAAACGGTTAATCTTAACAGTGTGCTACCTTAACATTCTGGCAATGCTATCGATAACAATAAATTGCAACTGTTAAGTTCAAATCGAAATGTCAAACGGCGAGTTAATAATTTGTAATTGTTGAACTTTATTTGTTGACTTACACATATATATACTTCAAAAAATTTTAGGCCCACATGCGAGGAAAAAGTGGGAAAGTTGTTTTACATGCGTTGCTTTTTTGTTGTTGTTGTTGTTTTTTCTTCATTTAAATAGAACCGAACAGAAGTAAAAAATCATTTAAATCTTATACATATTAGCGTTAAATATTTGTAACTCCTTCCATTCGCTGTCTAGGAATTCCGATAGTATATAATTGAAAGTTATTTTTGTATTTTTTTGTGTTGTATGCTTGCTTGTTTACGCTTGTCGCAATAACTATAAGAGATTTTGATATCAAATAGATATAGAAATAGAAATAAATGATGCGACTTTGAGTCGCTTCATAGAGAGAAGCTTACATTATAGGGTTTTAATGTTTTATACTTTCGTTAAACTGGTTGGTTGCTTGCGTGCATATTTGCTGTGTGAGTATGCGTGTGTGTGTGTGGGTGGGTGTATGGATGTAGCGTGTGAGAGGAGGGCGATAGTAATGTTGGTAGCATTGCTACCCCTCTATTCCTTGCATGTGGAAGTATCCATGGGACTGGCCGGCTGTATAAACGCCGTGGCAGCAGCACTTGGTTGATTGGTGGGCGTGAATGCCGAAAGCGATGAGTTGCTGCTGCTGTTGATCAAATTGCCGCTGGACGAATTGTTCATCAAATTGGTTGACGAGGACGAAGCGCTGCTTGATGTCCCTGTTAGCTGGTTATTCAATGATAATATGCCGCCTGCCAGAAAAGTGCCCGCACTGCCGCCGCCAGCATTATGACCCGTGACACCAGCCTGCGCAAGTCCAGCGCAAGCAGCACCAGCACCAGCACCACCTAAGCTCAGTCGTTCGCTGCTCAAATTCGATAGAAAACCACCCAAGCACCCGGCACCAACACCGGCGCCAGTACCAGCGCCCGGAGCATTGCCACCATAAATGGCAGCAGAACCTGTGGCCAGCAATGGATTAGTTGTGGTTAGCACATTCGGTGCGGAAGTGTTTAGACCCAGCATGGGCGTAGGCAGTGCTGGCTTAATGAAGCGTTCGCTGGCACGACGATTCTGCAATAAGTAAACGAAATTAATATACAATGATGAAGTATTAAATAGGATTTGCCACTTGCCACAAGTTGCCCGCAGGCATAGCAGCGATTTTGTCCCGCCGTGCCGGGACTGAGGGGGCGGCTGCTCGAGGGACTGTGCGAGACGGGACTGCTGATGGTGCGCTGTCGTTGAGCATTTACAGCGGCGGCAGCGGCTGCGGCTGTTGATCCGCCAGCCAAAAGATTCTCATTGTAGAAACGCTCCTCATCCATTTCCAGCGAGGACTCCGATTCAGACAGATGGCGACACAGGGCCTCACGTCGTTCCACCTCCTGTTTGAGTTTACGTTGCAGCCGTGCGTTCTCCTCCCTAATGGACTTCTCCTCCTTTTGGGCGGTAGCGAGATTGGCGCGCAGACGCAGCACCTCCGAGCGTAGCGTTTGAATGTGTGCGCTTAGATTGGTGGCGGTGTCGCCATTGGCATTATTGGTGATATCACGTGGCGTTGTCGGATCAGATACAGGCTGATCAAGTTTAATTTGCAGTGAACGCTTCTCGGTCTCCAGCTTGTCCATGCGTTTCCACAGCTTGTTGACCAGCGCCTCCTGTTCCTGTTCAAGTGTGTTCTCCAGCTCAACCATTTCGCGGCGCAGCTGCTCGAGATTTGTCTGCTTGTTGTCTGTTTCCGCTTGGAGTTTCTCTATTTTACGCATCAGCTTATTCACCAGGCACTCCTGCTCCTGTTCGAGCGTCTGCTCCAGCTTGCATTTCTCCTGACGCAACTGATCCAGCTTGCGCGACAAGTCATTGGTGAGGCATTCCTCCTCACGCTCATAGTGATGGGCCAGCGTCTCCTTCTCCTTTTTAAGCGCCTGGATTTTCTTCAACAATGTGTTGGAAATGTACTCCTCCTCCTGTTCCGCCTTGGCTTGCTGTTAATATATATTTATTAATTAGATATTTAGTAGAACTTGCAGCTATTTCAACTACTCACGATTATAACCGAGGCCTGTTTCAGAAAGCGGTTCTCCTCCTGCACCACCTTGCATTTTGTCTTCGATGTATCCAGCTCGGCCTTTAGAACTCTGCAATGCAAAGGAAACTTTAGACAACGACTTGACTCTGGGCAAATCCTTTGCCAGGCTTACTTGTTCTGCTGAGTGAGCGACTCGATGCGCTTCTGTAGCTGCTCTCGGGAAACTGGACTTGGTGGTAGCATTGTGCCACCATCCAGGGAACTCTCCGACTCACAAGGACTCTCCATAACTGTGAAAGCAGAAGAGAATAACAGCAACAATGCTGGTTATTCAATACAATTTCATTTCCCTGCTCTTCATTCATTCAAATGAATTTCAATATACAATAAAAACAAGAAAAGCATGAAAAAATAAAGAAAAAACAGTACGAAATAAAAACAAAGAATAATGTATACGCTGCTGGCTTCTGGGACTCTGATCGCAGTTGTTGTTCTTGTTCTTCTTTCATTTCTTGAATATTTATTGTTGTTGTTCGTGTTGTTGTTGTTGTCGCGAGGCGCTGTGCTGCAAACAAAGAACAGCGTCCGTGCCATAGAAAATGTTTAACCTTCACTTCTGTGCGGTTCACTTGATTTTTGCCCCTGGTGTGAGTTTCTTTCTTTTTTTGTCTTATTTTCTATTTGATTTTTGGGCTTTTTATGCAATTTCAGAAATCGATAGTCAACACAAGGTCAGCCAGAGTGGCAGCGGCATTGAATTGAGCAGACATCTCATTACAGGCGGCTCCAGAAATTGACACGGCCACCCACCCCAGCCACCAGACAGTCCCTCTTTACGCCTCCCCCGCTACAAAAGCGAACAGTTGCCGACAAAGACGTTTCAGCTTTTTGGGGCGTGTGGCCTCATTCAAGTTACGCCAATTTCAATTACCTACAACTAAATTATACATGGCTGTGCATTTTATTACCATTTACCTGTACTATGTCGACGATTAGGTTTGGTTCCCTATAAGTTTTTTCTTCTTTTTTTCTACTACGCGCCGCCTCTGCTGCTACTGCTGGTGCTGCTTCTTCTTGCCAGTAGTGCCAGGGCGAGTATTGAGCTTTTTTGTTGGACAGCTCTGAGAGCTCAGCTGCGTATTACTAGAGGTAAGGCGAGCAAGGGATGTATTTGCGTGTGCCTGTCTCTCTAGCCTATTTAACAGGTTACCACTTTGCCCAATCGCAACAGCATTTTGAAAGTTTAACTAATAGTGAATAATGCGAAAAAATTGCTTCACAGCGCGGTGTAACCGTATAGCCCGCAAAACTAAAATGTACAAAGGGTGTGACCAGAATTATACCAAATGAATACCACTCGTTACTTGGTATTTAAATACTAGCATTTATTTCATTGGCCGCTAGCACGTGCAACAATTCGTAAACAGTTGCTGAAATTTATATTTTTGTGTTAAACAATGGCCGACGATGCTGGCCAAGATAAGCGCAAGCAGCACCGTGCCCGCCAATCTGGCGTCAAGGCCGACAAAAAGAAGGAAAAGGCCAAGAAAGACTTAAATCAAAAGGAGCCCGAGTTAACAGCGCGCCAACGCAATCCCAAAGCGTTTGCCATCAACTCGGCACAACGTGCGGAGCGCAATTTTCGACGAAAAGAAGATCTAACTGCCAAGAAGCAGCACATACCAGTGGTGGATCAGACGCCGGATGTGCCGCCACCAGTGCTAATTGCTGTTGTCGGTCCGCCCAAGGTGGGCAAAACGACACTCATCAAGGATCTGATCAAGAGCTTCACTCGAACGAATGTGACTGAAATTAAGGGTCCCATCACCATTGTCACATCGAAGAAGCGTCGCATAACGCTGCTGGAGTGTAATAATGACATCAACTCCATGATTGATGTGGCCAAATGTGCGGATTTGGTGCTTTTGCTCTGCGATGCGAGTTACGGATTCGAGATGGAGATATTTGAGTTCCTTAACATCTGTCAGGTGCATGGCATGCCGAAGATAATGGGTGTGCTGACCCATTTGGACATGATCAAGAATACCAAGCAGCTGCGCAAGCGCAAGAAGGAACTGAAACATCGCTTCTGGACGGAAGTCTACGATGGCGCCAAGCTCTTCTATCTGTCGGGACTGCTCCATGGCGAGTATTTGCGCAACGAAGTCAAGAATCTGGGTCGCTTTATATCCGTCATGAAGTTCCGCCCGTTGCAGTGGCGTGGAGCGCACAGTTATCTCCTGGTGGATCGCGTGGAAGACGTTACCAACACGGATACAGTGCGTCGTAATCCTAAATGCGATCGTGAAGTCATCCTCTATGGCTATGTGCGTGGTGTGCCCCTCAAGCAGGAGCATATGGTGCATATTGCTGGCCTGGGAGATGCTCGCAT
The DNA here is from genome assembly GCA_035042075.1 of Drosophila macrospina. Lineage (NCBI taxonomy): Eukaryota > Metazoa > Arthropoda > Insecta > Diptera > Drosophilidae > Drosophila > Drosophila macrospina. The sequence continues at coordinate 261,320 of JAWNLW010000140.1, read as the reverse complement.
CGATGAATTGAGCGTCATACCCGATCCTTGTCCCCTGCCAGGCACAGAGAAGAAGCGCAGTCTGCTGGAAAAGGAGCGTCTTCTCTATGCACCCATGTCAGGTGTCGGTGGCATTGTGTACGACAAAGATGCTGTCTATATTGAGCTCCAGGGCTCGCACTCTCACAAGGAGAAGACGGCAGAGGCCACAGAACAGGAGGCGCTGGTCGGCAAACTGATTGACAAGAAGGCCACCATGGATGAGCAGATGGATCAACAGGAATTCCGACTTTTCTCTGATGGTGCGCCCATAAAATCCAAGGATTTCAAGAGCGATGATGAGGCAGAGGAGGAAGATGATGATGAAGCAGATGATTCCGGTCTGGATGCTGCTTCAAGTGATGAAGAGAATGCTGACGAATTCGCAGCTGATGATTGGCGTGGTGAGAATAGCGAAGATGATGATGACCAGGCGGAGCAAGACAGTGAGGATGCATCCTCAGGGGATGAGGAGTATCAAAGTTTGGCAGAGACTGGAACTGCAGCAGTAAGCGATGACTCCAATGTAGAGAATGACAATGAGGAGGAGGATGACGAGGAGGCACGCATCTTGGCCAGCAATATGAGCTGGAAAACAAATCTGGCGCAGAAAGCACGTGACGCTTTCCTGCAACGCCATTCCGAGTCCCGCAATCTAATGCGTCTTGTCTACGGCAGCTACAATCAGAGCGAGCGGAGCAAGCAGGATCAGGAGCAGCGGCAGGACAAGGACGATGACTCTGACGAAGAGCTGGGAGGACTCTTCCGAGTGGCCGCCAAGAAGCAAAAGGAAATAATGATGGACAAGGACATACGCGACAAAGACGAGCGCTGCTTCTTCGAGTATTATGGTGGTAAGTGCAGGCAGAGATTCAAAATGATTCCCAATGATTATAACTCAATAAACTCAATGTTATAGATACCACACGGGATTGGCTATCGGATGCAAACAAGGATCTAATCAAGAACTGCTTTGTCACTGGCAAATGGAAGGCATCAGAGGATGCGGAGAACCTACTCAAGCTGGACGACATGAGCGATGCGGATAGCGAGGTTTATGGCGACTTTGAGGATCTGGAAACAGGTGAACAGCACAGTGGTAAACCCAAAGCCGAGGCTGATGCAGCGGAAGGCGATGGTGAGGCGGCTGCTCCGGCCACGGCTGCAGCAAGCAAACGCAGAATGACGCGCGTGGAGGAGGAGAATCTGACCAAAACGGAGCTGATGGCCAAGAAACTGAAGCTAAAGGCCAAATTCGATGCAGAGTATGATAATCATGGCGAGAAGGGCGAAGATGATGGCGGCCGCATCACTGGCGATCATTCCTTCTACGAGGACCTCAAGGCGGAGGCACAGAAGCAAGGCGAACTGAACAAAAGTGAATTTGCCAATTTGGACAACGAGTTGCGCATCCAAATCGAAGGCTATCGTGCTGGACTCTATGTGCGTCTGGGTTTCAAGACATTGCCAGCGGAATTTGTAGAGAATTTCGATGCTAGTTATCCGGTGCTTGTGGGCGCTCTCAACATGACCGAGGAGAATGTGGGCTATGTGAACTGCAAGGTGAAGAAGCATCGTTGGTACAAGAAGATCCTAAAAACTGGCGATCCACTGATTGTATCCATGGGTTGGCGACGTTTCCAAACGGTCGCCGTCTATGCCAAGGTGGAGGATAACTTCAGACATCGCTATCTGAAGTATACGCCCAATCATGTCACCTGCAGCATGACCTTCTGGGGTCCCATTACACCACAGAATACTGGCTTCCTGGCGCTGCAGACTGTGCGTCAGGATCAGGAGGAAATGAAGCGTCTAGGCTTTCGCATAGCGGCAACAGGTTGTGTCACCGAACTGGACAAATCATCGCAGATCATGAAGAAGCTGAAGCTGGTGGGACATCCATTCAAGATCTACAAGAACACGGCGTTCGTTAAGGACATGTTCAACTCATCGCTGGAGGTGGCCAAATTCGAGGGAGCCAAAGTCAAAACGGTCTCTGGAATTCGTGGACAAATTAAGAAGGCACATCACACTCCCGAAGGTTCATATCGTGCCACATTCGAGGATAAGATCTTGTTGAGTGACATTGTCTTCTGTCGCACCTGGTTCCGTGTGGATGTGCCGCGATTCTATGCACCAATCACCTCGCTGCTGCTGCCGGCGGACCAAAAGAGCCAATGGCAGGGCATGAAGACGCTTGGCCAGCTGAAGCGGGAACGTGCCCTGCAGAATGAGGCACAACCCGATAGCATGTATACGGAGATTGTGCGCAAACCGAAGATCTTCCGTCCGCTGGTCATACCCAAGGCCCTGCAACGGGCACTTCCTTACAAGGATAAGCCCAAGCTGGGACCCGAAAATCCAAAGGAAGCTCTGGAACGCGTTGCCGTTGTCAACTCTCCATACGAGCAGAAGGTATCCAAAATGATGAAAATGATCGCAACCAACTACAAGGACAAACGCAATCGTGAGCGCAATGAGACCAAACAGCGCCTTAAGAAGTTCCGTGCCCAGAAACGTGCCGATGAAGCCTCCAAAATGCAGCACCAAAAGCAGCTGCGCAAGAAGGTCTCCCGGGCCATAAGCAAGATGCGTGGCAAGAAGAATAACTAATACAATGTTGTACATAGTTCTTACGTTTAGAGTAAATAAACAATTTATAAAATTTTAAATGGGAACACTTGCGCTTCAGATCTCAGGAGCATCTGTTATTTTTAACATAACAGTAAGCGTTAACATGGGTATGTGAACGCGACAGGCAGTGTTATCTGCAGACCTACAGTTGACAAATTTTAAATTGATAATTGCTTCTTCACTTACCGCTCTTATAAGCAAGCTATGAGTTTCGCCTGTCGCACAATTTTAAATTTGCAACGATACAAGACGTATTCCAAGATGAAGTTAATATGGCGTAGTTAATTGACAGAGTTGTTAAAGGGCATTGCACCGTTAAGTTAATTACAGGGATGTTAAATGCAGCAGCTCTTAACAAAGTTTTGTTAAGCTTACCGTGTTTGATATGATCTGCCGCTTCTAAGTGGACGATACAATCGAAGCTCGTGTTTAAATCTCATAGCGCAGGAATGTTAAAACAATCATATTTACAATTATCTTCACGTATTAAAGAAACGACTACCAAATTGCGCTTAGAGCAGATATGATAAACTGCGTAACTGAAAGCTAACATAGCACGCAGCTCTTAACATAGTGTTAATCGATATGATCAACAGTAAAATTGATAACTCTTAGCATATTGCTGTTAAACGTCTAACATGTTGTTCCCTTTCTGTTATCAAACATTCGACGATTGCTTTAATCAGCGAGCCTGGGCGTTGCAGTTGCAACAATTACTGGACAAATGGTGTTATGGGTACGCCTTCCATATTTAGCAGCAGTTGTCGAGCGATTGTTGCATCTGCTTCGGCTGTGGCACACGGAGCGTTTTATACTTTGAAATCAATTAAAAAATATAACTTAACGCAGCTTATGGTCTAAACTAAACGGGTAGACAAGTGTAAAAGTCGAGGTTAGTCCTCATCCTTGTTATCATCGATAACCTTGAGCGCCGCCAGCAGCGCGTGCTTGCGGCTGCCCGCCATAGGGCCACCTGTAATGGCATTAGTTGAGATGCTGTTGCGCTTCTTCTTGGCGGGATCCTCGCGCATGTTGTTGCCCGAGGCTGGGCGACAGTGTATGTCCAAGAAGTTCTCGCGTTCCTTATAGTCATCGGAGATTACCTTACGTATGTTGGACATGTTCTCTTTCATGCTAGGCATTGCGCGGGAATTTCCCTTCTGTACGAATGAGAGATGTTTATTGAGGATCAGAGCATTCTCAACATGGTTACTTACCAAAGCATCGTTAGCTCCCAGTTTCGGTGACTGTTCATCGTCCTCGTCTTCGTCATCTTCGTCCTCCATTTCGAGCATCTCAGATAGCTCGCACTTTGTATCCAAATAGGCTGCATAGTTGACCAAGCTATCATCGTTCGGGTTATTCTCCTCGATTTCATCGCTTCCCTCCTCTTCGTGGCACATTTTGCTGATTAAGCCTTCATCGTCTTCATCAGCTTCCTCATCCACATGATCCGAATCATCATCGTAGTCAAATTCCAAAGATTTTGTCAGTGTCTGTAGCTTATTAATCTTTCCCTCGACTGCTGCCAACTTGGGTTTACCACCAGCGCCACCTCGTACATTATTGCTGGCCACAGTGGCCACTGCACCACTACGTTGGCGTGGATTCGGCTTGGGCTTGGTCTGATTCAGCATCTGACTGAGTGATAGGCGTGTGCCATTGGTGGTGTTATTGGTCAATGGCTTGGGAGGAATGGCTGCCGGGGGCAGCGTTAATTTGCCACGTTTTGTCTTATTATCCTTATCCAAAGCATCGGGAGCTGGAGAACTGCTCTTCTCCTCATCGACATCATCCTTTTCAAAGTCAAAATTTGAATCCGTTTCCAGGACATCGGTTAAAGCATTAAATTCACTTTGATTATTCTTCTCAATTGCCTTGTCCAGCATTTCCAATGACTTTTCCAGCTTATCAATCTTGTCCGTTTCATCCACGGCATTCAACTTGGTGCGTCGTCCCGACGCCAGAGGATTAACTTTGTCAATCTGCGGCTATAAAAGATTTATAATAACTATTTATGCATGTATTAAGTATGTTTGAACTAACTGCAAACTCCTCCAGCTTGCGATAGCCACTGATCTCCAGTCTGGCCTTCTCCAGCTTCAGCATCACCTCCTTAGTTTTCTTCTGCTCGTTGAGCAGCTGCTGGCGGAAGTTTTTGGATTCCAATTGAACCTTGCGTGACATGAGCTTCATATCATTATCTTTGTCTTGCAGACGCTGCTCCAATGTACGCAGCTTATCCTGCAGCTTCTGACGTTCATCCAAATTTCTGCAAATACGAAACTGATTAAATTCGCTCCCTCATGGCCAAGTGACACTTACTTGTCCCTAATGAGTTGGCTGAAGTGGCGATTCTGATCGCTGAGCGTTAGAATCTGTGCTTCTTTAGCCTTTAGCTTCGCCTCCAGCTCCTTGTTGGCCGCCTGGACATTACGATGTTTGGTCTGCCACACACGCAACTCCTCGGCATGCGAATGCAACAGTTGTGGCAATTCCGCTCCAGTATTTTCATATTTATTTAAGGCCGTCGACTGACGCTTGTGCATTGTGCGTAGCATGCGATTCTCATGGGCCAAATTGGCAATCTCCGCCTGGGCATCGGCCAGTTGATTCTGGAATGTCTTGACGCGCAAATTACGCGCGGACATCACACGCTGATGGATATCGCTTGTGGTGTTGCTGGGCACAAGGGATGGCTGGCGCATGCCACCATTTTTCATGCCACGTGACGGCTGTTTGCGCTGATAAATCTGGCTGGCAGATTCGCGAGAACTGCCAGAGAAAAGGCTCTCACAACTCTTTGCCGGCAACCTGCAATGGGATGGGATGAGTTGAGCAAAACGTTGATTAAGCAATTGATTCCTTACGACATTGTATTGTTGTTATCCCACCGATGCGCTTCACTGACGGAGGATGCTGATTTGCGCGGTGATACCATTTAAATTGCACACACTGGCGCAAAATTAATTTTATTTCGCAGACGTACAAAAATTATTTATTTTTCAAATGTGTAAATATTTTCAATGCTGAAGTTTATGTACAATATGTGTGGCTGAGTTGGAAAGCCGGCTAGTGAAGTTGACGATTTGTAACTGAAAACTGATGGGTTGCTGCTGTGGTTACGATTTTGTATCGTTGTTTGTTTATTGTTTGTTTATTTGTACAAAATTGAAGGAAAGTGTTTAACTTTATCTGTGTAAATTCGTTGCCATGGCAAAGGCAAGGGCAGATGTAACGGTAATGAATGGCTATCGATATACGTAATGCTGCCAACTTAATGCAAAACATTTTCAAAGTGAACAGCATCTTGGTGAACTAGTAATGCACTAAACATCGATGGTTTCGATAATGGTTCGATTGGTTCTGCATCATTCTACAGTGAGCAAACAGTCTGGGCGCTTTCTATTTCAATGCATTTTCTTTAATTGCTCCAGTTTCTTAAGTGAAAATCAATCAATGCAATTACACGCATCCGGAAGTATTACGGCATTTATAACGTGCCCGCATTAAAGTGTGTACCCCAAATTGCATCATTTGCCTTAAATAATTGAATAACTAAACAGCTGCAAACACAATTCTTAAATTCTCATTTCGTGTTTCTCATTTCCCATTTGTAGGCGAAGAAAACGCACGTAGGTGCCGCCTCAAGGACGTTTGTGGCTGCCACAAGCAGCGAGCAGTTGCAGCTGTAAATTAAGGGCACACCTGACATCAGAATTGCCTAAAAATAAACTGAGAAAATGATTCACGTTGGCGACAACTCATGGAATCTTCGCATCTTCATCACAGATCTGAGCCTGGAGCGCACAATGCGCGTGCGTGGCGATCAACATTTGGGGAGCATAATGCTGCAGCTGGTCGATCCCGAGAATCCAAAAGATTGGTCCGATCATGCTCTCTATTGGCCCGCTAAGAACATCTGGTTAACAAGGACACGCGCCACGCTGGATCAATGTGGCGTCCAGGCGGATAGTTTGCTACACTTTACGCCCATGCACAAGATGCTGCGTGTCCAACTGCCAGACTTACGCTATCTCGACTGCCGTGTGGATTACTCGGTGAAGACATTCGCAGCTGTTGTCAATCTATGCAAGCAACTGGATCTGCGTTATCCGGAGGAGCTGTCGCTCTGCAAGCCCCTTGAGGCGGAGCATCTGAAGAAGAACTTTGGCCAACTGCCGCATTTGAAGCGTGTGCCCATTGCCGAACCAGATGGCACCACATATCTGCAGCCAGCTCCAGATACCAATTCATTTGTGCCCATCAATTCGGCATTTAATGGTGGCAGCAATGGTAGTCTGGATAAGCCTTCGTCACCTGGCATGTTCTTCTGTGCGCCGCTTTCGCCGCACAATCACAATGCGAAGGCTGCTCCCACGACCGGCAGCTGGAAGCCCAGCCAACCGGGCTATGGCACCTATGACTCCTCGTCATCCAGTTTGGGTGACTTTCAGGAGAACTTGGCCAGCTCGCCGCAAGCGCTCAGCGCCGAGATGCGTTCACGTCTATTGCGTCCCAAGTCGCTGGTGGAAAAGGCACGCCTCAATGTCGGCTGGTTGGACAGCTCCTTGTCGTTGATGGAGCAAGGCATACGGGAGTATGATACGCTCTGTCTGCGCTTCAAGTACTACACGTTCTTCGACTTGAATCCCAAATACGATCAGGTGCGGATTAATCAACTGTACGAGCAGGCAAAGTGGTCCATACTCAACGAGGAGCTGGATTGCACGGAGCAGGAGACGCTGTTGTTTGCCGCACTGCAGTTCCAGGTGAATCATCAGGTGGACATGCAACCATTGGCAACAGCTGTCGATTCGGGCATTGAGACGTCGAGTCAGGAGAACGATGACGACGACATTGATTCGGCGCTCAATGAGCTACAGATTACACTGGAGGGCAGTAGTCTGCATGATCCTGTGAATATCACACGCATACCGGAGCTCTCCGATTATCTGCGCTTCCTGAAGCCCCAGCGTTTCACATTGCGAGGCTATAAGCGCTATTATTTCACCTATCGCGACTTGCACTTGCATCTGTACAAGAATGCGGAGGACTCACGACGTACTGCACCCGCAATTAGCATCAATCTGCGGGGCTGTGAGGTTACGCCGGATGTGAATCTCGCGGAGGGTAAATATGCCATACGCCTGGAGGTATCGCCTGACGATCGCCATGGACCCAACAGCGAGGTCTGGGTGCGTTGCGAGAATGAACAACAGTATGCCAAGTGGCTGGCTGCCTGTCGTCTGGCGGCCAAGGGTCGCTCCTTAGCTGACAGCACGTATGAGAGTGAAGTCGATGGCATTCTCTCGCTGCTGCAGATGCAGCGTCCCGTCCATGGTGTACATGTCAACATCGATCCGCGCTCTGTGGATGCTGTGGACTATCTGTCGCCGAAGATGCTGCGCAAGTTGTCCAACAAGGCGGTGCAACGGATACTGGAGGCGCACGCCAATGTCAGGGAATTGTCGCTGCTGGAGGCGAAGCTAAAGTACATACAGGCCTGGCAATCATTGCCCGACTTTGGCGTCTCGCTGTTCATCATCAAGTTCGATGGTCATAGGAAGGAGGAGCTGCTGGGCGTGGCACACAATCGTATCATGCGCATGGATCTGAGCACTGGGGATCACATCAAGACCTGGCGTTATAACACTATGAAAGCCTGGAATGTCAATTGGGGCATTAAATGCATGATGATTCAATTTCATGACGAGAATGTCGTCTTCTCTTGCCACTCGGCCGACTGCAAGGTGGTGCATGAGTTCATTGGCGGTTACATATTTATGTCCATGCGCTCCAAGGATAACAATCAGACCCTGAACGAGGAGCTCTTCCACAAACTGACGGGCGGTTGGTCATAGATCGGAGTATATAACAAAGTTGTTTCTGTTAATTTATAGGAATCTTTAATTATTGTTGACAGTGGCCTTGTTCTGCGCCCATTTTTATAATCTGACGATTGTCCCTACTTACAATTTTGACTGGATGACTTTTATAGCGTTTTTCGAAACTAATCCCATGGATTTTTAACTGATTTCAACTAGCCAAGGGCACTTTTGCCTGCCTAATCATTATAACTCAGCCTTATTCGTGGCCTTTTTACAACTAACTAACTCTTAAGCAATAATAAAATATTAGCACACATTTTTAACAAATATAAATTGAGATTTTTTATTTGAATTGCGCGCACTCTGGCAGCGATATCAACAAAGAAACCAGAACTTGTTATCGATTACGGTGACAGCTGTCAGCTGTTCGGATGTAAACAAACGATTTGTCATTAAATGATTTTGATATTGATTGAAAAATGGCTAGAACACCGCACAGCAAGCGAAAACCTTGGGTGAAGAATCTCTATTCGAATCGGGAGTATCCAGACAACTATACGGATGTGAGCTTCCTCAAGGATCTGCGCACCAATCTGCACGTTCGTCGATACACCCTGGGCGAAGCTGTTGGCGGCATAACCGTATTGAACAATCAAATCTCCTGCATAACCGGCTTCTTGATATTGTACCACTTGATGCTTAGCGATAGAGTTGCACCGACCAGCATACTCGTGCCGACCTGCATCATCACAGCCATTGGCTATTTGTATTATCGTGGCAGCAGTCTCACCATGACACTGCTGGGCGAGGACTCCAAAACGCTCGTCACTGTGCTGCTATTTGGGTACATCTTTTCACCCATGCTCCACACATTGACGCAGGCGATCAGTACGGACACCATTTATACGACGACTTTCTTTGTGATGCTCTTCAATCTGATGTTCACGGACTACGGACTGGATGTGGCCATGGTATCCAAGGCTATATCATTGAATGCAGCCATTTTCGGTGCCATCTGTTTGGCCTCACGACTGTCCACATCGTATCATGCCTTTGTGCTGCTCGTCGAGGCTGCCATCTTCTTTGTGCTGTATCCCATAATGACATCTGCCCGATGGCATCCCTACTGCATGGTGCCCATCTTTGTGATATGCTGTTCCGGCCTCTACTTTATATCCCGACCAGTGCTCTATCTATATGCCTGCAGCACACTCTTCATTAACTTTGTGTGCCCGTTTATATTTGTGAGACAGCAGCGCTACAAGTTCAATATACATGGTCCCTGGGACGAGGCAATTGTGGAGGAGAACACCGAAGAGAATCTCGATGTGAATTTATAGCGCCAGCTTCGCTTCTCAGAGATGCACTGCGTCGATGATGGGGAGCAAGAGTTAGACTATTAATTAAGTAACTATTAAACACTAAACACATGTAATATAAACATTTATTAAGCCCATTCCAAACTAATGAGCGTTACTAAGCAAATATCTTTTTGTTTTCTTTTTGTTCGTATTTATTTCTGGAATTATATAAAACTTGTACTATATAGCTAAATAACTCTGTAAATAAAACAAAATGTTAAAATGCAATTTACGCATGTGGACTAAAAACTGATTGTGAAAACATTTTACTTTTTAAATGCATTTGCATTTTGGATGCTTGAGTTATCTAATTGTCCAAATTGGATTGGTTTATTGGTTTCTATTGAGATCAGGGAGAACTATCTTGTTATCTGAATATGCTACTAAGTCCATGATTCAGCCATGAATCCAACTTTAAAAAGTAAAACATTTCACAATCATTTCCTTTGTCGACAATGTGTATATATTTCTTGGTTTTGTTTTTTTGTGTATTTCTTTTTTTTTGGTTTTCATTTAATTATAATGATTATGCTTGATTGACAAACATATACAGAGACATACGAAACAATGAATCGTGAAATAATACAGCGTATTTCGTATTTCATGATCAATTTGCTTAAAAGTCAATTAAATAAAGTCTGTGCTAAAAACCTCATTTATACAATTAGCATTATGACAACAAACTAATTATAATAATAGTAACTAATGCCTAAATTTGCATACACATTTTTATAGTTTACTTCATGATAGAATTAGAATTTGCATATGTTTGTTAATACACTAGGTATTTGTATTTGTTGTTGTTATACTTGCAACATTTCACTAAACATTCGCACCAAACACGTTCATTAATTATTAACTATATATATAACTATTAAATACAATATATTTATGTGTATATATATTTGTTTTTCTTTTCTTGTTTTTTTTTTTCACGTATAAACTTTTTCAAAATGTAAAAAATCGTATTCTTTTGTTTTTGTTTTCGGTTTTTAGTTAATGCTATTAACATTTTCATATAATCGTATAATTTATATGAACTGCACGCTATTTAATGTATTATTTTCTAATCCTTTTGATTTCAATTAAACTAGCACAAAATATAATATTAATATTAATATAAAATACGGTGCGCTGGTTGTGTCTGTTGTGTGTAAAAGGTTGTGGTGGTCAGTGTGGATAAAGGTAAGGGAGTAGGGGGGCACATACAGACACACTATTAACTAGACTCGCCGCCGATACGCAATTAACAACAAGAACACTGAGAACCCTTCACATGCCGCCTACACACACACACAACAATTATGTGTAGCTAAATTCTACTGAAGAAACAGCATCCGCTTGCTTCGAAGAACTCCTCCCTAAAACAGAGGACCATCTCCATTTACATGGTGCATTGCATTGTCTCTATGTTGATTATGCAGTTGCTTAAGCTTTAGAGAGCCACCTCGTCCCCATTGCGGGTGCAGGCACCGCCGCTGAGCTTCACCTGCTCCTTTGACTGCTGCTCGGCACGCAGTTGGAGTTCGAGTCGTCGCTGTGCGGTTAAGGAGAGATTGGCATCGTTGGCAGCATTGGCTTTGGAAGTTGCTTGGTTAGTTGGCTCGTACAATATATCACGTGTTGTTGTGGTTGTTGTTGATGTTGTTGCTGCTGCTGCTGCTGTTGCTCCTAATGTTGTATGTTCTGTGGTCGTTGTTGTGCTTGGAGTTGCGGCAAAGTGTACTTGATGTTGCTGTTGTTGTCTTTGTGCTGGCGGCTGTTGTCAGACTATTTCATTCTTTGGCGTTGGCTCCACAGCTGATGTGATAACTGTTCCATTGCCCACCGTCTGATTGCCACCGGCAGCGGCGCCTTCCAGCAAGGAACCCGCCTCCACGTCGCCAGCCTGCCGTGCAGCATTGCGCTGACGACACAGATACGGTGAATTTGTGGGTGAGGGCAGCTGATTCTGCAAGGGATTAGCAAAGTAAATTGACTGCTTCAATACATTTCTTTATGTAGACATTACCAATTTGTTGTTGTTCTGACAGCAGGTGGCCTTCACACAACCCTCATCCGTGGTGGGGCAGTCGAGGGCACAGCAATCGGAGCCGCTCATATTAATGCTGGAGGTGCCATCGGACATATTGCAGCCCTCAATCTCACTGAATTCCGGCTGTATGGTGGTCGAGTGTATGCCCTCATTGTGAAAGAATTCCTTCACCTTCTCTGCTATCTTCATGTACTCCGACAAATTGCGGCAGCTGCAACAGATATGAGATTATAAGTAAGAGTGCTTGCAACACAGTGGGGGGATGCAATTACCGTATGTGAGCCGAGGCAATGATGCGATCTCCGGCCAATTGCCAGACATGAAACTCATGCACAGCCAGCACACCATCGACCTTCTCCAGCAGACGCTTCTGTATCGCATCCACTTGAATGTGCGTGGGCACCGTTTGCAGCAGAATCAATGCAGATTCACGAAGCAGCGGCCACACCGAGTGCAAGATGAGTGCCACCAGGACAATGGATAGAGCCGGATCGATATACAAGCGATATTTCCAGTCGGTCTTCCACACGACCAGCGCACTGACCACGACAATAACGCTGCCCAGGGCATCGCTGAGAACGTGCAGGAAAGCGCCACGCATATTCATCTGACCGGGATCATGACTATGACCATGACTGGACTTTTTCACCTGCTTCTCCTTCTGCTTCTCATACGCATAATCATTCTGTTCATCATCGCCCTCGTCCATGTTGGCCAGTTCCGTGAGGCGGCTGTGATTGCGAGTCAAACCACCACCATGTGAGTGTCCATGATGACCGCCATGCTCTACAGGTGTAAAGTAATGATTAGTGTTGAACTATATTGATAGATTCTTATTGGATACTCACCATAGAGCAGGCAGAGTCCTATCATGTTGACCAGTAGACCCAGAACGCCGACAATGAGCAGCAGCTCGGGCTGATGTATGGGCTCCATTTCGATGAATCTGTGGGGGAATAGAATTAACATTTCAGAGTTGTATCAAAATTTAATAATATTTGATTGAATTACTTTAAAAGCAATGCGATTAAACATATGGACTCAGCTTGAATTAAGCGCCCAAACCATGATCAAAAGACTTTAATTATCGAAATCGATTCAGTTCAGAAAGTTCCGAACTCTCGAAGTTATCGGCATATGTTAATTTTGCAATATCGATGAGAGGATTCACATTATGCTCTCACAGTTAAAATAACTATAACGTAACAGAGTTATGTTAAACGGCGCTCTGTTAATAACATTAACATGCACATGTTAATATCATATTTATAAGCAATTCTACATATTAGATAAGAACTAAAGCAAGGTGCAAATATGTCAATCAATTTGTAATTCTCAGCCAATCCCCAGACTGCGTTCGTGCTTATCACATCTACCCAATGTGTTAAGAAGAAGAAAGAGACGACAACGAGTGTGCACGTTTTGACAACGAAATGCGCATCGTAAAGTGGCAAGAGAATATGCACACGGCATGCAAATGACAACAATCGCAAAAGGCAAATAAAAATGTTAACAAAAAAGTGAATAAAATTAAACAACAGCAAGAAAAACTGGAGAAAAAAATAAACGGTGACAAGGTAAAATGTGGAATCGTGCGGACAGCACACTCACACACACACACATACACCCACTTATGCCCTGGCACAGGTGTCTCACCTTTTGCAAGCCTCGATTGTGATGCTGAAACAGAGCGCTACAAGGAATACCGCATTCACCAGAGCACCCAAAACTTCAGCACGTGCCCAGCCAAAGGTGTTCTTCGACCATTTCTTGGGTGACATCTGCAAATGCAAATAATAATATAATATATGTTGTATATAAGCTTAGTATATAGTCCATTCACCTTAACGGATAGGAATGATATGACCAGGGCTGCAATATCGCCCAGCATGTGAAAACTGTCAGCGACCAGGGCCATCGAATTGGTCACATAGCCCACAATGATCTCCACAAAGAAGAAGAAGGCTGTTAGCCACATCATCGACAGCAGGCGACATTTTTTGCCCGAATATTTGGACATCTTGGAGAAACTGCAAGTGGAAAACAAAAATGAATTTATTAGCGATTAAATTAAAAAGTTTTTAATAGAATAATTGTATAATTTTAATATAGTACTACTTAACATTAATAAAATTAAAGAGAAATACGACAAGAGTATGAAATAGAAAGCGAAAACTAAGTTTATAAGCATATAACTTAAGGAATAAAGTATAATCTCGCTTAAAATCTAACTTAATAAGTAAAATATATCAAATGCTCTGCTTGTGAACTCGAACGCGAGTTCAGTCAACTTTTTTTTAAGATTGCATCAATCTATTATTAAGTTTTTGAACCCTTTACTTAAAAATTAGCTAACAAATTGAGTTATCTGATTCTTTCAATTTTCAGTTCAAAGTGTTCGCGGGTTGGGTGGGTGGTTGAGTGGTTTAATTGAATGAAAAAAGTTGAAATTGGAAAACAATTTAAGTTACGCTTCAGCTGGCGTCATAGCCACGCCCCCAACAAGGCAGTGTTAGGAGGGGGTTTGAGTAATAGTTTTGTTTTGCTTTGCTATTTTTTATGCACTCTGCTATGGCCTTTTCATGCTTGACTAGACAATACGTGGGTGGGGCAGGGCAGGGCAGAGTTTGGGCGGAGCGGGGCGGGACACTGATTGAACTTACGCAAAGAACTGCATTTTTATTGCAGAATTTAAAGTTGAGTTTGAAGTTGTTGTGGCACAGCTAACGCTGCTCTTGTTGTGCTGCCTCGTTGCCACTGCCTTTGCTTATGAATTCTAAACTGATATTCGCATTTAATGGCAGCTCGTTTTAGCCACATGGATACGGGGTATCCCGTATACAACATGGCCATTTTTTTTGTTATATTTTTTTTTCTTTCTTTTTATCCAGAAACAACTTCTGCCGTTGCCCGTTGCAGCAACAGCAGTTTTTTGTTTTGTATAAACAATAATGTACAGCAAATTCATGTGAAGCGAATGAAATTCTACGTAGCACACCAAACAGTATAAATGTCGTTGTCAAGGGGGGAGACGGAGTAGGCAGCGACAGACACAGAGCGAGAGAGTGCACAAAGAGAGAGAAAGAGAGAGAGATGGAGTATATATGTAAGTGCCAAGGAAAGGGACTTGTTGTGGTAGCTAAGAAAACAATTTACATATTTTCATTTAGTTTATACGATCGTCCGTTGACTAAGCAACCAAACAATGACTCTACCTCTCACCTCCCAGCGCCCCTTTACACCTAGTCCAAAGCCCTGTTTGGCCATGGACAGAAAATGAGGCCGTTGGCATTGGCACTGGCACTGCTGCATCATCAGGCAGTCTGAAAGGCTCTTGCCCCATCCCATCCACTCATGCAGACCAAACAAAACAATTGATTTCACAATCGTCTACAAGTTTCAAAGGGTATTACAAATATGTAGTAGACAAATATGTTAGTTCTCCAGCCTCAGACTGCCGGCAGTCGGTATGTTCTATGCGAACTATTTAGTTGCTAAAATTTGTCAAAGATACTACAAATTGTTGATGTAAGCATAGAAATTAAAACTAAATAAATCGACTTCCTATATATTTTATATATATATATTTAACACATTAACTTTATCTTCAAAAGAGGAGTTTTCTATCAAAAGAAACTCAGAGAATTTTATATTATATTTAACACATTAACCTTACCTTCAAAACAGGAGATTTTTATCAGAAGAAACTCATAGAATTTTCTAGCATTTGTAAACTGATTTAATAACTTAAAGTTGCTCTTTCAAGCGAAAACAGGAAATTATACAAATTGTTATTATAAATATGAATAACATATAAACTTGTTTACGCAGCGGAAACTTATAGAATTTTCTAGATATTTTAAATGGATTTCGTAACTAAAAACTGGACTTTGTTTTAATTGATTTTACTGAAATGATTGTTTGATTATTATATATTAAACAAATTCGTTGAAATTTCTAGATATACAAAACAAATTTTTTAACTAAAACTTTCACTTTATTTTGATTGATTTGATAACAATTCGCTCTTAAGAAAAGTTTCACAAGTTTAAGATATTTTAATTAAACTATTTAAATATATTTAACATATAAACGGTCAACTTTTTATAGATATAGCTGATAAAGCTATTTAACTACACGTTTCGTTAGGCTTTATGCGACTATTACATGAGTTTATTATTTATTTATTTATTATTATTTAGCAACAATCTGCAAACAGTATTAAAACGACGGCAACTAAAAACTTAAGATGTATTGCTTTTTTATCTCTACGTTTTAAGCACACGAGACGCCAAAAAGTTGGATTAATTGCACTCGTCTCGCTTCTCGTATGCCTCTCTCCCTCTCTCTTTCTCTCAGCGTGTGTGCGTGTTGTCTCTGTCTGTTATCTTGACAAATATTTGCTTCTTATCGTTTTTATCAGCTATCAACAATGCATTAATCGCACATACAACAATTCAGATGCCAGATTCTGATATGTGCCCAAATATGAATAGATAATTATCTACAGTAACTCCTTCCCCCTACCCCTCCCTATCCGATAAGCGAAACTATTTCTAAAGTTGAACGTGCGCAAAAAAAATGATAAAAACAAAGAAGAACGCAGAGCAAGTGCTTATCGGGTTTGCGTTTAACTGTTGATAGAACTCTACATAATAATAACTAAGAGTACACTGTGATTACATTGTTGCCGAGCTAATTGTGCGATAAGGCAATGCGAAGAGGGGCGAAGAGGGGGGGATCATATTATTCATAGTAGTGACTAAAAAGAGATCAAGAAGTCTAACAATACTTTGGCCATGACGAAGTAACTCAAATGTAGAACTCACTTTAGCTAGAAGTCATGGAGTTTAGACTTAAGATAATTAAGAAGATATCCCAACTGAAAAATGAATTATAGATGAATCAAGTAGCATCTAAACTTAAGAAATATTAGAATACATTAAGTTGTGGTTAAGTATCTCAAATGTCGTTTAGACTGAGAATACAATCAGTTAGGAATAACAGACTTAAATTAAGTAGAGACTAGACTTAAGATACTTGAGAATACTTTTAGTTAGGAATCAGAGTCTGGAGACTAGTCTTAAGATAACTTTTACTATCAATAAGTATCTCAAATGTCAAACTATCTGCAGATAAATGAAGTACAGTCTAGACTTTATTTGATAGAAGTTTTTCAATATCAACATCACAACTAGCTAGCTAGCTAGATACCCTGTAGTAGTACAACTCATATATGTATAGGCTTGTGCGCTTCCTGTTGCATGCAATGTCAGCAGTTGTTTATAGCCCACGTTAAGCATGCGTACAGGGTATAAAAATAACTCTGACGCGATTTTTTTCTTTGTTGTGTATTTTCGTTATTTTCTTTCTCGCTTTTGCTATGACAAAAATGCAAAAAGCGTAGGAGAATAAGTGAGGAAGAGAAATTACAAACAGCTAACATAATAGAGAAGGCGAGAGCATGTGTGAGAGTGAGAGAGAGAGAGAGAGAGGGAGACTGGCGTGTTGAAATTTCACTGCATGTGCCATTGATTGCTTAAAAATTTGCAATTTCATGGAATCATTAATGATAATTTATCACTGATGAGTTACTACATAAATAACTGACTAATACACTAAATATACTATAAATTATAGTAAATATTCTGGGCTCTACAGTTACAGTTGTCACGTTCACACTTGATTGAAATACTTAATGCAACTGAAATGTATTTTGGGGGCAACCGAAGTATGACATTGATGGTCTTAGTGGCCGTGTCTCTGTGTGTCTCTGTGCAACTGATAGCTGGAGAGTACATGAGCTTTTAAGCCACTGTATGATAGCAGCAACACCACCGCACCACATAGTAGCACCACAGTCTCTGACCACTGGGCCGTGGCGATAATATATATGTTATGGAAACGTGTCTGGCACACAAAAGTTGCGACCAAGCGAGTAACTAACCAAGTGATTTTGGCCAAGCTAAAACAGGAGTTGCCTCAAAAGCAACAGTGAGGGCGGACAGAGAGGCGTAGCTGGTTACTGTCATACACTTGTTGTTGCTGTCTTCGTTCATTGATGAAATCAAAGTGTTTTTTGCTGCTGCTTGGCACAATTTGTCATTTGCTTCAGGTCACATAATATCCCTCCACCTCCCCCCTCTGTCACTCTCTCTTGCCATAAGTTTCATGGTTATGTCACAGTCACAGTCAAAAACCAGTCTCAAAGCACGTGACAGTTTTAACTAATTAATAAGCTTGTCGTATCATTATAGAACCAGATCTACAATTCCCCCGACTAAACAGAAACTATAGGAAAATCCAAATGTATCCAACAATAAAAATTGTTATTATAAATACAATTAACAAATGCACTTGACCATGATTAAAGCCACAGCCTTCGGCACATGTAAATCAGTTAAATTGTACAGTAAAATCACTTTAAAATGAACTAACAATTTGCTCAGGCCATACATTTTGTGAAACTGAACAGATTTCTAGAAGAAATGACTTTGTAGTTGTTAAAGAAAATGATTTTACTTAATATTTAGTTAATATTTCTAGCACTGTTTAGTTTCAGCGGAGGTGGAGTTTTTTTAGGCATTGATTTAAGGTAAAAAGAGTTTCTTTGATATAGCAAGTTGTAGAGTATGTAAAAGTTCGATGAAATGAAAAGATTTTCTACAAAATGCGACTGTAATTAATTATGCAAATTATGGTAATTATTATAATAACTTATTAAGATAACAATTGTTCTTTTGTGCTCAACGAATGAAAGCTGAAGTGAAATATTTTTATAATTCAAAAAAATATATTATATTATATATATATTATTAACAAGATATCATTTGAGAACTTTGAGATAATATTATATTGAGATTAGCTTGAAGTTATATAAATATTATATATAAAAAACGATAATCATTTAATATTATTGTAATAACATTTCACTTCTTTCTTCATGTATGGAAATAACAAGGAAGCAATGAACTTTTGATAACTCATAATAATATATATATTGTTGCACTTTATAATATTTATATAGTAATATATTGCCTACATTGTATACATAAGTACTATAAACTCTGTACTTTGTCTTTATCGTATCGTATTTATTTATTTTATAAGTTTCCGCTTTGTTTGTCTTTGCACGAGAATGAAACTTCATTCATATATATACATATGATTGAATGTATTTATAGCCAAAGCTATGTCTATATATAATGTTTATAAATATATATTTCTATATATATTTAGTAGCATATAACTGTAGCACGTGATTTGCCTACGCATTTATTACGGCAATTAAGCATGCAGCTCGCATGCAAATGCTTCAATGTACACAATGTTGCAAGTGCAGCAGGCAGCACAATCACACACATGAGACAAGACAAGCACACACACACACACTCACACACAACTAAACACATGTATGTGATATGAGCATAGTGTCCACAATTGGGTTACAATATTCTAGGTCATGTTGCTTAATTGGCTGCTCTCCATGTGATTTTAGACTCTTACTGTATGAGTGTGTGTGTGTGTGCTTGTGAGTGTGTTTATGTTTCGGTTGTGTGTGTGTGTGCGCATGGGAACCATCCACTTAACTGAGTTTCGGACATGTTGAACTTTTGGCATATGCTGGACTTTAAGCCCTAAGCGACTCCCCCTCCCTGTCCCCTCGTGGCAAACTGTCGCAAGCGGCATGAACACACATTGAAATACATTGAAACATAAGCGTAGATACGCTGGCGATAAGAACATTTTGAACTGGCGCTTATTAATGTTTGCCGACAGCATTTGTGATTAAAGTTTATCACAAGCATGCGATACTTTAAAAGATAAGCGAAAGGGAGACAGATTGTGGAGGAAGGGAGGGATAGAGAAAGGGATATATAGAGGGAGAGCGGGAGGAAGGGGTAGACAGAGTGTGAAGGAGAGAAGGAGGAAGAGACAGAAAGGGAGAGAGAGAGAGGGAGAGAAAGCGAGAGGAAGAGAGAGAGAGAGAAAGAGAAAGGGAGAGAAAGAGAAAGGGAGAGAAAGGAAGAGAGAGAAAAGGGAGAGAGAAAAGGGAGAGAGAAAAGGGAGAGAGAAAGGGAGAGAGAAAAGGGAGAGAGAAAGAGAGAGAGAAAAGGGAGAGAGAGAGAAAGGGAGAGAGAGAAAAGGGAGAGAGAAAGGTAGAGAGAGGGAGGGATAGAAAGGAAAGGGAGAGAGAAAGAAAAGGAAGCGAGAGAGAGGGAGAGAGAGAGAGAGAGAGAGAGAAAGGGAGAGAGAAAGAGAAAGGGAGAGAAAGGGAGAGAAAGGAAGAGAGAGAAAAGGGAGAGAGAAAGGTAGAGAGAGGGAGGGAGAGAAAGAAAAGGGAGAGAGAAAGAAAAGGGAGAGAGAAAGGAAAGGGAGAGAAAGAGATAGTGAGGGAAAGAGAAAGAGAGAGAAAGAGATAATGAGGAAGGAGAGAGAAAGAGATAATGAGGAAAAAAAGGAAAGAGAGGAAAAAGAGAGAAAGGGAAAGAGAGAGAGCGACCAAAAGAGTGAAACGAAGAATGGATGTGTTAACTGCGCTACATCATCATAATATCCGATTAATAGCTGCTAAAAAAAAGCAAAGCTTTAACTTAGAAATATATTTAAGCTCTTTTAAGTTGCAAGTCCTTCGAATCAGTATTGCCAAATGTAATTTACGTAAATTATGAAAATAAAAAAAAGAAGAAAATCAAATAATTATTTTAATTAGAAAATTGCTTGGGACGCAAAGCCCAACAATCGCGGAAATTGTGCCGGCAACGATTTGAGCCGTTGACTACGTGGCGGACAATTAACCCGCTTTTGCGCTGCCCGGGAAATGGGCGGAAAAGCGCAGTTGGGAAGGAAACGCAGAGAGACAGAGGCAAAAAGGGAAGAGAGAGAGAGAGAGACAACTGACCCAGCGAACTCGAGCCTGGACTTAAAGTGGGCCAGGTGAGTCAGTTTTTCATGCATTTATGCAAAATTGTAAGGCAGCTGAAGGGTGGAGGTAGGGGGAGGTGTGCTGACCTGTTGACCCAATTTCCCAAGCAAATACCAAGCAGTTTTTTCCCCCACTTATAGCAATAACAAACGCGTTGACATTCGCTAAAGTGACAGCCAAAAATTGCACATTTTCAATTCAACATTTATTTTATATTCATACATCAAAGTAAACTAAATATAGAATGTCTGGCAACGCTACGACGCGAAGGAAGTTGACAGCACTTCAACAACGAGTTGACAGCGCCTTCAGTGTTAACTTAACCTAGAAAAATCTCAGTTTTCGTGGGAAAAACTGCTTGTTTGTTTGTCTTTGTTATTTTCGTATACTTTACAGGGTATCTTTTATGCCAAAAATTGAGCTGTACTATAGTTATTGACAAATCAATCAATAGATTATATTTCATGTCAAGTGTGTAAGCAATCAGTGTCTGTATAAACATATAACTGGATACAAATATGTATAAAATTGCACACTTTGAGTTGAGTTTTATTGAGTACGAGGAAATACGAAAAGCGAGCGTTATCTGAGTGTTGGGATTGTTCGTGGCCTTGGTCTTATCTGGACGACTAATTAGAGTAATCAGAAATTAAGTGTAACCCAGTTAGTGCTTGTCATAAATCTATAAGACGGGACAAACATAACCCAGTTTTATGTTCCACTTGCACTTCAAGTTGTGGTTTCACTTTCGTTTTCATCTATAAATCAAATATTGAATGTACTTAAATTGTGGTTGAACAAAAGCAAAAATCTAAATTAATAAACACAAAATGAAATTTAATTAACACGTATTGATTTTCTTTTCTTTTTTGCACTCAATTGTATTGAAATAATTGACAAAGCAAAAGCGACCGCACAACAACATTGTCGGAGCAGCAGAAGAGGAGGGGTTGCAATGAGTGGGGAGGGGGGAATGGGGAAACTGACTCGGCTGCTGGCTGAATATGGAGCGTGACCTTTAAACGATAATTGAAAATGGCAAACCTGACGCTGAGGGCGCTTAAATGCCATAGAGCAAAGACAAGAGACAATGTTAATAAATGCTGATATCGATAGTTTGATAGATAAATAGATTAATAGATGAAAGGATGGGTAGATTGAGAGACTGGTAGATAGCTAAATAGATAGATAAACATACATGATAATGGACAACTCACTAGATATAAAAATGAATAGATGGATTAATAGACAGATAGATTGATGGATGAGCAGATTCATTGATGGGTAGATAAAGTAGACAGAAACAAAGGTGAGTAGCTAAGTTAATGGAAAGATTCTAAGATAAAAAGGTTAATAGATGGATACATATAAAGGTAAACAGATGCACTATTATGGATTGATTAGATTTAGATTGATAATTAGATGAGTAAATAAACAAACAGATGAATAAATAAAGCAATAATTCGAAATATGTATTGAGAGACAGGTAGATAGAAAGATAAATGGATTTTCAGGTAGATAGTATTGATGGACTGTCAATCATATAGATGGATAGATAGATTCGCAAATATATTGTTGAATCTATAGTTAGAATAATAAATCAGCAGATGTATAGTTAGACAAAACAAAAAGATAGTTTAATAAAATACATAGACAAATAAGGTACAATGGAAAAAGACAAAGAACAAATAGACAACAAAAATGAATATATAAATATAAGAAAAACACAAGCAACTAGATATATATATAATAAGAAACATATACATAGTTAGATATATAAATAACAACTGATGGATAGGTAGCAATATATACAATTAAATGGATGGATACAACAATTTTAAAGCAAGCTAGGTTGTGACATTGTCTAAGACTAGCAAAAATATATAAAATTCGCTCTAAGAGACCATGACAAATAAACAACTAAACAAATAAATAAAAAAAGGGTGGGAATAACAAACGCATCATCAAATTAGAGAATGATTCAGAGTTAATTCATTCAAAATAGCCATGGATCAGATGATGATTAAGACGCTGGGATTTTGTACAGAGTGCAGAGTTAACTGGAGAATACGTTGAGCAGAACAGGGGGAAGCAGAACCGGTTGCTTTAGCCGGCAACGTGAATCAAACTGATGCAGCAAGAACAACAAAATTGAACAAGATATGCATACGTATGTACATACATATATACACACACACAAATATATACATACATACATTTGAATGCATGTATTTAGTACATGTTTAGGTATTGTAAAACAAACGTCAATGCAAAAAGTTTTTCACAAATGTCAACAATTATTGAAGCGCATTCAATGTGAATGTCATTTTGCTTGCAGCGCTGCGGCGTCTACCTGCGCCCAAAATGGGCGTGTGAGCGCGCAGTTCGGTGACCCAAACAAAACAACAACAGTAGCTAGACAAGTTCGCACACGTTTCCTTTGACTTTGCTATGTTTTGTATGCATATACATACACATACACATACAAACACAATCTCGTGTTCTTTCACTGTTCTTCAATGAGATTCTGATTCGAGCTAGGCGTTACCTTAGTGTGGAAGAGCGAGATAGAACGCAAGAGAGAAACAGAACTTACCGAAATTTAAAAGCTGCTTTGTTGCCGGCGCTTTTCAAATCTATTTAACTGTTGAAGTTTATCTTTTTTCTTGGGTGTTTATATCCACACCGTAGGCCGCAGTAAGAGCGGCTTTGATTTTGATCTACAAACACAAAGTATTATTACTAATTTGTAACATATTTGCACTTATCAACATCTAACATTAAATTCACTGTAGCGCCTATATTTGCATTTGTGTGTGTGTGTATGTCACTTTGTGTTTGTGAGCGGAACGCTCTCATCTACATTCATATATACAAACGTATGCCTGTATTTGTGTGTAGCTCATGGGGAAGCGTTGTGATAAAGCACACCAAGAGCCGATAAATTGACTTCGATACGTAATTTGCTTTTGTAACGCGTGCAAAACATTTGTACTAGAATACAATACTTAATAAACAATGCATGAGATGGTGCATAAGTACAATACTAAAAGGAAACGCGTATCTTGCAAAGTCTGCACGCCACGCGCAAAATTCCTGCGCTGTTTGGGGGTGGCGGTTGGCGCACGGCACGCCTGATTTATATACATATGAGTATATTTGCTAATAGTGCACAGCGTAATGACATCGCTACACGTTAACAAAAACACACATGCATACACACACACACTCAATCTGAGAAATCACACAATATATATTTGACAACAAATATTCGCAAGTTCATTTACACTTGTACATTTAGCACGTGCACTTGCTGAGTATCTTAAAGTTCATATTTAATGCTGCGCATTACCGATTTTATTTATTTATTTTATTTAGTTTCCGATACAGACTGCGGGATATCGACACCTCCGACTTGGTTAAAATTTTCAAGACAACTGACGGCGCGACCATAGCCACGGTTGGCCACACTTGGTACTTTACTACCAAAACAGGCATTTTTTTTGCTCGTTGGTACTTGGGTTGGTATATACTGTTAGGTAACCAGCTTAGTATATTCGACATTTTAAAAGAAAAATGGGCACATTATTATTACTCGCGCGCTTTTAAAATTGACAATTTTTGGCTTTATTCCGCTGTTTTTGGACATTGTAGTTTGTGTGCTTAGGATCATTGTCCTCTTGGAACGAAAAGTTCTCTGCGAGCATTACTTCTCCAATGCCTTCATGCAAACTATCTTTTAGGATGTGCAAGTAAGTCTTGTGGTCCTTTGCGGATTTCATTACATACTTAGAAATAAAAATCATATAAAATAATTCGGAAAACGTCCCTTTTAGCATTAAACTCGGTCTACATATTGCTGATATCGATAAAAATATAGGCGACCAAGTTAACTATCGTTGACACTCGTTACTTTTGATAGAGCGAGTAAAAGCTGCGCATCCAAATTCACATTTAAATTTGAAATGAAACAGCGTACAAAGTTACATTTCGTTGGAAACAATTTAAAGAAAGTTAAAGAAAAGACATAAAATATCGACAAACGAATAGGTAATTATCACGTGCGCCTCTTGACAATCTCCGTATTGGCCAACTTTAGAATGCGATTGAAATCAACTTTGGTGTGGGCGCGCCAATAGTTGCAGCGACCCCACATGACGGCCGGATAATTAGGACTGGAGATGCCATGGAAGATGCGTGCTATGTTGCGGCCACTAAAGGTATTGTCGGGATACATGTTGATTAGTGCATGGACATCGGCAATTATATGATCATCCGGCACATTGCTGGGCTGCAATTAAAAGAAATTAATTTTAAAGGGGGAACAAGATTAAATTCAGCACAAACTACAAACCTCAATTTCCAGCTGCAAATCCTGTGGATAATCGTTGCGAAAGTAGTTCCTGACAATGCCTTTCAACTGAGTGCAACGGTCTAGGGGAAAATCAGCACTGCAACAAGGTGCACACGTATTGTATGCCACAGCGGACAGACCGTGTGCCACATACTGCAGCTGGATTAACTGTGTGCGTTCCTGTTTAACCGAGCGTGAGTAAAGCGTGTCCAGAGCGTTGTCAATTTCCGCCTCACTGAAATCACCCGGCGCCTTGAGGCGAAAACCCAAATCAAAGAAGCTAACCGTAATGGGTGAGCGTTTTGGAAAGCCATTAACTAAAGCAGAAGCAATTAGATTTGATTGATATAAGGAATGTGATTGATTTTACCCTGCATCCACTCCAGGTTCTTTAGCTGATACTTGACCACACCGCTGTTCCAGCCAATGCCGGCGGCAATATCAATCACAGAGAACTCAATAATGTTGGCGTCTTCCTTGAACGTCTTGTTCTTGATCTGCAATGCAATGGCCATGGCCAGTGGTGGGCATTCCTTGGCAGCATGTCTATGAAATGGATGAGATATGATATAATAGCCAGATCTATATAAATTAACTCCATGATTTACTTTAGATACTTGGGCCCACCGTAGGATATCACCTTGGCCATAATGTAAGCGGAGCTGAGCACATTCATGCACCAGCGTGGATCCAACTCCATGTAGCACAGCAGCGTTGATATATTCTCGGCCGGTATGTCCAGTGCCTCGACCGTTTGCTCCACTGAGAAACCAATCTCATGGCCCGGACAGACGTGTGCACGGCCAGCCGACAAATCACTAAAATCTGCCGCATCCAAAGGTTCACTGACAGCTGCCGTTTCGCCAGACACTTTGCCCAGTCGCTTGTCACAGCAACAGGGCACAAAGATGCGTTGCAGCAGCTTGCGTATGACATGTCGATCAATGGAATTGGCGTAGACATGACGCCGCAGCTCGTTTTGATCGCCGCCTCTGGAGTCGAGAAACAGATGACAATGTGAGGGTAAACCATCGCGACCGGCGCGTCCAATTTCCTGCACATAGCTTTCAAAATTACGCGGCATATTGTAATGGATGACAGCACGGATGTCGGGCTTATTGATGCCCATGCCAAAGGCAATGGTGGCCACCACAATCCGCAACTCATTGGCCATGAACGCGTTCTGTATGGTGCGACGTCTTGATGCCGGCATGCCAGCATGATATGGCTCTGCCTGCCAATTGACACGCTTACGCTTCTTCTTTGCCTGCTCCGTGGCCGCACTGGACTTGCGATCCTGCATGCAGGTGCGTATGAAGCCAGCAATGCGTTCGCATTCATCGCGCCGCGTGCAGTAGATGATAATCGACTGGCAGCTGTCGAATCTGCAAATAGAAAGGGGTAAATGTCAGTGTATATGGATGAGCAAATGTATCTGCCTTCCATTCACCTGTCACTGTTGAGCAGCTGCAGCAGCGCCGCATCGCGATTCTCATCCTTGGACACGGATAGTATGAGATTATCTGGTAGTGGTATATCGGTGATAATGCCACGTTCCCCGTCCGCAATGCCCAAGTGATTGATAATACTGATGCGCGTGGGCAATGTCGCTGTGGCCGTCAATCCCAGCACCGTTTGCACGCCAAGATTCTGCTTCAGCACCTTGCAGATCATCAAGTAGCTGGGACGAAAATTGTGACTCCATTGGGACACACAATGGGCCTCATCGATGCAGGCAAAGGCAATCGGTGGCAACTGCCTTAAGATGGCACCAAAGCCCGTCGCCCGTTCGCCGGACACAACCGCCTCCGGGGACACAAGCAGTATATCAATCTCACCATTGGCAATCATTTGTTGGATCTTCAGGCGCTGCTGTGGCGTTTGATTTGTGTGCAGGCAATGGGCACGCAAAAAATGCGGCACACCCGTCACCTGATCCTCCATCAGGGACACCAATGGCGAGATGACCAACGTAATGGCGCCCTGACGTCGACTATATAAGTAAGCTGGCAGTTGGTAGCACAACGATTTGCCGCTGCCCGTGCTGAGGGTGACCAATGTGGACAGACCACTGAGTATGCGCATCACAGCACGATCCTGACCTGCAACACCAGAGCTATATCAAATCAGAGATCCCCTAAAGACATTTGCCTGCGTTACCCTTGCGAAAATCCTTGTGGCCGAACATGTGAAGCGCCTCAATCACCTCCGGCGTTAGCTGCGGCACACTGCCATCCGCATTGAGCTCGTAGAGTGGCTTAACACCACCGTGTCGAGAGCGCGCTGCACCGCTGGCGGGATTGGCATCCAGGCCAGCTTGCTTGAGAAACTCCTCGGGTATTTTGTGGCCCACATAGCTCTTAATGGGCGACGTTTGCGCTGTGGCAGCGGCAGCGACAGCGGCATCGATTGCCTCATAGTCCATGTCCGCATCATCGCTGGACATGTGAGCTTCATCAGCATCAGCATCAGCTCCATCCTTAACTGGTTCAACTTCCTCATCGCTGCTGCTGGCGTCGGCCGTTTGATAGATGGCTGCATTGGATGCCTGTGGCAAGCGTGCAATGTTGCGGCTGTGCGCCGCCAGTGCACCCTGGTTGGCCATCTGTTCCGCCTCAGCGAGTGTGGGAAATGGCGATGGATCCTCCTCGAGCTGTGCGGTCAGCGGCAGCAGCGTGTCCCCCTTCACCTTGCACTGCTGGGCAAAGTGGCCAACGCCGCCGCAGGTGAAACAGGTCAACACACCGCCATCGCAGCCACCCATGTCCATGTTGGGACCCGTCAATGCCGCCACACGCTTCTTGTGGCGCCACTGTTGTTTCTTGTATTTGGAAAAGTTGATCGTTTTCTTGCCACGTGCAAATTTCTTCTTTTGTATGTTGATGGTGACAAAGTTCTCATTGAGTTTGCCCGCCGCAATCTTATCCTCCAGCTTCTTGCGTGCCACCGCACGCTTCTCATCCAGCTGGCTGGGAAGTGGAGCAGCACTTGGTTGTGCGACGGGGCCAAAGTTGCTGATGTAGCGTTGCGCCATTTCATCCGCTTGTTGCAGCTCATCGGGCTTAATGCGCGGCACTGAGGTAATGTCGCCAGATTCTAGCGCCAGCACATATTTGAGATCTTCGGGATTAAGTGGCTGCTCCTCGGGCATCTCCTCTTCAGCAACTTCCTTGGCCATTGCCTTAGTTTTTGCCTTGCCCTTTGCTTTGGGTGCAGCGCGTGCCTTCGGTTGCTTCACTTGCTTTGGTTGCTTCGGTTGCTTCGGTGGTTTCTCTGCCTTGGCCTTTGCTGCTGGCTTCTTCTCAGTCTTGGCCGACTGCCGCTTGGCTGTGGCCTGTTTGCGTTTAGTCTTCTTGCTCGGCTCTGGCTCATAAGTCGCATCGCGCTCCTCATCTGCCGAAAAGTCTTTAATCTCCTCCTCAACGTTATCCACTTGCATTTGCATTGCTTCTGCCTCAACAGCTGGCTGTGGTGCCACCAGCTCGGGCATTGCTGGCGGGGATTCGTTTGTGGGCATTATTTTGCGTCGCTTGGCAATGTGACGATACTCGGGCTGCTCCGCTTCCTCCTCGCTGTCAGCCACAACGGAATCTGAATCAGAATCATGCTGTGTATCAACTGGAGTAGCTGCTGCTGTGACTGCTGGCTGCACCTGCAGCTCTGGCAGTGGCTTTACTTCTTCCTTTGCAACTGGATTTGACTTCAGCTTGCTCACATCAATGTTGGACAATCCAAAGTTGTGTTTCTTGGCCGGCGTTGCATTGTTGTTTTGTTCTGCTCTCTGCTTGGGTTTGACCTGTTTGTCCAGCGCATTTTCCGCCGTGTTGCGTTGCAGCCAACCCTCATCCACATGTGTTTTGATGACTTCTTTGCTGTGCACATCAGTTGTCAGCAATGCATTGGCAGCTATGGCCTCTGCTGCTTTGTATTCCTGTGCCTTGCGTATGAGTATTGTTTCCAGATCTGGCAGTTGCTCCGACAACTCATCGTTTGCTCCAGTTGCTGCAGCGCTGCTCAAATTCAGAGAGCTGCGCGACATCGGCTTGCGGGGATTGCGTTTGGCGAAGCTGCGCGATGATTGAAAGAGTTTGCTGGTAATGCTAGCTTTAATGCTGGGAGTACGTGGTTTGGCAGCTTCAGCAGTGGTTGGTGATTCAACTGGCAGCGGTTGCTGCTTGCTGACACTTTCACCCCAGGCATTTTGATTCTGTGGCAATTCTTCAATGGCTTCAAACTTGCGTATGACATGATTCTCATCGCGATTGGTAAGATTACTCAGTGCTTGGGGTGTTGGCAATTCTTGAATGTTGGAGAAATTCTCACTGGCACTTTGTTGGACAAGCGCTGATATGTCCAGCGGTAATTGAGGTCCACCGTTGACACTTTCGTTCAACAATGTGATGCCCAAATCCTCAGACTGCGTCATCTCCAGCACATCAAAGCCATCCTCGCAGAGCACATCGTTGAGGGTCTCCTCGAGAAATGATGTCTTGAGCTTGTAATACATCTTGTAAGAGTCGCGTATCTCATGGCTAGCCTCTCTAATATCGTACTATAACAAAGTAATCTATTTAGTTCTGTACAAATCCCTTGAAGGTAAAAAGAATTACCTTGGACGGCACACGGCCGTGCTTCTTTTTAAAGTCCTTCTCCCATAGCTTGACACGCAATTTGTATTTTTGGTATTTCTCTTTAAAAATTGATTCGTCCATTGTTGGAATTCAGACATTTACTACATTTAAACACAACTAAGCAAATAAACCCGACGAACATACATACAACCATAACACACCTGTTTTTTCGCTGAGCGCGCGCTTTTTTTTGCACCATAGAAGAGCGTTGCCAAACTATTTCAGTGATTAATATACTAATTATTGCTCGCCTTTTTTAAAACTTTAGAAGGGAGTTAACAACATATATTGCAAATGAATAATGTGAATTACCGCAGCATAACTAATAATCAATTTACATTTAATTATATTCAAGCTTAGCACTTGCAATTGAAAATAGCATACATACAATTGTGAAACACCTGTTTTTTGCTAAATGACCGCTTTTTTTGCAAACGCGGCAGCAATAAGAGTGTTGCCAGTCTGTTGCACTGCATATTATACTATATAGTGCGCGCCAAGTTTAAACTGCAAAAAATGAATTGACAACTTATATTGAATATGTAAATTCGTATTTGTATTGCTGCGCTTTAGCGATTTATTCAATAATAATTATTTCTCATTTATTAGTATTCAAGCTTAGCAGTTGCAATTGAAGAAATGCATTCCATATGCCGTTGGAAACAATAATTAAAACAATTCCAATGTATGCGTGTAATACAAAGAATTCGTTAAACGAGGAATTACAAGATGCAAATATCAGAGCAAAGCAAACACGCAAGTGATTTTTCACATTTGCCTACATACTTAATTCAATATTTAAAGTTAGACTTTTTCTTTATTAACGGCGGCGTTTTCACGCTTAGATTAGCGTTAATCGAGCGAGAATGTTCGAAAAATATTTTTGTTGCGTGCGAAAGTGCAATTTACTGATTAGGTTTTCGGTTTCGGGTGTTGGATCAAATGCTGAACTCTGTACCCACTTCTACATGAGTATCAATGACATATCCTCGGGCTGCATGGCCGGGCAACGCCAATTGTACAAATAGTACTGCAAATTACCATCGCCAGCACCAAATTTCAACGGCACAAAGAACTTCTTGTTCTCCATTAGATCGAGAGCATTGTATACATCCATTTGGACATTGCGCGCCGATATGAGAGCATCGTTCATTAGATCCAGCCATGGCGTCTTCGTGGACACATTATAGAATGAGTACGCAGCGCGCACGGTTTTATGCACTGGATGATGCATCACGGACGAAGGCAGACAGTAGTAACTGGTCAGATCGGTGATGTTGCCTTTTTCATCGGCAACAATAAAACAATCGATGATGCCCTCCCTGGGCGTAAACCAATGGCGGAACTCCTCCTTGCTGAATATGGGGCACATCGAGAATCTTTTCAAATATTCCTCGAGCAATTTGTGCGCCTTGTCCATATCTTTGGCGGTGATGCGACGATAGCCTTTTGTCTTTGGCTGATCAGGCAGTTTATAGAGCTTCACAGTGCGTTGCATGGTCATGTTGCGGGCCAGATGCGAGAAGCGAACATCCACCAGCTTTTTGGGATTCAGCGAGCGATGCCAATAGCGACAGGTGGCCACTGGTGTTGGCAACACAACACCAGCAGTGTAGGCAGCTTGAAAGATACCCGTGAGATTGACACGACGAGTTATCTCACGTATGAGCACAGGAGCAACACGCTTGCTGCGCAGTTTTTTGTGAACACACAAGAAATTAATGTCAACCACCTTGAGCACCTTCTCGTAGGCCCGCAATTTACTGGGTATGGCCGAAATGAAGCCAACCAGTTTGCTTGACTTCTCGACACGCACACCCACATGCCAGTCACGCTTCCAGCCTGGTGGCTGCAATGACCACTTCAAGAACTCGGGCTGATAATCAAAACGGAACATGGCATCATCATCCTCCACATAGTTCTCATTCAACAGCGTGTACAGTTCCTTCAGATCGCTGGCATCGTTCAGATCCAGAGTGACCCACTTGAAGCCACTGGGTAAGGTGTACGGATCGGCACGTATATCGGCGACCTTTTTGTTTGGCTCAATGCATTCATTTGTGGTAACCTTCTCATCCAGCTTTGGCACCGGCTGCGTTGACCAAAATGCAAATTTCTTAGCCTGTTGGCGAGTATTGGCCACCGCATCGGTCATCGCCTGAAGCAGCGCTTGTGTACCTAAAATAAAATTATATTTTGAGATATACCACATTGCGTAGCTTATCACATATAATAAAATACAAATTTAAGCTACATATGTATGTATGTAGATATATGTATTACTAGCCTAACCACAAAACCTAACCTCATTTGACAGTCCGCTTTTTCTATTAGCTTTTGCCAATTGTATTTGAAATACTTACTAGAATCTGACGGCATATTGACCTTGTTTTCGGGCTTGTTTTTGGTCAACATTGATTGATGCTCAACATCATCTGTATCGCCGCTTGGGGTTGTGGCTGTCCCTGGCCCCATCAGCTTCAAGCCGGCAACGGCGCTTGCCAGCATTTCTTCAGTAGCTCTTGCTACCTCTTTAGATTTTTGTTGCAGCTCATGCTCACTCTCATCTTCCTGATTTGCTGATGGTGCGTTTTCGTTCGGCATGTTCTGTTGCGTTTACGATATCTCTTTGTTCGAGTTAATAAATAACTTAGCAAAAAATAATTGCAATGAAATCGCAAAACGATAAGCAGCTGACTCGATAACGTAGCTGCCAGATCTGACAATTGAAAATTACTTAAAATTATACCAAATTAAAGTTATGGTCACCTTATAAAAAGGGTCCGATTTTTTAAATTGACATCGGTAACTGAGTGCCAGCAATATTTGTCCGGTGCTCATCGATTTATATGACGGGTTATTTTCAGTAAATAACGTTCTCAAGCAATTAATAACAATGAAAATTTATAATTGGCAATTCATACTTGTTACAAAATGAGAAGATTATTTTAAAAGTAATTAGGCATAGTAAAATAACGTAAGTTAACCATAAGAATCATAGGTTTCGATAACGATAAGCAATACTAGCTCGACCGCTCAACTATGCGAGATGCTAAACAGCTGTTCGCAACTCGGGGTGGACAAAAAACTGCTTTGCTTGCTGTGAGTAAACAAATGTAACAAAATAACAATGCAATGTGGATGTAGGCATTGTACATGCTGATAAGAACAGAACAGCGCGAGCAGAGAGGGAGAGTGTAGAATTTCTGTCGTCGTCACTGCTGTCGTCACCATGAGCTTGACGAAAAAACGTTTTAAAATGGTTGCCGCCGCATCTCTGATAGTTCTGGGGCTGATGTATTTCTATAAAGCCGTGCTGGCACCAACTGTGATCTCGTCAAGTAACAGCCAACTGGCGAATGCTGTGGAGGAGCAGCGCCAATTTCCACCCACCGAGGATGTAGAGCAACGTAATCTACGCATTGCCTACGAAGCACAAAATGCACAGCTGCAACAACAGCGCCAGGAATTGTTGCGAACGAAGGAACAGTTGGCACATTTAGAGGAACAAGTACGCTCACTGCAGGCAAGCACGCCACGCAAATATCCAAAAGTAAAATACCTCAACTATAAGAATCGCAAACGCATTCTAATCACTGGTGGCGCCGGCTTTGTGGGCTCCCATTTGGTAGACGATCTGATGATCCAGGGCCATGAGGTTATTGTGGTCGATAACTTCTTTACGGGTCGCAAACGCAACGTGGAGCATTGGCTGGGCCATGAGAACTTTGAGCTCATACACCATGATATTGTGAATCCATTGTTTATTGAAATTGATGAGATTTATCATCTGGCTTCCCCGGCATCGCCACCGCACTACATGTACAATCCGGTCAAGACGATAAAAACCAACACCATGGGCACCATCAATGTGCTCGGCCTGGCCAAACGTGTGATGGCCAAAGTGTTGATTGCCAGCACATCTGAAGTTTATGGTGATCCTAAAGTGCATCCACAGCCAGAGACCTATTGGGGTCATGTGAATCCAATTGGACCGCGCGCCTGTTATGATGAGGGCAAACGTGTCTCCGAGACACTCAGCTATGCGTACGCCAAACAGGTAAGTTGTGCAGCGATGCATTTAAAGAATTCAATTGAAAGCTAAGCTGTTGAATACTATTTCTAATGAGGCTTGTAAGCCTTGGAGATTATGATTGTCTCGACTTCCGCATAGTTCGATACGATAAGATATTAGATACTTTAACTAAAATATGTATTATATTTTTAGGAAAAGGTGCAAGTGCGTGTGGCACGCATCTTCAACACGTACGGACCGCGGATGCACATGAATGATGGTCGTGTGGTTTCCAATTTTATACTGCAGGCGCTGCGAAACGAGACGATCACCGTTTATGGTAATGGCAAGCAGACGCGTTCATTTCAATATGTTTCGGATTTGGTTGATGGAATGATTGCACTGATGGCATCGAATTACACGCAGCCCGTTAATCTGGGCAATCCCGTGGAGCAGACAATTGAGGAGTTTGCCAAGATCATTAAACATCTGGTGGGTGGCACAAGTGAGGTGAAACAAATCAAGGCAATGGAGGATGATCCACAGCGACGCAAACCGGACATAACGCGCGCCAAGAAGCGTCTCAATTGGGAGCCAAAGGTGCCGCTTGAAACGGGTCTGCTGCAGACCATTTCCTATTTTCGCAATGAGCTGGCGCGTAGCGATCGCTTCCAGGAGAACTCGCGCAAATACTTCGAATCACCCGATCTGCAACGTAGTCGACTGTAACCAAATAACAAAACATATTAAATCGTGTGTGCCTGTCTAAAGCCAATTGTGTAAATTGGAAAAAGAAAAGAAAAAAACAAACAAGAACATGTCTAGTCTGCAAAATGTAAATATGACCAACGATA
The DNA here is from genome assembly GCA_035042075.1 of Drosophila macrospina. NCBI lineage: Eukaryota > Metazoa > Arthropoda > Insecta > Diptera > Drosophilidae > Drosophila > Drosophila macrospina. The sequence continues at coordinate 226,661 of JAWNLW010000140.1, read as the reverse complement.
GAGCTAAACAATCGAATGTGTGAGCCAAAAACTCCAAGTCCAAGTCCTCCATTGCCATCTGCAAGTGCAGCTCCAAACACTCCCGCTCTCGTATGCATTGAAACTTAGGAATCTAAAAGATATTAAGTGTCTTCAGGGTAATCGCAATATCATCTGTCAGCGGCCAACGATAAACATTTAAGTTCTAATAATAATAATAATATAATTTAGTTAATTGAGCCGTTGACATTGTGCAATTTGGGAATACCCTTTAACTAATGAAGTAATGAACTAATTAACTAGTTAATAAGTTGATAATTATGTTAAATTGTGTTAACTCTGCCTTTGTAGTTGTTAGTTGTTAGCTAATAGTTGTAGTTTTGGTAGTATCATTAAAATGGCTTTAAGTTTTCAATACAATTTACTTTACTATCGTTTGTTTCTTTGTTTGTTTGTTTGTTGTTCATTCACACAATACACAATCTCTATGTACACATTATGAGCTACACCTTGAATGCTTATAGTATCTATATATATATAGTTTAGTTAACTAGTACAACTTAAACCGATATTTGCACCTGGACTTATGTACTAAAGCGATCCCTGTTCCTGCCGCCTGCATCTTTCACCTGGCAAGCGGTTCGAGCATCTCGAGAAACAATTTCTTCATATTGATGTGCTCATCGCGTGCAACTCCACGCCAAAAGCGTCGCAGGATATCGTCAGCCTGCCGCAGCGATGGTAACAGCAACAGCAGCTGCTGCTGATGGGACACGGCAGAGGAGTGGCGCAGCAAGTAGACAACGTCGTTGAGCGAATTAAGTATGGTGTCGCGAAAGGCGCGCAATGAGCTCTGATCATCGAGGAGTATATCACAATTGGATAATAGCAATGCCTTCAGCAGATAGTATTCCTCGCGTCGTGGCGATATGCGCTCCATGCGCTGGGCAATTTGAACACAATGATAGTAGAACTCCGTGTAGCCGCATTCCTTGGCCAGCAGCTCGTCCATCCACACATCGGTGGCAAAGCACAGTTTGCCATTGAATGGCAACGAGCGAAATGTTAACTGCAGCGTCAATATCTCTGCCCAGGACACTTGCAGCAGCTTCATTTGATCATTTAGCGGCAGATCCATGAAGCCAGGTATCTGCTTGGCCCAGCCAATAACGCTGACCAGCTCCTTGTCATAGAGATCGCTCAGCACGCTAAGTATCTCGTGCGGATCATTGTTGTTATTGTTTTGAAAAATGCATGTGCCATTGGGTGTGCCACTGTTGCTGCTCTCCAGCTTAACGCTGCCCGAGGAGGAGGATGCCTCATCATTGCAGCTCGTGGTGTGCGGCTGCTGCTGTTGTTGCTGCTGCTGCTGCTGTTGCGCTGTCTGCACGCTCAGTGCATCCGGCTCATAGGCATTGAGCACATCAAGAATTTTAATTTCACACAACGATGTGGTACTGGATTGATAAAGCAGCTGCATGGTCTGGTACGAGTTGGATACCGGATTACGTCGATACTTCTGTCGCCCGCCACGCACACGATCCAGACGCACGCCCTCCTGCAATGCACAAATTAAAGATTAATAAAGAATTTTAGTTGAGAATTGATTCCATTCGCACCTTGAGCATGCCCATGAGCAGGCATTTCTGGAAGCGACAGGCCTGGCAAGCCTTGCGTCTGCGCTTGTTAATCTCACACTCATTGTTCGCCGGACACGTGTACTCGATGTTGCCCTGAATGGTGCGCTTGAAGAACGCCTTGCAGGCCTCGCAGCTGGCCACGCCATAGTGGAACCCAGATGCAACATCGCCGCACACCAAACACAATCGACGCAGTTCATCACGCACCGAACCGCTGGCTGCACCGGCATTGGCGCTGCTGGAGTGATTAGTGCCGCCTCCGCTGCAATTGCCTTTGTTGCTATCGCCATCATTGCTCAGGGATACGTTGTGCAGGTCGCAGGACAAGGATGTGGTTGAGCTGCAGAGCTGACGCTCTGGGGATACCGATGGTGAGGATTTCATGCCGCTGTTACTATTGCTAGAGTTGTTGTGGCCAGTTGTTGTTGCCTTCGAGCTTGGACTGCAGCACGAGTTGCTGGCGCCTCCGGCCGATGAAGTGTCCACCTCCTGTTTAATGTGCAGCACACTGACGCCGTCGGACATATTCGAGACCGAGGTTGAGCTACAAGAATGAGAAATTAGTTAACTTGCGTCCAGCAGTGCTTCAAATGTGCACAATCATCGCGATTGAAATTGCTATGTGATTGTGTTTTAAATGTCAAAAGTACACGGGCAAAGCTGTTGAATGATAAAAGCGGTAGCATGAGCAGCGGCAGAGGCAGCAACAGCGACAATGGCAGCGACTGAAGCAGCGCAGCTAATTATTAATGAATGTAAACAACAGCAAGAAATTGCAATTAAACCCAGTTGGGATTTTGCTAGCTCCTCTTTCCTTCTATCACCTTCTCCAACATCCTCTCTCCTTCTCGCTCGTTTCGCTGTCTCTTTGGATTGTCCAATTGGAAACACTTAGCGTGGTGGAAAAGTACAAAAACGCGATAACGGTACTATGCGTACAGTGTTTACAAAATAAATAATTAACAGTTACGCTACTACAAATCACGACACAATGGCCTGATTACAAACATGGCCTACAGCTTCAAATACGTTCTATATATGCTTGTAGATAATGCAAGGCGACGACGCGTCAACGGCGACAGCGGAAGCAGAAGCAGCAACTACAAGGCTAAAGATGCACGTTTTCAGTCCGATTTTTCATTTACTTTCTTATCACAAGCAATGTGGGTGTGTGTTTGACAATAATACAACACTCTTGATTGTACTTACATAAAGTTTCGTAAAGATCTTGATAATTGTAAATATTATCAGTGTGAATGTGGTATTTCATACAGTTAATTATATTCCAGCGATCCAATCAGAATTCAGTCAACACATTTTGATACATAACACACATACATACATATACATACATGCATATGCATTTATTTTGGTTCGAGCACTTTGTTATTGCTTTTGTTGTCTGAGTCTGTTTGCATCTTTGACTTTTCGAATTATTTTGCACTTAATGTGTGGCAGGCGAAGTTGTGGATACGTCGAAAAGCATTTAATTTCTGTTTACATTTATAACTATTATGCATATTGCATTATTAGGCCTATAAAATTTTTACAAATATTTGGCTAACTGATGACGCCTGTACACTGACGAAAATGAACGTTTTTTCGCTTTTGTCATCATTTAAGCACCATGCGCGAATTACCCGAAAGCAACTTATCGTTTTATTTATCTGTTTTATCTGCTTACGCTAAATATTTACAGAATTTTAACACAATAAAATAAATATACATATATATGGATCCGATGGCACTATCGATACCAGCTATTGAAAAAATCGAATCACACGTATCGATGCATTTTACAAATATTTCATTGGCGAATATCGATGTGCACGATGAAAAGAATCGCAACATAAGCGAAGCCCCATCCCTAGTGCAAAACATAGCAAAAACAATTGCGCGATAGAAATAATTTTAGAAAATAGCTTTAAATTGAGTGTTTTAACAATAGAACCATTGCATAGTGTTAGCACAGAGGTTGCCCAAATCTTTAAAAGTACGTAAAAAGTGTTTTCGTTAAAAAGAAGTAAGTGCTTAGGGTATACGTGTGCGTTTAGTTTGTTGTTGTTGGGTTTATCAGTGCACAGCTAAATCCACCTTTCCATATGTATCTTGCTTTGTTTGCGTTTTCGTCTAATACGCAATCGAAATATGCTTGCCCAGCCCTGGCTCAGCATGTTTTGAAGTTATTTCACGTCTCTACGTAAATAGCAGAACAATGCCAAAGTCTTTGTTTTCACTACTTGAACTTTCTGTGTTGACTCCTCCCACTAATCGTAGCTACAATTTTGCAGGTTCCCCACAACAAAAGACACAATGATGAGCCTGCTAGGGCGACCCGATGTGGATGCGGGCGAGGTGTTTGTTAACTTTAATCAAAACATAACGTAAGTAATTCTCCATTAACCTTTGTAATCTTTGTATATTTAAATGAAACGAATATTGTTGACATATGCAGTTCACTGGCAGTAGCCACCAGCGGCAGTTATAGTCTGCATAGTCTGGGTTCTGTGGACTCTACGCTGGACAAGATCTATCACACAAAGAGCGATGATCTGTTCCTTATTGAGCGGCTCTTCGAGAGCTCATTGGTGGCCATTGTGTCGCAACGTGCGCCGCGCAAACTTAAAGTGTGTCATTTCAAGAAGCAAAGCGAGATTTGCAATTACTCATACTCGAACACAATATTGGCCGTGAAATTGAATCGTGAACGATTGATTGTCTGCTTGGAGGAATCTCTTTACATACACAACATTCAGGATATGAAGGTGGTGCACACCATACGGGATACGCCCTGTAATCAATTGGGCTTGTGTGCTCTCTCCTCATCATCGGAGCATTGTTATCTCGCCTATCCGGGCAGCGTGACCTCTGGCGAGGTTCAGATATTTGATGCTATCAATTTGCATGCGAAGACAATGATACCCGCACATGACACGCCACTGGCGGCCATTGCGTTCAGCCCATCGGGCACTGAGATTGCCACGGCCAGTGAGCGTGGCACTGTAATCCGTGTGTTTAGCTCACAGGATGGCAGTCGATTGTTTGAACTGCGACGTGGCCTTAAACGTTGCGTATCAATTGTATCGCTGTCGTTCAGCACTTGTGCCGAGTACTTGGTGTCCAGCTCAAACACTGAGACGGTGCACATATTCCGTTTGGATCGCAGCTCTGCCGAGAATAATGATCATGGGAAGCAATCGGGCGATGATTGGATGGGGTAAGCGTGAAGGTGTTGGAGTATAATCTAATGTTTTATATATAGTATCTGATAGAGCAATTGATGCCCCTAAGGTTGCGGTGTAAATATGTAAATTCACACACACACACACACATACACACTCTCTCAATGTCTCACCCATTCGCGCTAAAAGATTTGTGAATTTATCTTTTGTTTTTATGTGGCACTTGACATTTATCTATTTTTCTTTTCTTTCATTTTTTCAATCAATCAACCAACCAATCAACCAACCACCCAAAACCACCACCAACACCACCAACTCATCATATCTATTCTCTCATGCAAGTTACTCGTTTTTTAGATTCTTAAGCAAAACGGTCACCAGCTACTTGCCCACGCAGGTGACCGATGTCTTTAGCCAAGGACGTGCTTTTGCATCGGTCACGCTGCCGGAGGCGGGTGTGCGACGCATGTGCGCCATTACCACGATACAGAAGCAACTCAGGTGAGTCTTAATTAGTTAGGTTTATCATTTGATACAATTGATATTGAGTTCAATTTGATTTACAGGCTATTGATTGCTTCCCAAGATGGCTATTTGTATGTCTATTCCATACCGTCGATTGAGGGTGCAGAGTGTCAGCTAATTAAGCGACATGATCTCCGTTTGGATGATAACTATGCCATGGACGTTAAAGGTGCCTACTAATTAACATCACAAATTTTACAATATCAAAACAATTTATTTAGTTGACTCACCTCATGCTTCAGGTCTAAACAGCAATGTATGCATTGGCGGTGCTGCTGGTGTTCCAAATGCTGCTGCAGCCGCTGGCGCTGGCGATGGTAAAGGTACTGAGAAGCCTGGCAGTTCCAATGCGGGAGCCAGTTATGCTTCGGCTGTTAAGGGTGATGAGCCAGCTGGTTCTTCCTCCTCCAATTAGGTGCAATTAAAACAACTCACACACACGCAAAATTCAACACCACTACAAACAAATGGAATACATGAAGAGAAAGCATAAAAATGCAGAAAATGAAAAAGGAAAACATAAAACAAAAACAAAAGAAAACTCACTCCTCAAAGTACTAAGGACGACGATGCTAAAGTGATTGAATTTGGCTCATGCAGCTGGCTACGGTAGCTCTGTGGCGTCAAAACAAAAATAAGTAAATAAATGAATAGGTCTTAGACTTAGCTTTTAACTTTATCAATGACAATTCTTCCTCGGTTTATAAGCAAAAAGTAAAAACAACAAAACAAAAACAAACAAAACACACACAATTGAGTGACTTGGCGATAAACCCTTCCTCAAAGCAATTTTTAGTTTTTAAGTTCTGTTTGTGGCGCTGCCATTGATAGATAAAATGCTTTTGTCATACAATCTTAAGTTAGCTGTTATATTTTTTTAAATTTAATATACTTTCATTCATTGAAGTTTTTATCTTAAATAAATTGCCTTTGTAAATTTATCAACATATTTCTTTATTGAATCCCTTGACAATCCACCGAAACCGATGCATTGCTATGACATTTTTATGTTTATTAATTCATTCAAATCACTCAGCGATATATGCAGCACTATCAACTTTATTCTTACATTTTGCAATTAATAATAACTCAAATATATCAAAGCAAAAATTCAACAAAATACGAGATTGAGTGAAAACATCAAATTTGAAGTATGCAATGGAGGAACAATTTTTCGGCATATATAGTAAATATATTTTGTACAAAGTAAAACATTTTAGAACATAATATTTAAAGCAGTTTACAAAAATCATACGCTACTTTATTGTATTCAATAAACTACATCTTTGATTTATTACGACTCTTGGAACATTTGAATTGCGCGGCCAAGTGCTGTACTGCACCATGGTGAATTACTCAATTTGGAAAAGTATCGAGTATACATCTATCGATATTTAAAGATCATCTCTAGCATGCAAATATATACAACGCTTGGAAAAAGGCAACATAAACAGTTCTTCTTCTTGTTGAAATCTATATTTAATTTGTTTGTAGGACCTTTGCGTCCTAGTTATAATGCAATAAACAATTTGTTATTGATATCAAGTGAACATTTAATCAAACGCCATGAAGGAGAACAACAAAATCCTTCAGCTAATTAATGTAGCGTGGCGTGAACGATGGTCAGACTCTCAGTGGGGCATCAACATAAAAAAGGTAACTAATATGTGGAACAATTGCGTATTATATGTGCCCCAACTTTATTTAAAATGAACTAAGATTGTACATTGAGAATTTTAAAACACTGCTTTTATGAAAGCACTACTTCTCGAATTAAGTTATACTCTTATTTTTTTGGCACTCGTAAACCGGCTCCTCCGCCTGGGCCAAGGCCAGAACAAGTTGTCGTTGCTTCACAGATAAATTGCGAGGAATGCGAACTTTCAGCGTGATAATATGATCACCCACTCCATCACGAGAGCGCACACCCTTATTACGCAGCACCACCTGAGTGTGAGACTGTGTTCCGGCCTCAACACGCACATCAACATTCTCGTACAGACCGCGCACCTGGAAATTGCCGCCTAAAATGGCATCCGAAATGTTGAGATGCTTGTCTGTGTAGATGTTATTGCCGACACGTCGAAAGTAATCACTGCAGGGCACCTTAAGATGATAGTTAACCCGTTGTTTTGTATTGGGATTCTCAATTGTGATGACATCGCCGGCCTGAGAGCCCGATGGGACTGAGACAAGCACCTCAACATTGGCGACAATATAGCCACGATTATCACAAGTCTCGCAGTCATTCCGATTGATATACCGCTTGCCCTTGCACTGACTGCATGTATTGACCGCTGTAAAGGTAACCGTCTTGGTTGTGACCTTTCCAGTGCCATTACAACGACGACATGGCTCCTTGCCCACATCTCGATTGGCCATCAACTGGGACTTGCCCTTACAGCTGTCACATTTGCGTAAATAGCGCAAATCCACACGTTTCTTGCAACCCACAGTGGCTTCCACAAAATTAAGCGGCAGATCAAAATCATTGCCAGTTAATTTCTTAATTTCTGTGTAAGGAATCAAATGATATAACTAAGAATATAGATCTAGATTGCAACGCACCATCAGGGTTATGAGTACTTCCCTCGAATTTCCTATCCAAGCTCATGGGATTGCCAGCCTGCTCGAGGAATGCCTGCTCATCCTTAATACCGCCCAGTTGATCATATTCCAGACGTTTCGTCTCATCCGTGAGGATGTTGTAGGCATTGGAGAGCTCTTGAAAGTGCTTGAGCTTCTCCTCGGAGTGAGTTGAGTCCGGATGATAACGTTTGGCCAGCGCATAGAAGGCGCTGCGTATTTGCGGTATGGTCGCATGTCTATTCACGCCCAGCACCTTGTAATAGTAATCCTTGGGCAGACCACGATGCTGTTGATACTGCTGCGTTGGCTTCATAATTGACGTCGTCTTTGACGCCATACCCGGTCGTTTCCTCTCAGCCTGGCGATCCGGATAGTAGACTTCCTTCTTGGTGCGAAACTGATATTGACTAATCAGACGTTTCAATAGCGAGCAGGTGACATTAATTTGATCCTGTTTATCCAAATGATGCACTCGATCCATTAGCTGAAGCGGACGCCGCCTGAGCGTGTGACCAATACTAAAATAGCTATGAATGCGTTGCAAATTTAAGCGAAACATCGTTTAAAACGTTTAAAAACAAAACAAAAGAGGAACTAGAAGAAACTACTCTTTGTATTTATGTGGCGTGTCTCTATTGTGAAATTGATAAATGTTTGCTATTTTTGTCTGTAGTGCGTTTATGTTGCCTGAATTTTCAATAAATATATCAATTTGTAATGACAACTCAATCAACGTTCACTCGACAAACGGCAAAACTTTCTAATCTTTAAATCTTGATATCTACAGGTGCTGCCTCGTGGTGTCAGCGGCGATGTCTACAATCTGGCGGATTGCCTGCAGCAACAGGCGGTGATTGGTTCCACGGCGAATCCAGTGAGTGCACAGTTTGTTCCACTTGCAACTTTGCTTAACTTTCTTATACCTTTTTGCAGCTTGTTTTAAACTATTTGAAGCATTCACTCTGCGCCCATCTGGTCTCCCATGCGGCTGTGTTGCGTTGCATTGCCAAATATGATAAACTGGGACGTGTCTATTGTGTCACCGCCTTGCTGGAGTTTCTGGTCAGCATTATAGATGGCATCACGTGTCGGTAAGCCGTCATCTCATTTGCTTCTCGCCTTGCTTTGCTCTAACAACTTCTTCTTTTAGCATCAAATCGGAGGAGTCGCTGCTGCCTGGCGCCATGGTGCAACTGGTGCATTGGCTAATGCAAATCTTCGCACGCACCGTGCAACAGTATGAGATGCGTGGAGAAATGAGCACGGATCAATCTTATATGTTGGATCAAAGCTGCAAACTCATTGAGCGCTTGACGCAGCAACAGTTTCTACTTGCCATGCTGTATGTGGGCTGCCACGAGGAGCTGGAGGCGCTGGATAGAATACGTGATCTCTATGCCAACATTAAGGCCTCGCTGACCAACTCGAACTTGACGCTGAGCACGGCAACGGCAGAGCAACAGCTGAAGCAATTGGCCTACATTGATGCCAAGCACTTGGAACTGCAATCGTTAAATCCAGCGCCATCAGAGGAGAAGATATCGTTTTGTGTGCAGCCGCTGCTGGCGGTTGAGGTGCTGCTGAATCCCTGCAAGGACACCTCATACTATGTGGCCGAACTGCAAATGCTGCAACGCCTCAAGGGGTATACGAACACACGTTTGTTCTATGAGATAATACGTGCCGGGTTCCTTACGCTTAGCAATGTGGCGGACACCAGTCCCGATACCATGTGGGGTGCATTTATGTTCTTCAAAATGCCGCACATCATCAAGCAGCTGCATGCGTTGCAACGTGTGCCTGGAGAGCCAACGTTGCCAGCGACAGATTACATACCAGAGCTTGTGGAGGCATTGGAGCTGCTTATTGAGGATAATCTGCTGCTGGACTTTATGGACACCAAATGCTCGTGCAATATCATTGAGTTCCTGCTGAACGACTGGACCAAACAGCAGCTGGTCAATGATGTGCATGTCAAGAAATTTGCCAGTCAGCGGTGTGTATTCATTAGAGTTTAACATTTATCAGGTTTATCAGTTTGTTATATGGTCATCTCTTGCAGGGAGGCCGCTTCGCTGCTGCTCAAGAAGTGCGACAATGGCCAACAGACGCCGTCCAACATAAATTTCATCAAACGCGCCGAGGTGCCACTGTCGGGTGTGCTGAAGACACTGTGCACCAACAAGGTGCAGGACATGGTCAATGTGCTCTGCCAGGTGCCCGTGGGCAACAGTTTCGAATTGATTCTCTCGGTGGCCACAGTGGAGGGACGGCTCAAGACATTCGTCTCGCGTCTGATTCAATGCAATGAGAACTCCAAGCCGCTGCCTGGTGAACTCGGCAAAACCATCATACGCTCCACATTATTTGATGTCTCCTTTCTCATGCTCACCAGCATTGTCCAGACCTATGGATCTGATGTAAGCGCATCTTGCACATGTTTTACACAGGATTTACTACAAATATTCCGACTGTTTCAGGTGGTGTTGCCGGAGCGTGGCGATTCCTTCTTCGAGAAGTGGGTGCGCGAGTGTATGATGGAGCGGAATAAGCTGAAGAATCCCCGCCAGATACTTGCACTCTGCGATGACAGCATTGTGGATGAACTGCTGCTGAGTCTAAGCAAACCGGAGACGGCACAATTGAAACCCAGCAATCTAACCTGGCAGGATATCTGTCTGAATCTGCCGGGTGTGCTGCATCATGTGCTAATTGCCTGGGAGCAGGAGACACTCTCCTCGGCGGATGTCAAGAGTATTTTGGATAACATTAAGCGGCGCCTGTTTAGCTTCTCCGTCTGTGCCACTTCGTTTCTATGCGCCTACATGTATTCGGTGCGCGAGACGGAGCTGCTGAAGCCTCTCAATATGATACAACAGTTCCTGGCACCGCTCACCAACGAGGAGCTGTCCAGCCAGGAGAACGCCAAGGAACGTCTGGCGCTCTCCTATCAGATCATACGTAAAATGCAGCACGATGTGCATCCTGCGCCCAACACCAAATCCCGCCTCATCTCCCACACGCCGCTCATCGAACAGTTTCGCGAGTGTTGGCGTTCCGTTGCCGAGGCGGGTCACTTGCCAGTGCGTGCGGCCCAAACGCTGGAATCCCTGCTGCTGGCCGGTGGTGCCTCTTGGCTTGTTACACAGCTGGTGGAGCAGTTGATTAGCTGCAAGTACGTGCGCGACATGGCCAAGTGCATGGACATTGTGTTTGCTGTGATGCATCTGGATATTGAGCGCACCACCGAAGCGTTGCTGCAGTATGTGGTTGCACCACTAATACTACGACGTCAGGAGTAAGTGCATCAGTTTACGCTTGTGCCACATGAATAACTAATCATTTCCCATTGCAGCGAGGACATCAATGAGCCGCAGTCGCTGTTGCTGGCACGCCTCTGCGTCTATTGTATCATTTCGTGCCTGGAATCGCGCAGTTCCCCAAGCGCCGCGGCGGCAGCGGCCTTTAAGAAACGTTCGCGTTCCCATGACGAGGAAGAGTTGGCCGGTGTCGCCAATGCAGCCAAGGTGCGCAAGGTAATTGGCGATGGCAGTGATAATTCCAATGATTTTGCCGATGCCAGCGGCGGCGTTGGCGGCCCAAATGTCGCCGCCCTGCTGAGCACACCCAGCGCCGAGCTGCGTGCGACACCACTTAGCCTCAAGGAGCCACTGCAGTCTAGTGTTAAGCACATATTTCGTGTCTTTCTGCAATTCGTCAGCGGGGACGAGCTCTCGCCGAAGGCCGTATTTGTCTATCAGTTCATCTCGCTGCTGGTGGAGAGCGGCGGTGAGCGGGTGGCACCCGTATTGCGTCTGCTGCCAGCGAATCTAATGCAACAGTTGCTCAAGGTGCTGGCTACCGATGATATACGTGTCGGACTCATCAGTCGCCTCTACGATCTGCGTTCACATGGGGGCCGTCAGGCGGCCGTCTCTGATTTATGCCTTTGGCGTAACATGCAGCTGGCGCGGCATAGCATCCATCTGTGAGGGAGCAATGCGATTGTGGGTGCAATGAAGGAAAGACCATGGCCAAGCGGGGTTTAATTGATAAATATACTAAACTGAACTTATATTACAACAAGAATAAATATAAATATATTACATTCTTGTCTCTATTTTCGTAATTCGTAATTCGTAAAACCAATCGCTTCAAATCTTCTTCAGTGTCTATATAAATATAATTTTGTGTAGGCTTCAAGATATGGGAGCAGTTATTATCATGTCTTGCTAATTATAAATATTAAATTTATAATCGAAGCAGTTGCCAGGCTAACAAAATTGTTAATTCAACTTGATATTTCGATACGCAGTTGCTTGTTTATTTCGGTAATTTGTTTGTTGTCGCTCTCATTGTTGTTTCTGTTGCTGTTCCAGTTGTTGCTTGTTTAATGTTGTTTGTTGGTGTCGCCCATTAGAATTGGTTTAGTGTACGTGTTCTTCAAGTTCCTCTTGCTGTTGTTGTTGTTGTGTATAATTAATAAAATCGCGTTGACTGTTCGCTGGCATCATGTTGTTTGTTGATGGTGTCAGGCAGCAGGCAGACGCCGTTTCTTAAATTAAAGACTTTTGATTTCCTATATCACTTGAGGCAGCATTCAAAGAAGGTCTCGCCCACACAACCGCCACGCATCGCCTTCTTAACATTGTATTCAAATTGGCGTCGGTTGCTTTGCAGCACATCAGCAGCTTCCTTATTGAGTGGATCCTCTGGGTTGGGCTCCTGCAATATAAATAATAGTTCTTACTCAATGATTGATTGCTTTATTCCATATACTTGCCAAGAACAGAAATTGCAAGCCATAGACAACGGAACTGATGGTCAGCACGGGATTCCAGTCCTCACGCAATATGTTTAAACACACATTGCCATCCAGATCGATGTTGGGGTGATAAACTTGCGTGCCACATTTCACTTTTGGCGGCTCATGTGGATAGTTGGAGCCAACGCGAAAGTTAAACACAAAGCGTCCATCTCTGTAGAAGCCCTCGTCGGGGGACATTATCAATTTAAAGTTGAGCAAATCATCGGTATCTGGGAACTCAACTGCACATGTCTTTGGCAGATTCAGTTCGTTAATATCTGGGATCAAAGAAAATGCAAATTGTATTTAACATTATCATAAACAACGCAGATTACGACAAAATAGTACTGCGAAATATTGATGGGCGCGAAATACCTTTCTGTATGCGCAGCTGGGCAGCTGATGCCTTCTTTTGCTGACCCCCGCGTGCCGATTGGTCACCATCCTTTTTTTGTTGCTTCAGCGAGAAAAGTTTAATCATTTTGCTATATTTGTTTGCCTTGCTTGGCGCTTGTTGGCGTCGTTGTCTACGGTTTCCACTCCAAAGGGTTTACGATTTGATTGCAGGCTATTTGTTGATTCAGCTTTTGTGAGTCAAAGAATGCTTATGTTGAAAATTATTAGTGAATGCTGATACGCTTGATTTTTATAAAAATTTTGCCATACCTTAAAATTTGGTTTAGTTGTTTCAAGTGCCAAGCTTCTTCTTCTCTATCTTCTTCTTTAGCTCCAATTTCTCTGCCCGTCATATATTAGTGAAAACAATCGATAACACTATCGATAGGCATACTTCAGTTATCACTACTGCTATTATTCGATAATTATATTTAATTATCCACCTGTTATTTTCCATAGTGAAATCGAAGAGTAACTGTTCCCGCTGTGAAATCGTTACTATCGACCAATTGCAATCAGCTGAATCGCACGTTAGTAGAAACCGCGGTAAAAGAAGACTACTGTGTTTATTGTGTACTTAATTGAATATGTCAGCAGAGCCTGAAATAGCCAAAGATGCTGTGTTAAAACGCAGTGAACGCATTCCAGCGGACACACCGCAAGTGCGAGGCTATGATTTTAACCAAGGCATCGATTACAGCAAGCTGTTAGATTCCTATGTCCACACCGGCTTCCAAGCGACCAATCTTGGTCTGGCCATTAAGGAAATCAACAAAATGGTGAGTTTTGCTGGTGCCTGAAGTATTTCACTGTACTAAACACTGGTAGTTGGATTGCAGGGCTCAGCCACTGGACGCTGAACAGCAGGAGTCACACGAAACGGATGATTTCATTAGACGGCGAAGCAAATGCACCATCTTTTTAGGATACACCTCAAATTTAGTATCGTCAGGCATGCGTGAGACATTGCGCTTTCTAGCTGAGCATCGTATGATCGACTGCATTGTGACAACAGCAGGTGGCGTGGAGGAGGATTTTATAAAATGTCTGGCGCCGACCTTTATGGGTTCTTTTGAACTAAGCGGACGCGATTTGCGTGATCGTGGCATAAATCGGATTGGCAACCTATTGGTGCCCAATGACAACTACTGTAAATTTGAGGACTGGCTTATGCCACTGCTGGACGAAATGCTTGAGGAACAACGCAGCAAGGGCACTGTGTGGTCGCCGTCACGCATTATACAGAGGCTAGGAGAGCGTATTGATGATCCTAGTTCCATATACTACTGGGCAGCCAAGAATCAGATACCAGTTTTCTGTCCCGCACTTACCGATGGCAGCCTCGGCGACATGATGTACTTCCACTCGTTCCGACAACCCGGCCTTGTCCTCGACATCTTATCCGATCTGCGGCGACTCAACACAATGGCCGTGAAGGCTGTCAACACCGGCATGATTATTGTCGGCGGTGGCATCATTAAGCATCATATTTGTAATGCAAATCTAATGCGGAACGGTGCTGATTATTCTGTATTTATAAACACAGCCTCTGAGTTCGATGGCAGCGATAGCGGTGCACGACCAGATGAGGCGGTATCCTGGGGTAAGATACGCAAGGAAGCGACACCAGTTAAGGTGTATGCCGAGGCTACCTTGGTATTTCCGCTCATTGTGGCCGAAACGTTTGCCAAGCGACACTTTAACAAGAAAGACACCACAATGTAATTGTGTATACGACAAAATATAGTGAATGTATTTCTTAACGAGCGTGGAAACCAATGCAATTTTCAGCTAGCTGCCCACACTGTAGCCTAACAACCACTTTGAGCCACAATAATGGGCACCGGCAGCTTGGTAGTGCGCTGTATCAGTCTCTAAAGTGTCGTGCCTCATGAAGCCGCCGCATGCCACAATGGAGCACTAAGAAAACTGGCCAAGCCAAGTTGTCAGCCGCAGTGGCTATAATGGCAGCAGGAAGCCATTAAGCGTCGTTGCCTGTGAGATGTGCAAAATGTGATAAACACAACAAGCGTCGCATTTTCAACTTCACTGGATAGTTGCAACCTCTTACCAGCTGCTGCTCCTGTTCCTGCTTCTGCGCCTGCTCCTGTTCCTGTTCCTTTAGCTATGTTATAATGGTTATGTAGGGCACTTCGCCTTCGCCTTCGCCTTGCTGGTGCTGCAAAAATGCAACTTTTGTCGAGCATTTGAACAGCAAAATGAAAGTTGTGGTCCTTGCTGGCCACAGCTGGAACTGTTGATGGTACTCTTGTTTACTTGGTCTTCTTCTTGCACCTCCTCCTGCTCCTCCTCCTGCCGTGCCGTGCCGCGCCGTGGGCACTTGAAACCCATCTCAATGCCACAGCAGCTCCACGTTTATTGTCATACGCAAAAAGGCAACTAAGTCTTGGCGTAATTGCTTGGGTTTGGCTGCGCACATAAATTTTCCTCATTGCTGCCTTGGCGACTTTTCACTTTTGTCATATTTTACCCCCGCTTGCTGTCGACCCGCTGTGAGCATTTTACGTTTAATAGCCAGAAATTGTTTTGGGAACAATGCATTTCGCATAAGCTCACAAATTTGTCATTAATTTTATGTCGCTAATGTTACCGCGCCTTTCCTCCCATTTTCTTTCGTTCACATCTCAAGTTTTATTGTTGCAACGCTTTCCTTCCTCTCTCTCTGCTCTCCATTTCTGCAGCCCCAAAGTTTTGCTGTCTGCTGTCTGTGCGCATCATTAAAGCCAAAAGAAAACTTTTTCGCACACTTACTTTTTCCGCACTCTTTTTCTCCACCTCCATCACCATCTTCTACTTTATGGTTTTTCCGCAGTCCTTCGACAGTTGGTGCTACATATTTTGAGCTATTGTCATGCGATGGTAGCAAACGGGTGCAATTGGGGGAGCGGTTAGGACAAGACGATGTAGCAACTGCATTTTCTTTGCAACTTTTTTGCAACCGCAACTTTATGGGGTTTTTGTTTTTAGTTGAAAAATGAATGAATTCGTTTGGTTGCACAAAGTTCAGGCAACCATCATCATATACTTATTACAAAATACTCAGCTTTATCAAATTTATAAAATGTTTGAAACAATTTTACCAGCAGCAAATGAGACTAAAATGTAACTGCAATTGACAACTGAAGTCGAATTGCTTAAAGTTCATTTTTCCAGCATTTTTCTTTACGATGACAACTTTGTAATCTGTTCAAGGTGCACTATCTTTTCAAAAGGAATTTATTTTATATATGCGCCCTTCTAAGTTTTAGGCAGCTTAAATTTATCGGCGAAATAAAAAATTAACAATTTAAAAATTGCGCCATAAGCTCCGTATAGTAATTTGAAAGTGTTGCATACTTTTGAGGGCATCATGTAAATAAAGTAACAGCTTTAAATAAATGTATTCAAAGAATTTTAAAATACAGTTAACCATAATAAATATTATAAATAAATATGCAAATATGTTGCAAATATTGAAATTTATGTAAATTCTAAGTATTTTATTTCAATTGAAGTCATATCAATAATTTAAGTGTAGCATACTTTTGAGCGCATCATGTAAAACGTTGAACGTTATCAATATTCAATTAAAGCAGCATATTTTTAGACCGTGCATTGTTTTAGTGTTTAGTGTTCAATACTCAAAATACATTAACGAAATTTATAATTTCGGTTAAAATCAATTGCATTCAGTACCAATTTTCAACAGCACACTTTATGGACATGCATTGTTTAGTATTTAATGCTGATAGTTTATAATTTTAATGAAAACGATTTTTGTAATTCAAGTGTAGCGTTCATTAGCAATTTTAATGAATATTAGACATCATAATTATAGGCCGTGCATTGCTTTATATTCAAAGCTTAAAGTATATAATTTCAATTCAAACGGCCTTAATATTTTAAGTATATTTGCGCGTAGTCTTTAAATTAAGAAGACTAATCAATATTAATTTTCTGCAGCATACTTTTAGGCAGTGCATTGTTTAGTATTTAATGCTCAAAGATTATATATATGTATGTAGTTTCAATTTGGCAGCATCAACTGCGGTTAACTGTAATCCCAGCAGCACTTTGCTTTCCACAAACTTGCGAAACTTTGGAAAGAAAATCAATTGCACTTATATTATGCTAGTGCCATTATCGGCAGCCACACAGGCGGCATTGTCGTTAAGAAGTACTTAACTGCATGCTGTCATATCTAATGCCAACCATACACACAAACACACACACACACACACACACACACACATACGCGCACGCACACACTGAGCGCTTAAAAACTAATTACGAGCAAAGCTGTTGTTGTCTTCGGAGGATGCGAAGGATGCGCTCCTGCTGCACACAAAGGAACCGCAAGCAAGTGCGTAGAGTTTCGCCGAGTCCAGAAGAAATGTTCACGCTAACTTTGCCAGTCAAGTTATTGCCGTTGTTTTGTGTTTTGTTTTGGTGTCCTGGCCAAGTTTTCAGTGATTACGAGCAAATTAAAACTACATTAAAAGTTTGCCGAGTCCAGTTCCTGGCAATTGACAGGTCCTTGCCACACACACACACATGAGTTGGGAGAACTCTCAAGAGAATATTTATTTTTATAAATCATAAGTTTAATAGCGAACATAAAGAAATAAAGTAAAATACAATTGTGGAAATTTAAAGTAAAAGCAATTTAATTTAATAATTTAAACAATAAAATATGAAATGTACATATGAAATATAATATATAAATGCCAACATTAACGTTTGCTAATCCGATAGTTGCCTTCTGAGCTGCTGGCAGGAGCTGCAGCAGCAATTACTTTGATTCTTTAGCTCCTTGTTGCTTTGGATTTGAACGAGGAGAGACGATGATGCGCCCGAGGCGGAGGGCGAAGGCGACTGTTGCGTTCTACTCCCTTGACACTGCGAGCAGTTGCAGCTGTTTGACTTCCTTAATTGTTGCGACTCCCTGATTGGCCGGGCATAGACGCTGCTGCTTGGAGTTGGCAGCTCGTTCGCCTGGAGCTGCTGGCGTGCCTCGGCCAAGGCATGCTGCTCCTGCTGGAGCAACTGCTGTTTGGCTTGCAGCAAATCCTGCTGCTGCTTGAACAACTGATCGTAGAGTATGCGCACATTCTTCTCGCGTCGCTCGCCCGCCTGTTCCAGCAGATTGTCCAGCTCACGCTCCAGCTTGCGATCCAGTTTCGCTAAAACATTACGCGTCTCCGGCCCATCGTCGAGTATGTCCTGCAAGGTGGTGAGCAGAAAGTTAATGGGACTGCCGCTGGGTGTCCAATCCTTGAGTCGACGTATCGCTTGTCGTGTGTTCCGCTCGATCTTCAGCAGCAGCGTCTGGCTGCGTTGATTGTGCAGCGTTTGACTGATCCTCTGCTGCCAGTTGGCATCGCTCTGCCTGTAGTGCTGTTCATTCTCCACGGTACGTGCGTGCAGTCTGTTAACCTCTTCGAGCAACTGCTGATTCCTCACCGATTGCTGCTCATAAACGTATTTCTCTTTGACTGTCTCCGCTGTCGACAGCTTCTCCGAGTCGCCATCGTTATAATTCGCCTGCAACTCGGATACTTGATATTTCTTCACCTGCTGCAGCGACTCGCCGCCGTTGTCCCTTTCATAGCTGGCAAGCACTTGCTCCAGCGTATACTTTCTATAATCCATATCTGTAAATGGTTTACCCAGTTTGCCCGTGCCCTTCAATTGCCCATGCATCAGCACCATCAGGCAATTCCGCGCGTATTTATCCGAGGAAGGTGCTCCATAGAAAACCATCAGCCACTCGTGGATGATATCGTGCTGGGATGCGCAGACACTTTGAATGAACACATCGCTCACCATTTGCAACTGCGATGCAAAGTGACGATCCAGTGAGTCCTCGTTCAGTTCACACATTTTACTGAATTTCCAAACTTGTCATTTGTGCTTGACAATTTCTTGTAAGATAAACTTTTTAAATAGATTTTGATTTGTTGAGTTTTGAAATTAAAACAAATGAGGATTTTATGAGATCTTTCAGAGATACAGATGTCCTCTGAAATGAGAATTCCCTTGATGTATATGCTTGAGAGTTGGAATGAAAATGAAGTGAAGTTGAAGTTGAGGAGATACAGAAGGTTTCCATGTATCAGAATAGAGAGAATGTTAAAGATACAGAATGTCCTTTGATGTCCTCTGAAAGAAGAATACTCTTCATATATATGCTTAAGAGTTTTTATAGGTAAACGAAAGTAATTGGAAAATGGATTAAAAAATGAAATGAGTTAGGGATTATAAGAGATTTGTTAGAGATGCAGAATGTCCTTAGATGTCCTGTTCAAATTATATTAATATTTAGGCTTTAATTTTAATATTTAAGAATTTGTATAATAAGTTTTTACTCCGATGACTTTGGTAAGAGGAAAAGTAAATGAAAAATCAAAATCAAAATCAAATGAGTTGAGTATAAAAAGACATCTGTTAGAGATATACTTAGTGTCCTTAGATGTCATATTCAATTAGTGTTCTCTTGATATTAAGTTACTGTAAAAAGTTCTCTAAGGTTTCCTTAAGTGAATTTTTAAAAAATATATTTATAATAACATATAAATATTAAATATGTTGACGATTTTCGTTTCGTTTTCTCTCTTTCGCTTATTATGAAAAGTTTTAATTTTATTATATTTATTATTAATTAATATTAATGAAAGTATTGTTGTGCACATTAAATTTTACATTATTTTCTCAATTTGCCAAATATTATATTAAATATTTAGTTTAATTTTTGTTAAAGAACATTTAGCAATAATATAATTTGAATTTGTTTAAAGGCTTGCAATTAACTGCAAAATAAACTTTTGCATAATTGAGTTAAATGTTCAGCGCCTAAAACCTTTTATAATTAAGAAAATTACTTGAAGTTCAACTTTGCAAGAGTCTGTTCCAGTTTAGAGTAACGCGGCAATTTCTTAAACAATTTCAAAGTTCAATTTATAATGCAACAATTAATGAATAATTTTAGTGCAAATTGCAGCGTTTGGGGAATTGGAAAGCTGGGACTGTGTCTGGCTTGGGATTCATTTGGCATTCACATAGGCATTGCGAGTGTGTGTTGCATATTCAGGAATGGATAGCGTAACGCTTTTGAATGGATTGTGAATGGATTGTGAGTGGGTCGAGGCAGCTGCTATGGGGTCAATGGTATTTGCTGCTCCACAGAGCTTTCGCACCTTGCTGGCCAACATAATGGCTGAAAATGCCGCAAATACTTTCAGCACTAACACACACACACACATACACATAGTATAACACACACATCCTGCCTGCCGATAAGCCAAAGCCAAGGCAATATCCTTGGCCATGCTGTTTAATTTCTTTGCCCCGTTGCTTTGGAATTTTTTGTAGCTCGTCCTTTTCTATTTTCTTTTCTACTCATAAATTGTGCAAATTCCTTTTGTGCGCATCAAGGAGAAATGGCTCCATTTGTAGCTGTGTCTGTGTGTGTGTGTGTGTGTGTGTGTGTGTGAGGAGGGGAGGGAGGGCAGCTGCCTGTGAAACAGGTTTGAAGCTCGTGGCCTGCTGCATGGCACATCTAATTTCTCTGGATGTCCTTTGCACGCTTATTAAAGTATAAATCATTTGATGCAGAACCCCACCCCCCCCTCCCGTACACTGCTTTCTCCGCACTTTCTGGCCAAGATGGTCAACAAGCTTGTCAAAAAGTGCAACAAAAAAGTGGCAAAGAAGCAGCCCAAAAAGCAAACTAAAGTCGGATGTTAGCTGAGTTGAGGTGTGTTGAGGAGAGCTGTGGGAAGGTCGGGTTGTTGGGTTGTTGGGCTGCTGTCTCGGTGGCTCAAAGTACATTAACGTCGTGTCCCGGCGGTGGTGCATGTTGCAACAAATGTAGCAGAAAACCGCAGCTGAGAGTAGTGCAATTAAATACAGGAAATAATGGCCACCGCAGAGGCAGCAACTGAAGCAGCAGCTGCGGCAGAGGCAACAGCAACAGAGGCAGCAACAGCAGCAGATGCAGTGGTAAGCTGTCTGAGGGGAGGCAAGTGCAGGCAAGTGGCGGCTGGTGTGGAAGACGTTGGGCGTGCCACAGGAAACGACAGCATACAGGAAGCGTTTTTCAGCATCTTGACCAGCACAAGTTGACCTATGCAGCATGCTAAACTTGTTGCCACGGTGAAAGCACTGATAAGTGCTGATAAGAGATGTTAAGAGATCTTGCTACATCTAGTTTGCAGATTTGGTAAGCTCAATTGTTCAGCAAGGTAGACAAATCACTTTAATAGCAGAACTACTTAAGCTCGAAACTTTAAGCGTTTGAGTCAGAAGTGGACTTTGTTCTATTTATCCAGATTTAATAGATTTTACAGATATAAATATATAAATATATAAATGAAAATATAATAAAATTAAATTTATAATTAATTATTTTTCTGTCGAGGACGCTCGACTGTCGTTTTATTAGAATAAATTAGATTTACTAGAAATTATTAAGAATATGAATACTTTGAAAATATTTAGTTTCATTTTTAAATATTTTTTATTATTGTTTTTATTAATCTTAACTTTTCTAATATTCTTAGAAATAATTTAAAATATTATTTCACAACTATATTATATACTTATTAATTATGAGGAAGTTCTGATATATTTTGCAGTAATTATTAAAGCTATTCCAAGCACAATCGCAACATTTAAGCATTGCTGAAGTTATTATAATTAATTAAAGATAATGCTGATGAGAATATGAGTAAAGGTGAGTTAAAGTTTAAATTACATTTTAATTTCCTTAAATTAAATACATTGATTGCAAATTAAAAAGTTATCTGCAAATTGCTGCTCAGCTCTTTTATCACTTGCTTATCAAACTTAATAGACTCGCCGAGCTGTGTGTATTTTCTGTAGGCAAAATATTTTGCAAAAATAAAGTTTATTGAGAAAATAGAAATATATATATATATATATATATATATACATATATATATATGTGTGTGCGTGTTGGTCCTTAATTGAATTGAATGTGCACTTAAGCGGGATCCGTTGATAATGAAATTGTGGAACAAATTTTGTAGACGAAAGTGCGACTCCGACAAAAGGAGAGCAGTAAACATTTAGTTGCTATGCTAATGCACAGTTTTATTTTCGTTTCTTTTCTTTATTTTCTACTATTTTCCATTTTCTATTTTGTTTTATTGCACAATAAACAAGCAGCAGGGGTATCGAGCGCTTGTGGGGGAGGTGTGCTTGGCAACTTGGCAGGCGGCGCAAAGAAGAAATTGAAATAAAATTGGAGAAGTTGTTTCTGGAATTTGCGAGCGAGGAGTGGGGAGCGGGGAGCGGGGCAAGTCAAGTGCTTCGACTTCCCGTATAAAAATATATTTCATTTTATTTGATTTGATTTCGTTTAATGCTTTATTTTTCACTTGCAAATAATCGATTTGTCAGTCAGTTTGAATGAATCTAACCGTCCGTCTGCCTGTCTGACTCTCTCTCTCTCTCTCTTCTCTCTCTCTCTCTCTCCTCTGTCTGTCGCTCTGTCTATTTGACTTTCAACTGGAATGTTGGCCAAAGTATGAGCAGCTGCTTCAATATTGCGCATAGCATTTGAAAACTCAACATAGCAACGCTATATAAGCGTACATTGTACATATCTATGTGCACTTAGGTATTTATAACAGGTGAAACACCGTATTCGACCAGCAGATACCCTGTAAGTGAACTAAAAGTAACGTAGATATGTCATTCAGTTGTTTAGCAAGCCTCATTTGTATGTCTATGCTTTGGAAAAGCTGTGAGCGAATAGAAAAACATGTTTCGACGTGCAGATACCCTGTAAGTAGGCACAAAATGACTAAGACATAGTTTTTATACATGAAGCAATGCTTAATTCTTATGCTTATGCTTAAAAATGTTCACACAGTCGCTAGATCAACAGTTTGCAGCTAGCAGATACCCTGTAAGTAGGAAAAAAGTTCGTTAAAACGCGGTTTTATAAGTTTAGAGAGAAATATCTATGCCATGTGATTATAACTATATGATTAGAGTTACTAGAGTACAGTTTTCGACTAGCAGATACCCTGAAAGTAGGTCTAAAGTAACAAAACGATTGCGTAACTACGTTATATAAGAAATATGTTAGCAAAAATGGGTTCACATAGTTATAAGTTGTATATGTAGGTGAAGTAGGTAGTGCACGACTAGCAGATACCTTGTAAGTTGGCCTGAAGTGATATATTTAAATATATAAAGAGTCTAGTCGATGATTACATGTGTTAGCAAACTTATAAAATGTAGATATAGTGCCAGAAGATAGGTTTTGACTAGCAGATACCCTGTAAATAAGATTTAAACATATATATGTATTAGGTTTCTCTGTTTTCTATAAAGTAAAAGTAAAGTAAAACATTGAATTCAATTCTGTTATTATCCCTAAAGAGATATAGTCAAGTAAGCTTTATCATGTTTTCTGTTACATATGCTAGCACCACATTATAATACCTTTTTTAGGCATTGCACTGACTGCAGGGTAAATAAAATTCCTTACGATTGACTTCGCTTGGAGTTTTATTGATTGATTTTCAATGGCCGTAGCATGGTGTGAGCGCCAGAGCAACAGACAACGATAACGACAACGACTATGCAACAGCAAGCAGCTGCCACAGCATGAGCTGTGAGCATTGAGCAGCAACAGCTCCAGTTTGTGACGTGCCTGCGCCTGGCTCACGTTGCGTATGCTCAATATATATTGTGATGATGGCCACGTATTGCTCATAGTTAGTTGAACTGATGATGGCTTATGCCAGTGGGAAGTTTGCACAAGAAATTCAAGCAATGATGAAGTGTTTTTATTGTGTTTATTGGCATGCGTTTTAATGAACCAAACAGTCATGGAAAATGGTTAGCCAGTCTGAGGAGTTGAGGGAGGAGAGGAGAGGAGAGGACAGTTGGCATACACAACTCTATTACGGGCCAATTTTCGTACTCGAACTCGTTGCTCAGAAACTTTTTTCATTAAAACTCTTGAGAAGCAGAACCAGCTGGATAAGTGAGTGCAAAATGTTATTTTATTGTCAACAAGCAAAGTTACAAACAGCATAAGCGACAACACACAGACACAGATGGAGATGGAGTGAGACGCAGAGAGATAGAGCAAGAGAGAGAGACAGAGAGAGAGCAAGAGGAAGAGAGAACGCGAATGGAATTGTTGTGCTGACGAAATTTATTTAATATGCAGTATAAACAGAGCAAAGCCAAGGACAACAACATGACACGCTCATAAACTCATTTTGGGGAACAACGAGAGCAACAACAGCAACAACAAGAACAACAGCTTCACAACACAGCTGAGCACTTTTCAGGGATAGCAAAGAATTTTTTAATAATACCTCAAGGATTTCACAGTAGACCAAGTGCTAACACTAAGCAAACCCATCAAATATGCATAAATGTTGTCGTTGTTTCGCTTTGCCTTGTTGCTGTGCTTTATGTCAAAGTCAACGACTTGCCACAACTGCGCCCACAACTTTTTTCATTAATTTAGAAAAACAACTCCCGCACGCATTAGCCATGGCGATTAAACTTAGCCACTCCGCCTCACTGTCCTCGCCGCCAAGTCAATATAAATATTGCCACAACTTTTCGGGCTGCCTCTGGTCATTATCAATTTATGCTTACCCCCTCACCGACCCAGAGGGCGTATACATAATTTTTGGTGCCAAAATTGAATTGATTAATAAAATATGACAGCCGGGTCGCAATTGAACCCCCCAGCATAGCCGGGAGTTAAACTCGGTTGCATATTTAAAACGAACATTTTTGCATATTTATTTGCAACAAATTCTTACAGCATTTCTATATTTAATATTTCCTTAAACTTTATTAAATTTACGAAAATGTATCCACTTAGAGCACTTTTATATATTTTTACTTTAAATTACGCTTAAAAATACGTTTCTAAATTGATTTATACGCATAGATTATCTGTTCTTTAGACGTAATTTCAAATTCTGTGAATTTCGTTTGCCCTGAAAAGTATGCTATACAAATTTCGCAAGCACAAAATTTGGCACATACAACTTTGGACTTTGTTGAGTCTCTTTGGAATTTATTAAGTAATCGATTGTTGCAAAATAGATCATCTAAATTATATATGCCATTCTGAGTGCCACATTCGCTGGAATTTCTCACAAATATGCAAGACATGCTTTAAGCCATAACAAAGTTAAAGTATTTTATTTTCTGCCGCCCTTAAAAGTATGCAATGTATTTTCTCTGTCAAATTATTTGGAATAGTTGCTGATTAGTCGCTTCATCGTTGCATGTAACCACAGCTGCTGCTGCAGCAGCGACATTCTTTAGTTGCTGGCAACCGCAGCAAGTGGATGCCACAAAGTTCCGCACAAAGTGAGGCAAGCGGCATGATGCATATGCATGACGCATGTTGCTAATGGCATTTGCTGCTGGCCAAAAGACAACTTGCTTAAAAAGTCATCAAAAAAGAGTGGCGCTAAGTGCAAGTTGGACAGCCACAATCACAACGCATCTGGGATGCTCTTTGCTGTGGTGAGGGAAAAAAGTCAGCAGTCAAAAAGGAAGTGCAAAGCACGAGTAAATGTAAGGTAAAATGGGGGGCAAAAGGATAGTTGAATGTTGGCTTAAAGCCTGTAAGCAAAACTGTGCATAACTTTCGCTTTTTCGCTCGAAATGCCAAATGCCAGGCATAATCTCTGACCCAAATCCCGGCAAGAGTCGCCTTAAAGAAACAGAAAAGCAAACTGTGTCACTTCGCCGTGTTGCTGTCAACCTGTTGAGGGGAATGGGAAGCGAAGAGGGGCGCGCACGTAAGGGTTGCGAGCGTTTGTTAAACAAATATTGGCACTTGCCTCAATAACCCGCCAAGGGGATGCTTAGCTGTGCCTTTGCACTAGCTTCCAAAATAGGTCGCAAACTGGAAAGTCCTGAATCCGGAGTCCTGGCCTCGCTTTGCTTTGTCGACTTAACATTTGGCTAGGGCAAATAAAAAGCCAAATTTAAGCCCAGTAATTGCGACGGGAGTCTCATATCGCAGTTACACACACAGACACTTGCCACACGCCACACACATACACACACACACTCTGAAACGAAGGCAGACTTTGAAATTTTAATGGCATTTAAGAGCCGTGTTAGGGTTGGGTCTCGCGGGCGTGGCATTTGCGCTTGAATTAACAAATTAATGCAAATCGCACAACAACAAGAGGAAGAATAGGCTAAGCACTTGTGCCTTGTCTGCTCTTAACTTGGCCAACATTTAATGAATATTTATTAACTTCTTCTCTCAGCTTCATCTTGTGCTTAGCTTGTTTTTTAGCGGCAGCGTTTCGATTTTTTCCAGTCTCTAATTTAATTGCAATGGCTGCGCGAAGGATAACGGATGCCGGAGGATTGGGGAAGGGCGGCAACAAGGACGACAGCATCCGCTTCCGCTGTGGCACAACATCCGCCAGCTGCGGCAATTGCATTAGAATGCGCTGCACTTGACGCCTTGATGGATGACTCGGAGCTGCAACTGGGCTGGAAATGTTGTCCATGTCGATCATTGCACCTGCACGGGATGGCAGCTCTCCCGCCTCCCCCTCCCTTTAGCAACGACTTAATGCACTCATTTAATTGCATTATGCCGCAGGTACTCACATTGCACGGGCTGGTGGCAGCTATGCAAGTGGCAAGTAGCATGTGGCAGGTCGCACTCAAGACAACAACAATGCTGCATTAATTTGCATATGAAAAACAGCATGAGTTCATGTTTGTTGCTCTGCTCCATGCTCTACTGTTGTTGTCCTGCCGCCTGCCTGTTAATGAAGTCAAGAAGCTGCGGCTCCGTCTGTGCTGTCAGGAAGTCAACAACAAACAATGTCTACAGCACCAGCACATACACGTATTTATTATCACAAAAGTGCAAAAGCTATAAGTATGGAGATGTTTTCGAAGTATGTAACGTATCCATGCGTATACTTAATGTTGTCCTGCACTTAAATCCTTATGCAACAATAGTTTGTTGCACTCAACTCATGCAGCTGCTGTTGAGCAACGATTTCAGCTCGTTGCAGTTGCATACAGCAACTAAACACGACATTGGCTCTCCTTTTGGATCCCCTGCCCAACCATTCGACCCTTGCCTTTGGTCCAAAGTTGATTATTTTAGTTCGAAAAGCGTGATGTGCCTGGGCGGCATCCTCATTGTTGCGATATACTATGATGTAGACGTAGCACTGCGGATAAATCTCCTGCACATGTAGTTTAACGTAGTTACACATCTTTCGCAGTTCCTGGTAAACTTGAATGGGCGTCAGATTCTCCACATTGCTGAGCATTAATTTCTTAATATTCTTCGACTCGCACACCTTAATGGAAACGTTGGCCTCCCTAAAAAGTAACTGCAACCTGAGTTGAAGGAATGGAATATAGAGAAGTGAATAAGTGAACGTACATAACATATAACAATTTTCTTACTAACATTTTCAGCATAAATTCCATGCGATGACTAGCAATATACTGCAAATAAGCGAACCCACGACATTCACCTGAGAAATCAATCTTGAAACGCAGCTTATACACATTCCCCATCTGATGGGCCACCTGCATAAGATGATCCACACTGTATTCCTTGTGTATGCCCGTTAGGTACAACTGTAAATTTGCATAATTCGGGTTGTATCATTAGGACCATTGCGTGTTTTGATATTTACCTCATCAGCACCAAGATCCAGTTCCGTTTGTCGCTCGGGCATAACGGGCAGCAGTGTGGTCACATAAATGGTGCCATTTTGACGACTCTTGCGATATTTATTGTGGAAATCAAGATCCATTTGGTGAAGTGAAAAACGCGTGCGCAAAGCTTCCAATGTGTCGGTGTTGCCAACTAATAAAAGACAGCGCTGCCAAATATATCAACGGTATACCAACTAATTAGCCTTGCCACCTAGCATTTAAGAGTCAGTTGTATATATAAAAATACCGAAGCAGGGCTGCCAGATGATTTTCTACACTTTTAATGCAATTATAACTAAAAAATGCCAAATAACTGTCACTTGCAGTTATTCTAGCTTGTTTGTTTTTCTGTCTAAGCACATGTCAAGCCAGGGCTATTGCCTTGACTGCTGTTGTTCTTTGCTTTTGTTTTGGACAGGTTGCGCGTGCTTTTATCTAGCTCATGTTTTTAACAATATACATTTATGCAGGCCACACACAACTTTGAAGCCTGCAACAACCACAAACCGCAGCACCTACACTTCGTAGCTGATGTAGTTGTTGTTGTTATTGTTGTTGTGGTTAAGCCATGCAGTGGCAGGAGGCTTTAAGTCTAGTGGAGACTGAGAGCCTCCCAACCTGATGCACTCAAGTGGCAGCTGCTTCTGCTTCTACTTCTGTCGCTGCGGCTGCTTCATTTTCCTAATTTATACGCGCGCAACGCTAATGAAAATTTGCGTGGCAAGGCAAACCGCATGCTTTGTTGCTGTTGCCGGTAGTGTGGCAGGCTCTTGCTCTTCTTCTCTCTGTTGCTCTCTCTGTCTCTCTTACCGCTCTTGTTCTTATTGTAAATGATGTGGCGTTGGGACTGGCACTTCAAGGTGCACGTCGTCGTATACTCGGTGCTCCACTTGAGACCCTCGGAGCAGTGCTGCCTCTACCGTGAGCTGCGGTTATGAAAGTTGTGCGCGGTCGTAAAATGCTTAGAGACAGCCCGCAGGCATCATAATCCTCTTCACGGGCTCCTGCAGCGCCTTATTGTCCTTGGCGTACAGTTAAAGGGGAACCAATTAGGACCTAAGGCTCCACTCAACAAGGTAGGCGGCTCTAACATACGAGAATTCAACAACTTTTAATATATTCCATATGTAACATCTATTGTAAAAACTTTCAACACCTGGAAGCATCGTTTTTTCGACCTGTAAAATATTAAAATGAAAGATCCCAGCGAAAAATGTTTGGATCGTCACTTTCGACAACAACTCTGTGAATTTGAGAGTTCTTTCAAGAGGTTAGCCTGTAAATCGGATCAGAACATCATTAGCTATTGGATGCATATCTATAAGAAAGCGCCCAAAGAACAAAAATTTGCAAGGAATTGTCTAACGTTGTTAATGTATGGACATTTGAATGAATTTGGTTATTTACAGTATCCATTTACTGATATGCGCAATTGTGGTAAGGATCTTAATGAAGTCTTGAATGCCTATAAGGGATTGCCTCGTTTAAGGCGGGTCAATGATGTCCATAAGGAGTTACTTCTCGGAAATGACGCTACTATTTCTCAGGATAAATCACCTCTGGATCTATCCAAAGAATGTGCCTCAACAGATACATTCACCAAACCGAGTCTGCCAAATCTATCTACAAGTGAAAAGGATTCTTCTAAGACTTCTCTGTTACCTGTTTGGAAAGCATCCACCTACACAATTATGCCGAACCTTGTCGAGAGGAAGAAGTACACCAAGGAACTGAGTTCCATAAATCAATCGATTAATGCAACGAATTCTTCGTTGACTTATCTATTACCCGCAAAGAAAACATCCACCTACACAATACTGCCGAAGTCTGAAAAGCAAAAGTGCTGCAATGAACAAAGTCGCTCGGATCATTCCAAGTGTACAAAGAATACTTCATTATCTTATCTGCTACCTTCAAGGAAAACATCAAATTACGCAATTATGCCGAAGCATGACCAGAATAAGAAGTACACCAGGGAACAAGGTCTCTCAAATCAAACGCAATCTTCTATGTCTCATTTGCTGCCGACAATGCTTCCGAAGAACAAATGCAGCAGCGTTTCTACATTTATTTCAAGAACTGTATGTACTTACGACTCACATAAATGCTACGAGACGAAACTACCCGAGAGGGTTGCTTGCAAGAGTATTACGATGTCTTCTGCAGTGCAAGCCAATACCACGATGCCTAGTTCTATAAGGGCCACTACAAATGGCACAAATATCGCAACGACTGGTGGATTATCTAAATGTACAGAGGTCTTCAGAACATCCGATAAAGTGAAATATAAAGCTTTACCTATGGACTCTACAATCAACCCATCTGCATTTAATAAGACCAGTACTTCAGTTTCACGCGCAGTTCCATCGCAAAAGATTGGCAAAGTAGAAAATGTGAAATGTCGTCTGTGTAAAGAAAACTACAGGAAGAAAAAGATGCCCCGACTGCGTCGCAAACGATATCTAGGGTTGCGGTTGGGCGTCTATGGTGCATTGGGTCGCTTGGGAAACTTGCGCGGCTTAGTCACCTGTGAGCAGAGCTATTTTATTGCGATGCTCAATGTCACGCAGAGTTGGTATTACTATAGAACTGTACTGCAAAGAAACTATGCATCCTTACAGCTAATGCAAAAGCTATTGATGCGTAATATTGTCAATGACAAGTGGCGGTTCCTCATTCTCCATTTGCGCATAAGATACGCAGAGTCCGTTACCGAGGTGTGCTGTGAGGGGGATGAGCGTCAGTTGACAGTGAAGGAGCTGATGTGGATGCTGGATGACTTGGACGACATGTTTTTGGGTCTAGCCAAAACTGTGTATTATAAATTTTGCAAACATTTTAAATAAAGAAAGCCAAGGGCATTTGCGACTCCGCGTTTTACTGCAGCTGTAATAATATTCAAGCGGCAGCTGTTCATTAATTAATTTAAATAGTTCGCTATATTAAATAACAACCTGCTTAATGCAACAATAGGGAAAGATGAAGCAGGTGGCGGTGGGCGGGGGAAAAGAATGAAAATAAATAAACAATCAGCTCGTAAACAGCAGCTACTAATTTTTAATTATGCAGTGCTTGTCCCTTGCAGCTCACAGAACAACAAAAAAGGCAAACAACAACAAGAACAACAAATACAATGAAGAGAGTAATAAAAAATGGCTGCCAGCTGCGTGTTGAGCCGCCATTTTGCAAGCAGCTGAAATTAGCAGCATGAAAGAAACCAAACGAAGCGAAATTGTCGCCATGAGCACTTCTGAGTTGTTGTTGTAGCTGCAATTGTAATTGTGGGCTGCTGCTATGGGCAGGGCGTGGTCAAGCGGCAATTGCAACTGGTCAATGAACTTGCCACAAAATTCAAATAACTACCGCAAAGTCACACAGTCATACTTCAGCATATACAGTGAGCACTCGCACCTAGAATCGTTTTCTCATTTTAAGGTATTAAATTGTGTATTTTGCAATAATGTATTTAATGTATTTTTAGCAATAATTGGCAACCTCGACTTATTTAAAGATAAATAGTAGAATGCTTGCAGCGATGTGGCAACGCCATTACTTTAAAATATTGAAAATTCCACATATTGTAGCTAAATTCCACTGTGTGATTGTAATTAGTTTAGTTTATTGTGTGTTTGCTGTGCACGTACGTGTGCATATGTATTGCAAATGGCTTCATCAGCTTTTGACTATGCAAATTTATGGTCTATATTTAGGCATTTGCACACAATGTTCTCAGCTCCGTCTGCGGTTGCATAAATTAATTATTTATGGCTTGTGAAACATGTTGCTCAACAGTGTCGTATCCTCTTTCTAGAACTGCCTATCTCTGTCTCTATCTCCGTCTCGGAGTCTCCCTCTCCCTCTTGCTCTGTCTCTGTCTCTTGCTCACACTGTTTTTTGTCTCTCTTTGCATTTGTAGCTAACAACATCATCATATTGTTTGTTTAGTTTGCGAATTTTGTGACTTGGAGCTGTGGCAACGCCTTTAGTCGTCCCCCACCCGTGCTTATCTAATAGAAATGATCGCAAAAT
Source organism: Drosophila macrospina (assembly GCA_035042075.1). NCBI lineage: Eukaryota > Metazoa > Arthropoda > Insecta > Diptera > Drosophilidae > Drosophila > Drosophila macrospina. The sequence continues at coordinate 194,787 of JAWNLW010000140.1, read as the reverse complement.
ATGGTCTGCTTTTCAGTTTTGTTTGTTTTCAATACGGTTTTGTGCATGTGAAGCACGCACACATAATTATAATTTTTACAACGTCTAAATAAACGCAAATATCTTATGCATAAAGGCAACCGACGAGCAGGAATTGCCATTGCTGCCACAAGGGAAAGGGAGGAGCTGAGGCTGTCTGTAATGAATGACAGTCCAAAGAAGGTAAACGATAAAATAAAGAAACACACATATATGTAGATTGACTGCAAATTCTAGCAGAAAGTGTATAAGCTACAATGATTTTCTTGTTTACTTGGCCAAGGTGGTTGTAAAAAAAGTTTTGGCCAAAGAAAAAGCGAATTTGAAATTGTTAATTATGTAAAAAGTTATTACAAGTATAAGCACGTACAAAGCAACATCTAAAGCAAATGTAACATGTGTAGAATTTCTAAAATATGTAGGCGTAAGCTGCTTGAAAGTAAATTAGTTATAAAGTTAATAATAATTTTGCTAAATCAAAGCGTAAATTATAGCATGTAGATTGATGTTTAACATAATTTCCTTAGTTAACTGATATTGCACACATTCAAATGTTTGTTAGAGTATTTCAATATTAACATATGACCATAATTCTTTTGCGTGTGTGTGTGTTTGCCTTTGCTGTGTTGATTCTTTAATTCAACAATTTGAAATAGCATTACAATATAATTTATTCGCTTTATTGCGCTCAGCACAGCAACAGAGCACATATTAATGACGCTCTCACGCTCTCGCCAACTGACGTCAGCTGCGGCCAAGATCCGAAGGCTATAAATATGATTGACATGGCCGGTAAGTTTGTCAATCAAATTTTGGATATCAAAGGGGACACAACGCGGCCAACAGACTGGGATAAAAATGCTGCTTAAAGTGCTGCTGGTGAGGCAACAACTACAACAACAACAACAACAATAACAACAACTAATTTATTCTCTGTGTTTGTGTGTGTGTGTATGTGTATGTCTTCAAACGTCTCATAATCTTTGCCAGCTCACACTCACACTCTGGCTGTCTTTGCTTTGTGCTGGAAGCATGGCTAAGCCACATTTGTTGGCCGCAACGCCTGTTGGCTATGCAACACCCGGTGGCGCCTGGCTAACAGCGGCAACAGCGCCAGTTGCAACTCTAGGTGCTGCCTATTATCCAGCCTATGCGGCATATACCTATACGCCGGTCTATTATGGCTCATACGCCACGTATCCCTACTACACATATCTGAGACGCTGAGACGCTAAGATGCCTGTTGCTGCTTTGTTGCTCTTGTTGCTACCACATCTACAACATATTGTGTATATACTGTAGGTGTTTTATGTCTTCTCATCCAAATTGATTAAATCTAAACGCTTTTCGTGTGAAAATCTGGTTTGCTTTTTTACGTTGATGCGATTTGTGGAGTCGACTGTTAATAAAAACAACATTTATGAAATCAACAAGCATAAATCAATAATAAATAAATAAAAAAAAAAGTCAAAGGCAGCCGTATTTGTGTGTTTGTGTGTGTGTGTGTGTGTGTGTAACTCTGTGTTTGTATTCAGCAAGTGTAAGCCTTGGCAGTGGGATTTTCATTTGGTGCTTTGAAATTTGCTTACATGTGCGCATATTTTCACCTGCTCGTCTTGCTGCTGGCAACACAAAGACAGAGGGAAATGTAGAGTGAAAAGGATAGAGAGAGACAGAGAGAGAGAAAGGAAGAGGCTTACAAGATGTCTTTCGGGTACTGTCTGTCTGTCTGTCTGCCTTGTGTGTTTCTTGGTAACCCGCTACTGATTTACCCAACGTGTATAAATCTTTTATTCATGTAATCCATTTGAAAACACGTTTGCACATGATTGTGTTTATTTCCAAACCGAATCTTTTCATTCATATGTATAGATGTGTGTGAATGTGTGTGTGTGTGTGTGTGTGCTGTCTAAGTCCCCTTTGTGTGTGTGCTCGCCTGTTTGATTTGAAAAATCTTCAAAATTATATCAAATGAATACCAATTTTATTTACTCAATTTTATTGCTTTTTCCAGGCTTGCCAGACAGACATTCATTTCACATTTCTCATTACGCTAAAATAGTTTTCAGCTCATTTTTGATTTTGCCTCTACTATTTCTACTTATTCAACTTTAATAACTCTGCATTGATTGCCAAGCTCATAGTGTGCACTTGTGTGGAATAACAAGAGCTTTGTGTATTGATAAGTCTTCTTAAGAAAGATTTCCTATCAATTTTAAAGATTGTAAATAAATGCACAATAAACAATTTGCATTCTCATTTAAACTTACTCTTTAGTTTCTTATTCGGGTCTGCTTCGTGCAGCCATCGCCACAAGAAGAGATCGAGTATTGATATCGACCTATCGATATCGATTCATTAAGCTTATACTACTGGCTTCCATACGAACTTATCGATACTTACAGTAGTTGCATTTAAATTCAAATTCACATCTCTTATAATTACACTTCCCTTTCACAACAACAATTCACAGCACACTCGCCACCCCGCTTTTACAGGGTATTTCCACTAGCAAAGTGCACAAACGCATTACAATGCAGCTTGTTGAAAAGTTTTGAGCTTTTACGCAGTTTTATTGAATAAAAGGTCATTAAATTTGGACGCTATCTGTTGCGAGAAGTTGTGAAAATGCTGCAGTCACTCCAGTGAATCCCCCCATGGCGGTAGAACTTGTGGCACCGCGGCGCACTGCCGTATTTTTTACAAGACTTTTCCGCTTACGTTGCGAAAACTTTACAACTACTTGGCATTTACTACCTGGAACTGTGAACGGTGAGAGGAGCATGAAACGATGCCAAAGTTATGATAAGCAGCTCCAACAAAATTCTCCACTTCTGGGTCGCATCTCTGGTCGCCTCTCAACGCATTCAACGCGCAGCGAGGCAAAGTCGACAAAGTCAAGCAGAAAACTTGACTGCCGCTGGGGCAGGAAATGCTGAAAGGAAGCATATTTCATATAAAAGAAATCCTTTTTTAAATAGAAAGTTGAATCCAAGCAGAAAAAAAAAGGAAATGCGAAAATCCTTGCTGCAGGTGAGCTGAGCAGCAGTGCGACTGCCCTCAGATGCTTGAATTTCGATAAGGCCAAAACTCTTGAAACTGCCCGCTGCCACAAATTGTTGCCATGCAAAAGTACAGTGAAGCGTTAAGCTAAACCAACCAGCCAACCAGTCAGCCAGTCTGCCAGTCTGCCAGGCAGCCAGGCATTAACTTTATGTCTCAAACCCCGCTGCGAGTTCATTTTGGCTTCAACTAATTTACTGCAGTTGGTTTTCATTTCTTGTTTTCGGTTTTTTCTTTCGAGCGTATCTAGAAATCTTTATTTATTCAGCATCTCAACAAATGGTCACATATTTGCGCTTTACTTCTTCAGCAGCACGGGAGCGGCGGCATAGGGTGCAGCGAGGGGTGCGCTGTAGGCCAGAGGAGCAGCGGCAGCGTAGCGGGTGTAGGCAGCGTAGGGTGAGGTGTAGGCAGCAGCAACGGGGGCGGTGTAGGCAGCGGTGGCAATGGGAGCGGTGTAGGCAGCAGCAACTGGAGCGGTGTAGGCGGCGGTGGCAATGGGAGCGGTGTAGGCGGCGGTGTAGGCAGCTGGGAAGGCGGCGCTGTGGGCGACCTGGTGAGCGCTGTAGCTGGAGGCATAGGGTGCCACATAGGCAGCGCTGCCGACCACAGCTGGTGCGGTGTAGGCCAAAGGAGCGGCGGCCAGGATGCCCGGCTTGGCCGAAGCCACAGCCACAACAGCGAAGAAGCAGACGGCGAACTGTAAGCACAGAAATGGAGGCGTTAACACCTGATGTTGGAGCAGGAGCAGGAACTTTGAATACTTACGAATTTCATGTTGATTTTTGGGTTGGTTTTGGGCTTTTGATTGGTGTGTGGACACTTGAAGCTTGTAGCGTTGTTTGATATTGAGTTTGGGCCAGTTGCGAGCTTTTATATCCAAAATAAACGCTGCAACTGGCATGACGCATCCCAAGGGCCTCGACTGAAGGCCGCGCTTACAAATGCAGCGAACATCGCTGTTAGCCGTTAGTCGTTGTTGGCTTTTGGCTGTGGACTTTTGACGCTTTGGCGTCTTGACAGGCGTCGTTTAATGGCACAGTTTTGTTTTGTGTGTTTTTTGTATTCATTATTATTGTTGTAGTTGCTTGTAAAGCGCATTTGGCACGTGCTGCGGCCTTTTGGTAATTTGATTAGGTTTTTTGCGCAAAAACCAATTGAAATGCGGCTTCCCGAGTCGCTCCACAAAAGCCATAAACCAATTATAAAATACAAAAGTTTGCAATGCATACACACTCCCGCACACACGCATACACGCACACCTCTTGCTAAATGCGAGCAGCACTCGCCTCAGAAAACACGCAGAGCAATTGCTCCAGGGATGAAAAGCTGCTTGCGAAATTAATTTTAGCCTTGTGAAAATTGTTAAACCAATTAAATTCAACAATTCTCATACGTATTGCATTTCCTCAAATTTGTGCTATATTTAATTAATTTAACTTGTCCATAAGTTATGATAAGAGGAATATTCAAGGCTTAAACTGAAAGCTCTATAGGAAAGTTGTTTAAAGAGAGCTTTTTAAACAGCGATTTGATGCGCAGATAATGAGAGAAAGTTTAAGAAGTGCAATATAATAAATATATTATAATATATAACTATTTAAGTGACATAAATAAATGATAATTAAGTTTATATGTTCAGCCAAGTTCAGAGAAAACTAATTTATTTAATAAATATATAAATAAGAATAAATAAATTAATATTGACATAATATTAAAATATTTAAGGTATATTATACGATTTGTCAAATAACTCAATAACTATTAATATTTAAAATAAATAACAATTATTAAAATAATTTAGCAAATAAAATTTAGAACTTCTAAAAGAGAAATTTCTTTCTGTAATATAAATAAATTATTGTATATAGATAAATAGAATAAATGTATATATATAATAAATAAATAAATTCTAAAGCATAAATTTCTAAAATGATTCCTTTTTTAGCCATGGCTTTAACTTGTTAACTCGAATATTCTAAACTGAAGATAACTTTCTAAGTAAATAAAAATAAATGAATGTTCTTAAGCAATAGAAAATAAATTTAAACTAATAAAATTATTAAAATCTTTCCAAGCATTTGTCAATAAATTCAACAACTGTTTTTTTTAACTCAAATTACAAAGCATTTAATTCAAAATATTTTAAAAATTAACCAAAACTATAAGAAAAACTGATGCGAATTCCAGAATTTATGAAAGAGAAACTTAATGCCTCAATATATATATAATTGATATAAATATTATTATAAAAATATATATAATACAAATTAATTCAATTATTATTTAAAACGTTAGAAAATTCATTAAAATTATTAGTAAATGACTAAACAAATACTATAAACAGAAGTTTCGTATTTCTGATGATATATATTTAGTGTTGTATCCCTGATTCCTGTGCAGTTAATAGGGTGATTGGCAATCGTGCCACTCCCGCCCCTAGGGTTATACGCTGCTTGCCCACACCGTGGCAAGTTGGCGTCGTGTGGATTTGGTGGCACTTTGTCATGAATAATTTGTTGAAACCACTTAAAGGCAGCAGCAGCCGCCGTCAAATGTCGCACGCATTTCTAGACAAATTCAAAACAAAATTTATAATAGACTTGCTTGGAAGAACTGTCAGGAATAGAGAGGGAGAGGGCAGTTACAATGTGTGTGTGTGCGTGTGTGTGTGTGTGCGTGTGTGTGTGTGTGTGTGTGCATATGTCTGAGTGTCGCTCACGTTTTACGGCACTTGAACGACGCATTAACGCGCGCGCACAGCTGCTGCCACGCCCCATCGCGAGACGCCTTTATTATGGCAATAAACTCAGTTCGTAAGGCTAAAGTGGCGCATATTTTACGCAGCTTTTTGCCAGTTCACAGTTTGCACAGTTCCTAAGTTGGATATGCCAAGTGATTGGCAGGGGATTTGCCCTGAAGAAGGAAGTAGAAAAGTGCAGAGCAGCAGCGGGGGAGCGGGGGAGCAGTGGTGGAGCGGTGCTTGGGTCTTTGTGGCAGGCAAACGGAGCGCGCATATTTCTTTGCGCCATTTTTTGTGCACATTTCTTTTTAATTACTCGTTGCCACTTAGCCATGCCCCAACAGCAGCAACACCAGCAACGTTTGCCTGGAAGGGGGAGTGCTGGAAGCGTGGGGCGGGAGAGGGGGTGTAACGATTCCTTTGATATGTTGCCAGCGGCGAGGGTCACTTGAGAATTTGCTGTTTGTGCATCAAAGCTTTTAAAAGTATTAACCAATATGTTGAATCATGCTGTTACTTGCAACATGACGGCAAACTTGACAATGAAAGCGCTGCCAGAGTGCAACTGCCGCATTGATAAGCCCACAGCGTTATGGCCAGCGCCCCAAAGTCAAGTGATAATACAAATATGTTGGCGCTGTTGCAGCTGTTGCAGCTGTGGCAGCTGCTGTTGCCGCTGGTTAATTTCAATTGCTTTGCATCATGATTGTGCATTTAGTAGTCAACTGCCACGCCTACTAAGTACCGCTCCCTCATTTTGCACAGTCACAAGACAAACACTTGAAGAGAGCGGCGGAGAAAGGGGGAGGCAGCCAGGCAAATCCTTCAGCGACAAACATCATCAACGGCGACGAGCAACAACTGAAATATTCGCACAACTTTGTTGGCTGGCATGTTATAGACACCCACTTACAGCAACCCTCATGCTTACCCTCTCTCCCTTCACTCCCTTTCTCTTTCGCTCCCTCTCTCACTCCCTCTCACACTCCCTTGCCTTGCAATATCGCGTAATTGGCATTTTTAAGCAAAATTCACGCTTCAACACTTTTTGGAGTGTGTGTATATGCCGTACTGTGTTTGCATATGTATGTGTGTGTGTGTGTGTGTGATGTATTTGGTTGCTGTTTGGCATTGTAAACACCTTGATATGCTGCCTCCCCCCTTCTCCAAACCCACTCTTCCAATCCCTACTACAAGCGCCCCACTCGATACTTCTAATTAGTGAGATTTAAGCGTTGCATTTGCAATGCCTCCCTCCCTATACCCCGCACTCCACCCGCAATCTACACACTTTAGCCCGTCATTTGCCAAGTGTTGAACTCTTTTTTTCAACCCATTTATGACATTTGTTAATTAATTTTCCATTGAATTGTAGTGGGGAAAAACTGTTTATCAATAAGATTTGAAGCGCAGCTGTGGAGCTGACAGCCAAAAAGGGGGGGAAGAGCGAAAAGGAATTAGCTGTGGCAAGCTTTGAAGAGAAGGAGCGGGCAACAGAGGAGAAGGAGCGTCGAGCTGCTAGAGTGCAGAGAGAGAGAGAGAGCGGGGAGCGGGGTGTTGTGGTTATTATGTACGCATGGCGAGCATATGGAGCAAAAAGTTAATCAAGCTGAAAGGAAGTGAGAATTATGAATTAATAAGGAAATACTCAAGGCTTATCGACTGATTATGTGTATTAATTAGTTTTTTATTAATAAATATCAAGCTACAGAGCACAATTGCTGATTTGATTTACAAATTCGTAATTTGCCTTTTCTATAATATTTAACAATAAATAATAATTAAAGTCAATTATTTTCGTAAGCCTAAACATTTAACTCAATTCAATTCTGTTATTTGAGCATTAGAAAGGAATGAATTTAATTAAGAGTAAGTAAATAACTAAAATAAATAAATTATTATATAGAAAACATAATTAAATTAAATGATTTTCTTATGCTTTAAGATTAAAATAATTAAAATTAGTTTATTTAAGCATAGGAAAAATATTTGATTTAACTAAGCAAATCGTTCAAATTATTATAAACAAATTGTATAAAATTTCATAATGATTAATTATTAGTTGAGTCTAAGCAATTAAATATAATTAAATTAATATTTAAAATAATAATTTAATGATATTATTTACTAATGCCTTAAGAATAAATTGAAATAAATTGACTAAAAAATATATAAATAATTAAATTTATGAATATGTAGATAGATAAATAAAATGTTTAAATAATTAAATTCAATTATATTTTTATACTTAAAGAAATTAAATTACATTCTATTACATATTGTTTATTATATTATAAAAGATCTACGTAAAATTGCTTTTATTCAATTATTAAAGTAGAAAAATATAACTGACTTAAATTAAATATTTTTTTATCATTTCTTTTTAAATTATTATTAAATATTTGACATTAAATAGTTTGTCTAAAAGAGAATACTTATTATAATTTTTAATTATAGATAAAAGAACAAGCAAAACTCAATTTAAAATATAATTCTTCTGTCTCAAAAATAAATGAAAATCATTTGTTAATTAATCGTGAAAGGTTGTTGCATTCTTTTGAAATACTTTTAGCCACATTAACAGTTTAAATGAATAAAAAAAAACTTACAATTCGAGGCGTTATCGTGTTAATCGGAGGCTTAATGCGCTACCGTTTTGGAGTTGGTAATACCCCCGATACACGGGAGTACAATTTTAACTGCAGTCAGCTCAAGGTCAAGGCAAAGGCACAGAAATTGAAGCAAATGTAACGGACGACAGGCACGCACTTGGGCTAATAAGACATTAAGCCAGGCCAGTCGAATTTTCTGGCCAAGAATTGCGCATGCGCAACATGGACAGCATTGTCTTTGTCGCCAGTCGTTGACTTGGCAACCGTCGCGCACGTGATGCGCATAATCAAACAGCTCCAACACCGTCGACTATCGAGAGGGCCAAATACGTAAAAAATACGTAAATAAAAAAGCAAAAAGTGCAAGTGTTGGCCATAGCTATAAAAGCGTTCGCTGGCCAACAATTTGGCATCACAAATCAACTGCTCATTCACCAGCTGACAACTGCAAAACCAACCAAACACTTCAAAATGTTCAAATTCGTAAGTAGTCCACACACTAACTACACACACACACACACAGCCAGCAACTGATCTCTTCGTGCTTCCACACAGATCGCCGTCTGCTTCTTCGCTGTTGTGGCTGTGGCTTCGGCCAAGCCGGGCATCCTGGCCGCCGCTCCTTTGGCCTACACCGCACCAGCTGTGGTCGGCAGCGCTGCCTATGTGGCACCCTATGCCTCCAGCTACAACGCTCACCAGATCGCCCACAGCGCCGCCTTCCCAGCTGCCTACACCGCCGCCTACACCGCTCCCATTGCCACCGCCGCCTACACCGCCCCCGTTGCCGCTGCCTATACCGCTCCAGTTGCCGCTGCCTATGCCTCACCCTACGCTGCCTACACCCGCTATGCGGCCGCTGCTCCTCTGGCCTACAGCGCACCCTTCGCTGCACCCTTCGCCGCTCCCTACGTGGCACGCCCCTATGCCGCCGCCGCCGCCCCGCTGCTGCTGAAGAAGTAAGAACTCCTTGGGAATAGTGCGCCATGTGTTGGCCACATGGTTGGGCATGTATTTCCCACATTCAGTGCTTGTGATTTTGTTAACGAAATAAAATAAAACATTTAAGTTTCAATGAATATTTTCAACTGGAATTTTATTTAATGGCAGTAAAAACACAACAAAAAGGAAATAATAGGAAAGAGTGGAAATTCTAGAAATATATAAATCTAAAATATATAAATATAAAATATATAAAAGCATAGCACAATAAACAATGATAATGAGAGATATTTCTATAGGAGGCATTTAAATATTAAAATTAAAAAATTTTAATAGATATATATATATCCTTTATATATATAATGAGAGCAAAATTTTATAAATATATTTAGATATATTAATAGAAATTATATTAAAATATATTTCATTAATCATAAAAAACATAAGGAAGCACAGAACAATAAATGAGAGAAATTTCTATAAATGTATATAAATATTAATAATATATATGTATACAGCTATATAGTCTTCTATTATAGCCAATCTTCACCGTCTTTTTGGCCTTGTTTGGCATGCGCAGCGTTTATTCACGCAAATATTTCAGTGGCTTCATTAGCGTCTTTTAAAGCATTTCAACTAGATTTCAAGCCAAGCCAATTGCCGCTTCGCATAACAATTAAGTGTCAACTGTCTGCCTCTCTGTCTGTCTGTCCATCTGTCTATCTGACGTATCAAATACTATATAATAACTACGTGCATAGACAATCGTATCTGTTGGCCATGATTAGCGCAGAGACCACGAGTCTCGGAAATATGAGATACACTCTGAAGAAAACAGCAGCTGAAGTTCTAATTTGAATTTGTTTTGCTTAGTGAAAAGTGATTATTTAATTCTTGAACTGCTGCTTTAATCTTAAATTGAGTTTTTTTCATAAAAAAATAAAGCAAATAAAAGTTTATTTTTGGATAAATTTAATTGTATATTTTCTTTAATTTCTTAAAACTAAAAAGGAAAGTGAATAGATCAGGTAAATTTTCTTTCTTACTTAAAGAAAACCTAAGTTTCTTTTGAGAAATTTATTAATAATTTGTATTCTTCTTTTTCTTCTATAAAATAAAATTTGCATTATTTACTAAAATTATTACTGCTCATTATAGACTTAATTTAATCAAAAGTCAAGCAATTGCGAAATACTTAGATTATAACTTATTTAAAGTGTTAAATAAAAGCAAATAAATTAAATAAAATCTGACTTACTTTAAGAGTTCCATTTAAGCTTAAGTTAAGCATGTTCTTAAATTACATTATTCAAATAAATACTTCTTTAGCCTACTACTTGCTACTTGCTAAATTTAAAACTCATACTTCAACTTTAGTAAAGAAAATGTCCTATTATTATTAAGTTATTTAATTGTTATAAATACTTTGTTAAATTTGAGAAAATTTATAAATTTAGAATAGTGAAACTAAAGCGTTTCTACCTTTTTTTTTATGAAAAACAAAACTTACTTTAAGCAACAGTTAATTTATAAAAAAGCAGTTCGATTATCTACTGCAGCTTCAGTTATCCATACTTATTTGATATCAAATGTATATCTGACTGTGCTTAGCTTAACATATTTATAGATTCATTGTTTTTTCGACGTAAATTGTGATTAATTGAAGTGCAGAATCTATAGAAATTTGGCTGAGTGCAGACAACACGATGACAAAAGCCACAAACAGGCAAACAGACAGTGGAGACAATGTCCTGGCACAGGCACTAAATTAAAATTGACACCTGCTGTTGCTCTGACAGTTGTTGTTGTGCAGTTGTTGTACAGTTGTTGTTGTTGTTGTCGCTAATGAGGTCTGAAACCCAAATGCGTCAACAACTCCGACAGCCAAATTCGAATAATGATTTAATGGCGTACAAGATCTTTCTAAGCGGCTCAAGTTGCCTCATCATTGAGTTTAGGTATCCAATAGCGAGAGGGAGAGAGAGAGAGTGAGAGAGAGGGAGGGGGGGGGGTTGTATTGCAACACTTGTTGATGGTCAGGCAGCAGGAGGTGCAAACTTTTTTGGCAATTATCGCTTGGCCGAAACTTCAACTTTGGCAACAAAACTCAACTCGACTCGGGCTGACAGAACTTTTTGACTTTATTGTTGACTTTGTTAAATGCGGCTAAATGGGCGTAAATGACCAGCAGCAGCAGCAACAGGCTAACATATGTGTGGGTGTGTGTGGGTGTGTATTTGTGTGTGTGGCAAGGGTTCTAAAGTTATAGCCGTGCGTGTGGCGCCTCCCGTTGAGTTGCACGAAATACGCAAATTTTTGTGGAGCAAAGCAAACCAAGCTAGCCCCAAGCAGTTGCTGGCGAGCATAGCATATTGCAGGGGTGCCAGGTAGGGGGAGGGAGAGGAGTTAGGGTTGTGCTAACGAAGAAAGGGGAAGGCAGCAAAAGGCAGGATTCATTATAAAAACTGACAGCGCGTAAGCAACATCTTGCGGTTGCTTTGAAGCAGCAAAAAGAAGCATTGAAATGGTAAACATGAGCAGCAACAACAGCCACAACAGCAACAACAGCAACAACAGCAACAGAGCAACAACAGCAACAACAACAACAATCTATGTAGCATAAGAAGAAGATGAAGCCACCAAGACGTTGTATACATTATCCGCATCCGTTGGAATTATGTGGCATTGTCTAAAAATGAGTTTTCGTTGCTTGTTGCTATTTTTACGTTTCATCGAACAAAAGCAAAGTACCTTGCAACATCAGCAACAACAACAACAACAACCACAACAACAAAAGCAGCTAAAAGCTGGCTGAACATAAAGCATTAAGCAGCGCACACGAAACGAAACAACAAGCAGCAGCAGATGAACAAGTCGACAAAAAAACAAAAAGCAGACAAAGCCACAAGAGCCTGACAGCGTGGCATGCAGCAAGAGGTAGCCGCCGCGCCGTGTGGCAGCTTAACGAATCAGCGCGCTGCCAAAACCCTCCAAACAGCAACCCTCAGCGGCAACATACGCCCGAGCCGAGCATAATACCTACTCCTCTACTCAAAGCATTGTGTGTGTTGTGCACAGTGCACAAAAGGTGTGCTCGCTGGTGCAGGCGACAAGTTTGTCAGCTGCAATGGCAGCTGCTGCTCATAAGGTGAAAATTTTAAATTAGAAAATTAAGAGAATTAAATATAATTCATTAAATATTCAATTTAAAATAATAAACTTTGTATTGAACTTGGAATAATACAGATTTTTTAAATTTTATATATATTATTAAAAGTGCTTTTTATAATATAGAAATTAATAGTAGTAGAAATAATAGAATTAGTAGTAGTAGTAGTGTTATAATAGTAGTAGTAATATAAGTAGTAATATTAGTAGTAATAGTAGTATTAGTAATAGTAGTAGTAATCGTCGTATTAAAATTAGTATTAGTAGTAGTAGTAGTAATCGTAGTAGTAGTAATAGTAGTAGTAGTAATCGTAGTAGTAGTAGTAGTAGTAGTAATAGTTGTACTAGTGGAAGTAGTAGTAGTAGTAGTAATAGTAGTAGTAGTAATAGTAGTAGTAGTAGAAGTAGTAGTAGTAATAGTAGTAGTAGTAGAAGTAGTAGTAGTAATAGTAGTAGTAGTAATAGTAGTAGTAGTAGTAGTAGTAATAGTAGTAGTAGTAGTAGTAATCGTAGTAGTAGTAGTAGTAGTAGTAATAGTTGTACTAGTGGAAGTAGTAGTAGTAATAGTAATAGTAGTAGTAATAGTAAAAGTAGTAGTAGTGAGTAGTAGTAGAAGTAATATAAGTAATACTACTAGTGGAAGTAGTAGTAGTAATAGTAATAGTAGTAGTAATAGTAAAAGTAGTAGTAGTAGTAATAGAAGTAATAATTGTACTAGTAATAGTAGTAGTAGTAGAAATTAGTATCCTACAAATTAAGGACAATAAATTGCTTATAATTTCTACTGTTTACTTCTTTTGATAATGTCGTTCTTCACTTTTGTCGCCTGTCACTTAAAGAAGTGCAACTGCAAGGCGACATATGTGTCGATAGTGATATGTGAAATGTTTAGTTAAATTTAAATAATGCAAAGTTGTTGCTTATTCCTCTTTAAGTACTTCGATTTGCTGTTAACTCTTTGTTAACTTTTGTCGCCTGTCAATGATTAAGCACATAAGAACGTACAACAGCCAGGTCACAAACTTGTCAAAAGCGATAAGCGAAATATAGAAGTTAAATATAAAAGATGGCAAATTGTTGCTAATGCTTCATCAAGTACTTTCAGTTGCTAGCCTAGTTCAGTTTACATTGTCGCTGTTAACTTTTGTCGCCTGCCAATCATAATACCCATAAAGAAATGCAACTGCAAGGTGCTCAGTGCCCTCTCCCCCGCCCTGCGCCACAACTCCCTTGTCAGTCGCATTAAGTAAAGCACGCAGCATGTTGGCTCAAAATGAAGTGCTGACAACGCTGTTGTTGCCGCTGTTGTTGTTGCTGCTGTTGTTGCTGCTGTTGCTGGTTGCTGCTGCTGTGGCTGCTGGTTGCTGCTGCTGTTGTTGCTGCTGCCGGTGGCACGTCAGATGGTGCGAATGGCGTAAGTATTGCCCATGCCTGCAAGCAGCTAAGCGTCTTATGGTCTTAGCGCCAGACCACACACACACACACACACACAGACACACACTCACCCACTCACAAAGCGAAGACAAAAGAATGTGAAATGTCTTTGTACAAGAGAAGAAGTCTGTGTGATTGGTGCGTCTTTGGTGGTGCGTGGTTGGCTGTGCTGCTGCTGGTGGCTGTGGTGCTTGCGGTGTCTTTGCCTGGCTGTTTAATTTACGCGCTGCTATTATTTTAATCTTTTGCGCTACAACAGCGTGAAATGACTTTCACCTGGCCTTTTGGTTTGGGCCTGTCTTCAGTCTCCGTTCCAGCCTCTGACTCTGACTCTGACTCAGTCTCAGTCTCTGTCTGTGTCGCAGTCTCCGTCTCTCTGTCGTCGTCTCATCTGCTTTGAGCTTTGTCCTGTCGAGCCAAGCACAAAAGCATTTAGCACAATATTTTTGCCCTGGCAAGTTGCTGACAGCCGTCTAGTGGCTGCTGGCAGGTGGCAGGCGGCAGGCGGCAGGAAGCTGTTGCTTTTGTCTTTGTCAGTTGGCCTTAAGGCATAAGACGGACACTGGCTGCTGCAGGATATGTTGTCCTTGGGTTTTGCTGCCATGTGCTCCTTGGCCGCTCGTTTATATTTGGCTTTGCTTCTTCAGCACCTTTGCTTTTTATTGTTTTAGGTGACTGCCTCCGCTGCCCCCGCTGCCCCTGTTGCCACAACTGCTCCCAACGGTCCTGCTGATCTGAGATTCAGGTGCGGAATAAACGAGCTGCATCATATCGTACATCATTGCCTGCTTGGCGCTTTCAACGCTCAAATCTTTGGCAATCAGCGTGAAGAGACAGACAGTGAGCAGCATAGAGAGGAGGAGTAAGAGAGAGAGAGAGAGTAAGAGAGAGACAGATATAGTTAGAGAGACAGTTCTGCAATTTTGTTGTTCAACAAAAGCAGCTTCATCATCCAGAGTAGCTGGCGCTGTTGTATAAGGTAAACGAAGCAGCTGAAGGCACATTGGAAGGAGCTGGAGCAGCAGCAACACGACAAGGAGCAGCAATAGAAGCAGCAGCAGCAGCAGCAGGAGCAGGGATCCAACCTAATGCTTCAAATCATTTTCATTTCTTGCCAAACGCTGTTTGCTTGTGCTGAGCTGCTCAGGACATTGCTGCTTCTTCTGCTGTTGCTCCTGCCGTTCCTTCTGCTGCTGCTGTATCCTGTCTTCTCTCGCTCTTTGTTGCTGCCATTCCGTGAGCGTTTTTACTCCACACAGCACTCAAAGCGCTTAAGCTGCTGCTCGACGCTTTCGTTCGCTTTTTGCCTCCTCGCCCGCTGCTAACAACTGACGCTAGCTTTTCTTGCTGCTGCTTTGCGTTTGCTTACCGTTTTTTTGTTGTTGTTGTTGTCTAAAGTCCCTTTTCTTGCACTCTGCTGCGAGTAACACTACAATATTTTAAAAGATTTACTGACCCATGTTATGCAGCTGTAGCTGCAAAGTGCAAAGCGTTGTAAAAATATTACGTATACGCAACGTGCAGAGAGTCAGACAAGTGGAAACAAAAGTCGAATCATTTTGGCGCTAAAGTAAGCATTTTGTTTGGACTGCACACAGGTAAATATATAGAAAAATCTTGCGCAAATAACTTGGAAATAATTCACAAAAAATATTTATATATATATGTAGTTATTTGCAGTTGGGTAAATGGTTCGTGACGCTTGGCCATCTATTTGGACGTGTTCAATTGCGTTAATCAAGTGCAAATAAACTCACACGAAGTTGCCGTCAAATGCATGCGATTTGTTACCAAACGTACGAAAATAAAGGACGTCTTCCGCTGCTGCTTAAGACCAAAAATAAATAGAATTTTTAAGTAAATTGTAGCTGAAAAAAAGTTATTTGCTGCGGCCCAACAACGAGTAAGTCAGGCAGCCACAGCAGCGACCAGCAGTCCACACTTTTCGTACTAACTTGGCTAACATAATTCACGAGCCAAAGTGTACAGATATGTGTGTGTGAGTGTGGGGTGAGGGGGCAAGTTGTAGAAAAAGCCACACAGTGGTTTTGCTGCCACTTTTTACACCGCACACAGCGCAGCAACAAATGGTGCACATTACAAGGGCCCAAAGCCACTTACCCAGGCAGCTAGCGTGGCAAGAAGTCACATATTTTATTATCAGCAGCAGCAGCAGCTACAGCAGCGCGAAAGGGTGCAACTTGTGGCAGGATGGCACGCCTTGCCGTCGCTCCTGTCTGCCTGTCTGTGCAACAAGGCGCAAAACTTAAGCGGCGAAGACAAATTTTTATTGCCACAAGCCGAAGTCGATTTCGATTATTGACTGCTGGCAAACTGTTGCACACACACACATAAGGCATAGACAGAGAGCGAGAGAGAGAGCGGAAGAGAGAGCGTGAGTAAGCAAGAGAGAGAGAGAGAGAGAGAGAGAGAGTGTTGGCAAGTAGAGCAGCTCCTTAAGTCAAGTCAGGCAGACAGCCAAGTGCTTTGGCTATGACTGTGGCTATGGCTATGGCTGCGGCTTTGGCTTTGGCTTCGCCTGTCGCGTTCGCTCATTTGTGCCACATTTTATTATTTTCGTGCATTTATCGTATGCTCGCTGGCATTTTATTTTATTAGCGTGACATCTCAATTGATAGACCCTTGTGCCCAAACGCAAGTGCATCCCTGCTTCTGCTGAATTAGCTTTAAATTGTGCATGCTGTAACGTAACAATAGCAATACATGCTTGTCAACTAAAATATATAGGCGAGCAATACATTTTATAACTATTAAGTACCATATACTACGCTTTTTATTTACAGCACTTTTATAGCACTTTAAACTCGCATAACTTTGTCAAAACATTATCAATTTCAATAAGGAATGTCAATTTATTCATGATTTTAGCTCTATATTTGTTTGGCATTTAAAATTTTTACATTTTGCAAAAATAAATATTTTCGAAAAATTTCAATATTTTGCATACATACCCCTTAACATATTTTCCAACATTTTGAAGTCTCATAACTTCATGAAAACTCAACCGATTTTCAATCGCAATAGCAATTTAATCATGGTTTCACATTTCAATTGAAACTGCATTTAAAATTTGCTCATTAAGTCAATTTAAAATTTTTCGAAAAATTTAAAAATTTTGCATACATACCCCTTAACAAATTTTTCAAAATTTTCAACTCTCACAACTTCATGAAAACTTAACCGATTTTCAATCGCATTGGCAATTTATTCATGGTTTCGCATTTCAATTTAAACTGCATTTAAAATTTTTACATTTTGCAAAAATAAAAATTTTCGAAAAATTTCAAAATTTTGCATACATACCCCTTAACAAATTTTTCAAAATTTTCAACTCTCACAACTTAATGAAAACTTAACCGATTTTCAATCGCATTGGCAATTTATTCATGGTTTCGTATTTCAATTTAAACTGCATTTAAAATTCGCTCATTATGCAAATATAAATATTTTCGAAAAATTTCAATATTTTGCATACATACCCCTTAACAAATTTTTGAAAATTTTGAACTCTCACAACTTCATGAAAACTTTACCGATTTTCAATCGCAATATCAATTTATTCATGGTTTCATATTTCAATTGAAACTGCATTTAAAATTCGCTCATTATGCAAATATAAATATTTTCGAAAAATTTCATTATTTTGCATACATACCCCTTAACATATTTTCGAAAATTTTGAACTCTCACAACTTTATGAAAACTTAACCGATTTTCAATCGCATTGGCAATTTAATCATGGTTTCACATTTCAATTTAAACTGCATTTAAAATTTGCTTATTAGGCCAATTTAAAATATTTCGAAAATTATCGATGATTTTGCATGCTTACCTTTACCCTTTACAGTTTCTCAGAAAAGTACACAGGCCCATAAATTTATTAAAAGTTCAGCAATTTTCATGTGGAATATCTTCTTGATTATTATTGTATTTGTAAATTTATTTAGCATTTATAAGATACATATAAAATACTTTGAATTTAATGTAATTTTCATTTAATTATAATTATTTCCGGTCACAATGCTTTTTTGAAAGCAAAAACTTTCGATAAGCTGTTTCGATTGTTGAAATTGTACCACAAATAATGTGTGGAATCACTTTAAGTGCTTACAGCGCATACACAAGTGGCAACGCTATTAGCATAAGCATAACAGCTCAAACAATCTGGCAGCACGGCAGCGACAATTGCTTTGAGTGCTTTGAGTAGGCGCTGTTTTATTTTTTGTCAAGTGTTGGAGATTTGTAGATTCGCAGAATTCACAGTTTCTTATTATTCTCTTAAACTCGTCCGAGCAACACAAGTATAGTCTCATATTCTTTATACTCATACGTTATTTTCCTTAAAAAGTTGTAAACGTGTGAAAAACTAAGAAAAAAAAAACAGAAATTTTAATAAACAATAATACCGAAATAGGCGTAATATTGCAAAAATACTTGAAGGTAACTAATCGCACAATGGGATACGATAGTTACAGCAATGGCACCGAGATCGCCGAGCAGGGGCAGCATATTTACGGTAGCAATGTTAACATGGGGCACGGTGATCAAATTGCTGCCACAGCTGCTGCTACAGCGGCTGCTGCTGCTGCGGCTGCAGCCGCCGCTGCCGAGTTTCAGCCGTCGCTCAATCGTGTCTTAAGCTCGATTGACTATGATCTGTGCTTCAAGCATCCGTTGGAGCACACTTGGACGCTGTGGCACTGGGAGAACGATCGTACCAAATCCTGGTCCGACATGCTTAGCGATGTAACAAGCTTCAACACGGTCGAGGACTTTTTTAGGTACGTAATGTTGCACTTCCATTGCGAATCTCCTCCACATTCTACGAGTTTCTTGCAGCGTCTATTATTTTATAAAACCACCATCGGATCTTAAGGTATTCAACGATTATATGGTCTTTAAGCATGGCATACGGTCAGTTGTGGATTTCTCATGGCATTGCAAATGTCAATCGATTTCTAATTAAAGATTTCTTATGTCTTCTTGCAGGCCCATGTGGGAGGACGATGTCAACAAGGATGGCGGACGCTGGGTTATGTTCCTGGATAAGGACTGCAAGGAGTTGGTGGACAAGTTGTGGCATGACTTGGTAACTATGTTGCGCTTTTAATAACTCTGCAGAGTGGGTTTCTCATTTGTATATTTAGTCCTGATTGGTAGCCAAGTTGTTATAAATAGTTCCAAGTGTTCTTTAGGCCGTTTGTTGCTAAGGCAACTAGAGTCTTAGTCTTGCAGCTATCAAGCTGAAACTTGCTGCAGTTTCGTCTTTCTGCTGCAGGTTGCACATGTGTTGGATGCAGTTGAATCGGTTCACTATATCATATAGCTGCCATAGGAACAATCGGTTGAAAATGTAACGCTTGTATGTCAAACTATGTGATTTATGGAGATATCTCAAC
This sequence comes from Drosophila macrospina, assembly GCA_035042075.1. Lineage (NCBI taxonomy): Eukaryota > Metazoa > Arthropoda > Insecta > Diptera > Drosophilidae > Drosophila > Drosophila macrospina. The sequence goes on along the minus strand of JAWNLW010000140.1, from coordinate 175,387 downwards.
GAATCTTTCAGAATGTGCATTTGATATTGTCCTAAACATGGTCCCTAAATTTGATTTAAATCGGATGACTATATCTTATAGCTGCCATAGAAACAATCGGCTTAAAATCAACGTGTTGTATGGGAAACTTTCTTGTCTCTTGAGATATCTTAACCAGTCTTACAGAGTCTGCTTTAGACTTGAAGCTTTACATCTTAACCTATATATATAGCTGCCATAGGAACAATCAGCTTAAAATCAATATTTAGTATGGAATACTTTCTTGTCTCTTGAGATATCTTAACCAGTCTCACAGAGTCTGCTTTAGACTTGGGGCTTTACATCTTGACCAAGTTTGGTTAGGATCGCAGTACTATAACATATAGCTGCCATAGGAACGATCTGCTTCAAATCAACATTTAGTATGAGAAACTTTCTTGTTTCTGAAGATATCTCAACTAAACTCACATACCGTATATTTGACAGTACCTTAAACATACATACTAAATTAAGTTAAGATCGGAGTACTATAACATATAGCTCCCATAGGAACAATCGCTTTAGAATGAAGTTTTAGTATGAGAAAACTGTTGCTTCTTTCGCTCATTTGTATATTGTTTAAAATATATAATATCTAAGATTTATCAAACTTTTTTTGTTATTCTGCACTCCCCCTTTTCTCACTCTCCTCTAGCTCTTGTGCACAATTGGCGAATGTTTCGAGTTCTCGGATCAAATCTGCGGCGCGGTTATCAATGTGCGCAACAAGGCTAGCAAGATTTGTAAGTAACTAGCTCTCTCTCTTTCCCTTCCTCTCTAATCGCTTTCCTAATTAAATATCTCGCTAGCTTTGTGGACCAAGGACTCGCGCAATGAGCACGCCATACTGGCCATTGGCCAAAAGATGAAGCAGCTGCTGCAGCTGTCCGAGGTGGAGTTGCAATATCAGGTGCACAGGGATGCCATGGTACAGGCCGGACCCAATGTGAATGCCATCTACAAAATGTAAAATGTCAAATGTCAAATGTAAAATGTAAATCAATTTTGCAGTCAACAAAATGAAGCGAAGCAATTGTTGGGTTAAGGACTCGACTCGTAAGTGCTTAGTTCCATCTGGAAGTGAGCACAATGCGATCGTCTCTCTCACTCACTCAGTCACTCTCGCTGTCTCGAGTCAAGAAGAACATTTGTATAGAACTTGGATATTTTATACAATATGTAACTATAACTGTAAATGTAACTGTATAACCCGAATAAAGCATTGCATAAAAACAAAGTCGCTTTGTGGCGCCACGTCGAGTCATGGACATGGTGGTGGACAAGCACATAGACATGGACATGGATGTGGATGTGGATGTGTCTGTGAATAAGGACATGGTTATGAATGTGAGTGTGTTCGTGGTTGTGTTGCCGCTTCCAGGCATACTATACAAGCCCAGCACGTCGCAAGCGCGGTGTCCTTAGACAAGGCACTGTGTAAGTGCGACTACGTTGCACGTTCATCGTTCATCGTTCATCTGCTTGCGCTGTCCTGGCTCGCTGCATGGCGTTTATCCTTTGCGCCATAATTTTGGCCATTTTTGCTGTCATGTCGCGCGCGCATTTTGTGCTTATGTCCTGTCTGCCTCACGTCTCCTTGTGGGCGTGCGCGTGGCGTGGGCGTGGATGTGTCCATGTGTCGTGGGCTTTTGTGTTTATGCCATGCATAGCAAATTGTGTGCAATTTATGAAAATATGTTGAACACGCCCATTCACACACACACACACACAATCGCACACACACTTGTCATATTACGTATACGTATTTGCTGTGATTGTTGTAATTTGTTAGGATTTCGCCTTTTTATTGTTTTATTGAATTATGAAGTGGCATTCACTAAATGACACGAACGTGATACACTAGCTACCACACACACACACACACGCTCACACACACGTACACACATGAGCTCAGCTGGATATCCTGTCTTGGCACGTTTCCATTTCTATTTTAATATAAGCGACATTCCTTTGAGTCGTCGGTGCAATGCAATTGACAGGTATAAAGGCAGCCAGCTCAGGCTTCCTTCCCGCCACTTGTTGTGCACAAATAGTTATATAACACTTAACGACAAATGGCGGCTACTTCCGGTTTCCGCTTTGCCAGCTGCAATACAAATGTTTTTTTTTTTGTTTTTACTTTTTTTGTTGTAGTTTTTTATTAAATGCATTGCAAGCTTAATTGAAAAAGTGCTGAGCTCGCAAAAGGTTCGTTCTCCCTGCTCTGTTGTGTATGCTTTAAGCACATTCTATTCCTCGCCTCCCCGCTCGTTCTGTTTGGCTATTTTAATTAAACAAAAAGCGTTAAATGTTTGACCATTTGCCCTGGCTATAGTTCGCTTTTGCTGTGTTTGCCCAGCGACTTGTCTTTGGCACGTAAATTTTCTTTGCCAACAAGCACGAAATTGTTTGCCTGCTCCCATGTCCTGTGTCCTTCCTCTCTCCCTCTCTTTCTCACTCTGCATTACTCGCTGTCCTCGCAAAACAAATTAATTGTCTGTTGTTGTTTTTTTGTTTTTTTTTGTTCACATAAACTTTTTCGTCCTTGTGGCTGTGTTCGTCCCCTCCGTGTCTCTGCAATTTTCAGCGCTCTGTTTGTTGCGTAAATTGCCGCAATTGTTGTTGTTGTTGTTACTTTTTATTTGCTCTCTCGCTCTCTTTATCTTTCTCTCTCTGTCTTTCAACTGCCTTTCATCTCACTCAAATTTCACTTTGCTTTCGCTTAGCTCATTTGCTGCACAACTTGTCAAGGTGGGGGGACGTAGGATACTCCATTCCACCTTCCCCATTTTACATTCTCCATTTTCTAGCTTTTAAGCCGCCCACCGCCCACTTTTCATCATAATTCAAATGTAATTTCATTGCCACCGCCAACTCCCAAGACGCTCATAATTATTTTTTGATTAAAGATGCTGCCTGCGCTGTCCATTCTGAAGCAGCTCCTCTGGACATCATCCAACTGCCATTTAGCAGCGCTTTGCCCTCCCTCCTCAAATATTAATATATATGTATATATATATATATATGTATATTTATACATATCTGCCGTAACTCTCAACAAAGTTGGCAGCAAACACGAAATGAGTCAATTTTGTGAATCCTTGAGGTCATTGAGGGGGCAATCGCGTAAGTCGTGGCCTGCGCCTATAGATGAGCATTTTGTACTTTCACCTTTTTATTTTGAAAGGCAATTAGTGGCTGTCACGCTGCTGTGACACTGCTTGACTAGTACATACCCTTTAAATATGAGTGTTTTACTTGCTTCATTTGTTTAAATAAATTTGCAGTAATTATTATTACATTTTACTAACATTTTCATAATTATAGGGTATATTACAGCTCAATATGCATTTTAAATCTATATTAGACCAGCTAAGTTTCTTTTCTTTGCTTGACTGTGTATGTTCTTTCATATATTCTTTATTTTTTTAAATTACAGGGTACAACAATGCTAAAATAAGAAATATTCCCATTTATATTCACAAATTCAGAGCTTATAATGCCATTGTAAATATATTTTCTTCATAAATATTCACTGATTACAAAGTATATTTAGCATTAATAAAATTCAATGATTACGAAATAAAAATAAACTTATTTTAAATACAAAACAATAATTAAATACTATATTTGCTTGCAGTTTGCACATTTCTTGTTGCATTTCAATTGCAAATTTCAGGCAAAAACCTCAAACCTTTTGATTAAACTTTTAGTTTTTGGTATTTGGAATTTGGTAGTTGAGTCCTTGGTTTCAATAAGCTCCTTTGAGGCGTTTATGATGTTTTGCTCGTTTATTATTTTTATATTTATTTGCTTTATTTGAATTTGCATAAATGCTGGCAATAAACTCGATTTTCTCAACTGAAATTGAACATATTTATTGGCATTCAATATGAATTTATGATACAATTTTGAGGCTTTAACTTGAGGTTTGCTGCTGCAAATGAAATAAATATAACGAGTGAAGGGAAGTGAGAGAGCGGGAGATGAAAATGCAATAATAATTTGTCGATTGGCAATCAAATTGGCAACACGGTCTACAAATTAACACGTCCATTTGGTTATCATGTTTCAATATTTTATAACACTTTGCAAATGCAATTAGAGGCATTTTGAACAAGGTCTGAGGCAGGCTTATCAAGTGTGCAGAGGGACAACAGACTAATTGAATTTATCACAATGCAAAAGTTACGAAATAATAAATATTAATTTAAATAAATATAAAAAGAATGTGAATTATTCTCGAAACATAAGTAAAAACTGCATTTTACGTTGACTTGCCGAATTTATTATAATAAACCATGAAACAAAGGAATACTTTGCACATTTGCATTTAAAAATAATAACAATTTACTAAACAAAAAAAAGGGAGCAGAAAAAACTAGTTAAAAGTTGACAACAATGAGACGTCAAAAGCTCAGAGCGAAAAACTTTTAAGCCATGTCTCGACAGAGGGGCGCAAGTGCAGGTGGCAACTCTAAACCCTTTTTTTTATTTTGTTGTAGTTGTTGCTGTTGCTCGTGTCTGTGTGTATTTAATGCGGCCATGTCCATGACCACGCCCACAACCACCTACTGCTATTTTTGCGCTCCTTTAGCTGTTTTTTGTTTTGCCAACAATAACAGCAAATTTTTCTAAAATTTCATGTCGCCTCTGGCCCCTTGCAACGCAGAGTGATGACGGGAGGGTGGCGGGGGGAGCAACCCAAGCTATTTGCAATTTAACTTTTTACACACACACACACACACACACACACACGCACACACAGAGGGAATCACAAACTAAAGCTAAAGGATGGGCCTGGCAACACAAGGACACGTATTCCAACAGAGCTTTAGTTTTTAGTTGGCTTTTATTAACTTTTGTCTCTTTCTGTGTGTGCGTGTGTGTGTGTGTGTGTGCGAGTGTGTGTTTTGGGATACGATTTGAATGTGTGTGTGTAGACAGTTCCACTTGTTTTTGGGCATAAAAGTTGCGCTATTACTGAGATTTCGAGCGACTTTATTGCCCCTCACAAGCGACACTGGCCAATTTACAGTTAACTCAAATTTCTTGATGTGGCATGCAACGACAATTGGCTAGCAACAAAAGGGTTAAGGGAGCCAACAGCAACAACAACAGACAAACAGAACTGAGCATCAATCTTTAAGCACAATTTAACTTTTAAATTCCACGTTTTTGGCTTTCTAAATGCGGCGTCTTCACTTGCGGCTTGACGATGCCGCAATCAACTTCTGCTCCTGATCCCGCTGCTCCTGCTGCAGCAACTCTTCATCTTCGCTGTCATTTGGCGTTTTGTTTGTGACAAGTATGAAATCGATGTGAAAGAATTTTCTTATAAACTCGCTGCTTATCACATTCAATTGAAAGCCCTTGGCCAGCATGGCAAAGATGCCCTTGCCACGCACCTGCTGCTCTCGCAGTGCCTTGGTGTACGTAATGTTGAGCAGAGGATTTCCCACATGGGAGGCCACAATCAGTTCACAGAAATTGCGGAAAACCTGATGGCCCAGTGTCTATCAGAGAGAGACGGAGAGAGAGAGAGAGAGAAATTGTTTAAGTGAATCAATTGGCAGCATTAACTCACTGTTATCAACAACTCTGCAACTCCCATGCGTTTGTAGTGCTCTCCGCGATCCACGGTGGTCATGAAGAAACCGAACTTGATCTGGAATGGCATTGCAAAGCAATAACAACGTTGGGCATACAGCAGGCGATAGAGCAGCAGCAACATGTTGTGGCTACGCAGACCGACAGCCAAGTCAGCGGTTTGCCATCTCGGCAGCAGGACACCCCAATCAGCCGAGTTGTAATTATCATTGAAAGCCACCAGACCATAGGCAAACCATTTGTAGCTAATGGGTGCATTGTAGTAGGATGGCAGCGGTATCTCAGCGCCATCAAATTCCAGGGCCAAGATGAATTCAAAGTGTATTGCACGATCGAGGGGGCCACGGTCCACGGCACATACTCGATGGGCCAACGGAGATCGATTGTAACTGAGGGCTTTGTATTTGATATCATAGGCGTCACCACAATAGCCGACAATGCCGTTAATCTGACTGATGGCCTTTTTCAGATCCCGTTGCAATAATATATTCATGCACTTTGCATTCACCACATTGCCAAAGAAAAACGGATGCGAGATTTTCCGTTTTCTGAACTGCACGCTGCGCTCAGATTCATTGAAGCTAGCGTTCAATGCAAATGGTAAACGCAGTGGCAGAAATATATCAAAGCTAAGCGGCATATCCATAGTAATTTGGCTAACATAAGAGGCTGCAAATTTAAACTGATTAAAAACAAAACTCTCCAGAAAGAGTGATGTAGGCTTACCAGTCTTGGACAGCTGTCCCAGGTGCTCTTGGAATATGGAATTATTCTTTTTCAATTGCAGAACAATCGCCTCGATGATAATCTGCGCATCGTTAACGAAACGATGATGTTGCCCCTCCTCGCTTTGGTAATTAAAAGCCATTAACTCTAAGGTATCTACAAAATTAAGCAGTGCCATTTTGTGTTGACATATCGTTGCAATTGAAAACGGCAATAATTAAAAAGTTTAGTATTGGAAAGTCTTAGCTTTGGCAGCTTGACATTTCAGCGTTGCCAGATCAATCAGGCATTTGTGATCAACAAAAAGGTCAGCGTTGCCAATGAACGACAAAGCGAACGAGTGAACGAACGAACGAAGGAACAAACGAATAAACGAACAAACGAACGAACGAACTTGAAAGAGATGAATGAAATTTGAATGGCATCCAAATACTACGACTTTTTACTACTACAACGCATACCACACGTGGCTTCTGCGCACTTGATTACAGCATCCACTAAATCAGCCTTTGAGCTGCGTCTATGGCAACGAGGCATCTCAGCTTTGGCCAGCGCAACGTGAATTCAGTTGCTGTTTGACGTTCCTCGCGTGCGGTTGTGCCTGGCCCTGCACTCTTCACACTGAGCGGGAGTCGAGACTCTCTTTCTCTCTCTGCCTCCCCCCAACTACAGTAACATAACGGTAGTGTTTGTGTGCGTGTGAGTTTGTATGCTGGTATGTATGAGTGGGTGAAAGAGAGTTATGCTATTTACTAAGCAGAAAGAAGAGAACGCGTCGGCGCCGTTGCATTCGTGTTGTGTACGAAAGAGCATGCAAGCATGGCAAAGTGCAATAGCAAGGAAACTGCAACTACAACAACAATAACAACAACTATGTGTATATGTATATACAATAACAATAACAACAAAAGCGGCAGCGGCAACGTGCGCGCTGTGTAAATAACAGAGTTATATTCATGTACATGACTTGCTTGCATATATTGATGTATGTGTGAGTGTGTGCGTGTTGTAGTGTGTGTGTGTGTGTGTGTGTATTGGTGTAGATACTACGAGAAACTGCAGTGTAAAACAACGTGCACCCGGCAACAAGACAACAACAACAACAACAAACAAGAACAAGAACAAGAACAACAATAATAACATTCGCCCAAGTATGCAATGCTCGACGCGCAAATTTCGCTGATAAAGTTGTGTCTAATGAAAGGTGCTAGACTAGACTCCACCTGCTCCTTTTGGCTCCTGAAGCGACTGCTACACCTGCTGCTGCAACACCTGCCACGTTGCATGCGCGCAAATTGAAAATAAATTGAATTGCAACAACGTGCAAAAATCAAGCTTAGCCGTTGCTACAGCACACAGAACAACAGCAACAACAACAATAAGAATAACAGTAACAACAACAACAATAACAACAACAACAACTTTGTTGCATGAACTGAGCTTCATTTTTGCGTTTCCTTCTCTTTCTTTCGTTTGGTGTGTTTGTGGCAAGTGCAAAGTGTTTTAAGGTAAATTGCATGCAAATTTGTTTAGTTGATGGCAAGTATTAAAATATACTGTTATAAAAATATACTAAAATACTAAAAAATACTCTATTACTTTAGCCATACATGTGTGTGTGTGTGTGTGTGTGTGTGTGTGTGGGAGTTTGTCTAATGAGTTTATTTTGCAGTTCTTTGGCAAACTTTCAAGTGATATGACATTGTGATATGGCAAAGGAAGTGTTTCCGTGAAAGTTTTACAAGAATTAAGTTTCCCAGCATATAGATAGCTAGAGAGTTGATAGATGATAGAGCTAACGGTTTTCCACTAGTTGAATATTGATATCCTTGATGAATTTAGACAAGGAATGCATTGAATAATGTGTTGTGTTGAAGTATTTCAAGAGTTTACTAAAAAATTTTCAATTTTTATAAAATTACAACAAAATTATTGAAATAATTTAAATATTTATTAGAGTTATTTTTTATTGTATCTTATATAAATCGAATAATAATATAGAAAAGTCCGTAAATAGTTGAGTAGTGAGTTTGTTTTACTGGAGTTTCTTTGCATTTCTTAAAGTTTTTGAGCTGTTAAACTTATTTAAATAATTCTGCTGCTAAATATAAATAAATAAAATGCAGAATTAAATAATTGTATTAAACAATTTATAGATTTGTTTAGTTTTCTGAATTATTTATCGTGTTTAATTACACAAAATGTAGTGAATTTTGTTTTAATTGTTATGTAAGTCGCTTTTAGTTAATTTTAATGTTTGTAAGTCAACTTCAAAAGGTCTTTGACTTGTGTATTATGTTTTGCTGTTATTAAATCTATAGTTTTATGCATTTTGTAATATTTAAACTTGCTTAACCTTATGAGTTTTAACACATTGCGCTATTCTTCAGGGGCTCTCAAGCATTTCAAATGCTTTAAATAAACATTTATGCTAGGCTTTGCTTAAGGTACTTCTGCTGCTCATCAATAAAGCATGTGCAGTTACTCTGTGTGTGTGTGTGTGTGTGTTTGAGTGTGTGTGTGAGGCACTTCTAGCATATGTAATCCAGCATCCTTATGGTTGAACCCGCCCCAGCGTTGAGCGTTGAGCGTGTGTTGCCCATTAAGTGCCTTGTTCCATCCCTCTGTTGCCAAGTTCTGAGTTCTGAGCAAATTGGAAGACACGTTTAACGCGACGCGTCGCTTTCACGTCGCCTTGCCACATGCCACATGCCACGCACACCTTCACCTGGCAACCTACCTCTCTGTAATTGCCGCTTAATTGTTTGACATTTTTATGTGTGTGTTTTTTTTTGTTTATTTCATTGCTTTATACATTTATTTGCAAAATTTTCTTTCATTTTTGCTGACTTCTCCAAGCAATTAAACAGCACGTCGAATTTTTGGGGGCAAGTGACTTATTTACTGCAATTAGTAGCAGTCTCAACTGGGCATTGTTTAAGGATTTCAAGGATTAGGCTTAACATGAGAGTTGAGCTGCAGTCTGTGGCTGTGTCATAAATAATGCCGGTATAAGCCGGCAGCAGAGAGAGAGATAAGGAACAGAGAGAGAGAGACAGATAGAGAGTGAGAGAGAGGTAGAAAGAGAGAGAGAGAGAGAGAGTGAGAGAGAGTAAGTAGCAAGAGAATTGCCTATTGATTTTATGAACGAGCTGCCGCTGTTGCAGCTGCAAAATGCTGCCACGTTACGTGTATATGCAACTATTTTGAACGTTGCCGCCATGACAAACTATAAATCTGTCTGCCGGCATATACACACATTCACACACACACACACACACAGGCACACACGCACACACACACACATACACGCATGTGCTATATATAGTACTTATAGTTGTTGCTGCTGCTGCTGCTGCACACGATGCTGCACACACAAAATTTATCGATTGCCGCATACACACACTCGGACACACACTCGGACACACACACACACTCGCACACTCGCACACACTCGGACATGTGTCGCATGAGGCATCAGGCGGCTGCTGCGGCTGCTGTTGCTGATGTGTAGTAAAAATCGCTCGTATTTCATGCGGAAGTGACCAAGCACACACACACACGCACACACACACGCACACACACACACACACACATTCACGCTCACCAAAAATGGCCGCTCTTGTGCGTAGTTTTCGTTGTTGCCGTCGTAGTAATAGTAGCAACAGCAGCCGGCAACGAACGATAAATGGATTGGTTTATTTAAATTTTTGCTCGTGCTGGGCATAGTACGCAGCAGCTTATATACTGTGTGCAGCAGACGAGTTTCATTTTCGTTGTTGTTGTTGTTGTTGTTCTTGTTGATATTCTGGCAATTCGACAACAGCTGCAGCGGCTGACATTGCGTATACGCAATGTGTATTTCAGGCTCTATGTGTTTTACGCTGCGTATGCGCAATTTTAAAGCCCATACATATAGATATATATATAGATATGTATATATATGTATATAAATGTGTATGTATATATATGAAGTTTGTCATTAATTAGCTGCTCGACAGGCAAGTTTCACTTTTGTTGTTGTTGCTTTGTTTTTTTTGGTTGCGATATGTAAGCGACCCTAATCCATCATTTGCCACAAAAGTCACGTACGTTAGGCTGCGCTTGAAAAGGAAACTTCCACTTGCAAAGAAAGTTCGTGCACACACACAAAAAGCAACTACACTAGCGTAGCAAGCCGAGCAGAGGGTGTGCTGAGTGCGTGGTGGAGTGGGGGAGGGGGGTAAGTTGCACATACGCTGACTGCCAACTTATGCGTAGTTGTAACAAATTAAGAAATCACTTTCGCCCCGTCGGCTAAATATGCGGCATTGGCAAATGCCGGCATAAGTATGCTGCAAGCTTTTGCAGTGCTCCCTTGTCTGCTTTAGCACTTGCAACCCTCCCCCTTCTAGAGCCCCCCTCCCCAAGCTCCACAAGCAACACACAGACATGCTGTCAAAGGCCAAGCCAAAGTGTTTAACAAAACAAATGTTAAACGCGTGCCACATCAACTTTAACTTGATGTATGAATTGTGTGCTCTATATATATACACATATATATACATATATCTTGTACACACATATATATATACATAGTTCTCTTAACGAGCTGAGCGCAGTTGGCAAACATTTTTGTGATTGGCGTGTGACATTTCCAGCGCAAAAGCCTCGCGAGTCTCGCATTTTTAAATTTACTGCAGCATTTTTCGCATTTATGTTTATGTCTGTCTAAGCACATGATTGATGGACGCCCACGGTTTCGTATAAATTAGGGCGTTCGCCAACGTTTGCCTTATTGTTGGTTAAATGTCAGTAAAGGTCTCAGGTAATAGACGTTTGTTCTTGGCAGCCGACAGCGGCAGACAGCAGGCGTTAAAGTGCCGCAATCTATAAGGTGGAACAACACCTTTAAAGTGGCGTTAAGCCCTTAGGCAACTCAACTAAATGTTGCCTACTTAATGTTGATTTAAATAGTTATTTAATTTAGTTTTTTGATAGCATTTATTTTGAAGTGTTGTGGGAAGCTTTTAGGAAATAAGATATGCGAAAGTTAACTGAATATAATAGAGAAAAAGAGATAGAAAGAGACATAGATGGTGAGAGAAAGAGAAGAAGAGAGAGAAAGAGAGAAATAGTGAGAGAAAGAGTGGGAGATATAGTGAGAAAGAGTGGCATGTCCTTAAGAACTCACTTCTCTATTTAAATCTGTTCGTTTTCTCTGCGCTTTTCTCACATTTCCAAACTCATACATTTGCCTCTACTCTTGCTTAGTTTTTCCCAGCTTTCACATATTTTCTGCTAACGAAAATTTAAGAAAATTATATAGAAACGCTTGCAATGCTTTGCTCAATTCATTTTCCTCTACTAATCTCATAGTTTCCTCAACTTTCTAGCTGAGAGATATAGCAAAAGAGAACCTCTCCAGTTCAGTTTTGTTTCTCCACTTCCTTCACATTTCTAGAATCTTTCGCTATATAATAAAGATATTATATTCTACTCACATTTATTTCATATTAATCTCATTCACTTTTCCCCGCTTTTCTCCGCTTTCCATCAGGTTTTCCATTGTTTGAGCTGCAGCAAATAGTTTTGATATAAGCACTTGCTTATTATGTCAGTTGAGCTATTGTTTAGAGCACTTCTACACGTAGCTGAGCTGGCTCACATATTTGGCAATAGCCTGCGCTCCACTGCTTTCCCCCTTGCCAGGTGTATGCGGGAGGGTGCTGGGTGCAGGGAAGGGGTAGGGTAGGCAGACCCTTTGACTTAACCCAATATTTTGCTCGTTAGTCATAAAAAACAAGAAAACAAAAGCCCAGCAGAGTGTGGCGTAGTAAAAGCCAAAGGCAAGGAAAAATCACTGAGCAACAGCAACAACAACAACAAAAGTACAACAGCAACAACAACAACAATAATAACAACAACAACAGCGACAACAACAACAATAACAGCAACAACTACTCAACGTTAGCATCAGCTGCTATGTGCAAAAAGTTTATGACTTTAGACCCATTTTGTGTGTTGTGCGGCGGCGACGCTGAACTCATTTTTTCTCTTACCAAATCACGACAACAACAACAACAACATCAACAACAACAACAGCAACTCACCTTAGGGCTGCTGCGCCAGCTGCAGTGGGCTGCTCTCCTTGTCCTCTGCTCCTCTGCTCCTCTGCTGCTGCTATCTGACTGCGACGTCGACGTTTTAAATGATTTTTATGTGCACTTCAAGCAACAACAACAACAACACCAACAACAACAAGCACCCAGAGTCTCGTCTGCTGACTGTTTGTGCATATTTTTTTATACCCTGCCAGCATTAAAATCACACTAAAGGGTAACATAAAGTTGAGCATGCTGAGCGGCAAACACTTTAACTTTCCGTCAACTGAGCGAAAGACTCCATTGAGATTCACATCGTTATAAAATGAATTACGCTTTTTATAACTTAAGGTTTACCTGACTAAGGCTTTGATTCTTGTCAGTGCTTCAACTATGCTGTTCATTTCATTAGAATCGCTTTAAAAATATACGAGTTATTCCAGTCTTTTATTTGTCACTATCAGTTGAATTATTCAGATACTCGCTTGTACTTTTACTACATTCAACTTCAAGCTAAGCTCTTGATTCTTGGCACAGCTCAACTTCAGTCTTTCATCTAACTATGCTGTTCATTTCATTAGAATCGCTTTAAAAGTATACGAGTTATTCAAGTCCTTTATCTGTCACTATCAGCTGAAGTATTCAGTTACTCGCTTGTGCTTTTACTACATTCAACTTCAAGCTAAACTCTTGATTCTTGGCTCAGTTCAACTTTAGTCTTTCAGCTAACTATGCTGTGCATTTCATTAGAGTCGCTTTAGCAGCATAAAAGTTTTGGCAGTTGAACTCACTTGACTTACTCACTTTTCAGCTAAGTTAGTCTATGATAAGTCATTTATTCTTATTAGTTATTTACTATATTAAAATTTAAGCTTAAACTTTGATTTTAAGTATATTACTAGCTTAATATCTTAATTAACTTTAGTAAATATTTAATTCAAATTGCTTGACCAAGCAGCAAGTTATGCGAGCATGTCTAACTAGACTCTGCATTTATTCAAAGAGGTCTGTGAAAAGTCATTTTCTCTTATTAATTATTAACTATATTAAACTTGTATTTAAACTACTGATTCTAAGCATATTACTAGCTTAATAGCTTAACTAACTATGCTAAATATTTCATTAGTATCGCTGTAGAAACAAAAAAGTTATGGCAGTTGAACTCACTTGACTTGCTCACAGACAGCTAAGTTAGTCTATGAAAAGTCATTTACTCTTATTAGTTATTTGCTATATTAAACTTAAAGCTAAAACTTTAATTTTAAGAGTATTATTAGTTTAATATATTAACTAACTATGCTAAATATTTCATTAGTATCGCTGTGGAAACACAAAAGTTATGCGAGCAAACGTAGACTGCTCTTCTTAAGGTCTAGCTTAGTCTTTGTATCTAGTTACTTAGTATACTTCTAGCTGAATATCTCAATTAACTATGCTAAATATTTGATTAGAAATGCTTGTTGAAGAAACAGTTATTGTGGGGTTACTATGTAGGTGAATTACAGGGTATTTTAAGGCATTCCTTCTAAACATATTTGTTGGGCATATAATTTCTTTGTCATTGTTGTTGTTTTGGTTTTGGTTTTGGTTGCTCTTAGTTCACAGTTTCAGTATATTTCTCGCTTTTGCAGTCATTTGTTGCAGTTGTAGTTGTTGTTATGGTTGTTGCTGTTGTTGTTGTTGTTTTGGTCTATTGATTTTCTTTTTTAGTGTTTTGTCTCGTCGCTGCATTTGTTTGCGGCCAGGCAGACAGACCGGTCGGCCGTTCTTGGTCGGCCAGTGTTACAATGCAACAGACAGCCTCACTCTATGCTGCTACCCCCCGCCTCTGCTCCATTCCCCTCGCTATAGCCTGCCCGCTTTCTCACTGCCTTTATGGCCTTTGTTTTTAGCCCGGTTACAGGCAATGCAGGCTCAGTGGCCATGTATTGTATTGATTTTTTGCGGGCAACCCTTTCACAGCAGCCGCCCAGAGAGAGACAGAGAGGGAGTAAGAGAGAGAGAGAGAGAGAGAGAGAGAGAGAGAGAGATGCCATAAAAAGTCATTAGTGTGAGAGGGTTCTCCTCATCGCTTCCCGTTGGTGCTTGCTGCTGTTCCTAGAGTGCATAATGGCACAATTTAAATACGAGTACGCGCAACGGTTGCCATGAGTGAATGAACCGTGCAACGGTATGCGGCATGCGGCAAGCGGCATGCGGCAGGCTTTAGTTTATATTTGTGAGTTGCACGCGGCGTATGCGCAATGTGCCGTTGGCCACTTTTCTCTATTTATTCACGCAAAAACAATAAACTAAAAGCCATTTGCTTTTGATTTATTGACGCACGTACGAGCAGCCGCACGCCTGCCACATGCCACATGCCACACACCGCACGGCGCATGCAACAAGCTAAAGAGCCAAGCCGAAGGAGTTTCACTTGCCAGACATCGATCCAAATCGATGGCGTAATGATTATCTATTAAAATAAATCACGTAGGCGGCAGGAAGAGGGGGAGGAAAGCAACTCGTGAGTGTTGAAGTCTATAAATTGCACACTATCTCTATATATATATATATGTGTGTGTGTGTGTGTGTGTGTGTCCCTCTCTGTCTAGTTGAGCAGCCTTTGCTTTTTGGATATTTCCCTTTTTGGCATTGGGCACAAATTGCCGACGACAAGCTACGCCTTCTTCTCCCCACACTCACTCTCTCTCTCCTCCCCCCCTCTCATGATGACGCAGACAACGTTAAGTGTAATATAAATATATTGAACCAGACTTCAAGCGCTTAAGCCCATGACAAACGAGCTGAAAAAAAAGCGAAGAACTAAGTGAATTCGACATAAGAAACGACGCTTACAAAGGCGAAATTCGAGTTGAATTTCAAGTGGCAGCAGAAGCCAAAGAACTAACCACTTTACAGGCTAGTGAGCCGTCAAAGAACTTCAAATCAATGGCTACACTACACCGTCTCAAGTCTCAGCTTACTGCGCCCAAAAGCCAAGCTAAGGACGTTCCCAGATTGCGCTGTTTGTCAATATAGGCGAATTGTAGTAGGCAAATAGTCTCCTTTTAGTCTAGACTTGTTCCTGCCGTTCTTTGGGCTAAGAAACAATAAGAAATCGCATTCAATTCAACGAAAACGCTTCTACAAACAGCCTAAGCCTTATTTTAGTGACTGAGTTTAGCGACATTTAATTTATTTATACTTTTTAATGCATATTTAGCATTTATTTTACTGTATGCTAATCATTCCATATTATTTAAACAAAGAAATTTTTCTTTTAGCTGCCATTTGCGCACTTCTTCTTTTTTGGGAATGTCTTTAAATTTACTTCAACAGTTAAAACTGTTAAATATTTACTCGAATATAATATAACTTATATATTTATTCAGTCAAGCATATAAATCTTACTCTAATTAAATGCAAATTTCCAACTAATTTTGCTATTTACAACTTTTGGCGTTTTTGGCAAAGCTCTCTATTAAAACTACTTCAATTCATAACTCTCTCTTAATATATTTTCATTAATTCAAGCATATATACACCTGAATACTGCTCTAAGCATATGCAAATATAAATTAGACTTGCCATTTTGGCGTTTCTGGGAATGCCCCTCTTAATAGTAGTTAAAAATGTAGAAAATTACAATTTGAAATTCCCTTTAATAAATCTTTATTCGTTCAGTTATTCATATAAATGATATTTAATTCATATGCAAATATCCAATAATGTTGAATTTTTATGCGCTTTTGCGCGTTTTTGGGAACGCCCCAGCTTTATTTTTTTTCATAAATTTTACGCCTTGCTTGGCTCCAATTGCATTGGCAAAGCTGCTTAGGCATGCAATTTTCTATCTTTTCACTGAGTTTTTTTTGTCGTTGTTGCTGTTGTTGTTGTTGCTTCTTTTATTGTTGTTGTTGTTGTTGCTGTTGTCGCACTTTAAACTAATTGCCAGCAATTTAGCAAACGTTGCCTGTGCCATGCGGCGTATGCGTAATATTTATGTTCTACGCTTGCAAGCTCCCCCTGCCCTCTCTCTCACTCTCTCTTACTCTCTCTCTCTGTCTCTTTCTCTCTATCGCTCTCTGCTTGTGCTGCTCTGCTTTGACTTTTGTTTGCCATTGTGCCTGCCCAGTGCGCACATTTGCCGCATAATTGCCAAGTCATGATTTTTTACACACCAAAAAGTATAATAAAAAAAAAAAAAGAAAAACAAAAAAAATAAAATAAAAGAATAGCATCAAGATTTCCACACACATACAGTTTGTTGCTGATATTCGCACTGGGCATAATTTTCATGTTGCTTAAACGGCATTTTGCTGTTGTTGTTGTTGCTGCTGTTGTTGTTGTTGGTGTTGTTGTTGCTGTTGCTGTTGTTGTGACGCTTTTTTCGGGCTCTCACTGCCAGTTAACAGCTCCCCACAGTTCTTTCGCCCCTTTCGTGTGCTTCTCTTCCTTGATTTCCACTCACTGACTTTACTTTATCGTTATTGACAGTTTTACTGCTGCTTTCCTTGCTCCTTCCTCTCTTCTCCCTCTTCTCCCTCTTCTCTTTTTTGGCTGTTGCTTCTTATCAAGCGACTGTCCCTTTTGCATAGTTTCGTGTCGTGCCGCATTTTTGCTTTAGTTTTTACAACATGCAAGACGTTACCTTAGGGAGCGACCCCTGCTTGGCCTAGGCGGGAGTGGTAGCGCAAGTTAATGTCATGTCAAGCGACAGTCATGAGTAAGCGAGAGAGAGAGAGGGGTAGAGATAGAGGCAGTGTAAGGCAGAGACTCCCGCGCTCTTCTCTCAGCAAAGCAGTTTGTCTCTCATGTGTTTTGTAATATTTTCATCATATTCAAATATGCTTAGGCAGTGTAGGTTCAGAGCCAGTGGACAGGGGAATAGGGGAATGGAGAGTAGAGGGAGTAAGAGCAGAGGGGGGTGAATAGGATAGCCTGATATCACTTCACTTGAGCTCAACTTATGGCGCTCCAATTTCGCGCTGATGCATAATTTTTGCCGGCGCGCATAAAAATGCGCTCAAAGGGGCGCAAAAGCCAACCAGGAAAAGGAAAATGGAAAATGGAAAAATATATATATATACACACAAACCCATACACACACACACACACACACACACACATGTGATGCATAGTATGAGTGTATTGCAAGCGCTGTAGGGGACGCTGCCTTTGCCTTTGCCTCGTTTATCTTTTCTACAACTCAGCGACTCTATGTGTGTGTGTATGTGTGTGTGTGTGTGTACAAGTGGTTGTGCGTGTGACTGTGTGTGTGTGTGTGTGCTTGGCGTTGGCTTGACATGATTAATATCCCCGCTGACATGAGAATCGCAGTTGACTGACTGTCGTCAAGTGAAATCAAAAGCGTTGCCAAAGACCTTAACTTGGCTTTAAACAACTTCATATGCAACTACACTCTATAAATATATATATATATATACATATTTTCTTTTGCCACAACAATTTACACAGCGCTGGGGTCAAAGTTCAAAGCGTCAAATCGTCAAATCGTTAAACTGGAAAATTGCATTTATTTTGTCTTTCGACAATTTGGCATTTCAAATTGTTAATGATTTTGCCAAAGTGCGCGTAATACGTCAAATAAATAAACAACAATAACACTAACAATAACAAAAATAACAACAATAATTACAACAACAACAACAACAATTACAATTAACAATTACAAGCACAGCAGCAAAAACTGTGTGTGCATCGTGCCAAAATCAAACTCAAAAAACAACAACAAATAAACAAAAGCAACAGAGATAACAACAATAATAACAACAACAACAAGAAGAAGAAAAAGCAGCGAAATTCAACGAAATTCGGCGTTTAAAATACACACATAAAAAATGTAATGGAAAGCATTAGAGCTCATAAAAAATGGATTTACACAGCCTTTTTAAGGCTGTCCTGATCCTGTACATCATACGAGGTGAGTTGCAACACATACAACTCCTGTACCCTGTACCCTGTCTCCTCTCTCCACTCACCTAACTCCCAACTCCCTTTCCAGCCATGACAATCCAATATGCAACATTTTGTGCTAAAAACCCATAAATATTTTATCTACTTATTAAACAACAACAAATTTCTGCAAATATATTTAATGTTTTTTCAGTTCTTTTTGCTTTTGAATTTGTTTTGAAGTATGAATAAGCATTTTAATGCAATGCTTTTATATATTTATAAGTCAGCTGGAAAGCCAAGTACTTTATTTGATTAATTTGCTTTCTTTATTAATAATTTTGTGCAGCAAACGTTTAAGAGAATTAAATATTTTCACTTGTTAAGTTTAATTAGAAAAATTTAGGCTGTTTACTGCTAAAAGCATTTACTTTTTTTTTACTTTATGTAAATAAAAAATATTAATATAAATAATATATCGATATGTCAACTATTTGCCCGACTTCAATATAAATTTATTGTTGTTAAGTGGATTTAATTTAAAGTTGGATTTTCAAAGTTTTATTTAGTTATTTGAAGAAAGTGTTTCTTATGCTGTATTAAATGCAATTTCAATAGCTTGTTGCTAAGGCAATTGTTAGAGTTGCTTAACTTTTAGCAAACTTATCTAGCAAATATGCAATAAGGTATAACTACAAACTTGTGAGTTGCTTCAGCAAACCTACAAAAAACTAAACAAGTTTCTCTAACAAATAATGAAATAAATATATACAAATAAATTAAAACAATATAAATAAAATTAAATAGATAATAAAGAATTAAGAAATAAATCAAAGTAAATAAATATAAATAAGTAAAAGTAAATAAATAAATATAAATAAATTTCATAAGAAAACCAAAGTAAAATTTGCACTGCCCTAAAAAGTATGCTACACTTTTTGCGCTATCAATTTCATTTGCTAATCATATTGACATAATCGAACTTATTTCGATATGCGTTTAGCAAGTTAAAGATGCGAATAGCTAAGTGAAGAGTGACGTTGTCAGTTGAGCAATTTGCTAATTGCTTCACGGGCATTCAACATGCAACATGCAACATCATTTGCTCTTTGCGCTGACTGATGCTGGCTACACTCTTCAGCTTTGCTGCTCCTCTTTTTGTGCGCGGCCAAAGAAATAATTAAGCTGCGTTTCTGCCAGCTTTCTTTTTTTTATTCCAGCATGTTGCGTCTTTTGTGCGCTGTCGCCTGCAACACAAGTCTGCCACAAGCGCAGTGTCACTTCCCGGTTGCAGTGCCAGCACTTTTGTCCACTTTGGCAACTAACAAGCCGGATGGGGTGCGTCACGTTGCCGCTTCAGTATTTCATTTTTGTTTGGCTCAAAAAAAAAAAAAAAAGCCAAAGTTATCAGCAAAAGATCAACGACAGTGCCACCAACGGGCATTGAGCTAGCTGCTCTCCTTCTGTGGCAGCCACAGGCGCTTTTGTTTCTTTCACTTTGGCAAAGCCAAAGCCAAAGCTAAAGGCTGATGTTGCTGTAGCTGTTGCTGTTGCTGTTGCTGTTGCTGACTGTGACAGTGGAGGCATTTCTTTTGGCTGCTGCTTGTTGTTGCTGCATGTTGCTGATGATGAGGCTGATTATGCGCTGCATGCTGCCGCTGCCTTGGACAATACACAAAAGGCAGCAGTGCTTCTTGCTACTTGCTACTTGCTACTGCCTGTTTACTTGCCTCAGCTGCTTTTTGTTTCACAGTTTGTCGTTCTGTTGCTCTGTCTGTCTGTCTGTCTGCCCGTCCAGCTGTCCGCCAGTCGTCTGCATAATCTTGGCCAGCCTGCTGTGACGCATGGCCACGCCCACGCGCCCACCTCACGCCCCAAACGGCCACCCAGCGTTGCCTGTGCAACGTGACATTTGAGGTCATTCACATTTCGAGGGCGTGTTGTTGAACTTGATGCGTTGTTGCCACATTGCTGCAACGAGCTGTTGCTGCTGCTGCGACAGTTGTTGCTGCTGCAGTTGCTGTTGCTGCAGTTGCTGTTGCTCTGGGCATATTCGGTTACTAAATGCCATGATGCATTAGACAATGAGCATCTCTAATTATGCCTTGCGTCTGCTCAAAAACTGCAATTAACATTTGATACCGCTTGCAGTTGTTGTTGCTGCTGCTGTTGTTGCTGTTGCTGCTGCTGTTGCTGTTGCTGCTGTTGTTGTTGCTTTGTGCCCTGAAGTGTTGGTGCACGCCAGCGGCAGAAAGTTTTATGAGTTTCCTTGTAAATGACGCCATCGCTTCAGGGCTGCACTCCCTTAACATGCAAAACTTTTGCCATTGTGCTGGTTGCTGTTGTTGTTGTTGTAGATACTGCTGCTGTTGCTGTGCTGCTGCTGCTGTTGACTTCATTTCTTTTGAGCTGCAACAACATAAACAAAAGTGAAACGTGTGCTTTTCAATAATTCAGTTTTATGGCACAAAAAACTCAACGCAACTCGACACAAACTCAACGTGACGCAGCGCCTTTGTCTTGCCATTGCCGTTGTGACTTTTAAAGTTGGCGCTCATTAACGAAGCAACGACAGCAACAACAGCAGCAGCAGCAGCAACAACAGCAGCAGCAACAACAGCAGCAACAACTGCAACTGCAACAACGTCTGCAACATTAATTGAAATGCTTTTCACTTTTTGCCCTCGCTTCCTTTTCTCTCTCTCTCTCTCTTTGCTGCAGTTGCAATTTAATTGCATACTTTTGTGCGCGAAGCAAATAAAAACAACCACAGCGCAACAACAACAACTACAACAACAACAATACTAACAGCAACAACAACACAGCAATTACAATCGCAACGCCTTGCCACAGTCAATACCAAATTTGATATGTTGCAATAGAATGTGTTAATTCAATTGCAGAAAAATACGGAAATAAGTTAGAAAAAAGAGAGCTACGCTGTTACCCTGTACTCTTTTACACAAAAGGGTATGCTGCGCTTGTATTAAATGCAGTTCTCGCTGAAAGTTGCAGTTTAAACTGACTGAAAGTTAGTCTATTTGCCACAAAATGGTGTGGTATACCCTGTAATTTCTTAACCTTATTACTTGGTCGTAACTGACAAATTGCTATAGGGTAAAAACTGTTTTGCTTTTGCAAAAGTTATAGAAATAAGGCTTTATGACTTCTTTAATGCCTTTCATACCCTGTAATTTTAAGATGTACGCTCCTTGAGCTTAGCTTTTATAGCTCACTTTAACGCCTAAAGCTTACAGCTAGCGTGGGTAGCTATGGATTCAAAAACGCTGTAATTTTTGACAGCTGTATACCCTGTAAATATATAAGTTATATCCTGTAACTAACAGAGTGAAGTACAATATGCATCAAGTGAATTGCAATTGTTTAGCTTATATTAAATATATAGAACTGCCGCGTAAAGACTTGCTTATAGTTTCTGACGCTCTAAATACCCTGTAATTTTACAATTTGATGTATTTAATTCAAGTTTTTATATCATAATTTCACACTTGCTAGCTTGCAACTAAATAACTAATTGTAGGGTATCTCCAAGTCGAGCAGCTTTGACACTTAACGCACATGTTTTTGCTTCTTGAAGCGGCAACAGCTGAATGAAGTCAACGAGGCCAAAGAGCGTGGTGCGTGCTATAACCTAAGCAAATACACTTTGCGCATATCAACTCACACACACACACACACGCACCCACACACCGACAGAGAAATACCGTTATGCTTTGTTGCGCACAAACAGATGCTAGGGGCAGAGGGAGAGGAAGTGGGACAGGTGGCAGGTGGCAGGCTTTTGGTTTTGGAAGCAGACGCCTCGCATTAGTCGAGGCTTTTAAGCAGAAAAATGCGTGCACTTGAACTGAGCAGGCGGTTGGGCAAGCTGTGTGTGTTGCGGGGGTCAAGAGGTGTCTGAAGTTTGCCTTAAATCCAAAATAACATTGCCTACTTTTTGGGGCGCTGTCATTGCCTCAATCGAATTGTGATGCTGTCTCAGCTCAACATATCCTCGGGCCTGCTGCTGTTTATATTTGTCGAGCTCTTATTCGACTGCCACGCCCCCTATATATATATTTATATATACTTCTCAGCCCCTCCCTCCTCCCTTTCCCACGCTGGCTGACAGACAAAAGCTTTGAGGCTCTGGGAACATCGTTCACTCACGTTCCATATGCAAATGAGCTTTAATGTGTTCTTTTCTCTTATTCCTTTTCTTGTTGTATCTTTTAGCTGTTGCCTTACGTTTTCCTCTCTTTCGGAAGGGAAATTGCGTTTTCATTTAAATGCCGCACGGCGAAACTTTGTCAGCTTTTGGGGAAACTTACTTGCTAGCTGCTGGTTTTTATAGCCATCCCATAAGGTTGGCTCTTAAGCGTTTTTGATTTAGTGTACGCTTTGAAGTTCACTCCCCATCATTATTTACAGTTATTTCTTGCATACCCTGCACATGTTAAAGGTGAGACAAAGCTGGTGTGATAGTTCTGTGCAAGCGTTGGTAACAGGTTTAATATAAGTTAAGCAAACTCTGCCATTAGTTATCAAGTATATCTCATCTCATTAGCTTGACTTCAACTTCTACTACCTGCAGGGTATTACTTAGTCAATCAGTCTACCGCATTAGAACTTAAAGACCTGTCGACTGCTCGCCCGTTGGCTGCTTTTCTTTCACAGATTTTACGCCTTAATTACGCGACGACAACTTTGCTTTTGCCGCCCCTCCCCAACTGTCATTTGTTACAGCTGCAATGCTGCTAAAAAAAATAAAAATAAAGGGACAAAGGACAGAGCACAAGCCAGCTGAGCCAGGAGCTGGCCAGGAGTTGTGGCTAGAAGTGAATGCGACAGTTGCTCATTTGCATTTTGTCTACGAAGCGATTGATGCTGTTGTGCTGTTTCCACTTTCCCCTGCTGCTGTTGCTTATTTCCTTAATGCTGCTGCTGCTTCTCCAATTGCTGCTGCTTCTAGTATTACTCTAACTGCTGTTGTTGCTGCTGCTTCTTCTTGCTAGTCATTTCCGGCCAGCGGCATTTTAATGATCCGTGATAATGATGCAAACTGCCGTTGGCATTGCTTAGATGAGAGCTTCGCTCATTCTCGCTATAAGCTGTCTCTTGCTTTCTTTCACTCTCTCCCCTCTCTCTCTCTCTCTCTCTCTCTCTCTCGCTATCTCCCTCTATCTCTTTCTCGCACTCTCTTCTCTGGCTTCAGCGGGGCGTAATTGATTTTGGCTGTAAATGGAGGCGTAGCTAGCGTTGCTACTGGTGTCCTTTGCCTGCTGCTGTTGCTGTTGCCTGGACAGAGTTTGATTGACAACGCTGACAAATGGAGCGGCGTGTATTCAATTATGTGAGAAGTGGCAGCAACAAAGGCCAACAAAGGCGTGCAACGCAGTCAACGTGATGGTGGTGGCAACCTTATCGAGTTTATCAGGCGGTCATTGTGTTTCGCTTAGACATGGCATTGTCAGAGTGCCACACAGCCTGCTGTTGCTGCCACCTCGTATATTACCTTCATCACACACACACACACACACACACACACACACACCCCACACTCGCCACAGTCTGCCAGTGCTTTCACAAATATGGGGCACGTTGTCATGCCACATTTTCGATAGCATCAGCGTCGTTGGCATCTCCATTGTTCGCGCCACTCGCGCCTTTGTTTGCCCTGATAAATGTCTGACTCGCTGCCACATTTAACCAGGTATTTCTTCACAGCGTCTGCAATTAGCTGGCTGCATTAGCTGCCTAAGCTCAGTGTCCTGGTAATCTATGCTCTCTTTATATATGCTTCAAACTTTGGCAAATTTAATTTTCATTAGACTGCGTCGTCTGCCAAAAATCTCTGGTTGCAGCAACTTTTGAAGGGGTAGCACGTCGAGAAGTTGGACAAAAAAGAGAAAAGAATGAAAGAACGAACAACTTTATCTTAAGTGACTTAAAAACTAAAAACTGCAAATTTAATGTGCTGCCCCGTTGTGGCATCAACTTGTGGCAACACACACTTTTTATACTCTTTGCAGCACCAACCAGTTTTGCCTTTTTCGGCGCATTTCCTTTGGGCATTGCAGTTGACAGCGTGTTTGCCCGACAGCCCGACAAATACACACACACACACACACACACACACGCGCGCTAAGAGAACCGCACACCAAAGTTTGCAACACTTTCCGGGCAGGTTTTGGACCATTTTGAACGTTATCTTCTGGCCAATGCCTTTTGCGGACAAAACAATTTTTCATTTTATTGCGGCGGCCTGAAAATTGCTTACAAATTTAGTGTTGCATACTTTGCGGCAGTTGTCAAAATGACTCTAAGCGAAGTCAAAGTTCTGATTTACCATAACGCTGGCAATTCGCCAACTAGCCAAGCCAATGAGAACGAAAACTCACTAAGAAAACTGCAAGACAATGTGGCAGTTCTATGTGTTGAAACTAGTTGAAGTTGGCGAAATTGTGGCGAAAGTGTTTTCACTTATATTTGGTGAAAATTATTAAGTTATTCATGTGCTTAGCGAGTAACTGATGGGAAGGGGGAATGTCTGTATATGCTTGCAACATGAATTTTTGTGGCACAAAAACAGGTCACTGCACTGTCAGGCAAATGCCTCAAGTTGTCAGGCAACCGCAATGCAAATAAAACTTGACACACACAAGCAGAAGTCACACCCACACCAGCTTATGTGTGTGCATGTATTTGTGTGTGTGTGTGTGTGTGTATGTTTGTATGTGTGTGGTCGTTGTCTGGGGGCTGCCTTGACTACCGACTGAATAATAAATAAGGCATAAAAGCCGCATCAAAAGCGCCTTTAAAACAACGCCTAAAATTATGCAATACTTGCCCGACGGCAGCGTCACAGCAATTAGAAGAAGGCGCGCAGTGTCGTCGTCTGAAGGGGGGTTGGGATTGGCAAAAGCCACAACGATGGCCACAGGTAAAAAGCAATTGTCTTTTCGCTTTGTGCGTGCCTTTGTTGTGGTCCACACAATGCTCATTAAAATTTAGGCCAAGCCGCTGGCAAACAAGACAAGCACATTCAAGTCGTTGTTTTGGGAAGGGGGTAGGGGGTAGGTAGTAGGGGGTAGGATTTCGCTTTTTGTGGCTGTACAGAAATTGAAATTAACTTTGGTCGCTCGTGCAAAACGCGTCACGAGCGAACAAATTCCTGGAAACTTAGCTGCTCAATTAAAATCCAAATAACTTATGCCAGCTCGCTCTCACACACACACTCTCTACTCTCTCTCTCTCTTACTCTCTTTGCAGCTGAGACAAGTTATATAGTTAATGGTTTGGATCTGCAGGGACCGATATTTCTACATGAGCCGCCGCATCGCGTTGAGTTCTCAAACAATTCAGGCGGACTTATAGAATGCTCCGGCCATGGCAGCCCACCGCCCGAGGTAAATATGGGCGTGGCCATGCGAAAGATTTTCATTTTCTTTTCGCTTGTTTTTCACCATTTAATTATGCATGCCACGGTGTCCGCATTCATTACCAAGTTAATTGACTGCCCTCAAAAAAAAAGAAAAAAAAATAAAAAACAGAAGAAAAAAAGAAAAAGAAAAACGATGCAAAAAGAAATTGACTCTGCGAGTGAAACGCTAATACTTTTGCAACTTCTCGCTCTGCCACGCCCATTTGCGTTGCTTTTAGGTGGAATGGACGCCCATACCGCCGCAGCAGGATATGGTGTTTCAGCTGTCGAATGGCAGCATGATGTTTTATCCTTTCACCGCAGAGAAATATCGACATGAGGTGCATGCCACCGTCTACAGGTGAGTTCGCATTACGTATACTTAATATTTGCATAAATTATTGTTAAACAAACTCTTTACTCTCTTTCTTTATGCACTCTCCTACAGATGCAAGCTACGCAACATGGTTGGCACGGTGCTCAGCCGGGAGGTTCATGTGCGTGGCGGTAAGTTTAACAAATTTTTAATTAATTTACAAAAAAAATTTAAAAAAAAAAATGGAAAAAATACAAATTTTATAGCCGCATGCAAAGTTGATTTGCGCTAACTCAGCTGAGTCGTCGCCTAACCGGCTATGACTACGACTACGACTCCCTGGTTTCCCTTGCCTTACGTCCCCCCACCCCTGAAAACTTTGGCTTAATTGGAAAGTTTTTGGAAAGCAGGCAGACGCAAGTTTTAATTACTGCTGGCAAATGTTGTTTGGGACCCAACGACAGCAGCCACCAAAAAAGTCGGCGCTAATTTGGCGCCCAAGCGCGTGAATTGACTCTGACATTCGGTTAGTTGGTCTTGCCAAGCAGTGAGTCTAATGGCTAAGTGAGTAACTAGACTGTAAAGCGTTATACAGTCTCTCTGCCTTTCGCTGCTACTTCGCCAAATTGCTGGCAGTTTTATTTATGTTCTTCAACCATAAGATGATGCTTAGACTTATATTTAAAAAAGTGACTATTTTTAGCTGAAATTATTTACTTCAATCATAGTAAATATTTCACATTTTACAAGTTGTTTAAATCAGCAACACGTTTTATTTATTTGCTTGCTATCGACCGACCGCCACTTTTCTCAAGTTGCCAGTCCCAGGCCACTCTGCGTGAGCGAGAGCGAAATTACTATCGCGATCGCTATCCTTATTCTATATAGTAAAAGCGAGATAGCCACAAGATCTTTATAGTCAGAGATGGAAGTTTCTACTCAAAATGCTATAAACTTACTACATAAATCAACTCTCGCATTTACTTAAATATTTATAAGAAATATTTTAAAACTGCAAAAGCGATTTAGCACGGCTAAACCTGAAATCTAGTTCAAAACCCAATTTCTGTGGTAACGTATTTGCCAAAGTAATTTGTACGCAAGAGACTTGAGTTGAAATAAATGATAGTTGATATAAAGTATTTATTATAGCTGCTGCGAAAATTTGCTTAAAATTCAAATCGACTTTTCAGCTGGCAACTTTTAGCAACTACTTTGAGTGGGGCTGAGAAACTTTAACTTTGTCTTGTTTTTTGGCCAGTTTCAAATAGCCAAAAGTTTCGCATTCATTAAGCCCCCAAGCAGCAAGAGCGAAAAGAAAAGAGAGAAAGAGAAAGAGAGAGAGGGAGAGAGGAGGAGGAGGACTTTATTAAAGTGCATTAATGAACAGCCATTGGGCAAGCCCAATGAGTTGTCGACTCAAGCGTTCGATCCAATCACTTTGATTGGCATCAACGCATGTCGCATAGATTTTGCGGCTCATTGAGCATGTACGAGTTGCGTAAATCTGCGTTAACCAAAAACAACAATTAGTGCTGGCCATAAAAGATATGAATATACATGCAGAAATGTGCTATAAAAATGGTCAAAGGGACCACTTGACTTTCTGTTTGCTGCGTGCGTTTAATTAACAAGCGAAAAGCCAGCCAAAGCAAGAAACAGTTGAAAGCAAACAAAACAAACAGTGAGGTTGCCACCGCAAAGGATCTAAGATAGCATAAGCACAGTCCCCACTCCACACATACAGAGAGACACACATATAGACTATACACACAGTCGACTACATGCAAAATTTCAACGTCTGCTGGTCATTTTTCAGCAGCTCAACTCAACGTTACGTATACGCCATGTCGCTGGCTTATTTTATTTGCGGTCTCTCTGTTTGTTTTTCTCTATGCACGCGTGTGTGTGTGTGTGTGTGTGTGTTTGTGCTCGTGTGCTTTTTTCTGCTTTTTGCACACATCGCTTTACGCTTGAACAATTTGACAGCGCGTAGATTTGGCGCAAAACGTTTTGCCTAATTTGCAAAAGTTGCCAAGGGAGAATGGATATTTCTCTTCAGCTCTCTGTACCCCTAATCTTCCTAATTTCGCAGCTAATGTGTGCAGTTGTCTTTGGTTATGGCGCCTTGGCGACTTTGCTGGACTTTGCTTAGTTGCTTTATTTAATTGCCAGCGCTTAGTTACGCAGTCTACGGCATATCCTTGACTTGGCTTTGGGCTAAGTGCGCGTAATTAGCAAACAAAAAGCTAAAAGTTGTGGCTAAAACTCTTGACAAATTTTCATCGTGAAAGATCTTTGGCTGCTTGCAACAGAGGCCACAGGCCACACAGGCCAAGGCTGATGAATGATGTTGCCACAAAGTTGTGACTTGCACACACACGCACACACACACACAGACACAAAGGCACACAGGCACACGTATATGCATAACTATAGCATACAATCCAGCGCAGTCTTTGGCAAAACTTTTTGATTGAGCCACAAAAGTTTCACCTGCTGTTGTCGTTGTGTATGAAACCTGTGTAATTTGTTCGTAATTAGTTGGGTGCACATTGTCAGTTTGCCCTCTGATTCCACGCACACAGCACCGCAACTGCTTTCTGTATGCAAATTGCAATGCAACGCTGCTTTAGTCATAATTTAATAGTTTCTCTATCTCTCTGTCTCTCTCTCACTCTTTCTCTCACTCCCACACTCATAATAACTGCAAATCAGGCAAAGACTGCCGCAACCAAAAGCATCTTTCCGCTGGCGCACATCATAAACATAAATTTGTGCAACAAAAAGTTTGCAACACAACAAAACACACACACACACACACACACACACATGCACAAGCACACACACAATAGCATACACACACGCTCAGCTCAGACAAAACAAAACGGAAATGAATTTCCGCATAAAATCCAAGTGTAGCACATTCTCGCTCTCTCCAGCTTCCTCTCGCTTTCTCTTTCTCCCTCTCTCTCTCTCTCTGACTCTAGCTCTAGCTGTCTCTCTGTCGCCTTCTCTGCCTGCTCAGTTACTTTGTGAGTCGTCTATAAACTTAGCTTGCATACTTACTTTCCTGGCCAGCTGTCCTGTACTGTTCTATCCTGTCCTGTCCTGTCCTGTCCTGGCCTGTCCTTCTATGCAACACAATGTTGACTGCCACTCGCCGCCCCCCGAAAAACTCTTCATGCCAAATGCAACATGAAAGCGAAAAAGAAAAGAAAATAAACTTTGCCGTTGCTCAAAATACAAAATGAAAGAAGGAAAAAAAAATTAAAAATAAAGGAGCTAGAACTGTAGCTGAATCCTGACTGTGTCCTGGCAGCAATACAAATAATGAAGATACAACAACAAAATTGCACTAAACTCAAACTGAAAACAGTAGCCGCTCTCCTGCTTTCCCGCTTTTCCGCCTTTCCGCTTTACTCAACGGTCAGAGGAATTATAATAAAATGTTGTCACAAAGTTTTTCAGTTTTTCATTTGTTATTGTTGCACAGAGAGCAGCATAAAAAAACAACAACAACAAATTACAAACAAAAGAATGTGCAAAAACCAAAAATGATGGAAAATAAAATAAGCCCCTCAAAACAATAACAACAACTTTTCAAATTAAACTTTATCCAATTTTTGCATATTAAAGTTTATTTATTTTTTTTTTTTGGTTTTCCTCGTTTTTTTTGTTTTTGTATGTCAAATGCAAAACTCAATTCGTGGACCGCATTCAAAACAGCAAGCGATAGCGCAATAGAGTTCTAGAACTAGCAAACCCCAATCCATAAGTAGATTAACCCAACGAATCGTATATGGAAAGCTAAACGCATTTTCCCAAACACTTTTCAAGTGACGCGTGCGGAAAATTGCCTTTGTCCATCTTAATTAATTTACAACTGCCAGCGGCAACAAACCAATGTTTCATTGCGGAGGTGGGCAGAGAGGGTGTTAGGGGGAGGGGGTAAACGAGTGGGGCTGCGAGTTGTGGGGGGATGTGGTAGATGGGAGGAGGGCATGGCGTAACAGAATCAGCAAGTAAAGTTAGCGGTTGTTACAACTGAATGGAGAGAGCATAAGCCAAGTTGCACAGTGTCGCAAAAGCGACAGAAAATGTTAATAAATATGCTTATAAACAAGCGGCTCAATCGAGCAGACACGACAGTATAATACCCTGTAGAGTTTGTTAGTATGAAAAATAAATACAAATATAAAAGAAAACTATATAAAAAAGCAATTCAAATAATTCTTTAATTTAAACAAAAGTTTAACAACTATGTGCAGTTGAAAAGTTGCTTAAAAAACCAATAAGAAATTATTAATTATATTATAGTTATGTCAATAAATTTCCCGCATTCCATGTCAAACTTAACATTAATATCGCACGCAATTGAAGCACAATTGTGCTGCTGAAATGTTTGACTGCTTGCGTACCACTGTGCAGTGAGCTGTGGTTCTGTTTTAGCATCCTTGTCATTCTTAATTTTGTGCGCTGCGCTCGCTTGACACGGCCAGGACAGGCATAAAAAATCTTTAACTCAAATTGCCACATCCAATTTTTTAACGGGCCTCTCGTCGCCGTCGCCGTTGCCGTTGACTTGCCGTTGCCCTTGTCGTCGTGTGGCTGACAAACGGTCACACTTTTGTTAAGTGTCACAATGCTGCTGGACATGTTGTTGTGTGGGCTACGCTTGACGAGGGCAAAAGGAAAAATAGAAGGGAACAGAAGGCGAAAATTTTGAAATTTGAAATTTTTGAATTTGCACAACTTTGGCAAAACTCAACCGATTTTGATAAACGAAGTCGTTTTGATTATTGTTTCTCCTATTAATTAATTTGGCATCTTAATTTTTTTTATTTAGGCAATTTAAATTTTTTCGAATATTTCCAATTTTTTGCATACCTACCCCTTGACATTTTTTTTCGAAATTTTCGAACTTTCCAATTCGCATAACTTTGGTAAATCTCAACCGATTTCCATAAACGAAGTTGTTTTGGTTATTGTTTCTCCTCTTCATTGATTTGGCATCTTAATTTTTTTAATTTGAGCAATTTAAATTTTTTCGAATATTTTCAATTTTTTGCATACCTACCCCTTTACATATTTTCGAATTTTTTGAATTCGCACAACTTTGGTAAAACTCAACCGATTTCGATAAATGAAGTCGTTTTGATTATTGTTTCTGCTCTTAATTGATTTGGCATCTTAATTTTGACAATTTAGGCAATTTAAAAATTTTCCATTTTTTGCATACCTACCCCTTGACATATTTTCGAAAATTCTGAATTCGGATAACTTTGGCAAAACTCAACCGATTTCGACAAAATGAAGTCGTCTCTTCTCGCTCTGTTTAATGCGCAACATATTTCTGGCTGTCAGGCTTTAGGTCAGGCCCAAAAAAAGGCCTTTTAAGCCTTTTTTATGATCATCTGGCTAATAAAAACACACAAACATAATTGTTTGCTTTACTTTTATGGCCTTGAACTTTGTTATTTGTGTTTTGTGTGCTTTGCTGTCGCTGTCGCTGTTGCATTATTGTGACAGCTGCGGCGCACGCGGCGTATGCGCAATATATATTTATAATTTGCATAAAACATTCGTTACAGTTGTCAACCAAAAGTATACGGTGCAAGTGCATGACGAATACGTGATGACGGGCAACACGGCGGTGCTAAAATGTCAGGTAAGACGAAAGCGAAAGCTTAACGGAGCAATGGAGCAATGTAGCAATGGAGCTGACCTCCACATGGCTGTGAACTTGCCACTTGCCACAAAATTGGCTTAAAACTTAAATTCAATTTTCAACTCGACAAAATGCTGATCAAATTTGCTTATCTCCGTTTATACAGCTCTCTTACTCACTCTCATTCTCTCTCACTCTCTCTCTCTATCTCTTTATCTCCACGATTGGCAGGTGCCGAGCTACATGTCGGAATTTGTAATGGTCACCGCTTGGGTGCAGGACACGGGCATGCATCTGTATCCAAACACGGACATTGGCGGCAAGTACACGGTCCTATCGAATGGCGAATTGTACATAAATAATGCGGGGCCCAATGATGCGTACAAAAGCTACACATGCCGCACTGTAAATAGACTGACAGGTACGTGATAATCACATTTTCAGCTTAATCGTCCAGTCAGCAATGCCTCAGTGCATCTGCCCCAGCTCCCTCTCTCTATCTCTCTCTCTCCCTCTCTCTTCAACTCTACCTCCCTCAACAGAGACAGATACCGCAGAGAGGGAGTACTGCTGCCTCTGTTGTGGCAACAACTGTTGGCATATAATTAAGTTGAATAATTAATTCACAGCTCGGGGGATTGCAATGTGAAAGTTGTCCTCTGGTTTATAAGTGCACTAATAATACAACTGAATGTTATATTGAGTTTAATTTCATTATACACTTGCCACCATTTTCCATTTTGTGGCAACTGTGTTGCAAAATTGCCAACTTTGTGGTTATAGTGTTGGTTTAGCTACAAATTTGTCGCTTCTCGTCAAAGCTTAAGCTCGCATTGACTTTTG
The DNA here is from genome assembly GCA_035042075.1 of Drosophila macrospina. Taxonomy (NCBI): domain Eukaryota; kingdom Metazoa; phylum Arthropoda; class Insecta; order Diptera; family Drosophilidae; genus Drosophila; species Drosophila macrospina. Next base: position 142,799 of record JAWNLW010000140.1, on the reverse strand, counting down.
GCATTGTCGAAGCTTTGTCCTTGTTTGGACAGCTTAAGTAAACGGCTTTTGCTTAATTAGTTTAAACTTTATCGAAATTCTAGACTTGACAGATCATGAATTAAGCTTAAAAATTAAGCTGTATATATATTTTTAGCTTATTTTTTTATTGTTTAAATATTTAAATTTATTTAAAGCACTTTATTTTACATAGCTTTTGCTGTAGTTAGCTTTAACTGGTAGTTTAAATAGATAAGTGTGAATTTTTTATGAAGATCTCTTTAATAACTCGGCTTTAAAAAGCATTTTAAATATACTTCTATATATTTAGTTTCTTTTTAAACTATTTACATTTATTTGAGGACACTTGTCAGTATTATTTTACATCATCAACTGTGTTTGCTGTAGTTAGTTTTAACTTTTAGACCGGACAGATAATTGTTTATTTATTAAGTAGCTTTCTCTATAAACTAGGCATTAACAATTTAGATAAATATATTTGTAATGTTTTCTTATATTAGATAAATATTTAATTTTATTGACAAACTTAATAGACTGCTATACTTTCAAAGTTCAGGGTCTAATCAAGAGCAACAAACTACATAACTCCTACATAAGTTTTTCATATTATATTGATATCTATATTAAATTTGATTTATTTATTATTTAACTCTCTAAGAATTTACGTCCTTTATTTCAAACACAAAGCAATCAGTAGTGTAAATTATATAATTGTGTAGAATTTAATGTAATATGAATTACCAAGCAGGCCAACTCTTTAAGCCGCTTTGCAACTAAATGAAATAATTAAATAATGCTTAAGAATATGTTGTGTCAATTGAAGCGAATGCTTAATGCAAAGCCTTTAGAGTTAATTGAGCTGCAAACAGTTTGCATTGAATTTATTAGTGAATTCACCATCACATGATTATGATGGGTCCTAAAACAACGAATCATTATATCATTGTGTCTGTTTTTCATTCTCATTTTCATTTTCATTCTCAATCTCAATTTGCACAATTCGCCTGTTGGCATTGTCAATGTACGAATATAAACGCATAATAGTTGCTTTTGTCATGTTTAATTGGCTGCAAACAGCAGCAAACCGAAAGAACATCAAATAATATGCTTGACATGTGGTTGTTATATATGTTACTGTTGTTGTCGTTGTTGTTGTTGTTGTTATTGTTATTGTTGCTGTTGTTGTTGAAGTCATAAGTAAAATCATGTAGTTTGTGCTAGTTCTTGCCCCAAGTCTCAATGTTGTGCGTTGTGCATAATTTATGATGCGTGACATTCAATCGCCAAGCAAAAGGGCATTGCGCCAAGGGAAATTCCAGCTTGCCACACAAGCTGGACACACACACACACACACACACACATACATACACATTACATAGTCAAGTAAATACGTGAGATCTTTTGTAGATATTTTGTGCTGCTTATTTGAAGTTTATTGTGTGTGAAAATGCGCTTAAGCTGAATTTCTATTAGCTTTTGTGCGCAAATTTCACATCATCAATCAATACGATAAAACTTTATGCCCTCTCACTCTCTTTCTCTCTCTCTCTCGTTCTCTTTCTCTTTCACTGCCTTCATTGTGCGCTGTTTGAAAGTTTAATTTGCTTCCTTTATTTTGCTGCGCAACTTAAATTGAATTGCTTAACAATTTTTGCGGGCCAAATTTTGTAATACATTTTGATTAATCAAATTGGTTTTTGGGGCGCCGTGTTGGCCTCAAGTTCTGACCAAAAACCACAAAAGCGTAAACCAAATTGGCTATTACCAGTCTGTGTGCGTGTGCGTGAGCCGCCGCATATTAATTACGAGTGCACTTTGAACATGACCAGCCAAACAATGCCAATTCAAGTGGGCAACACACATAAATACTCACATATACACACACATACACACACACACACATACATTAAAAATGGCTTAGAGTGCACTCATTAAAAGTGTAACATGAAGCTGCTTTGGTCGCCAGGTAGAGAGTTGGTCATAACTAATTCATTTAACAAACACACACACGCACACACACGAACACATTTGCACAGAGATAAATGCATTCTGCACACACACACACACACACACAGCTATAGAGACTCATATGCTTAATTTAAGCTCTGCCTTTACCTGCAGCGCACAAAAGTAGGCAACAGTTTTGTTTGTGTGTGCGCTATGGGCGTTGGTGCGGTGGGCGTGTCTGGCTGCCTGGCAGGCAGCGCATAATTACAATTTAAACCAAAAATCCATTTATTTTGCACAATAACGTGAACAACAATGGCGGCTAACAATAATACGACTGCTAATGCACAATAGAGCAAAGTTAGGGCAAGGACAGCAGCAGCCGCAGCAGCAGCGGAGAGAGAGAGATAGAGCGAGAGAGAGAGAGAGAGGTGGAAAGAGACACAGACATCGAAAAGGTAGTTGTTGCTGCTGCGACTGATGATGATAATGATGATGATGTTCTGGCAAAATTATAAATTAAATTGCCAGGGCACAGACAAACAGACAGACAGACGTACAGACAAATAGAGTGAGACAGAGCCTGAGGTTGCTAGTTAGGCAAATAGACACACACAGAGAGAGAGGGAGAGAGAGTGACTTGGGGGCGTGGGCCATTTGAAACAGATTTTGTTGGCCGAGTGGCCCACTTAACACACTCCTGGATTAGATGTCATGTTGTGTTAACAGAAATAATAGAAATGAATGCGACGACATGATTTAAAGCAGTTGCTATTAAAGCCAAATACACAAAACAAACAACAACAACAACACTGCTAACGTAGGACTTTGCTACAAACAGAAATAAATATTAATATTAATAAATTAGTAAAGTTAACTATGATTAGTCGAACACAGATAGATAAGTAAGAGTTCAAAGAAAATTGTCTATGTAATAGCCTTTTCCAAGACAGTTAAAGAAAATCTTTACAATAAGTTTATAAATTTCAATGAACAGCAAAGAAAATCTATCTTAATATAAGTCTTTTATATATTTTATATATATTTTCTTAAGCAACAACTATAGTTTTAAACTGTATGATTTAAAGTCAAGTCAGTTTGTTAACTGATGTTTATATTAATTCTGTAAGTCTTTCAAATATTTGAATTTGCATTTAAATTGCATAAAGCAATGTATGAATATGTATCGATAAGTTTAAGTTAAGCAACCTAGCGCACTATGCTTGGTGCATCGATACCGATAGATCAAGCATAGAACTCGATATCTTTTTGTGGCGGTAGCCGATTCGATCAGTCCTCTTCTGGTATTAAGTAAACTTGAAAGAAACAAAGCCACCTCTCCTAGTTTTCTAGTTTTCTCCACAGAGCAAGCAACTAATTGGTTTAGCAAATGCCAGATAGACTTATATAAATATGTGCACACATTTTAAAAGGTCATTCCATTGTCCTTATGCGGCCATTGTTCTTATGCAGCATATAAATGGTTTATGCATTTCATAACAACATTATAATACTCTTTGCATAATGATGTACAACGTAGCGTAAGGCATAAGGCGTAAGCTGGACGCTGTGGCGCAGGTGGCGCAAGCAATCAACTTGATTGCATTCATTTACTTTTCATTAATTAAAAATGTAAATATATGTAGATATGTAGATATATATGCTACAGCTATGCAGATATATATGCTACATATATGTTACATATATTTGCCATAAATTTAGCCAAAGGTTCCCGCACTTAAATCTAACCAAATATGTAAGGCAATGCTGACACATGCCACAATTTTGTAGCTGTAAATTGTTGCCACACATATGTATATGTTTACCTTTAGCGTTTGCAGCTGCTACTTGCTCATCATCTGGTTCTTTTTTTTCTTATTTTCCAGGTGAAATACAAATTTCCACATATCCCGGCCGCATTATTGTAACCGAGCCCAAGGGCATGGTTCAGCCGCGCATTAACGTTGAGAAGCATTCGATGCGGCATGTCGTCCTTAATGGCCAAACAACGTTGCCGTGCATTGCTCAAGGACATCCGGTGCCAACATATCGGTGAGTAGCACAAAACACAACAACAACAACAACAGCGACTCAGCAGCCAAACACAAACAGCAGTAGAAACAGCAACGACAGCCGCAGGTTTAGTTTTTTGTCATGACATAGGTCACAGCAGCAGCAGAAGCAGGAGGAGGAGCGGAGCAGCAGCAAGAGCAACAGCAGCTGGGGCAGAAGAGAAGATAGCGGGTATAGGGGCACAACGGGGCTGAGTTGAAGCGCGCATTTTATGACAATGTCAATTATTTAGCACTTTTGTCCATTCTGTTGAAAAAATATAGAAGAAAATGTCGAAAATAAATGTCGGGCAAATTGTCAGCTGTGAGCGACAATGGAAAACTAAAATAAAATGTCCTGCCGGCTGTGTCCTGCGTTGTCAAGTCGCTCTAATGCATAGCTGAACAATAAGACACTCTCATGCATAGTAACAACTGCTAATAGTTGTCAGCTGTTAGTGTCGTAGACAGTCGTGCAACATGCCACACATTGTGGCACTTGCGTGGTCGGAGCTAACAGCAATAAGATCGCTCGTTGCGGGATAAAGACGTTGTTTTATAACTATGTTTATTTGGGCGTTTGTTGGGTAGGCAATATAAGAGAGAGAGTAGGAGAGAGTAAGAAACAGAGAGAGAGAGAGTAAGAGAGTGAGAGAAAGAGTAAGAGAGAGAGAGAGAAAGTAAGAGGGAGAGAGAGATAGAGATATATTTATATATAGAGAGAGAAAGAGATTGTTCAAATAAAGTTATAAATAAATAAGACATTTGAAGTAAAGATATTTATTATACAATCTAAATTATTTATAGCATACAGACTTAACTTATCTATAAAATATTATTATTATTATTATTATTATTATTATTATTATTATTATTAATTTTATTATTATAATTATTATTATCATTATTATATTAAATATATTCAAGCTCTAAAGCAGAAATATGATTGAGTTGCAAATTTATTGAAATGTAACAACTTTAAAAAAGAAACTCAATAGCTTGGGTAAGCAGAGTAATAGTAATTATAATTATAATTAAAATACTTAAACATTTTAATATAAAAAACAAATTTCGAAATTTCCTTAGCCTAAGTCAACGAATATTTAATTTATTTAAGCAGCTTCGCTTAAATACGTTTCTCCACTTAAGCAATAGCATAGCTTTCACCGAGTTGACTTATAGGCCATTTGTTATTCATAGGAGGATAACTCAAGGATATCTCGCAACTTGTCATTTTATGGCCCATATAATATTGGCAATATCCTTTCACACACACACACACACACACACTGCAGCTCAGGTTCTATCACTTTGACTTTTGACATCATATCTCATATTTGCTTAAATGTGTGCGTGTGTGTGTGTTTGGGTGTGTTTGGGTGCGTATTGCTGTCATTTAATATGTGTCAATCGTGAAAAGCGCCAGCATTTATCTTGTGGCCTGACAAGGATGCTCGGAAAGTCGCCCGCTGAAGAAGATTTCCCAGGAGTCGTTGCTGGCAACCTGTTTTCTGTTTTCCGTTTGCTGTGACGAGCGCAAATCAATCAAAAATGAACAACGTTTATGGCCAAAATGGCAAATTGCTTTTTGAATGCTGCTGTCGAAGGTTGCCACGCCCCATGCACACAGGTAATCACTGGCCACAGGACACACTTGCCACACTTGCCACTTGCCACACTGGCAACTTGGCTCATCATCAAGTGCTAAAACATGCATTGCTTTTTATGGGGCCGAAGGATGCACTGCACGAGCATAATGGGTCATTGTAGCCGCTGTCCTTGCTGCTACATGCATAAAAAATATGCGCCAGGATATGCTCGGATATGCTGCGCTGTTGCCGAGCACCACTTTTTTATGTTCTGCTGTTGTTGTTGTTGTGCAATGTCTCCCGTTGTGCAACGAGCTGCACCAAGATGATGCCAACACAATCGAAAGCCAGCGAGGCGACAACAACGGCGACTTTTCCTTTTGTCTTTCTCCCACTCTCTCTCTCTCTCTCCCCTGTGTATGTGTATGTGTGTGTGCTGCGCTTTGCTGCATTGTTTTGTGCAACGTCCGCATCCTGGAGTCCCGTTGCTGCTGCTGCTCATAAATGTTTAAATAGTTGGCATGTAGCATGACGCTGTCGCGGTTCGTTTCCATTTTTGGGAGGCAGCTCCTTGTTTTGTTATAGAAATATGTGCTTATATGTTTTTAAATAATTTCGTATTGCAAACTCCATGCTGTTGTTGCTTGTCCATTTCCATTGTGCAAGGCACACGCCCACATCATTAATCGCTCGAGCATATTTCGATTACAATTCAGCATATGACTGAGTTTCCTGTGGATTCTTGACGAGAGCTCACTTGATTTTCCATGATTTTAATTAAGAAAATGCCAGACGTTGCAAATGCAACAGCCTTGCCACATGCAGCAGGCAGCATTCAACATACCATCATCGTCACAAGACGAGAAATGCACTCAAGTGCAATTAAAGCCAAATTAAAATCAATAACTTGATTAAAAATGCAACAGAATATGCATTGCTTCACAGCAGGAGGCAGGTGGGTGGAGAAACTGGTTAATGAAGGGGGCAGTGGGGGAAGTGGAGGTGGTAGATGCGGTGCAAGCAAACATCAAACAGATTATGGCACGCGCTTGGGAAATGCGTTGCTCTGTTGATTTTCCCAATTGATATTTTCACAGAATTAATATTAAAAGAAGAAATATACATATATATATATATATATATGAAAATAATAAAAAAGGAAACTCTAATTTTTCCCAATTCAAATAAAACGAACTGTGAATGCGCTTTTATGGGAAAACAATTGGAAAATAGCCAACATAAAAATCAACAATTTATAGCTTCAATAAGAAACGAGAATTGCCTTAAGCTAAGAATAAAAGTGGCGATACATAGAAAGCTATAGGTAATAAAACGGCAGCTGGGCTTAACCTTTAACCTTTAAGCTTCAGCTATTTATTAATGTTAGTCTTATTTTTTAATTTGAATTATTTGCAATTTATTGAGCTGAAATCAATATGAAACTAGGGAAGCTGTCGTAAATCAATTACAAATTAATAAATGTAGCATACTTTTAAGAGCAGTCTGTAAATTCAGACGGCGGCTGTAGATATTTTTGGCTGTCTTCTTATTTTACTGATATTTTAAATTTACTTTTAAAATAAATGCACTTACATTCAGTTTCAATATATATTTAAATGCAATTTCAATATATTTTAATAAGCAAAAGTACACAAAAACGAGCAATGGAAAGCTTAACAAGCAAAATACCTATTTAAAAAAGTATAGCATACTTTTAAGAGCAGTATCCAAATTCTGAAGATATTTTTGAACTTCTATATGTATTAATTAATATTTAAATGCAATTACAATATATTCCACTAAGCAGAAGTTCTCAAAAACGAATAATTAAAATCTTGACAAGCAAAACGCTTTTAAAAAACTATAGCATACTTTAAAGCGCACTCCGTAAATTATTAAGTCCAGCTGAAACTATGGTAAACAACTTTTTCTCTCGCCAAGAACTTGTAATTTGTTAGAGAAACTTGTTTTATATATATAAAAAAAAAGTAATTACAGTTTGATTCAGTTGGGAATCAATAGTGGAAGTATCCTTCTTGCGTGAGTTCTTCGTAAATACTCTGTAAATAAGGCAATGGAAATGCAATTCTGATTCCCTTTGATGGAATGACGTAAACAATTGGACAGCCTATTGAAAGCAAACAACAATTGGCAATCAAAGGCCACAGTGGGATGCACACACAAAAGGCAGTTGAATAGCGATGCGATTTATATTGATAATGATAATGCAATTGTCATTATAATTCGATTAAGACACATTTTTCATTTTATATATCTTTGTATCTTTCAGCTGGTTCAAGGAGGAGAACGAGCAGCTGCTGCCGCTGCAGTTGAGCGAACGCATTACCATTGTATCCGCGGGTCTGCTCAAAATTACCAAGGTACGTTCAAGTTGCCACAGCAACGCCGCCCCACCTTTTGCCCAGTTGCTTTCCCATCCGTTGTCAGAATGGAAATGAAAGCCAAATATTGTGATTGCCATTGATTTATGCCATTGCAGGCGCGTCTCGAGGACAGTGGCAAATATCTGTGCTGGGTAAACAACACAGCGGGCGAGGAGACCATTCAGGTGTCGCTCACAGTGACAGGTAAGTGCTGAGACAGTAGACGATGGTTAGAGTGCATCCCCCCCCCCCCATCGATACTTACTTACAAAAGCAAACGCACCATCCAACCACTCAACTCCTTCTCCTCCTTCCACTTTTTTCAGCTCCATTGACAGCGCATCTGCAGCCGCAAGTGCAGACCGTTGATGTGGACAAGGATGCGCAATTCCAATGCATTGTCTCTGGCCATCCGGTGCACGATGTCAACTGGCTGCACGATGGCAAACCCATACTACGCGACAATCGAGTCGAGGTAAAGTCCTCTATCTTTCTCTCTATCTCTCTCTGAAGTTCTTAGGCATCTATCTAATGCTCACTCCCTGCAGATATTGACAGATCCGGCGCGTTTAATCATTAAGAAGGTGCAGAAGGATGATCCGGGCATGTATCAATGCTTTGTGTCCAATGAATGGGAGCAAATCCAATCAACAGCTGAGCTACAATTGGGCGGTAAGCCGGGGCGTATTAGTAATAAATACCAATAAATAGCCTAAATAGGCCTTCTACAATTTGGGACAGGGGGAATTGTCATCATAAATTAATGTGCTGATGGCCATATTAATGGGCACTTATGGCACACACACACACACACACACACGCGCACAGTCAAATGTATAGACAACTCTCGTCCAATTTGCGGCAGCTAATCAAAAGCATGAATTTCAGTTTCGTGTGACGACCGCAAAACCACAGACAAATAAATGTTTGTCATAATTGCATTTCATTAATTTCTAATTTAGCAAATTGCTGGCATTTTTCACCAACAACAACAACAACAGCAACAACAAGAAAAACAACCACAAAAGGCAACAAAAGCAAAGCGAGCCATAAAACGCAGAGCTGACAACTTAATTTTATTACCAGCACTAAAAATCTAGCCACAGCCACTAAACACACACACACACACACAGCGACAAACAGAAGCAAGCACATTGTAACAGTTAACAGCCTTGGGGCTACACACACACATACACACAGATACACACAAGCAATCAGAGGGATAGTCAAGCTAGACAAACGATAGGGAAACATTCGCGTTTTTGGCAACGTTTTTGATTTGCTTTTAGGCACAAGCGGAAATTGATTTCGATATATTATTGGCATGTTTAACACACACACACACACACCCACTCATACGTAGCAAACACACACACACTCTGTGGTGTTAAAAGCTTCTAACGCGCAAACAAAAATATACGAAGCACCATTAAGCGGCCGGATATGGCAACAATTGTGTCAACGCTGCCACTGTATGTGTGTGTGTGTGTGTGTGTGTGTTGTGTGTTGTGTCAGCAACAGCAAATAAATATGGCAGCTTATAACTGGCAATGTCGATGCCAAAGATATTTTGCTACACTAGAGAAATACTTGCATTTGGGTTTTTTTGTCGCTCCGGAAATTGATACAATTTTCATCAGCTGGATAACATTTGCTGCCTTGTCAAATGCATTTTCCGCTTAGCTGATGTGCAAGCTGAAGGCAATGTCAAGCAAAAACCAAATGCGATCAACTAAAAGCAAATCTGCTGCACTTGCATATTTGCAATTTACAATTTGATTGTAAGCAAATGCAGCTAAAGTTATGAACTTACAAGAAATGTGAAATGTGCCATTTGAAATATATATAAATATATATTTATACATCTGAAACATTTGATTAAATTGCGCGCTCAGCTGTTACGTATGTGTAGAAAAACTAGGCAGAGCATAAACTGTTTAACAAATTTCAAACTTGGCCAGCTTAAGCTGTAAGACACTTCAAACTGAGCCTAGTTTCTAGATCATTGACTAGGCTTAGTAGTTAGCTCTTTGGCTGGCAATGACTATAAAAGTGTAGTATATACACTTTAAGTAAATTGTAGGGTATTCTGCAAAGCATTGTCGCTGCTCTAAGACGTTTGACGTAGTCTTAAATTGTTACAAAATTGATCAAATAAAAGTTTTAAATCGTTTACAATACAGAATAACTAAATGAAGCAAATGCAAGCAATTAAGTTAATAATACTATAAAATAATAGGGTATAAAAACAAATATGAAAACTGCTTCAGCATTTGCCACTGTCAAAGAAAATTCTGAGTTTCCCCAGAAGAACTCTATTTCCTTAACAACTGGAATACTTTTGGGGCAGCCCTCGTTTAACAAGCAGGCTATTAAAGCTTTGTGTGTGCTTACTTTGTTATAGGCACACACATACACACACGCACACCCGTACACCTCAAAACGAGCTCATTAATGAAATGCCACATGAAGAGGAAGAGGCAACGCCCATTAAGCTAGGGAAAGTGGTTAACAAGGGGTAGGGGGATAGAGGTAAATGGGGAACTAGAAAACTTATGCGCAGCTTAAGTGGAACTCGTAGCTTAAAGCACACTTATCTATCATTTCAGATGCGTCGCCGGAACTGCTTTATTGGTTTTCGGAGCAAACACTGCAGCCGGGTCCGACGGTATCATTGAAATGCGTTGCCACCGGAAATCCACTGCCGCAATTTACATGGTCTTTGGACGGATTTCCGGTAAGTTTCCCACACACACATGCCCACATCTTGATAGTGCCAAGAGATGCAGAGAGAGAGACAGAGAGAGAGAGAGATAGTCAGAGATAGAGCGTAAGTTGAGTAAGGTGAGCTTCACACACGTGCTGAGCACTTACTTAGCAGCATCAGCAGCAACAGCAGCAGACGGAAATGCAGGCAGCGTTTCCGTTTCCGTTGCCGCTCTCACACATGCAACGCAACGTATTGAGTTTGCAGCATTGCTGATGATGTTCGAGCTGCAGGATGTGCCAAAGAACATGCATAAATGTTTACAAAAGCGCGTTGCTTTCCTTCTTTTAGTCCCCCCTTCAACTGTGACCCCTCTCCAACCCGCTCTTCCGGTACTATACACCCTCACTTTGGCATGCTTAACATGCCGCTGGCATTTGCCTTTGCTTTGCTTTGCTTTGCCACCACTCTTTCTCCTCTGTCTCGTTGGCCATTTTCAAGGATTTGTTTCGTTTTATTTGCATAAATTTCCATTTTCTTTTTGACTCTCACTTCTGCAACGTCTTCAGCCTTCAGCCTTCAGCCTTCAGCCTTTAGCTGTCCTCTCTCCCCTGCTCTTGACCCCCTGCTTCACTACACTAAGCCTAGTGTAAATTTTATGCAATTTCAATCAATTCGATTTACATGAATATTTCATAGTTTGTTTCTTTTCTTCTCCTTTTCTTTCTCTCTCTCTATCTGTTGGAAAATTCTCGACTAATTGACACATTTTCTTGACTGTATTTATCTATCATGGATGTCTCTAACTAACTTATAGATACCAGACAGCTCACGCTTTTTAGTGGGTCAATATGTTACCATACACGACGATGTCATCAGCCATGTGAATATTTCAAATGTCAAGGAGGAGGATGGCGGGGAATACACCTGCACGGCACAGAATGCGATTGGCAAGTGAGTGGCCACAGTTCCATAAATAAAATACATGCAAACACACCTACACACACCTACACACACACATACACAGTGAGGCTGGCACATGGAAGATTACTCTGAAAGGGGCATAAAAAGCATTTCCATGCTAAATCATAAATTTAATTGTAGCTTGGCAGCATAAAAACTAGAACTGTAATGCATACATAGCAGCTGGCATGACTAAGCACATACCCTGTAAATGTAGCTGTTGAATTTATACTTAAACAACATTAGATAAATAGATTTTCTAGAGAAAGTGATGATGAATCAGTTCGTAATTGAAAAGAAATTCCAAATTCACAGCAAAATAATTGTTTTAAATCATAGCATAAATTAGTTTGCTATCTTCTTGCTTTGAGCAGCCACGTAACAACAGCTTAGCTGATAGACCCGCTACAATTTGTGCTACAGAGTATTTGCACAATGGAGCCGCATTGTTTGCTGGCAAAAGCGACATAAAATCCAAACAATTTGCTGAGTCAGGCTTTTTAGCAGTGGCAACTGTATACAAATGGTCCACACACACACACCCACACACACCTCCACTAACACACACACGCACACTGACAGAGTCTTGCAATTTTTTGTTGTGCGCTGTAACTCGACGTTGCATGCCCCACTAAACGTTAGTTATGAGTCGTATATATATATTATTTCTTTTTTTTTTTTGTAACGCCGCAGGGTTTCACATAGCGCTAAAGTGAACATCTATGGATTGCCTTACATACGGGAAATGCCAAAAATAACAGGAATCTCTGGCTCTGATTTGATTGTTAAATGTCCTGTGGCTGGTTATCCCATTGATAAAATACATTGGGAGCGGGGTAAGCAGCAAATATACTTTTTTTTCTACTTTTTCTTTAAATATATATATACATATGCACTCAACACACATACAACGGAGTATGGATATTTATGTTCGCATTACTTCAATATTTACTTATATCTCGTATGTCCATTTATTTTGATTTTCTCATTTTTTGTATTATTTTTTTTCGTTTAAATATATATTTCTGTATATCGTTTGTTTGTTTTGCCTGTCAGGCTGTGTTTGTTATTAAAAATCTCATATTTGTTATTGCGCATATCAATGAATATTATTATTAAAAACTTCGTATTGTACGCATCACAATTTTTTATACGCCTTTCCCTCATTTAATTTTTTCTTTTTTGCTCTTTTTTAAGCGCAATCAATTTGACATTTGTGCATTAAATACGTGTTTGAAAGCGAAATACATGTGCTTTTCTCTGCTTAAAATTAACTTGAAAATGTAATCAAACTTTGTTGATTTCATTGTGATATTTACAATTTAAATATGAAGATACTTTTTGATTTATTTTTATTATAGTGCCTCAAGTTACTTTACTTGTTAAATTTAATAACCAGTGATTCAATTAAATACTCTTATACGCAATATTCTTTTACGCATCAAGTTTTCTTTATTTGCTTGCTATCGGCCGACCGCCTCTTTTTTCAAGTTGTTAGATCCTCGCCAGAGGATCTCGCGAGAGCGAGATCACTATCTCTATCGCTGTCCTTATTTTATAAAGGCAAAGCGAAGTAACCATAAGATGTCTATAATCAGGGATGGGAGATTATACAAAGTAGTGATGTGACATCTGCATAGCTATTAAACTTCAACAATTTTTACACATTTGTTTGTATTATTATTTGTATATTTTTTAATTTGTTAAAACTAAACAAATTTCTTGTAGAAATATATTCATATCAATTTCCTCATCAGATTGATGGCGCAATTTTGTATTTAAATAAGTTTCTCATACATTTCAATGCTCATCTGCTGCCTTATTTCCCCCTCAATCAGCGACTTCCCATTTCGTTATAAATAAAAGTGCTGTGAAATTTAAAAACTCATAATTTGCATTTTTAATCGATTGCTGTGCACGAATATAAATCATAAAAGCAAAGAATAACAAATAAAAATACGAGAAAAATAAAATAAGAGAGCGAGTCATAAATTGCATAAGTTTGTTTTATGCGATTTTTGGCAAATTAATTGCGGCAACTTTTCGGCTTAATATTTTTTGTGTGTGCTTCTCTCTCTCTCTCCCTCTTCTTTTATGTGAAAAAGATGGGCAAACGTTGCCCATAAATCGACGACAGCGGGCCTACAACAATGGCACCTTAATTATCGAGCAGCTGCAAAGACTGGAGGACGCAGGCACGTACACGTGCATGGCGCAGAATAAACAGAAGCAGACATCGAGACGCAACGTGGAGATACAAGTGTTGGGTAAGTTGCGTATGCTGCGGCTTATGCTGCGTATGCGTAATATGCGAATTTTTCCAATATTTAAATTAGAAAGTTGCTGCTGCTGCTGCTATTGCTATTGCTGTTGCTGAATGAAACTATTCCAATTAGAATGGCAACAAAACTATGCAGCAAACTGTGGCAGCAACTATTTCCAGCTGCCAGCACTTTTAATACAGTGGATGCGGAGGCAGTGGCGCAGACAGTTTGGGGGAGGCTTGGGGGTGGCCTGGCACAATGAAGTCATTGACTTTTGTGTCTTTGCCGCTGGCTCTCGGCATCTCGCTCTTTATAATAATTTGCTGTGCAGCTGTGATATCAGTGCAGCAGCTGTTGCTAAGCCGCATTGATGTGGCTGCTTGCCACGCCCAGTCGCCCCAATCTGATGACTGCCAGCTTTCGGTTTGGTTAGAATTGTTTGGGTTGGATGATAATCATGCTTGGCTTAAGCCAACTTGGCAATTGTAATGAGTTTCAGTTCATTTCATTACATTTGCTTTGGTTTTTCATTGTTGCTACAATATCAACATTGATGCAACATTCAACATTCCACACACAACATACAACATGCGACATTCAACATGCCGCATTCAACATTCACAGTGCCACCAAAAATCATGCCCATTCAGGCCATGACCAACATGCTGCGCGAGGGCATGCGAGCGGCCATATCCTGCCAGATCCTGGAGGGTGATTTACCGGTCAGCTTTCGCTGGGAGCGGAATGGCAAACCTCTCATTGGCACCGGGTGAGCAGAGCAAAACAGAGCAACTCCAATTAAAGCCAGAATCCGCAGTATTAACATGTCATGCCTTGCAGCAATGAGGTTATACGTCGCCTGGATGAATACTCGGCCAGTTTGGTTATCGAGCACATTGCCTCAGATCATTCGGGCAACTATACGTGCATTGCCAGCAATGTGGCGGGCATGGAGAGATTCACCGTGCCATTGACGGTGAATGTGCCACCCAAATGGATATTGGAGCCAAAGGATTCAAGTGCCCAATCTGGCACCGATGTGCTGGTGCATTGTCAATCCGCTGGCTATCCAAAGCCGACCATCACATGGAAGAAGGCCATTGGGCCAACGCCGGGGGAGTACAAGGACTTTCTGTATGAGCCGACCGTACAGCTATTTCCCAATGGCACCATCTACTTCAAGAAGATCAGCAAGGAGTCCCAGGGACACTTTCTGTGCGAGGCCAAAAACAATATTGGCTCCGGTGTCAGCAAAGTGATTTTCCTGAAAGTCAATGGTGCGTAACGGGATTGTCAACACTCTCGTTGTCTCTCTCTCTCTCTCTCTCTCTCTCTGTCTCTTTGAATACAGTTATTAATGCCACAAGCCATGCCCATACCTTGTTCTTCTTCTTCTTCTCCTGCTCTCTGTTACAGTTCCCGCACATTTTCCAACGAAAACGAAACAAATCTCTGTGGCCAAAGGCAAACAGGTCCATGTACAGTGCAATGTGCAGGGCGACAATCCAATTGACTTCAAATGGAAGATTCAGGCAACGCAACAGTATCTTGACGAGTCGCTGGATTCACGGTAAGTCCCTCTCTCTCTCTCTCTCTCTCTCTCTGTCTATCACGCTTTGACCTGCTATGCATGTCTGAATATACACTCCGCGGCATTTGCATAGAAGCATTCTGAATAAATATAATGTTTACCATTTAATATTATTAATTTGTCATTTTTTATTAAATAAAACCTTTAATTATAATTATATATTATATAATTTATCTGCCTTTCATTAATTGTATTATAGCATATAATTTTTAGTTGATATTAAATAGTTATTGAATATTATTTAAGTTTCTAAATAATTATGTTACGTTATAAAAAAATATTAAAGCAAACTTTATACAAATGTTAAAGATAAAAATATGCAAATAACTTTTGAACAACTCTTCTTTAAATATAATATTTATAATAAAGATTTCACTTTAATTTATTTTATTTCTTTTATTTTAATTGTTTTTCATTGAAACACAGAATATATGTGCAAAGCTTTATTTACATTTCGTTGACAACCAAATGTGTTTCTATTCAAATGCCTTAGGGTGTTTAACTGTTGAAATCAATTCAAAGTCGATTGCATGCTGCAAATTGCTTTTAATTAAAAGAGCTGTGCAAATAGCCAAATGGGCGGTGAGGGGGTGTGGCAAGTGCTAGCTGATTCTTAGCCCCCCACATGGAATTCAATTTTCCTGTCAAGGCAATAAGTTTTACAGTTATGCCAAAAAAAAGAAAATATTGTATATGCCACGCAAAAGTTATCAAGGTTTTCCTTCCCCCTTCCCTGTCATTCACAAACAAGCCATTTCCAATTGCAATTTTCAACGTTTCTTTTACATTTTAAGCAGAACTAAAAGCTGTTTTATTTGTATTTGTGTGCCAAATACTAAATAGTATTTTAGTATTTAAGTATTTTCCACTTGTAAGTATTTTAATGTATGTGTATTTCCGGCTCTTTCTTCGCTCTCTTCCCAACGACTGCTGCCCAAAAAAACAAACTGAACGCAAAACGCGTTTTATTTATTTATGCCATTTGCTCACACACACACACACACTACTCTACACTACACTTGTGTGCCTATATGTATGTGTGTATGTGTGTGTGCATATGTTGGCCTCGTTCGTCTTCGTCTTTGTCAACAACAAACAACAACTGCAACAACGACAACTGCTGCTGCTGCTGCTGCTGCAACGTGAAAAACATTGTTATAAAATTGCATTGCGTCGCTCACGTTGCGCAAACACGTATCCGTATCCGTATCTGTATCTGTATCTGTATCTGCATCCGTAAACGTAAACGTAAACGCATACGTAAACGCAAACGTATTCGTATTCGTATTCGTATCCGTATCTCGACATCGCCAACGTCGTTTGCATGTCGACGTATGTGTATCTTGTATCTCTTAAATGCATTTACTTGCATATAAATCACACACACACACACATACACACTCACGTGCAGCTACACAATAAGAGATCAAGTGCTCGACGACGGCATGGTCTCCGAATTGGGCATTTCGCACACATATCGCCAGGATACTGGCATTTATATCTGTCAGGCCAGCAATGCATTTGGACAGGTAAGAGTATGCTGACACTTTTCTGCCACAAACACACTAACACACAAACACACACACACACGTATACCAGGGCTGCTGAAAATATGAACAGCAAGTCGTAAGTAACTCAAGATATTTCTAAATATTTGTGTTACTTAACATTAATTTTGTACAGATAGCTTTAAGATACTATAGATGACTAAATCTGTTTATTTTTTTAAGTAGAGAAACTAAGCAATATAGACTCAGTCTCAAGCACTAGTTCAAAGTCAAAAGAAGCAAGTCTCTTCATTAGACTAAGGATTAGCAATTGAATATAAACTGTAGCAGGCTGTTAGCTGTGCTGCAGTAATGTCCCATTACTACATTGAACAAACTTCCATCCCTAATCTTGTCGCTATCTTGCTTTGCCTATGTAGAACAAGAAGAGAGATCGATACTAGTGATCTCGCTCTCGCTAACGCCGAAAGGCTTGTCTTTGACAATTTGAGAAAAGAGGCGGTCGGTCGACAGCAGGCCATTAAATTAAGCATATTGTGTAAAAGAATATCGAAGTATTTTATTAAATCATCGATTACAATACTAATTAAGTCATAAAAACTACACTACACAATTCACATCCATCAGTTCTACATATGAATACCTTTATCATTAACCCATTCCTTAAATAACTTGAGCAGAATTTAAAAGATTTTACCGAGCTTAATTAAGAATTATATTTCATTGAATTGTGTACATTTACATCTTTAACTTAAGCAAACTTACATGCTTACAGTTACAGTTAATGCAATTAATCAGGCTTAAAGCTTATGAAGAGCCTGGCAATGCTGCTAATTGAAGCGGCGTTATAAAGTGACCATAACTGTGATCGATCATATGCCAGCTCATATGGCAGCCCTACACCACACACAACACGACATACGCACAGCTACAGAGACACACACATACACAAACACACACACACGCACAATTTTCGTTGTCGTCTGTTTGCAAGTTGGCAACGGGCGTGACGGTTTTGGCCCAACAAATGACGCCTCATTGCCGCCCCAGCTGGCAACAGTTGTTAACCCTAATTTATGGCAATTTGAATTGGCCAACAGCAGCTGAAGGTCTGACGGTCTGATGGTCTGTTGGCCTGCTCGGACTTACCAATGAGGCGTCGTTTAATGAACACTCTTTCGAGTGCTCGTGCATTCGTGTGCTTAACTAACAAAACGTTTTGCAACATTATTGACAGGACGAGATGTCCATACAGCTAATTGTCCAAGAGGTGCCAGAGCAGCCAAAGAATCTGCGAATCAACTCGCAGCAATCGCGCAGTCTGCAGTTGACCTGGAGTCAACCCTTTGCTGGCAACAGTCCCATCGAACAGTATCACATCTACTACAAGCAGATCTCAGGTGAGGCAGCCCACTAAAGATGTGACTATGCACTTAACCTGGCCAATTCCAATTTGCTGCCTTTAGATATATGGCAAAATGCCGAGCACCTTGACATTAGCGGAGCACAGACTGTGGTCAACATACAACAGCTGCGTCCGGCAAAGGCCTATCACATACGCATGTCGGCGGAGAATAAATTGGGGGCCTCGGAGTTCTCGGAGGTGGTGCAGGTAACAACGCTGGAGGAGGTGCCATCGGGACCGCCGCTGACGGTGCGGGCGGAGGCCAAGAGCTCAACGGAGATATCCGTAACGTGGGATGCACCAGAACGTGACCATTGGAATGGCATACTACTGGGCTACTATGTGGGCTATCAAATGTCTCTGACGCCCGAGGATAAGGAAGTCAATCCCACGCAGGGATTCAGCTTCAAGACTGTTGAAGTGCGCTCCCATTTCGGTGGCGAGACGGTGCTCAGCAATCTCAACAAGTTCACCCAATACCATGTGATTGTCCAGGCCTATACGAGTCAGGGCAGCGGCCCTCCAAGCAAGGAAATTGCTGTGCAAACAATGGAGGATGGTAAGTGGGCGTGGCAAGGCAACAGCAGGTACAGCTATAGCTACAGCCACAGCAACAGCCCCAGGCCATGGCGCACATTGATTGGATTTGTTAATTGCCCGTGCAGGGAAGAAAAAGAACTGACATGGAGCATGGAGCATGTGGCATGGGGCATGGGGCACGTGGCAAACGTGGCGCCGTCTGTTGCCGGTGTCTGGCAAAACGTTTAATAAACTTGCCACCCTCACTCTCACACTCACACTCATTCTCCATCTCTTTCAATCTGTATCTGTTCGCAGTGCCCTCATCGCCGCCAGAATCGCCGCAATGCGATGTGCTTGGCTCCACATCGATTTATATCACCTGGTCACCGCCGGATATTGACGGACAAAATGGCAAAATCAAGGGCTACAAAGTGTTTTACATATCGGTCGATGAGCTTTACGGTAAGTCCTTCACCAGCCTCCCCTTTTCCCAGCCCCCGCTCTCTCTTTCTCTCTCTCGCTTGCCCGCTGTCTGTCTGTCTGTCTGCCTGCAATTGCCATTGCTGTTGCGTGTCTCTGGATACTGAATTGTTTGGCTCGCAAATTACTTTAGCGGCATTGGGATTGTGATGAGGTTGGGAATGCGAATGGAAATGGAAATGGCGATGGCGATGGCGACGGGTATGGGAATTGGTATTGGAGGGATTTCAGCACAATTATGCAATGCCATTAACCCATTAACCTGCACATCGCAAATACCTCGCGTTTCTGAATTTCAATGCGTTTCGTTTCGCTTCGACAGCGAAGTCCAAAACAAATATTTTGAGTGTATAAAATATTAAGCTTAAAATTAAATTCACAAATTTATAGGCAATAAAACTACATTATATTTTTCATAGTTTTATATTAGTTAATTTATTACATTTATTTATTTTCTATCAACAAATTAAATACTTTAAAAACATTGGGAATAAATTAAAAAAAGTTAAAATTTAATGATATATTAATTATAATAATAATTATAATTTAATGTATACTTTATTTATTACATTTTTAAATAAAATAAGTAACAGTTTAGCACAGCCAAGAACAATGTTCCACATTTCAGAGCTGTTTCATAGAAAGTGTAGCATACTTTTTCGGGCAACTAGAAATTTTACCAAATTTTAGGCTTCAATTGCTTGACTCTCAACAATGTAGCAAAATGTTTGAAAATAAATAAAAATATGCATATTTCTATAGTTAAAAGAATCTACTTATATAATTTGTAGTACATTTATATATATTTATGAAGAGAACAGAAACTAAGTCGTGAAATATGCAATGCATTGAAGCAGCTTAGAAATTGTACAGGCAATACAGATACATCATTTAATAAATAAAAAAAAATTAGTAAGAAAAATGTAGTTTAATCCTACAATATAAATAGGGTATTAGACTGCTTAACTTATATATATTTTTGCTATATTGTTGCAATCCTGCTAATTAATATTATATCAATTAGCTGTCGTGGAAACAAACGCTTAAAATATAATTCTTTCCACTTTTAACAAATTCCGGCTTAATTTAAATGAAATAAAGCATAATATATATGCAAAAAACTGTTAGTGTAACAACTTTTTGATAACTCAGTTGTCTTCTTTAGTTTATATAAATATTTCCTACGTTATTTAAACTGCTTCGATCACAATAGCTACAGCGAAAGCTCGCTAAATGTCATTTATTTTGAACAACATTGATATTATTTCTTTAACATTTTAATAAACTATACTTTAGTTTCAGTTTAATGGAGTTACATCAATTTGCACTCTTATTTCTGGTCCATGTTGAGCCCTAATAAACGAACTCTTTGCGCTTTATCCTTTTAATTAGCCGCCGTCTTTTTAGCGTCTTCATGTTGCTTACACAATCAATGCTAATTGTTGTTGTTTCTTTCATTTGTTGCTGTTGTTGCTGTTGTTGCGCTGGGCGAAACAGAAACCGATCCGGAGGTTGTCAAGTCAACAAATCAATACGTCACCATTGAGAATCTGCGCAAATATACGAACTATACGGTCTGGGTTTTGGCTTACACCAAAGTGGGCGATGGGATGAAAACCAAACCATTTTATTGCCGCACCCATGAGGATGGTAAGTGGGAATGCGGTTCAATGAACGCAAACGAGGCACGGCCACGGCGTGGCAAACACCCCGCTATGTTACACCCCTTCACACCCCGTAGCCGTTGCCTCGTTTGCAATTTCATGCAGCGCTTTCTTTTTTATTTATTTCTGAGCTTCGTTTTTTCATTGCAATTGCTTTTATTTATATGTTTGTTGTGCCACTCCCCCCCCCCTCTCTCTCTTCCTCTTCCTCATTGCTCTAACTCCTTCAATGGCTGCTACTTCTGCGTCGTAGTGCCCTCGGCGCCGCAAGCAATCAAGGCAATACCCGCATCGAGCACTAAAATCATCATATCCTGGCTGCCACCAGATCTGCCCAATGGTGACATCGTAAGTAGTTCCCGTCTAGAAACTTGGACGCACCTCGTCAATTAACTTGCTCTTTACCTAACCACACACCCACCTGCCTCTCCTTTAGACGGGTTACACCTTCTACATGTCCATGCTGGAGGGCGGACGCGAGGAGGGCACACACAAGCGCCTGCTTGGACCTTATGTGGAAATGCACGAGACTGTGCGCACCCAGGAGTCGGCTACCTATCAATTCTGGCTAACTGCCTCCACCAAGATGGGCGAGGGGGAGAAGACGCAGGTGGTGACGGTGCCACCGAACAATAAGGTGCCCGCACGCATTGTCTCCTTCAGTCAGCGCATTGTCACACCCTGGAAGGAGCATCTCGAGTTGCCCTGCCGCAAGGTGGGTGCACCTGCTCCGGTTACCATTTGGCGCCAGGATGGCCACAACATGGAGACGAGTGCCAGAAAGACCATTGCCAAGAATGGCACGCTCTACATGCGCGAATGCCAAGCGAGCGATGCGGGAAATTACACATGCAGCGTGGAGAACACTTGGGGCAAGGATGAGATTGTCTACAATATTGTGGTGAAGGTGCCGCCGGAGGCACCCAATCTCACTGTGGTGAGCACGTACACGGACAGCCTGCATCTGGAGTGGCTGGACAATAGCCATGGTGGCAGTCCCATTCTGGGCTACGTCATCAACTACAAACGCGACAATGGAGATTGGGAGGAGCTGCAGGTGGACGCCAAGACGAATTCACATCTGCTGAGCAATCTGTGGTGTGGCACACGCTATCAGTTGTACATTACGGCCTACAATAAGATTGGCACTGGCCTGCCCTGCGACATTGTCAACTCCTACACCAAGGGTAATCCTCCCGTGCAGCCGAAGCATTCCCAGATGATCACAAACAATTCGACGAGCGTCACCTGTTGGCTGGACTCCTGGGGCGATGGTGGCTGTGGCATACTCTATTTCATGATCGAATCCCGTGTCTATGGCCGTTCCACCTGGAACGTTATATCCAATCACATTGCGCCCACTGAACGCATCTATACGGTCAGCGATCTCGTTCCAGGCACCAAATACCAGATCAAGGT
Source organism: Drosophila macrospina (assembly GCA_035042075.1). NCBI lineage: Eukaryota > Metazoa > Arthropoda > Insecta > Diptera > Drosophilidae > Drosophila > Drosophila macrospina. The sequence continues at coordinate 120,305 of JAWNLW010000140.1, read as the reverse complement.
GACCGCACACAACAATGCCGGCTCCACCACGTCCGTCTACAACTTTACCACACTCTCACCGCAGGGCGGTAAGTTCTTCACTGATCAATCACGCAATCAATCAAAGCATTTGCTATTCCTTTCCTGTCTTGCAGTTCTCTACAATAATGAGCAGTCCACGCCCACCTCCCACATGAGCGATATGCCCTTCTATGCCAACTTCAAGCTGCTGCTGCCCATTTGCATCTCCTTGCTGATGCTCCTCGCGCTGGTCGCCGCCGCCCTGTTCCTGCGTAAGCGTAGTAAGTAACTCATTCCTTGAGCTGCGATCTTTTAGCTGTAATCCTCTCCAGAAATGCTCGGGAATGATCGCAATTTTAACTATAACTAAGACTCTCTTGAATACTCCTGCTTGCACTTTCATAGTTTCCCTCTGCACTATGAGTAAATGTTTCATTCCAGCGTTCCGCTTTGCAAATTGTGAGGTTAGGTTTAGACAGAGTATAAAAAATGAGAGCATTTCGAGTATAGGACATTAATGATGGCAAAGTTGAGACCAGTATTTAATATTTAACTATAATTGCAGCTTTAAAGCGTTTTATACCAGCACTCCGCTTGGAACAAAGTGAGGTTATATTTGAATGAAGTTGAAAAGCAAAAGTATTAACACAATCAGCAGTTGAGAACAGAAGTTCTTTTCAATATATATAAATTTATAGGTATATGTGGAGCGTTAATGCTTTAGCAAACATTTACCAGCTAATGTTCCATTCCAGTGTTCCCTACATAAAAAAGTGAGGTTAAAACTTAACTTACTAGCAAAGTTCGACTTTTTATAGAATTATAAGTTAAAAACAGATTTATACAACTAATTAGAGTCCTAGCTCTCTTAAAATTATAAGCAAGTGTTCCATTCCGCTGTTCCCTTCAACAGAAAGTGAGTTTAGCTTACAGCAAGAATTATCAGTTGTACTATTTCAAGCTTTAAAATCTCTGATCTAAATATTTCACTCAATATCTGCTCTCCCACTTGCAGAGCTCAGCAACCAGGCGCGTCTGGCGAGTTCCTCGATGTCCGAGTCACCGTCGCTGGCCAATCTGCAGAACAAACAGAATCGGGATCAACAATATTTGGCCGTGCGTTGCAATCCAACGAATTCGGCGCCACGCGGCTCCAACTCCAACGATTCGGGCAGCTTTGGCAAGGCCGAGGGCAATGAGTACATCGAGGACATCTGTCCATATGCGACATTTCAATTGAATAAGCAAACGTACAGCGAGAGCTCCTACAGTGGCAACGTTTATAGCGGTCCCTATCACTCGGTGCGCGGCTCCTTTGTCTATCACGATGTCAAGCCGGAGAGCTATCATGTAAGTGTCAAGGCGTATACGTAATATGTGTGTAGTTCTTGTTAACCCGTTTCATTTTGGGGGGGGTAAACAGTCCAAGGAGCCGGAGTACACAAAGGTGCGCCGAAAAGTGGGCAGACTACGTGATCCGCACTCGGAGAGTCAAGGTAACTAGAGTCCTTATTGCTCAATATCGTTTCCATTTAAGATTCCCATCGTGAACTGTAGCTTTAAGCAAAATTTGCTCATTGTTTTTGCTCACATCATAAAGTCACCTTAATCCTGCTCCCACTTTATGATTTCCTATATATATATATTACTTACGCATTATCTCAATCAATCAAATATAAAACAACTAACATTCACATTCAAAACTTCATCCAAAACAACAACAAAAAAAAAAAAAAACATCGAATCGTATTAAACTTTTTAGAATCGGACAATCCAGGTTCAACAGATTCCGAAGTTAGGAAAATCCTAACGCTTCACATACCAATTACAGAATATGACACACTCGGCTCCGAGTCCGACAATGATGTGTCTGCACGCGCTCTTAACTCGGCCAAATATCGCGCACAACGTGGTAAGTTAATTGCCAACGTATTACGTATACGCGATGTATTGCAATCATTTGATATATACAATCATTGCAGATACACAAGATGAGACATCATCGTCGTCGGAGACCACGCCCACTAGCATGACACGCAAATCGAAGCCCCCATTTGCCGCCCGCAAATCGGGTAAGCCGGGCACAAGCGGCAAACGGCATGTACGCAGTTCCAGCGGCTATTCGAGCCACAATGAAGAGACTACATTTAGGTAAGGGCAGTATGAGACAGTTGTTGTTGGCAGCAAATGATTGAAACTGTTAGTCGCTATAAACATAATTAGAACCCTGTATGTTTAGCATATCCAACTATCCACCAAACTATCAGGACCACATAAATCCACCAGCGCGTTTTTCGGATGCCAACGACAAGACGAAGACACAAACGTCGCCACGTATGCGTGCCAATCAGAAACTACAGCGGGAAGCATTCCAAATTAATGTCTAATAAAAAATAAAAATGAAAACAAAAAGAAACATATATTATATACATATACATTAATAACAAATTAACTAAAGCATTTTTAAATTACATAAATATGGCAAACGAAAATTAAGAAAAGTTTAAAGAAAAACAAAAACAAAAAATGTTGAAAAGAAAACAAGAAAAACACGAAAAACGTTTAACGAAATTGTAAAATTTGTTGTAAAATCCACCCAAATAATATGGTAAACAATATAACAAACACACACACACACACACTGAGACACACAAACACACACAATGTACTTCTAACTAGCCGGCGGCTGCCAGAGCTGCATTTCTTAACAATATAAATTGTTAATACTTAATGAGCTAACGAGCTAATACTAATTACATAAATATTGAAAAAGCAGTAAACTTTATAAACAATTAATGTGTATGCCGTTCAACTATTTACAACAACAACAACAAACAAACAAAGAAAATCGAATAAAATTAACTTTTTCGAGCGCATTTTGATTTTGCCCAAAATAAAATACAACAAAAAACCAAAAAAAAAAAAACGGAATACAAATAAAAAAAAACATAAACAATAAGACTTATTTACACACTGATTATGCTTAGTTGGACTTGAAAAGCTGCATAATTAATAAGTTACAACTTTAAACAAATAAACAATGAGAACAACAAGCATTAAGTTAAATATATATATTATTATTATTATTATTATAAATTAATATTAAGCATTTAATGTAAAGCCTAGTTGAAAACAAAATGAAAAACAAATAGAAAAAACAGCGGCAGGCCGCAGTTAAAATGTTTTGCATAGCGAAGAGAACCACAAGAAGTAAAGGGTATCACAGTGACACTCGATGGCAGAGCATACAGAAAAAAAAACACGTCATAATCACAAGGAAAAGACAGACAAGTTAATATATGAATAACTATATAAAAATATATATATATATACAAGGCCACACACACACACACATATATAAACATAAACATAAAGACATATTTGTAGTGAATTGAGTTGAATTGTTTGTGTTTTTGTCCCCCCGACATTTGCATAAGTTCGTAAGTTACAAAAGTAAATGGAAATGTTAGCTAGTTATTTAAATTAATTTATTATGAAAAACCAAAAGCAAACATGCATCTAATAGTTTATGAAACTGTTGTATATAGCTAAGGATCGATATATATATATATATATAAATATATCACATTTAATTATACAAATCATAAAGTATTTAGTGGAATATTTAGAGCAAGCCAAAGTCGTAAGCCAGCATGCATTTTCATAGAACCAGAATTTAGACTAGAAATTCCAGCTCAAGCTAAACCAATTGTTTGCCAAATCATAAACCAAAATGCAAAAACACACAGACAGACAGACAGACAAAACAAACAGATAAATGATTCTATTTTGCAATAGCTCAAATGCGAAAAAGTTAATGAAATAAAAACCAAACCAATTCTACATGACAATATGATACAACAAATACATTAAACATTATAATAATTGATAATATTAATAATAATACGATTGTAGGCACAAACTACGAGTACTTATAAAATGCATGAACTTTAAAGCAACTAACTAACTTAAACAATCTATTCAGACAACGTTTTCTTTCGGCTATGCAACATTTCAGACTGCACAGTTTTAGGCATTTACAAACTCTGAAATTAACTTGGTTGTAAGCATTTGAATAAAACGATCAAATAGAAACCAAATAAAGTTGTAAAATTCGACACAAAATACATATAAACAACAATATATATATATACATATATATATATATATATATTAACAAAAACGATAATAAAGCAAAGCACAGTTGATGTACATTTGTTTGTGTACAATTTGTGGTGGAAATACATTGATAAAAATGCATAAAAAAAAAAACAAAACAAAACTTAAGAAAAACTCTTGGTCTTTTATTGTTTGCAGTGCAGCTTATTATTAGGTTTTGAGTTAACAATAAATCGCTTTTATTTACATTCGACACTTTGAAAAAGAAGTTTGTTAAAAAAAAACATAGAACAGAGCAGAGACTAATTTATAATCTTAGTTTCAAATCGCATCGAAATGAATAGAACTTAATGTGTTAATTCTTAGTATGGTTCCTCACTCCTAAAAGAACTAAAAAAACAAACATTTATTTGTTTGCAATTGTTGCATTTAAAGCATTTCAATAGAGTTACAACACATCGAGAGCTGAGAGTGCTTTACAATGATTGTTTTGTTTATCACTTAGCAAGAACTTAAGGCTACACAAGTTTACTTCGATTACAAAATGAACAATCTAACATTTCACTTAAAGCACATTTACATAGTTACATAGTTGGAGTTGTTGTAGTAGCGTTACGGGGAGTGGAAACGTAGGGATGCCCCAAAAAAAAAAGATAATAACAACAACAGTTAACGTGTATAAAATATGGATTTCAGATCGAAGCGAAGTCCGCATTTGTTGCTGCTTATTAACTAGATTACAAACGACAATTAGATGATTAACATATGCATCCGTTGATTGGTTGATTGATTGCTTTGCTTTGCTTATGGCAACAAATATCAGAACATTATCGGCTTATCCTTGCACTGGTCTATCACATAGCCGGTGAAACGCTTCAAGAACTTGGGATATTCACGCTTATAGACAGCGCGTAAGGCGCTCGCCGGTGCCCAACCGCCGGGATTAACTGCAAAATGTGAAACAAATCATTAATCAATTGATAATTGAATTGTGCAATGATTCTACGCACCGACAGAACAGTAGGTTACTTTGCAGGTTAGATCATCGCGACTGAGCGGTTGACCCTTGACATAATCAGCCGGCAAAAATGTTTGGCAGGCTAAGATGACCGTCAGAAAGATGCGCACACATTTCCCATTCTTCGACTGCAACAGAGTTCGAAATCAATTAAAGTTAAAGCAGCTAAAGCAGCTGGCAGCTCACCTCCTGTTTGGCATAATCCGTGGAGTTATTGCAGACAACCCACATGTCCCGGTTGCCCTCCTCCAAGCCATCGTTGATTTTGCGCATATGCGACCAGAATTGTGCATCACGTTGGCTGGCTGGCCAAATGCGTTTGTGTGTTTGCAGAAATAGCAATGTGTCCGCTGAGATTTTCTCCAATATTGTGCAATCCTCTAGCGTGGCTGCAAATCAAATCAATCGTTAGCTGAAGCACGTTACGGTCAACGTCTGCGTGCTACTCACTCTCCCAATCGTTGCGAAACTCTGGCATGAAGAAATAATGGCACATCTCGCGCGCTGTGACCCCCTTGACCGAATGGTATGCCTTAAGGGGATCCATAACCATGCCATTGACTTCCTCCTCGCGTTTGTACATTTTGATTTCGCCCTCATCCGCAAAGATTTGCCAACCATTGCCATCCTGGCCAACGCCCTCGCGTGCATAGTGCAATTGCTCCTTGCACACGCGATCGATCTGTTTGATAATTTGTTAATAACAATTCAATTAGTCTTTCAATTGCAATGTGCGAACAATTTCCGGTCTTACCTCCGGCCAAAGGGCATGTGTTTGCGCCTCGGCGCCAGTGCCGAACTCCTCTCGCGCCTCCTCGCCCTCGGCAACGGCCTCGTGCGGCACATTGACCAATGTCTGCGAGATTTGCGATTGCAGTCTCAGTTTAAAGCGCAGCTGCATATCCTCCTCGATTTTCTCCAGGCCCGTCTCAACAGCATCAAAGAACTCATCCTCGGGCAATGTGGAATGTGGTCCCTCCTATCAACGAAACGAAAATATGACCAAAAAAGATTAGTGAGTTACTCAGTTAAGTTTATTTGAAATAAAAAAACACAGCAAAGGTTTCAAGGTTCGGCCTAATTAATGCCGCGAAATGCTGGACAAACCCGAAGAAATGCGAGAACGTGACGTGTATAAATTAATGATGTATCCCAAGAGAAGTGGAGACAACGACGGCATGTTTAATTGACTCAGCATAATAGAGACTCATATCAAATCATATGTGCGCACTTCACTCTTGTGCCATGAATATTAAAAGCGACGTCTCGCCTCCAGCTGGCGCGTGTGCCTGTTCTTGGCTACAGAAGATTATATATATATATGTATATAATCAAATGAAATTTGATTAATTTGTGTGTGAAAGCAGCTCAAAGGATGCAGAGTGTGGGAAGAAACTATGATGAAGTCATGCTTACCACGCTCCTTGAACGCTTAAAAGTGGACAATACAAATTAGCAAGAGCAAAAACAAGTGAGCGAGAGAGAGAGAGAGAGAGAGAGAGTAGCAAACAGAGAACGCGTGCAAGCGAGTGAGGTCAAGAGGTCAGCGGAGTGTACAGCAAACAGCGAGCAGCACACAGCGAATCCTTCCGTCAGGCGCGAGAACACAAAACAAACTGTTGCTTGGTGCCCCAAAAAGCAACAAAGTGCCAGCATCCAGACAACTGACAACTGAGAGAGAGAGAGAGAGCTAGTGAGGAAGAGAGGGAGACAGAGAGAGAGAGATAGAGCGAGCAAGCGAGCGAGCTTAAAAGCTTTTAAAGCAAAGGATTACACGCACTTAAGTAATAAATCAATGTATGTGTGTGCGAGTGCGTGTGTGTGTGTGCGTGTGTGTGTGTGTGCTTGGGGGCGCATTGCCTGCTCTTTAACTGTGCCGGATTATACAAATGATGCCACTTTTTGGGGCACATACCACAATTTTCTTGCCATGTTGCAGCTTGTAACCGCAACGCCATTGAAAGCGCACCGCGGGCATTTCCAACGAATTCAATTGCCAACTTTTAGCTTATTTTGGCCAACTTGCAGGCACGTGCCGCAACAACAGCAACAACAACAACAATTCAACGGTTTATTACAACAACAACAACTACAGTTTCACAATTACACTTTATGTCGTTTCGTTTTATGTATTTGCCTCTTCACAAAATTTGTTTATTATGATTTTGATACGTGTGCGCGAAGCGATCGCTGACCGACGACTGACGACTGTGGCCAGCCCACAATTGAGCCATAAGCTGCGAGTTAAGCAGCTCGTTGACCAGCCCAGGCAATCACATTAAAGCCAACGACAAACAAGAGCTGCGATTGTTCAAGCTACAACACGAACGTGTTTTACACTAACAAAGGGCGTACAAATTAAACTGAGATGATGCTACATGACAAACCCGTTCTGAACGTAGCTAGACTCTTCGGCAGTTAGGGTATAACTATTGCCAATGCTTGCAGAGAGACTTGCCAAAGTTAGCTACACATGACCTACTGTAATATTGGCTCTTAGCACAACTTCTGCAACCTTAAAGTGTCCAATAGTTTTACATTACTGTGCCCTGTGTCCAATTTAGTTGTTTGCGCTTGAGCTGTCGCCAAGTGAATGAACTCGGGGATACAAATGGAAGCAGAGGAAGCCCCGCAAGGGGTGACAAATGCGAATGGAAGTAAAAGAATTCAATAATAGAAAAAAAAGCAATAAATATTACCTATGCATATAGAGAAGTTATCAATAGTTAAAGCCAGGCCAATTAAAGACTTGCGGATGTAAATTGAACAACTGGTCACGGCACAGAAACAATTAAAGCTTGTGAACGATTAGAATCGGGAACATGACATGGAATCAATGCAGGTACAACGCGCAGAGAACATGGCTACAACTATAATTATATATAGGGCGAGTAAAATACAGTAAACAAATCAACAAATCAACGAATCAACAAATTGTTTAAATAATAGCACGCCATGTGGAACACTTGGTGCGTACGCTGATATTGTAATACAATCAACATTCAACAATCAACAAACACACGTCAAAGTTTATTTTAGTGGCCATAAACTAGTTGGCAGTGGAGGCGGCAACCGGGGCGTGTTGCAAGTGTCTATCTTCCACGTCTGTATTGTTTGTATTTACAATTTGCTTAACTTTTTCACTTAAGCGCATAATCAAATCGACCATGAACGCATTTGGGGCCACAAAGCGTGAGAAATTGTTAATAGACTTACCTCAAAGTCTGGGCCGGGATATGATAAACGTTTAAGCTTTTCAATTTCATCCTTGAACTTTCTGCAAAAGAATACAACAATTTAGATGACACATCAAGATTGCTCAGGCAAGGAGTGAGTGCTAGGTCAACCTACTTATTCTGCTCCTCGGCCCGACGACGCTTATCAATTTCACGCTCCAATTTGCGTTTCCATGATTCATCGTTCTCCGCTATGATTTCCAGACAATGTTGCAATGTGCTCAACACACCAGCCGCGGTGGCACGAAATGTAATGGACTCGCCCTGCAATGGAATGCAATATGTATTTAGAAAGATATCGTTTCATTCTGGGAACTTGCAGACCTTAAAGTCAATGGGCTTTAGGCCATCGCCCAAGTCCAACGGCTGTGCATTGGCTTTGTTCAGCTCGGAGCAGGCGTCAAAGTAACGTTGCAGCGTCTCAATTTGCCCAAAGAGTATATCCTTGAAAGTCTCCAGTTCGCCGACTTTCTCGCGTAGATTGCGTAGCGTTCTCTTTAAGCTGCCGCCGCTGGCCAACGAAATGGTGTTCGATTGCAACGACATGGTGCTGCCATGGCGACGCAACGAGGTGGTGTCCGTGCTGCCCGTGCCCTCTTTATACAGCTGCAGCACCTCCACCCAATGCATGCGATCCTCGCTCGTCTCGGCGCGCAGACACCAGTTGTTCAGATTGTTGACCACAACATCGAAACGCAATTCATCCGATTCGTGTGCCTGCACAAGACATAAAACAAAACAATGAATCATCATTGTTTACATTATAAATAGATTAAGTTTAAGCAATTGTGGGACGCCCATCAACACTCTGACGCCCCTCCACCCCCCCTCAACCTGCAGCGAGTGAAAGGTGGGTCAGGGCGGGGCAATGTGTGGCAGTGTGGGACACTCACAGCGATGACTTCAATTTGGTTTATTTTTGTCACTTATATGGCATGTTCGCAACCACCATTTGGTGGCGACATTCAAACGTTAATTGATTGCGGTGCATTGATTGTGGTTCGACTGGGGTCGACCCAAAATACATACACACACATTTTCTCGCACTTATACACACACTCTGACGCCCATTACTGTTTGATTAGTTCAATTAAAAGCACTTGCCCACCTTAATGGTCGCCTTGAACAGGCTGATGGCGCCACGACAGCCGAAGTCAGATTCGGATTCCGATTTGTAGTAGGAGAGTGTGCCGTCCTTGAGGACTATATAGCGGGGCTGCCAGCCATAAATGTAGTTGGTCCATTTGCTCAAATAGCCGCGCAGCTCGATGCTGTTATCCAAATAATCTTCCTCCTCGGATGTATCGCTTTGGGAGCCAGTCGCTGTTGGGTCAGCACTTGACGGCAGCGGCACAATGGTTGTTGTGGAGCCAGCTGGCGTTATGTTGTTCAGGTCGTCCATACCAAATACTATGTTGAATTACCTGTAGAGTAGCTTAATCAGCTGGGTTCCATAAAGATTAAATTATATTCCGCCACGTCTGCGTAATATAAACAATAACAATAACAAAAGCAACAACAATGCCAGCAACGCCGGCTGACAATCATCTGAAGCGTTAAGCTTGTGATAATGCACAATTCCATCATTATCAAACAATGGCCTGATTCTGACTCAGTGAAATTTGTTGTTCTTTTTACGTTGTTGTTGTTGTTGTTGTTCTTGCTATTGTTGTTGTTGTTGCTCTAATTGGCGTTGGCCGGGTTGGCTTTTAGCGTTGGCGTTGTTGTTGCTGTTGGTGTTTGCCTCGCTTTTTGGCTTGATGACGTTGTGTTGGCCCATCACGTTTGAATCTCACCTGCAACAAGCGAATTACTGTTTCCTGGCGCTTTGCTCACACATTTGTGCCACACGTAATTGTCCCAGACTTTTTGTGTTTCCGCAAACTTTGTAAATAACGAATTAAAAAAGCACCTTCGCTCTGTACGCGTGATAAACCAAGCGATCAGCTGTGCGCAATGCTATCGATGCTATGTTACTATCGATACTATCGCACAAGAAATACTCACATGATAAAGTGTTGCAAAAGCTGCACGAATGTTAGGCGCCAACTCGAAATTGTTTCAATCGATATATTCAAATGCACTTACGATGTAACATGACATTGACAATGATATTAATAAAATAAATTTCATACAATTAAGATTGATTTATTGCGATATCTAAAACTGTTGCTGTGAAATCGCAACTCATAATTCTGCTCTACCGTTTGTGCTGTTTTTGGCGGCAATAATAAATCCATATTGTGCGCATGTATAAACAATGGGCATATCAAATTAACAAGCGAATTACGATACATACAAGTTATTTTGTTCGATCCTCAAATTCAGTGCGAATTGAACGCGTCCCGCTGCGACAGCACAACAATATGGGCGATCAGAAGATTGCGAAAAGTGAAGCCTCAATCATTGAGGCAAACTCGCCTTTGATACTGCCAGAGGGTTATTCGTACTTCCAAGAGGGCATCAAATGGGTCTCGGACTTGATGGAAATCGACGAGTTAGATGCCGATTGGCTTGTGGATGCCGAGTACATATGCAAACGCATCAGCGAGATCATGTGCAAGAAGGATTGGATCTACAAGTTTGTGCTGGAGCATCTGCTGAGCACGGCAACCTTCTACAGAGGCTCTAAGATCGATGTGCCGCTTGATTTTGAACAATATCTGCGTTTCCACATGCCATTCCCAGTGACGCCCATCTTCAGTGCCGACCAGCCTGGCTATATAAATCTGTATGCACCCTCCACACACCCGATGATCACCAAGAACTATGTGAATCCCGAGAATGTGCAGTTGCTGCTTCGCGGCAATCTGCGAGATGCGATCAATCAACTGAAGTACATCTACTGTGACAATGGGGTGCAGTACAAGTTAAGCTATCGCACACACGAGATTGGAGATCAGGGATTCGTGCATGAGATACTTGCATGCGAGAAACGTGAATGTGGTATGCCAAGCATCATATCCTTTGTCTTCCTGCCGGCAATGCAATTCAAGTTCGCCGAATTTCCGCTGCCAGCGTTTGTGCCCTCGGGTCCAGCCTGGACGCACTGCAACAACGTGTACTATTGGCTGGCCCTGCTGCAGGTGTATCCACAGTACGATCATCGCAGCTTTTGTCCCTATGTGCCACGCATGCAGTTCATACACGACGAGCGCAAGGTCAAATATCGCAATGTATTGCGGCTGCTGGTCAAGATCGGTCTGGGCAACAATATACCCGATATATCTGATATATTTGTGATCAAGGGACTGCACTTCTTTCGCCTGCGCTACAGCATGAACTGCGATTGCAATCTCTCGCTGGCCACGCTCTTCATGGAGGTAAAAGCCACTAAAGTTATCACACAGGTCATGACTGAACTATCATTCTGATTACAGCTGCTCAACATCCACACGAACATCATGTACAATGATGCGATGAACAAGTTGTTACTGTTTGGTGGCTGCCAGGAGCATTGCATGCAGGAGGCATTGAGGCTGGATGCGATTGCACGCAATGTGTCCATGTTCTACTATATGAACTACATACACATGGAGCACTTGAAGCAATTGTTTGGCCTGATTTGAACACAGCAAGTGTCGCATTACCAAATGCCGCGTCTCACATTGCGTATGCGCAATAAACAAATGAAAAGGGAAGACAGAGGGAGAGAGAGGGAGAGAGAGAGCGATAGGGAGAGGGGGAGTAGGTAAAACATTTGTCAGCTGGAATTTATTATTATTATTGTTATCATTATTGTCTACATTTATGCGCGTTTCCATTTCAAATTCTGCACAAATATGTAATGTTTATTTACAGGGTATATAACAAGAGAGTTTTAAATTCGCTAAAAGTTAACAACAACGCTTAACAGTTAATCAATAAATAGTTACAATACAATACAATACAATAAAATACAATAAATAATTATCATTACAATTATTAGTAATTAATTAATTAGTTATTAATGACTTTCAATCTGCACTCAATGCGGCAACAACTTGCCACAGACTCGTTGCCGCTTAAACTAACTAAGAGGTCTTTCAATTTACATATAAACAGCATTCATATTCAGCTGCTCCTGCTCCCGATCACGATCTTCCTGCTCCTGCTGCTGCTGCTCCTCCTCCTCCTTGCTGCTGGGCAACAGCACCGCCTGCTGCTCCTGATACTCTCCCTTTGGCCTGCTCGTCGTCGTCGTCGTCGTTGCTGTCGTTGTAGTTGCCTGTGCACTGTACTTGTTCGCCAGCGCCTTGAAGATGCTCTTGGGACACGCCTTGTAGTAGGGAAAACATTCCCCCGGCGCCTGCTTCCCCTCACCCACACGCTGTGCTCTCACATACTCAGGTATTAACTCCGCAAAAGGTGATTTGGTAACACTGCAAAAAACACAGCACAACATCAAGTACAAACAAGTGAAAACACTCGAGTGTGCTCGACTGTAATATACCCTCTACTAAAATACTCTAACCCGTAGTTGCATATGCTTATTTAACAATTAAGAGCTTGTTATTACTACTTATGTTTGTACGGACGGACGGAGACGTTTAGAGGGAGAGATATGAACAGATAGATAGACAGAGAGTGAGAGAGAGAGAGAGGTGCAAAAGCAGACAGAAAGATTAATGAAAGAAAAGGATGGATGGGCAGATAGACGCAAGAATAGACGGATGAACAGCCGGATAGTCAGAGAAATAGATGGAGAAATAGATGGGACAAACGGATAGACGGAAGGACAGGCAGAAGGATAAACAAATGGATAGAGGGAAGAAAAGACAGAAGGATAAACAGAAGGACAGACGGATGGATAGTCGATAAAACAGACAGAAGGACAGACGAATAGTCAGAGAGATAGATGGAGGAATAGACTGACAGAATGAAGGATAAACCAAATGGGAAGACGGATGGAAAGAAGAACGGATAGACAGAGAGATGTATGGAAGGACAGACGAACAGATAGACGGAAACAAATGGGAAGACGGATTGATACATACAGACAGAAGTGCGGACAGACAGATGGATGGCAGAGCATTTATACGAACAGTTGTGAATAGATTCAGCTCTCCTTACTCTGGAGATGCCTTCCTCTGTTCTCTCTCTGTTACATACAGTTGCACAAAGTTATAACACTCCTCCATCTTTTGCCTAGCGGGTATATCTACTTCTATTTAAATAGCTACTTCTAGTTAAAGTGCCTGCTTGCTACTCACGTCAGAAACAGCTTTGTCATCTCGCCAAAGACGCCAAACTTCTCCAGGCTGCGTGAGTGCATCTCGCAGATGGTGCGCAGCAGACACGCCTTTCCATCCATGCCGAAGGTGGCCAGAAAGTCCTCGACAACGCCATAGAGCAGAACCCGTTCGCCGCCATGGAAGATGTGCTTCAGCCCGGCAGGCAATTCGGGATAATTCAAGAGCTCCTCGTGCACCTTGAAGGGTTTGTGCTCCTCGACACTGCTGCGCTGCTCGCTGAGATCGCGTTTGCGTCGCTGCACATGCAGATAACGTGAGACATATTCGCCAACCATTTGACCAGCGCCATGGCCAAAGGAACGCGCAAAGAAGGGCAAATCTCCCAAAGGATTCTGATTGTCCGTCAGGCCGAGCTTGTCAAAGTCAACTGAAGAAATAGAGAGAGAAGGAGAAAGAGAGAGAGGGGAGAGAGAGAGAGAGGAAGAAAGAGAGAGAGAGAGGAAGAAAGAGAGAGAGAGAGAGAGAGAGAGAGAGTTAATTGAGAAATCTTAAGAGAGAAATTGAGCTGGAAACTCACTTGTCACTGGGAAACTGATGGTCAGATTGGAGAAGAAGCCTTCGGGCGGATGTCGCACCAGTGGCATGGCAATTGTTGGCGTAAATGTGAGCGAGGTGCCCGGCGGCAATGCCAGACGACCATCATCCGTAATCCAAACGAGACGCTTCTTGCGTATATGCGGCGCATTTGAATCTGTGTCCAGATCGCCATTTAATTGAGCATCTGCATCCGCCAGCTGTGCGGCCAAAGCGTCATTCAAAGCCACAACTATGCGTAGACAGTTTAATAGCAGCGGCAACAACAGCAGCGGCAGCAGCTGTGGCAGCTTGGCAAATGCAACACGCATGCTCTGTGCGACAGAGAGAGAGAATGAAAGAAAAACGAAAGACTTAGGCAACGAACTTGCAGCAAAGAGATTAGCCAAATTGTCTAAAGACAATAACTGCTTATGCATTATTTAACTGTTGTATAACAGCCACGAGCGGCACCTAAAAACCATTCACTTTGAAGAACACGCTTGCAACAGGTTTTTGGCAACATGTTGCACATAGAATGAGCTCAGATCTTGTTGTTGGTAAAGGAAGAAAGCTAAAGCCAATTGTTTGCAGCATTTAAGCACCGTTAAGAGCACATGTGTTGTTTACACGTTTGCCAATTGGCAAGTTTAACAAATTCTAATGCGAATTCGAAACTCGTTGTCGAATTCGATATCGAATTCACGCGTGAAAAGCAGTGAAAGCATCTCAAGTAAATCTAGTAAATGCGTATTTCTCATTCTAAACGGAAACCTGCCTAACAACGAATTTCGCCCAAAATGGAACACTTTGCTGCTCGGCTGTTCATCTTTATTGAGTTGCACAGCAAATTTCACGACGCACTTTTACCGCAAACACACACACACACACACACACACACAAGACAACTCCTCGAGCATTGGCACAGATTATTTAGCATGTGGATGATGCAACTTGGCAGCCGGTTGCACAGGATTGCTGCCGTTAGAGCAATACCGAAGCCACCCCCCCAGCACCAAAAGCAAAGCATTCTAATGCACTTTCCCAGTGCTTGACCAGGCCAACTGGTTCAAAGCATGACTTCAATTGCCGACTAAAATCAATATTGATGAAATGTTGCAAGGGTTGTGCTGCGATTTGTATGCAAATATGCTGGCTGCTGACAAGGCTAGACAGTGGGCGTGGCAGTGGGGAGATGGGGAGATGGGGCGGGCTGCTGCTCGTTGATTAGCCAAGAAGTTTGACATGGCATGAAAGAGAAATTGGGTCAGAGAATCAGAAAAAAATTGTAATTGCTGCCAGGGCGCACTTTTAATATCAATGTCAAAGCAATGTTTGTTCGGGCAGTTGTTGCTGATGTTACAGTTGTTGTTGTTGTTATTATAATACATGTTGTTGCTACAATTACAATGCTGGCAGACAAGTGGCAGCTCTCGCTGTCAGCTGACCATAAGCGGCTGTTGGCATTGAGTTTCTTAAAGGATAGTTTTGATTTCTATAGCAAATCAAGAGTAACGCCTTGAACAACAACAACAGCAACAACAAACACGCAACATGTGTCAGTGTGGTATGCAACAACAACAACAACAATTGCCACAACAGACGCTACTCAATGCTAAGAGTGAAAAGCGTCGCAACTTTATGGCGAATTAGTACAAGCTCTGCTTTAATTGGTCTACATGACATACATATATGTACATATATGTACATATCTGCGCACATATATAACTGACGTTTTATTGAATTTTGTTTCCTGCTCGACAGCCTTGACAATAAACAGAATTCTTTAATGCAAAACAAAATAAAAAAAAAACGAAAATGAAAATGAATTTTGCATTTCTGGGTTAACAGGTTTACATGAGAGATTCAATTAAAACAACAATATTTAAATGAGCCTTATTGAATGCTAAAGAGTGTAACAAGCACACAGACGCAAGCACACGCACACACACACGCAAATCCTGCGTGTATGCCAGCAAGTTCGTGGCCTCAGTCTTTTGTTGTTTGATTTCTGTTTCTTTTTCTTTTTTTTTTTGCTGCACATTGCTACAGCCGCTGCATAATTAATTTAAAAACAACAACTACAGCGTAGCTTATCATATAAATTGGGCAAGGCAAAGGAAAGTGCAAGTGCTGAGCAATCGTGCTGTGCATGTGACATCAAAATCCAAAATCAAATCTATCAAATACGTTGTTGAAAGTCGTTGAATGTTGTTAGCATAACAATTGCAAATAGTTTCATATAAACTGTTTGCTGCTATTACACACACACACACTCGCTGGCAGGGCCCGCTTACATAAGCGTTGGAGACTTGTATTGAACTCTGCTCCTTGACCCACTTCAAAGCGACTTCCACTTTCGGTCCAACAACAACTTACAGCCTTTTTGGCCTTAAAACTCACTTTTCTTGTCTAGCTTTGTTAAGGTATAAAATTCTTGACACGTTTCTTTTCTTTCTTTTTCTTTTATCACAATCAACACCAACGCACGATTTTATCCTGAGCTGCAAGAAACCGTTACAAGTTGCACGTTATTCGCTTTTTAAAGGGAAGCCGCAACAACTGCGCGCGCAAACGTTTGAAATTCAACTAAAGTGGGCAACGTTTGTGGCGAACGATAAAAGCAGCAACGTAGCTAGCGCCACGACAATGTGCAAGCCACATAACGCGAGTGGGGAGTAGGCGGGAGGCAGCAGTAACAGCGGCAGCGGCAGCAGCAGCAGCAGCAGTAGGAGCAGGCGAGACATTGGCAGAAGCTACTCATAGCCAAAACAGCAAACCAGTATGAAAGACATGCAGCTGACCAAGTCAATGTATGCGCGTCTGTGTAACTGTGTGTGTGTGGTTTTTTTGATTTCCTCTTGGCCTTAAGTAGACAGCGATAGCCATTTGGCCAAGAGAGCTATTCGTGTGGCTTCTTGCTGGGCATGCTAGGAAGTGAACTGAGTCATGCTCCTCACAATTTGGGTCGCGCCTTGCGACAACTCAGGCGACAAATTAGTTTCACTACTTGCAATTGGAGAGCATTTCAAAATAAAAACAAAAACAAAGTTCTTCTACTTAAACTTTCCATGCGTAATGAATGCGATAGCGCGTACAACCAACTTCCTATATGTGTATGTGGTTTTCCAATCCACTTGGCAATCATTTTACATTTGGAGAACACGTATAGAACATGTTTTCTATGCTGCAGCATTCGTTGCGTTTTGAAAGTGAGTCTAAGAAGTCTAGAAGTGGTTTTGGCCACCAAACTGGGTCAAGGTTCTTCTTAAGGCAATCATATAAAAATTGCATTGGGGAAAATTGTAAAGAAATTGTTTTAAATAGATAGTAAATATTTACAGCATAATTAAGCATATTTGAGTTGACTAAATGGCGCCATCACTAAGTACGTGGTGAAAATTTATTGAGCCACTTGTAAATACAATAAATCGTTATCACAGAGCCCTGCGTACGTGCTGAACGTTTTAATGAAGCGCTCCAAGTTAATTGACATAAATTCGCACAGTCAATCGCTTTCTTTTTGGTATTGCTTCATTTAAATAAATCACAATCCGTTTATAAATGTCGTTGCGCAATATTAAAAGCTTAACACAATTAAGGCATTCAGCGGCCACATTCAAATTCAAACGACAGCGCGCAGTGCTGTACACTTGGCACGAACAGTGTTGGAAAACAGATAGTCGAAAAGAAAGATAAGGCGATTAGTTATCGATAAGATCAAAGCTTTATTGTGAAATGAATTCCTATGATTAATAATTCATTAAAATGTGTAAATGCTAATAATGATTAGCTTAGACTATTGTGAACACGTTCTTTAACATTTTAATGTACTTCTCAGCACCTTGCTTATTGGCCTCCTGATAGTACGGCAGCTTTTCGAGACGTTCAAGCCAGGCTTTAATTTTTGGAAACGCTTTGGGATCCATTTCCAAAGCTGCAGGCAGCGAGGAGGCGGTTGCGGCACAACAAAAATCAGCAATATTCATAGTGTTCCCAGTCACATATAGATTGTCACCCAGAAAGTTCTCCAGATGAGCATAGCCATCCCTCACGTTATCGATCTTCTCCTGGGGCACTTGATTAACGTTCTTGTAAAAATATGGAACACTTATGTTCCTCATCGGCATGAAAAGTATGCTAGCATCAAAATACAAGCGCTGATTGATAACAGCCCGTTTAACTAGATCCTTTGGATATAGCTCATCAGTTTTGCCATATTTATCCACCAAATAGCAGCAAATTGCATGCGAGTCCCAAATGTATGTGCCATTATCGTCCAGCAGTGGAACTGTGTGCTGTGGATTCTTATTCACAAACTCTTCATTCCTATGCTCGCCATTAAATAGATTAACTTCTTTATACTCAAAGGGCAAATCAAGGGCCCTCAATGTCAGCAAGCAGGCGCGCACTGGAGCACTAATGTCAGTTCCATAGAGCACAATTTTACCCATATTGAAATAGTTATGATCAGTATCAAAAATAAACTGGTAATGAAATCGAGCGTTGCCGACCTTTATATATATTGTCAACAGAACGAAACTTGAGCAATTATAGTTGAGCTTTTTAATTAAAAAAAGCTTTTTCAACAACTTATTATTCTGATTGCAATAAGCAGCATTAAGAATTGTTTTTTTTTTATACATAACATACAAACAGATAGATAGAAACCTCTGATAAGATAATCAGTAGAGCCCTTTGCATAGGTATTGTACTTGAGATAACGATAATGAAATAAACGTTTGATGTAACAGCAATATACCCTAAAACGTAATAGCTGTCCAATATTACGCTTAAACACTTTCAAGAGTCATCAGCAAGCATTCAAATCCAACGAGTGCTGTAGCACGCAGCTATAAAATGCGTTGAACCAACGAGCTTTGCTGCTCAATAAAAGTAATCAAAAAAACGATTTGTTATCGATAAGATATATTTTAAAATTTTAAAAATGCTGTTTACATATTCACAATATGTGTATTTTAAAATGGTTATAAGTCATGCCAAGCTAGGTAGTGATTATAGATTATTTATGGCGGATAGCTTAGACAATCGTCAGCGCGTCTTTGAAAAGGTTGATATACTTCTCGACGCCGTCGGCATTGCACTCCTGATAATAGGGTAGCTCACTGAGCCGTGCCAGCCAAGCGGTAATTTTTGGATATTTCTCGGGATCAATTTCCAGAAAGGCGGGCAGAGAAGAAGCTGTAGCTGCGCAGCAAAAATCGGCAATGGTCAGAGTATCGCCAGTCACATACGGATTATCACCCAGAAAAGTCTCCAGATGATTGTAGCCATCTCTGACGTTGTCAATCTTCTCCTGTGGCACGGTTGTCACATTATTACGAATGAATGGTGTACAAATATTCTTCAATGGCATGAAAAGCACGCTGGCATCAAAATACAAGCGCTGTGCCAACTGAGCACGCTTAACCAAATCTTTGGGATACAGTTCATCCGACTTCCCATACTTGTCAACCAAATAGCAGCAAATGGCATGAGAATCCCAAATCAAGTTACCGTCATCGTCCAGAAGCGGCACAGTATGTTGTGGATTCTTCTTCAGGAAGTCCTCATTGTTCTGCTCACCAGCTGCTAAGTTAACTTCAATGTATTCGAATTCCAATTCGAGGGCACGCAGAGTCAACAGACAGGCGTGAACTGGAGGACTAATGTCCATACCATAGAGCACCAACTTGGACATTTTGAAACTGAGGTATGAACGCAACAGAGAGCAAACTTCAAATGAAATGAGGCTGCTGCCGGCTGCAACTATTTATTGTCGCCAAGAGACAAAAGAGCGAAAACTTTTGAGGCTTCATGAAAGAAAAGCCGGCTGAGCTTTTCTGGAGCCGATGTGTGGGCGCTATGTAATAGGCGAAGCTTTTGAAACCACAGGCAGAATTGCAATTTCAATTGGAATAAACTAACAATAGACTTGTTTATAAACGTATATGTGCTCGGCTCCAAGTCATTTGAGACTCAACTGCAAAACCTCATTTAATAGGAATTTTAATTTGAACACGAGTGCAGATTTGTATATAAATACATTGCTCTTATTACTCTTTAGTAGTCTATATTATACAGAGGGATGTCGTTGCAATGAAAACAATCTATTTTTATCTCAAGCTCGAATCACAGACAATTATTAATAGGACTCATTTAACGTTAACACCGTACAGTATAAAAATGATAAGATTGTGCCGGAATATGCTAACTCAATATATTATTATATACATACAAATTATAGAATACTTATTTGTTTTATCTTCTCGGTTAAAATATAATTCATGCAAACTACAATTTACATTGCTTTTAAATTATACTGTCAGCGCGCCATAAGCAAAATTAGTGTTGCAAATGTTGTGTTAGTTAGTACTGTAAAACGTCGTCGACTGGCACACACCTGCAAGCACCGAAAACTGCAAAGAACATCGCTACAAACTATTAAATACCCTAATGTGACAACAGCCATAGAAAGTAATCGAATAATCCAGATAAAACCACTGTAAACAACTTGAATCTGCAGAAAAATGGACAACAAAGGTATATTTACGATTGAGATAAAAAATATTAGTTCCTTAACTATACCATGTATTCTGTAATCTAATGAGCCGATATACCCACTGCAGCAGTGTGTACAGAGCACAACAACACAGTCTTTGTGCAACGCATTTCCATTGCTATCAACCAATTAAATTATAAAATTTACCATTTTCCATGCAAAACAATAACTAATTGCACACCAGTCGGCACCATCATCGCTAAAGGAGGCGCAACTCTTTGTGACTGGACAGAATGACGGCGCGTAATCCTCAAACGTTGATGGCCCTGCCGAATGAGGAGAATTTTGATTTTTTATTTAAAATTGTGCTCATTGGGGACTGTTGCACGGGTAAAACATCAATTTTGCAACGTTTCAAGACTGGCAACTATGTGGAGCGACATGGGAATACCATTGGTGTAGATTTCTCAATGAAAACCATTGAAGTCGAGGGCAAACAAGTCAAGGTAAATTGATGCTCGCACTGTTAATGTCCCACAGCTGATGTTAATTATGTTGCTATAGCTACAAATCTGGGATACTGCCGGGCAGGAACGATTCCGTACCATTACCCAGAGCTATTATCGAGCCAACAATGGCGTCATAATAGGTGAGTAAAACCCAAGGGTAGCTAACGCCCATCTATGTTTGTCATAACAGAAAGTGAGGACGTTATCGTGACCCCTGGGCCATTGTCACGGTCTGTTGTTGATAAGAAGGCGCACACTTTTATGTTATTATCGTTGCGGTGATTTTAATGGCAGGCATCATTCGCCATGCAGTCTTATCAGTAGTGGAAGTGCTGTGTTAATTGCCACTGAAACTGTTTAAATAGAAGATGTTTACTTGTGATTTTAGTTTATGACATCACAAAGCGATCAACATTCGCTAATCTACAGAAGTGGATCGAAGAGGTGCGCAGATATACGGCTTCCAATGTGCTTATCATCTTGATAGGCAACAAATGTGACCTCGAGGAGGAGCGTGAGGTTGACTTCGAAGAGGCGCGCCAAATGTGTCAATATATACCTGAAATTTTGTTTGTTATGGAAACCTCTGCCAAGGAGAATACCAATGTCGAAGATGCCTTCCGTTGCCTGGCCACCGAATTGAAGGTAACCCGTGCAAATTGTGACTAAATAGGTATTTGCTAAACTTGCAATTGTTGATCATTTCCAGCGGCAACACGACTCGAGTAGTGTACAGGCCATAGACGAGAACACTGTGCAGCTGGGACAGGGAAAGCCTCTCAAGAGTTGCAGCAGTTCATGCAATCTCACATAGACATCTCCATGTTATATATATAAATGTGTGTTTAATGTCTTTTTTTATTTATTATTATTATTATTTTGTGATCAATTTTCATGTGGCTATAATTGTAGTATTTTTTATTAATTTTAAAACCTTAACTAAACTGTTAATTCATGTGTTTACTTGCCAGACAAGTAACAACTTCATAATTTATACACTTTACATACATATTCATAGATTTGTATTTAATATTTGTATTCATATTTATTTTGGTGGCTAGAGTACAAAACAATCTCACACATCACATCAACAACAAACAATGCAATGAATTAACGGCGTCAATTACAATGCATGTTCAGTTCATAACAGTAAAAATACGTCCAATTCTGTATTTGTAACTTAAAAATTTTGAAATAAACTTGTTTATTTTATAAATTTATTGGAAGTTATTAATTGGCTGCTCTTAGATCTTAACATTAGCATTATCTTAATACACATATATTTAATTTTATTGAGGATAAGCTGGCGAGGGAATCCAGGGAGTTGGGATGTACAATATGTAAACGAAAGGCAGGAGTTTATAACTAAAGCACTGTAAAAATTGGCTTGGCTTTTGTTTGTTTTGCAACAACATTGTTTTGTTTTTACATCTCATTTTTTTATCTCATTTTTTTTCCAACAAATTTCGAAAACGCAAACGCTTTCAAAATTCCATATAATTAGGTGTCTGTCTCTTTACATTTATATAAAAATTGATTTATTTTTCTAAATTAATTCATTAACTATAAACTAGCGCCGACGATCGGTGTGTCTGTCATTTATTTTTAATGCGTTGCACAATCCATTCGAGTCCCTGATACAATCCCTCGCCGGTGAGCGCACAACACGCCTGTATGTGCCATTGATGCTTCTTGATGGAGGTTAAATCCAATTGCCTTGAGATTTCAGCAGCGGACATTGAGCCTTTCAGATCCTGCTTGTTAGCATAGACAAGCAAGCTCGCTTTGCTAAGATCCTCATGCTGGAGCATTCGATATAGCTCCTCTCGCGTCACAGCCAAACGTTCGCGATCCGTTGAGTCGATAACCATAATCACCAGCTCCGTATTTGTATAATAGGTGCTCCAAGCAGCGCGTAAACTCTGCTGACCACCCAAGTCCCACACCAGGAAGTGTATATTTCGCCACACAACTTCCTCTACGTTGGAACCGATCGTTGGACTTGTGTGCACCACTTCATTCATTAGAAACTGGTACAGTATTGTTGTTTTACCCGCATTGTCGAGGCCAACCATTACCAGTTTGTGCTCCTCGTTTCCAAACATCCGCCATAACCGCGAGAGTAACAGGCCCATTTGTTATTGTTGTTATTATCGCGCGCGGGAGTGTGAAATGAACGTTTTTGTTGCTTTTTTGTTGTTAATTGGTGACAAACGCACTCTCAGGTATCGCAATCTATGCGCATATGTATGTACATATGTATATAAGGCTGTGTGCGTATGTGTGTGTGAGTGTGCGTAAGCGTGTGGGTCGTCTACTGATGCCTTTGTTGTTGCCCAGTGGAAGGCCAACTGTAAATTATGCACTCACACTCTCAGGTCACACACAGGTACGCACCAAGCTGCACTTCGCTTTTGAAAATGTTTATAACAATTAGCTAATCACTGGGCAGACACTTGTTGTTATTATTGTTGTTGTGGGATTGCACAAATATTTAGGCAGGCTTTGCTTCAGCTTCAGTTTTTGTGTTGAAACAAAAAATTGCTCACGATTTCAGCTGGGGATGTGAACACCATATCTAAATATCGATGTATCGATATTTAAATCACGAATTAATGATAATGCAAGCGATACTATTGATAACGATTTATTTTTTAGATCTTTTTGAAAAAGAACATCTTTTTTGTAAATTTGGTTTCTGTTGAACGAAATTTAACATATTTATTTTCTGAAGTAACACGCAGTTTGAGTCAGAAGTTTGACATGTAGTTAACTTCATTCGAAATTTAAGAAATGAATTGCCTGCAAACGTTTCTCAAATGCTCCCAATTTCTGACGGATCCGACAGACGAGCAGGAAGAAATCGACGAATTATCCGAGGTGATTGCAGAAAAATTTGAAGAGTTATTCAAAAGGAAACATGCATCCAAACGGCGCTTCGGATATATTGACAAATATATGAGAAATGAAATATTTATGATGGATGAACCGATACCATCACCCAATATTGACCACCTTTTGGAAGTGGCCATGGATGAGCTGTTGGACCAAATACATTTTTAAAGCATTAACAAATAAATTGTATATTTCTTAATGGAACAATAAATTCGCCAAATAACAATGTGATGCTCAATTAATAAAGACAATATAAATCACCTAATTAGAAAGTAAAGAATAATATTTATCATACAATTATCTGTTATTATAACCTAGAACTCGTCTTCTTGGGTTTCTTGCGAATGTGGCGTTGTACCTGTTTAGTGGGCGGTGCCAGCTCATAGCGGAATATAATACAGCGTCTGTCAAAGAAGCACTTGAGGTCTTTTGGATCATATCGATGTCCCAACTGTTTAAGGTATTGATAGATCTCCTGCAGATCGATGGGCTCATACATGAGCACACTCTCGTGCAGAGTGGGATTGGCACAGAGTAGATTGTGCCAGGCTATGTGTAATGGCAGCAAAGGCTGTGGCGTCTTCTTTGTCACGTTCGTTTGCAGCACATAGAACTCAAAGTCATCGCAGAGAGCTGGAGGCACAGCCTGTGAGAAACGCAGGAGATCTGCTCCACAGGCATCTATGAACTTGTAGCTTAGTTTTGTATCCACCTCGGTGGGTGTCAGGCAATCATTGCTGGCGCTGTGAAGTAGAGGATTCTTTTGCTTGCTCTTCCCGCTGGTCACGGGCGTAGATTTGGAACGAGGCAGAGCGGGGGGTTCTTCTACTGGCAACATAATGGGATGCGTTTGATTGTAAATGTATTCCAACAATTTCACGTCCTGTTTGCGCTTTAGCGGCTTTATGCCATAATTATACAAATGCTGCAACAGCTCCGCCTCTTCCATATGCAGAAAATCTGGCTTTGGCGTCTGACAGACGCGTACAGTGTACACCTGACCATTGACCTCCAATTGCTCCGACTTAGTGGTGACTTTTGCTGGACTTGCCAGCTGCACAGGTGCCTCAGGCTCTGGCAAGTTATCCATGTTGATGTTGCCCTTTAGCAAACGATCCAAACCACTTGGCACATTGTCTATCGTCGCATCCTTGGCGCTCTGGAATACCATTCTATCAAACTCATCGAACTCATCATCAAGTTGCTGTGCTTGTGGATTCGCCACGTTGTCTAGGAGCTCTTTAAATTTGTGACTGCTGCTGGAGTAACGTTTCAATGGCAGCTCTGTGGGTGAGTCCAGAAAGGATGCCTCCGCCCAGTCAATGTGCACTTGAGATGTCTCCGCCTGTTCCCTTGGCAGCTGGGACAGCGTAAACGGTTGCGATAGCGCCGCATCCAAGATACCAAACTCCGCACGTTCCTTGCTCAAGGCGCTCTTGTTGGGCGAACGTGAATTGCACGATTTGATGGAAGCAGCAGGTGATGTGTCCAGATATGCATCCAAATCCTCAATGGTCTGAAAATATGGCATTGTTTTTCTTTTCGCTAAAGGTGAAATGCTGCGTTCATGGAGAGCCTGCTCCAGATGCCGATGCGTTTTGTCAGCCTGCCAAATGGAATAATTGATTTCATCATCGGAGAGCAGAACTCCATCATCGTCAGCATCTTCATCACAGCTATCCTGTGTCAAATCAATGCTCGCATCCGAGTGACTGTACATGGAGGCGGGCTTATCAGTAAAGGAGTTACTCTTTCCGCTCACGGGACTCTTGAAACTGTGCTCCAGCTGGAGCAGCTGCTGCCTGGGCGTCTGAGTCAAGCTGAGGCTGTGCGGGCAGCTCAATGAATTGTCTTTGAATGTGCAAGGAGTGGTTGGCAATTGGAATGATGTGGATGGCATTGAATTGTCTTTAGAGGTACCAGGTGTTGTTGCCAATTGGAATGATGTGGAAGACATTGATGTGGCGGAGCTGACTTTACTTATATTTAAGCAGCTGCTGTCCAGCTTAAACTGCTCCTCCTCCTTGCTTGTCTTGTGTGCGTATTTAGCATATACATCATCAGAGACTACTGTATCCTGCTGCAGTTTACCCAGCGTGCAGTTAAGTACATCAAACTCATCATCAAATTCAATTGCTGGACTCAAGGCAATGATGGGCTCTTCCAACTGGAAGTCTCCAGCATTGACATTGTTCGGTAATTCTGGTGAATCCTGTTCCGCTGTCAAGTCTACAAAGCTCTCTACGAATTGTGCTGATCGGGAGTCACTCTGAGAATCAATCTTCTCTCCGGAAACCTCGGTAAGAGTCTTCACTGAAACAAAAGACTTTCGTTATCAAATTTGAAAACTCTAGAAATCAAATATGTTTACCTTCGTCGCTGGAGAAGATTTCATAGCAATTGATTTCCTTGCTGGTTGTTTCCTTATAGACGTTTAAGGAAATGTTTTGCATCTCGCCCAGCGTTGCAGGTATTTCCAGCTTCAGCTCGAGCTCCTCATCCGAGTCGGCGAATAAGTCGGGTGAAGTGCAGCGCGTGGATTGAGTGGGCACAGTGAGCATAGCTGAGCTACTTGGTTGCAGGTTCTCCTTTTCCTCATTAATCTCTTGCGTCATTCTGGCGCGTTTATCTGGCGGTTCCTTCAACGGACTGTTGCCACTTAAAGTGCTTTCCTGCTCTTCCACCATATTATCAGCCACCAGCTTTTCCAGCTCATCTAATTCCGCTTTCTCTGCAGTTTCACTCAAATTTGTTTGTTTGTCTCCAAAATGTGCCTCCAGCTCTGCGTAGATCTTTTCCAATTGCTGCTTGCGCAGGCGACTTGCTGAGCTGGGTCGCTTGGGTGACAAATCCCTTCCTTGAATGGCCGTCCAACTCTTCAACAAGTGATTCGCTGGCGTTTTGCTGACTTCCATCAAATCTTGCACATAGTAAGCATTCAGATTCGTTATTGCACCTTCGCTAGGTTCATGTATGATGCGAGCTGTTGCTTCCAGTGGCTGCAGGCGTGCGCTAATCAATTCAAATGGCAACATCTGAAGTTCTTCAGCGCTGGGCAGCTTAGTGCGCACCTGTTGGGCCATTAAAGCAGCCACCTTGGTGTCCACTTTCTTGAGCTGCTCCTCAGGATTACGCAGCGTTAGAGGCGTAAATTTATTGGCCCATTTACAGCGTTTACCTCGCTTGCCAGTGGCTGCAGGCAAGGAACCAATCGAGAGCGCATTGTAATCTATAAAGAACTTTTGTTCAGAGATAGTTTTGGAGCTTGCGCATACATTGTGCTTACCTTCCTTAGCGGCTGTGCGGAAGCCATATTTTTGCAGCTTGCGACGTATATTCTCTGTTGATTGGTTCGCTTTATCGTCCAGTAGGTTTACAACTTCCTCGTCCTCTTCCACAGTATCTTGTAGACGCAATATACCATGTTTCTCTGCCTCGGATTTGGACAATGCCAGCGCCATTTCGATGTCATCCGGACTGAAATTGTCTGCCATACAGTGTTGGGCCGTCACCTCTGCAAAGAGCTGCTCGTTGCGCAGAAAGTCACTGATGCTGGGCTGTTTAGTTCGGCCGCGTCCTGTGCCGCGACCACGACGCGTAGGTGCACTGGACTTCAGCTTAGGCGCCTTCTTGGGCTTGGGCAGAGCGGCGGGCTTAGTGTCATTACATTCGCGTGTCTTTTTGTTTTTCGGTTCCGCACATAGATCATCTTTGTCCGTGTTTCCCGGCCTGTCTTCTTGTTCCTGAGGAACCACAACATTGCTGAGAATCTCCGGTGTACTAAAATAATCGGAGAGTGTAGTAGTCGCTGCGGCTGCCTTGCTGCTGCGCGTGGTGCTTTAGGAGTGTAAGAAAACAATGAGACTTAATAGAATTATAACATTTTATTGGTTAACAGGTAACAGAAATACTTTTGGCTTAAATATTTCTACCTACCGCAGCTTTGTGATTGCGGGTTGCTGTAGTTTCTTAAAGTTTGCCCTGCGCGTCTCCCTGTCCATCTTCTTGCTGATGTTTTTTAACGTTCCTTCTGCAGCTCCTCTGCCTCCTTAATTGCTTCCCTAATGAAGTCCCCTCTGCGTGGAGCCGCAAAATCAAACAAGGCCCGACGATCCTTCTCTTGTTCAGTTTGTGTTAATAAAGCTTGGGTGAGTCTCTCGTTGGCTATACGTTGCATGGGTGTCAAGCTGGCAAAAAACAAACGCTTCTATCGTTAATGCAACATGTTTTTAAAGAGACAACTTACCACCAAAGCCCAAAGAGCAGCGAACCAGCGGCAATCAGACCGAAGGCGAAGCGATTGCGATATTTAAATGATGGTGTACCTTGAGTGCGTCGTGGTTTGCGCTTGCTAGTATCAATCGATGCCATTACCAAACTTCCAAATTGTCTCTCTTATGCGATTATATAATTAAATACATTTTATGTATGGCAGCAAATAGCTAAACAACATGTAAATGCGGCCGATGTACCGCTAACCAGGGTTACAAAGCTGATAAACACTTCTCACAAGCTGAACATTAAATTGTAAGCTGACAACAACTAGTTGAAATAAAATGTATATACTGCTGATGATTTAATTTATTACTTTTCTCCAACTATAAACGTTTTACACCAATGAAAAATACTTGTTAAATATTATGAACTTATATTTATTGGGCAGCTCTTAATCGATACTTATGAATTATCGATATATATAAATATTCGATAGTCTTAAATAGTCTGTAACATACGCAATTAACGTTAATTAGCGCACAGCGTAGGAGAGAAATCAAAATTGAAATTTAGTTTTATTTGTACGCTAATAAAGTGCAGGTGCTCAACAGGAGCTGTTCGCAATATAGGACGTTGTGTGCAATAAAAGCATTGTAAGTTCAAATGTAACTAGACTGTAAAGTGTTTGATAAGGGAATGCAACAAAAACTAACGCATAAAACTACTACGCAGACAACAGCATCACAGCGATAGACAAAGAGTACAGAGTACAGTAAACAAAAACGAATGAGATAACAATAAAGCAGACAAAGCCAAAGCAAAAGAGTTGAAAACACACACACTCACAAGCGTACATGCAGCGATAGAACTGTGTTTGTGTGGGTGCGTGTGTGTATGAGTGTGCAAGTGGAACAAGATACAACGGCATTTAGCATTGTTTTTTGATTTTTTCTTTGCAGAAAACAGAAAACTACGACAACAAATACGATATCAGTTTTAATACGCCCTTTCTGCGGATCACATAGTTATCCGATCAGTGCATTTTTAAACGCCGAGCCGCTTAGTCATGGCTCGAGAAGATGAGGAACGTATCGTGGACAACGAGGAGGTGGACACAGCCGAAGAGTCGGGCGGACGGCAGGATAATGAGTTGGCACTGCCATCGGGCGGCTGTTGCATGCCATCGAGCACATGCCATCGCTTTCTGGCGCTAGTCTTCATGTGCCTGCTTGGATTTGGATCGTATTTCTGTTACGACACTCCAGGTGCACTGCAGACGGTCTTCAAGCGGGATCTGGACTTAAGTGCCACACAATTTACGCTCATCTATTCCATCTATTCGTGGCCAAATGTTGTGCTCTGCTTTCTGGGTGGCTTTCTCATCGATCGCCTGTTTGGCATACGACTTGGTACGATTATCTACATGCTGATATTGCTGGTGGGTCAGCTTATCTTTGCCAGCGGCGGCATACTCAACACATTCTGGCTGATGATACTTGGTCGCTTCATATTTGGCATTGGCGCCGAATCTTTGGCTGTGGCCCAAA
Organism: Drosophila macrospina; assembly: GCA_035042075.1. Taxonomy (NCBI): domain Eukaryota; kingdom Metazoa; phylum Arthropoda; class Insecta; order Diptera; family Drosophilidae; genus Drosophila; species Drosophila macrospina. Next base: position 90,517 of record JAWNLW010000140.1, on the reverse strand, counting down.
ACAGTTATGCTGTGCTTTGGTTCAAGGGCAAGGAACTGAATATGGTCTTTGGTTTGCAGTTGTCGGTCGCACGTTTTGGAAGCACTGTCAACTTCTGGGTGATGCAGCCAATCTATGATTATGTGAGCAAATTCTATCAGGGACATAGTGCACTTGGCGTCGTCCTGCTGCTGGCCACGCTCACCTGTGTCATGTCATTGCTGTGTGCTCTCATTCTGGGCTTCATGGACAAGCGGGCCGAGCGGATTCTGCAGCGCAACAACAATCCATCGGGTGAGATACCCAAGCTGACCGATGTGTTTACATTCAAGGCGCCCTTCTGGATGGTCTCCATCATTTGTGTGGCCTATTACGTGGCAATCTTTCCGTTCATTGCATTGGGCCAGAAGTTCTTCATGGATCGCTTTCATTATACCGAAGCGCAGGCGAATACAGTGGATTCATTGGTATACCTAATTGCGGCCGTATCCTCGCCCATATTTGGCTTCATCATTGACAAACTGGGACGCAATGTTACCTGGGTATTCAGTGCGACGACAACCACAATTGCCGCCCATTTGCTGCTCACATTTACGCAATTGAATCCCTACGTGGGCATGGTCATCATGGGCTTATCCTATTCCATGCTGGCTGCCAGCCTATGGCCACTGGTCGCCCTCATCATTCCCGAATATCAACTGGGCACCGCCTATGGCTTCTGTCAGTCGGTACAGAATCTCGGCCTGGCTGTCATCACCATTCTGGCTGGCATTATTGCCGACAGAAGCAACGACGACCATACCTGGGTGCAGCTATTCTTCATTGGTTGGCTAACAATTGCACTGATTGCCACCTGTGTGATCTGGGCCTACGACAAGAAGCAGCGTGGCAATCTCAACATGACGCCAGCCCAACGTCTCAACTTTGTCAACTCGGCGACTTATCAGAACTTTGAATAGATACGCAAATTGAATGGATATGTACAGGCAGAGCCCCGAGCTTGTCATCATCATCAACATCAACAATATTCCCGCAGTTCCGCAAACGAAATTATTGTTAAGCCTAAGATAATCTGCGGGCAACTAATCCCTATTGTGACTTGGTTCGGTTGGTTGATGATGTTGAGGATCGTTTAATGTTGATTGATCATTGATAATTGATAATGTGATGTGCGCATATTGAGTCGCAAATTGGTATTTACTAAATGGAATTGTTTATTGTCGAAATGAGTATATAATATACACACCCACACACACACACACACATATATTAAACAATACATATATTTTAATTTTACGCTATGTATTTTTAGAGCAATTTATTATTATTAATACGAATGAAAAGTTATTGCATGTTTTCTTATTGTTTGTGTAAATGTTTTACAAATTTTAAATACAAAAACCCAATTTAAGGTTAACAAATCTCTAGGAAACAAATGTTTAACAAATAATCAATAAATAAATCATTGATATTCCATTAACATTTTTTTTATTTAATTATAAATTTGCAGAGTTTGCTCTTCAAAACTTTCACCCGTTAAATAGTTTTCCCTTGCAGTGAATATTATTCGTAAGATACAAAGCAGCCATGATCCGAGCTTATAAAGCATTTAGATTCATGATCCGATTCCTGATCGCTGAGTTGAGCTGAGCTTGCTCCACTTGCTGTCTGCTTTTATGTTTGCTTTTCTCTCAGTTTTGCAGCTATCTGGGCACAGCTCTTGCTTTTACTCGTCCGGCGATTGCAACGGATCTGAGCTCTATAACTTATAGCTGTCTTGGGAGTTTGTTCGGAAAATAGGTTTATGTATGAACAACTTTTTTGTTGCTTTTGTTATTCTATTAAAACTTATCTAAACCGATTTCTACTTCTTTTCACATAAGCTGATTAGGTTTTATCAACATAGGAGCACTTTAACATATAGCTGCCATAGGCAGTATCGGTTGGAACATGATTTTTTGTAAGAAAAACTTTTTTATTATAGCAGGCATACCCATCAAACTTATAGAACCTGTATTATAGACATATATACACTAGATAATAAAGTTTCTTTTAAATCGGACGACTAGAACATATAGCTGTCATAGCAACAATCGGTTGGAACATGAGTTTTTATATGAAAAACTTTTTGTAATTCTTAGATATTGTAATAAATCTCACAGAAACTAAAATATAATTCTTTTACACACACCCTGTTATAATTTCATCCAGATCGGACGACTATAACCAATCGCTGCCATAGGAATAAGCGCTCTCAACTGAGTTATTGCATGAAAAACAATTTAATTACAGCAAATTTGAGTTGAATTGAAGCGACATAAAACAAAATCAGAATCAGCTGGGAATAATACATAATATAATTTATAATGTATGATATAACATATAAAATATATTATATATACAGCTCAGATAGGAACAAAGTGCAAGGGAATTGAAGCAACGGCAAAGCCGAAGTTTGCTTATTAATAACAAATTACAAAATACAATAAATTTCAATAAAGTTGCCACGTTTGCTATAATTTTAAAAGATTTTAATGTCGGTGCGTCGTTCGAGCACTTCAATGCATTGCTTGCTGTCCAAGCTGAGCACGCGAAGTTCATGCAATGGCTTCGTCTTCTCCTCCGCCGTCTGGCCGCTGCGCAACGTTTCGAGCAGCAACAGAGCTGTGCCCCTTGCCGCCGTTAGCAATTTGCAAGCGTCATGAATACTGAATAACAACAAAAAGAGTAGAAAGTATCTGATTTAGTTATATTTTTTACAATTATGACGCACTCGGGCGCTGACTCACCGCTTGAAGAGCAGCTCGGGTCGTCGCGTATGTTGGCCGAAGAGCGCAAAGAGTAGCGTCATATCGTAATTGAATTGCGATGCTCCCGCGTTGGAGAACCTTGTGTTTATGATCATGTTCTCCAGCATGAAATCATCAATTTGTTGGGCTATTAAACGCAGTGTTTGATTGAACAGATTGGCGGACAATTCACGCTCCAGATTGTGTAGTAATGTGACGAGCACTTGAAACATTTCACCGCCGCTCGGCGAGAGTATAAAGGGTTCTCTGCTGTTCTGCTCGGGCATGCTTGGCCAGGCATCATGACGATAGTTCATTGACTTGGCTTTCATTTCATTAACCGCCTTGTTGGCCAGATTCTTCATCAACTGACGCGCCCAGTGCTCCAACTCGGCGACGGCATGCTCAAACACTGAATTGATCTCGGTGGCATTTGGTCCCGCCAGCGCGGCATGCAGATGCAAATAGTGGACATTCTCGCCCCACTCACGGAGCACCATGATCAGATAATTGATGGCATTCAACACTGGTAAACTGGCCACAGCACCGCTGCTATGCAATTGCACCAGACGACGCCGGAAGCTGTCAATTAGCTCCAGCTGCAGCTGCAGGAATTGCAGTTGATGTCCTGGTTGTATGAGTCCATAGTAGCGATCCTTGATTGCCTCCAGCAAGCGCATAAATTGATCTGCGCATCTTGGTATCTTCAGGTCATCCTCATACGTAATGGGATCGATCAGCTGGAAAGGTGTCTCCGCCTGCAGAATGTCATCCATTTTCTGAGCACAAACTGTGCGCAAGAGAAGTTAAGAGTTGTGTGGTTTGTAGCGATCTTTACAAGCTTACACTGCTCCTCCAATGCAATCCAACGTAGCAGATATCTTGGCTGTGTGAGCACTGAAATGGCGCTGGGAAAACTGGCTGGATAGCCGAAAGTCTCACAGAGTTCCGCCTCAAAGGCCAGCGTCTCATCCACCAGATGAGCAAACAGATTCTCGTCCTGGGCAATCTGTTCAATATCCACGGCGAGTTTTTCTATGGAAAGCTGGACAAGACCGCGCACAAACTCTAGCTGTAGAATGTGGACTATAATTAGTCAATTGATTACGGGAAACATTCACGAAACTGACCCTCAGATTGTAGTCCAACCTGCCCGCTTTCATGGCGGATGGTTGAAATGTGTTGCCCACAAAGAAATGCGACTCCTTGCCCCAGTTGAGGATCTGTGTGTAGAACCATTCGGGTTTATCCAAACGATTTGTCTGCCTTGTGCCCGTAAAGTGGAACATGAAACGCTGCCGATATGGCGCCAACAGCAGCTGCACCACCGGACTAATGGGTTGACAGACAATGCTGGGTGTGATGCTTTGAAGTGGGGCATGCTCCTCCGCTGGGGATTTGATTAGAAACATATATTCGGCAAGTAGTTGCGCCTTGGCAGTGTCCCGCGTGGGGGAATAGTTCAGAGATTGCTGTTCAATGTGCGCCCAGCGCAAGCTCTTGAGCACAGCCTCAAACTCGCTGGAAAGACGCTGCATGAGCAGCTTATGCCAATAGATGGCTGTGGATTCGGCATATGATTTGAGAGTGCGTGCCTTAACGGCATGCAGGCGTCCCACCACACTGTGCTCGCTGTCATTGCCCTCGTATAGCGTTAGATAGATATTAACCAGCTTGGCCTCATCCTTGCCATTGATGGCGCTTCCCAAGGCGACGCTGATTTCCTGTATGTCCTGCACCAGTCGCAAATACTGCGTCACTTTCTGCAACTCCCGCACCTGCTGTAGATCCTCCGCCACGCCCTCCAATGCCGGCTGGCACTCCTCCAGCTTTAACTTGAGTTTCGCACTAAACTGTGCCAGTTTCTCCAGTTCAAAGTCAATGCTGTCGCAGACCTGCTGCTGACAGTGGAACGCTGACTTGTATGTGGACACATTCTGCGGCTCCTCATAGTTGAACTGTCAACTGATACGGTGATATGCTATGTTTACTTGTTAATTCTTCACTTTACTCACGGTTTGGTTCAACGCCAGCAATCGTTCCTTGTAGTTGTCAACCAGCAATGCGGCGCGATGCAGTTGATTGGCATCCTTGCCAATCTCTTGGTTGAGGCGCGCAGCAATGCGCAATTCCATTTCACTCAGCTTTGCATGCATTTTATGTGGGACATTCAAAATAAACACTAGCAACGACCACGTATAAAAATATATTTATTGTTGATGCAGTCACTCTCGCACCATGGCTGCATTACAGATTCCAAGGGTTGTGAGCGCGGACTATGAACTGAAGTTCCATGTTCACTTCAAATTCAACCTATCGATTACGCATGATGGGCAGCAACAGGTATCGTAACTTTTATATCGATTGAATCCAATGCAATGAACTCCATACAGGGCTACAAATAATCTCGATACTTTTATGTCGATCAGTGCTTTTCATTGCGAATGGCAATTTTCAAACCCAGCCGCCAGCAGGTGTTGAAGTTGGCGTCGCGTTACTTTAATTTTCTCAAGGAGGAAAATTTAAGTAAAAATGTTTACGCCGAGACAAAAGAACCACACACAGGGCGTAGGCACTTCGCCGCATACACCGCTGAGTTTCAGTCGCGAACTTCGACAGGTTTTGCAGGAGCGAAATTTGTTGACGGCCAAATCGCGTAAAAAAGGTAAACGGAGGGCGGGGCACGGAGTTGTTGATCTGATTTAACTCAAATTGCAACGTCTCTAATTGCAGTCTGCTCCATGCTGGACAGTAACTCGAGCAGTCCCATTGGTTCGCCCAATCCGGAGTCGGGCAAACGAATGGGTTTCCGTCTCCAAGCCGTGCAGGAGATCATCTCATCGGAGAAGTCCTACCTGGAGCAGCTAGAACTGCTGATGAACTACTTTGTGCGACCCCTGAAGGATCAGGCTATCATTGACGCCTCCAACCATACGGCACTCTTCGGACAGATCGAGATGATTCACAATTTGAATGGAGAGTTTCTACGCGAACTGGAGTCCAACATGGAGAACGTGGCCCAGGCATTTCTAAAGATGGCACCCTTCTTCAAGCTGTACTCAGTATATGCTTTTGATTATCGTGGTGCTTTGTTCATACTGCAGGATTTAATCAGTAAGAATCCAGTTTTTCGCAAATTCCTGGAGGAGACCGAGAGCCGTCCGGAGGTGCAACGCAAGCTCAACGCATTGATGATTGTGCCCATACAGCGTGTGCCACGCTACAAGCTGTTGTTGGAGCAGGTTCTACTTTATACAAGTCCAGCGGATGCGGACTACAAGCTGTTAAAAGGTGAGTCTAATCTAAGCGGCATTCGATGGTTCTCATCTTCTCTGTTCTATAGAATCCGTTAAGGAGATCGAGGCCACAGCCTCCCACATCAATTCCTGCGTGGAGGAGCAGGAGATCACACAGTATTTGATTCATTTGCAAAACTCGCTGGTGAATCGCACGCCCAACATTGTGAAGCCCTCCAGGCGTGTGATCAAGGAAGGAATGCTCTTCAAGATCACCCACAAGGGGCAGCAAATAAAGCGATATTGTGTGCTGATGTCGGACATCTTTATGTACTGCAAGGTGATCAAGGAGCGTCCGCCCAACACACAGGTGGAGAACTCTCTGGAATGCTGTTGCATCTTTCCACTCAAGAAGTGCAAAGTGTATGAGATGCTGCCCGGGAATTTCAAGTTGACTTGCCAGAGCGATGGCATCATCTTTGGCACCGATGATCTGCAATTGTCACGCACCTGGGTGGGATTCATACGCGATGCCATTGATCTGCATGTCCAATGCCGCAAGACATTGCGCAAGGATTCCAGCAAACGGACGCCCATACGCAAGAAGGACATGAAGAAGTTTGGCGCCGACTATGTGCTGAGTCCCAACAAGCGCAAATGCGTGAGTAGCCACGCTAGGTGTCTCTAGGAGTTGTAGGCATTTGTTAATCGATTGTTTCTCTGCAGGATTACGATACAGTCTTTCGCAACAATAATCGTTCCACAGATTCCGAGGAGGAGGCAGATGTCTCGGCTAGCGTGCAGAGCCATTGTTTCCAGCGCAAGCGCAAGTTACCCAATGCTGCACTAAGAACACAGAATCATGTTAAATCCTCGACATTGACTTCAACCACCTGTATCAAGCGTCCAGCGCCGCCGCCGCCAACGGTGCAGCTGCGACGGCCACAGGAGACAACGGAGCAGTTGTCGTCCAGCAAGGAGAATCGCATTTCCAAGCTGTACAAAAGGATCGCCACCGGCGACAAGGTGACCAATGTGCGGAGCATACTTAAGCGCAGCAAGCCAACGGGCACAGCCAACGATCCGGATCCAAGCTACGGCTTTGCCAGTCGCTATTCCGATTCCAAGTCATATTTTCGTGCTCACAACGTGGATAACACAATACCCACGGCCATCAAGCGCGAGGATCTCTTCGATGCGGAACTGGGCGATGGCAACTTTCAGGATGTACTCTTTCCGTTGCGCTCCAGCGGCGGCAGCCAAAAAAGCGGCGGCTGGACAACGCCGGCGCAGACCCTAAAGCCGGGGCAGGAGGACATGCTGCTGCAGCCGCCACAGAAGAAGCGCGTCAAGTTCGATGATACGCTAGATGCGTACGAGCAAAAGCCTTTCGTATTCCCAAGCAGCAGCAGTGGCAGCTCCAGCGTTGGAGAAACTGCCACCATGAAGACCACATCCCTGCGGGATCGTATCTATGATTTCTTCGCCAATCTCTTCTAGAATTGCATCACGCAACATATTACATTATCATTTTTGTGCACATTAACACATTTATTTATACAATAAACTCATTGCTTAACTAAATACATGAATACTTGTCCCTCTCCCGCAGATTACAGATTCGGTGCATAAAGTTTTCCACTTGATAGTTGGAAATTTCATTCCGCCAATCGCCGTCAAACTTGAAGTGGGAGCCAATGATGACGGCCTGAACATCATGGTAATATTGCGTTATGTTATCCTTGGTTATGCCAGAGCCAATGAGCAGTGGGATTCTCAATTTGCCGGAGAGCACGTCCTGCACATCCTTGTGACTGACCGCATGTCCTGAGATATTGTTTGTTATGACGATGCCATCGGTGTGAAAGAAGTCGGCTGCCTGCGCTGTTTCACGTAAACTAAGATCCGCAGTGATGGCATGCGAGCTGTACTTGAGATCGGTAAAGACCAGCACATCATTGGCATCGATGAGCTTTCGGTATCTGAGCAGTTTTCCGGCGCAGGCATCGATGTAACCCACATCGGCTATTTGGCCAAAGACGAATGCCTCTGCGCGTACGAACTGCAATTGACTGGCCTTGGCAATGGCCATTGCCTGTTTGTTACCGCACGCAAGCACTTGTATGCCACATGGTACATCTTTGGGTAAGACTTCACGCACAGCTTGGGCAAGACGGGTCAAGCAGGCAGCAATCTCAATGCCTAAGTGGTGATCTTTCACATAGGGTTTGTCATTCATATTCTCAATAATCACGCCGTCCTGTGGGAAAGTCATCAGTGTGCAACACTAAGTGCTATTATTTACAAACCAGACGGTGCTTCTTATATAAGTTCGCCTCATATGCGGCTTTTTGAATGGTTTGCTGCCAGTTGCCGGCATAGCGTGGAGTGCCTTTCGATGCTCTAGTTTATTAACGTTTCCAGTGCATTTGTTGTTATCTCTCACCTGGCAGTGCATCCACGTGTATCATCCCTATAACTGAGCATTTTTGTGGACCAAAAATTTTCATAAATCTTTCCATTTCAAAACAAAAAAATTATTTCCCGCTCCAGCTGTCATTCTATGAAACTATCGATAGCTATCGAAAAGGATAAAGCAACTTTGTTGGAAGCCACTATCGATACATTGCGTAAAGACCGCAAATAATTGCACAAATCGATTTGAACTTGTTGCATTGTTTTATTAAAGCTTTCTAAATAAACTACTTGTTGGACTTTCGTAGCTCAAAGATACTGTCCATAAAATTCGCCACTGCCTGCTCGTCAATATCCTCCTGCCAGTTGCCTTTGTGCTTAAAGTGCGAGCCAATGATAACCGCCTCTGCCTTATTATAATATTGCTGTATGTTGTCTTTGGTAACGCCGGAGCCAATGATTAACGGGACTTTCAATTTTCCAGTAAGATCTTCCAGATCTTTGGGACTAGCGGCTTGACCAGTTGCAGAGCCAGTGATGATAATTCCATCGGTGAGAAAAAACTCTGCTGCCTTCGCTGTTTCCAATAAGCTAACATCCGCAGTGATGGCATGTGAACTGTGTTTCTTCTTCAGATCAGTGAAAATCAACACATCCTCGGCATCAATCTGCTTTCGATAACGCAACAGTTCACCGGCACAAGCATTCGTATAGCCTTCATCAGCAACATGGCCAAATATAAATCCCTCGGCGCGTATGAACTGTAATTGACTGGCCTTGGCAACGGCCAGCGCATGTTTGTTGCCGCTGGCAAGAATTTGAGCACCACAAGGTGTCTCCTTGGGCAGAATGCTACGTACAACATGCGACACACGCGTCATGCAGGCTACAATTTCGGGTCCCAAGAGGTGTTCCTGCACATAAGGAATGTCATGCATATTTTCAATAAGCACAGCATCCTGTGGGGTAAGTCGGCATTATTATATGCTCTTCTTTACATTCTTTCACTTACATACAAGTTGGTGTTGCTTATACAGTTGCGCCTCATGCGTGACCTTCTCAATGGTTTTCTCCCAGTTGCCGGCATATTGCGGCGTGCCTTGGGGTGTTTTGCATTAGATTAAAAAGCGTTGCCAATGCGTTTGTTGTTGTTGCATGCGCTTTGGCTCACCTGGCAGCGCATCCACATGTATCATGCCAATAATTTTGCATTTCTCTTTACCAAATAGTTGTATGAATCGCTGCATTTCAAAATGTAAATATTAGAATTTAATTTCACTTACGCGAGCAACACGTGTGTGAGCGGGACAGATGCATAATAGTGATGAACAGTGCTGGGATGTCTGTGACTGTTGCACAGTGACTGGGTATCGAAGTAACTGTTACCTTCCAACTCTGTCCAATCGGTTCTCGATATTTCGTTAACTGTTACTGAATTAAATGCAATCGATTTTGAAATTTAAAAATTCTTTCAATGCTCTTAAAGCTTAAATTGCTTCTAATGGTCAGCAGCTCTGTCATGCCTATAAAAACAAAGGCAAAGCCTTATCGCTGCCATTGAATGTCATAGAAACAAGAACAACTGGGAAAACATTGGCAGCTGTTTCAAATTGGCAAAATGGAAGGGCTTCACATTTGGCTGTGCACTGCGTTTGCTATTGTTGTTGTCCCTTGTTACATTGTTTAAAAATGTGGCGGTCGCTGTCCTTGGGTTTGATTTGCTTTAGTACCTTCCCTCGACCGGATCAGGCTGTTGTGGGTGGCTCCTGATGGCCGTGCCTATGTCTGATTGCCAGTGCTTAGCGGAAACGCCAGCGACACTCGCAGCGCTCGCAATGGCATTTCAATTATCACAGTAATGCCCAAAACGTCCCCGCCACCCCATGCATCTCCCACACATCCCCTATGTCCCCTATGTCCCAACAGCGCGGGCGGATGCGAAGCATTTTCATTTGTTTATTTGTTTGTTTGTTTTCCCATTGTTATTTTCTTTTTGCTTTGTTTTGTGCCCGTTACACGTATGTTTTGTGCATGATACAATTGCGCTTTGTATTATTTGCAATATGTAAAAGTGCTTATGGACTTTATTGTCCTTGGGTAAGTGCCCTCCTGCGGGTCCATTTAATAGGATTGCCACTGTCGAGAGGGCTCCAAAGAGATACCCTAACATATTCACATTTGTATTGAAATTGATATGATTGTCAGTATGCATATAAATAAGTTTGCATGCTAAATATTTAAAGCATATTCGATTAATTAACGGATATTCTTTAATAATTATTAATTAACTTTATAGTATGCATAGAATTGCAGTCTATCTGGAGATACCCTAGCATATTTGTAGTTACTGCGTAATCAGTTCGATTTCTTTGCTGCCGCTACTCTAGATTGTTTCTTAAATAACTTTTTTATTTATTATGTGATTGTAATGAAATTTATAGCATTGTTAAAATGCATATTGAAATGTTTGTGTGGTAAATGTTTAGTTTATAATTACATAATTACAGTTTTAAATCGATTTAGCGACTAATGCATTACAAAACAAGCATAAAATTCACTTTATGAGAGTTCCCAGTTTATATTAAGAGAATATTTCACTTTTAAACAGTTTTAACAACTATTCTATTAATAGAAAACCATATTATAGCGCATTCCTTGCCGACTTACATGTTTCTCACATTTATAAACTTATAATACCCTGTTTACACCACTGTGCACATAGGGTATTTGCAATGGAATTCACCCTTCACAGTTAGATTGCCCCACAGAGTGGGTCAGGGTTATGAGCTAATATATGCGCATCAAAGGGCTGAAGGACTGATTAAATATGTTTTGGGTGTCAAAATGATATTTCTAGCTGTTAAATAAATAATTTGCTGTGCAGTTTTCATGGGCAGAGACAAGCGGCTGACATAAGAATGTCGTTTTTACACCTGATGTGCAAACAATATAAATTATTTATAACGTGTGCTCTGTGTTGCTCTCATCACCGGGCCTGGATGCTGCCTGGTTGTGCACACACACACACACACACACACACACACACACACACATTCGCAGAGACACAGGCAAACATACAGTTGATGGCTGTTGCTGTAGTTGCAACAAGTTGTTTCCGTGTTTGCCTTTTGTTGCTTGCGCTTGCGATTATGCAAGATACACAACGCAAGCAAACAACACAACGAGTGTGTCTACGTGTGTGTGTGTGTGAGAGTGTGTATATATATATATATCAATTGCTGCAGTGCAAGGCAAACAGCATAGGCAGGATATCCTTACAGCAAGAGCAACAGTTTCCGTAAGATTCCAACGTGAAAGCATTTCGTCCTGCCACTTATTCTGTTTGCTTTTATGCAAGCTAATTAGTTGGCCATAACTTTTGGCCAATATAAAGCGCGTAATAAGCAGCAACAACAAGTTAATAAAAGTGCTTACACTTGCAAATAAAAGAGGTATATAAATGGAATAATTAGGCTAATTGTTTTTACTGCAAAAGCAGCCAACTTTCGACTGTGGCTAATTGAAAAGTTTTTACCTGACCACAAAACGGGCAACAGCTTGCCACTTGCCACTTGCCACACTCCACTTGCAGCAGTCTTATAAACTTTACATTCAATTCCAATTAAATGAGATTGTTACACTCTTTTTTCTTGTAAGTCTTCCATCAATGTCTTTTGTCTAATTTAGAAATTAACATATCAATAATAATTTGTGGCACGTTGCAACATTGATTTTGTTGTCGTTGTTGGCCACGTTGATAAATTTGGCATTTTATTTGGCATTTGAGCGCTTTCATTAGTTGGCACAAATGCAATTAGTCAATAAATTTAATGAAAATTACCAATTGCCATGCAAACGGTGGACAGTGAAACGCATAAACTGCTTGACAATGTTGGCCAAAATGGCTAACGCGGCCAACGCTTGGCGTGTTCCAATATCCATTGGCCATCATTTCTGCCTGCCAACGTGAACGCATCGATCATTGTTCGCGCTTCGGGTGTGGGTAATAGACGCCACATCACGCAATCCCGTCCAGACGCCAAATTGCAAATTGCAAAATGGACAACAGTGTCAGCCAAGTCAGCCGAGTCAGCCAAGTCCAACTAGATAAATGCCAAATACAATTTTATTAGCCGCGACCTTGTGACCAACTCAACTTCTGGGTGTGTCATGTTAGCATATTAGAAATATGATTTAAGCAACTTTAACTTCTGTTTTCCCAATCTCTTTTACTCTCTCTCTCACACAAATATTTGCATATTGAAGCGCTTTTCTTATCGTTTTCCTTTAGTCTTCACTTAACTTTTCTACATTTTCATTTCGTTGTCTGCGAGACTTTTCTTCTCTGTCATCCATTGAGTTTAACTCGAACCTTTGCTTAATTGATTTACGTGACAAAACTTGGCAGACAAATTGAAAAACCCGAACAAAGCATTTTCACAAATCGAGTTTGAGTGAAAATCTGCTTTTTTTTTGGGTTTTTCTTTTTGTTTAAATTAATGAAAAAATATATAAATACATATTCACATTTATCGGTGGCACGTATCAACTGCAGACACAGACACATGTTGCAAGCGTTGCACAATATCAATATAATAAAATAACACGCAGACGCCACGTGCGCCACAATTTACTGCGTTGTTTTGGGCTTTCTACACTGACTGCCAGCAATCTACGCCCACTTACTTTATATTCATTATTTATCTTCCTTTTATCAATACTTTAAACTCTCATAACTTTAACAAAACTTTAGCTGCTTTGATTACCAAGTTCTTTGTGATCATTATGTGACATTATAATTGAATCGGCTTTGTTCAATTTTTGATTTCATATTGAAAAACTTCGAACTCTCATAACTCTGCGAAAACTTCAACGATTTTAATGTGGAACGCCTTTTTGATTATATTTTGCCCTACATTTCAGATTTACATTTTTTCCTAACATTTTTAATTGGTTTTATACAATTTTTCCAATTTTTTCAAACTTCAAACTCTTATAACTCTGTGAAAACTTCCTCGATTTGCATTTGGAAAGTCCTATTGATTATGTTTTTCCCTATGCAATTTTCAATTTTATCCAAACTAATATTTTCACTTTTTACAAAAACTTTGAACTCTCATAACTATGCGAAATCACTTCTTATTTTTTTGATTTGATTATGGTTTCATCTCTTAATTGATATTGCAACTTAACAGCTTTCATAAATCTTTAAACTCTCATAACACTGTCAAAACTTCATCGATTCCCATGTGGATTAACTTATTGTTCAGTGCTTTTCCACTAAATACATTCTGTGGTTCAACTTTGTTCATTTGGAAGATACTCTTTAAACTATACACAGCATACTTGTAGACTTTCGCTCTATACCCAATTATACACTATGCTTTCACTAACAATACTCGTAGCCTCCCATTCAGTCTACATTATGAGTATAAAAGTGTCGACACAAGCTGCTGTGTGCTGCTCAACTTCTCAACTGCTTTGCTGTCAACCGTAAAGGGAGCTAAGTATGATAGGGAATTGGTTTAGAAAATAAAGCAATAATAAAAGCAACGAAAATTGTAGAAAACTTTAATTAAACTGCGCCACAGACAACAACAAACAAACGCGACGCCTTCGTGACCGACCTCAGGTGCAAATGCGGTCACACCCTTGAAGGACGCCAAACCGAAAGTAAAACGAGACAAATAAATAACAACAACAACAACAGCAACAACAACAACATCGATTGTCAGGCCAGCGTATTAAAGTTATTTGTACAGCCCACCAAGCAGGGGCGTGGCAGTCAAGGCTACCGGCCCGACTAGCTTGACTGAGCGCCTATCGAGTCGCTTTATCGCACGCTGCTAAAACTGTCGCAACGCGCGGCACACACATTAAATACCCGCGCCGTAAAGTATGCTACACTTTTTTTTACAACACTAAATTAGAGATGGTCGTGTGTGAGTACATTAGAGTGTGACCAGAGCGGTTAAAGCTTAAATTAATTTATATAGTTCATATATTTTAATAAGTTTGAGTTTACTACCAATTTAACTGGCAACTGCGTTCAGCAATTTTGAAGTTTCTTTTTTTACAGTATTCTATGAGTGAGTGACATAAAATGTGACCATATATAATTATAAATTAATATGTATTATTAATATATTAATTTTATTTTTTGATTAAAACTCGTTTAGTAAATGTTTTCTATGGCACAATTGTTAGCAAACTCTGCATTTCAACTTGACACTTATATGAAGAGTTAGTAATGCAAGCGGGAGACTTATATAGAGCTATAAGTGTGAGCAAAGGTTTTAAATATAATAAGAGTTATATTTACTTAAATTTATATAAGTTTTGTATAAGTTTATTCATTAATTGGTTTATTTTTCTATAGTTTTACATGCAATATTATAGTTTAATGTATATTATATATATATATATATATATAAACAGCTCAGCACTCAGCTCCTTAGTTAGTTACCTTTGCGACTTCAAGCAAGTTAACAATTGCCTCGCTTTATTTCTAACGTAATTTCCACCTGCGCATCCCTAGCGCTGTAATAAAAACGTTTAAAGTTTTGACCTGGTTTATTTATGTGTGCTTGTGCTGTGATAATGGCAACAGCCGCAACGCCACAAGAAGTTTTATTTTCACTTTTTGTTGTTGTTTGTTGTTTTTTTTTTGCTGGCATTTCCTTCTTTAATTTCGACAGTTTTCCATTGCGTGTGGAAACTCATTGGCATTGTGAAATGTTCCCAGTCTGCCGCTGATTAGATTTGCTTTTATTTTTGTTCTTTTTTCAAATCCAAGAGGGATACAAATAAGAAGCATAATTAGTAACAGTGATTTGTATCGCTCGACAGAAATCCGAGTGCCACTCAATTGTTGTTGTTGTCTGTTGTCTGTTGTTGTTGTTGTTGTTGCTGAAGTTGCCCATGGCACTTGCTCTGGCTTTGGCTCTGGCTTTGCCTCTGGCTTTGGCTTTGGCTTTGACTCGGGCTTTGGCTTATAAATAGCTGACATTTTAGCTGTAACTGTAGCTTGCTGTTAGGGCCAGCCATTTCATTTGCATTTCAGAACGGGGGGGACAGCCAAAGGATTATATCAGCTTAAGCTGCAACTCTTCTGCATTGTGTTTACAACCAAATGTAACTAAGAAGAGAAAAAAGACGAGAAGCATCATTGGGGTTGTGCCTGGAACTGGAGAAGGTATTTCTGCATGTTGTGTGTTTCAGCTGCGAAATTAAGTTGCATTCAGCTGCGGAATTAGGTTACTAATGATGCCTCTGTCAGCTGTGTTCTCAATTACCATTTAGCCTTTAATTTGCTGGTACTTTGAATTTATTTATATAGCAAATATATTTTACATAAAGTAATGCTTGCTTAATCAAATTTTGATTTGAAACAGTTCAGAAATGCCTTATTAGTTGTTGCTCTTTCTTGCTCAATTTCAATCTCTTTCTCTCCATTTTGTGTAGAGCGCCATGTTCCCAATAACCAATTAGCCTGCTTTTCGCTTTCCCATTTAGTCTGCATTTCTCCTGCTTGAATGCCTCAAAAAGTTTGATAAACTTAATAGACTTAACACAATATGTATTGCTTACTTATAGGTAAGCGCTTCTCTCTTCCTCTTTCTCTTTCTCTCCCCTCTCCCTCTCCCCCTTCTTTCTATCTCTGTTCTCAATTAGCATTTAGCCTACATTTCGCCTGCTATTGAAACGATAGCGACACAGCTCAGAGTTGAGCCAAAAAGTATGCTAAATATAGATAAACATGAAATGCTCTTTCCTTGTCGCTAGCTCTGTTCCTTTCTCGCTCCCTCCCTCTCTGTCTGTCTCTATCTCCCCCCTATGAGCTCTCACTTGCTGTATATGTCAGCCAATCAAAGTTCTAAAGTTCACATCATTGACAGGCGAACTTGCCAACTGGGCGAACTCAAATTAAGTAAAGATAGCGACAAGCTCCAAAAACTTTTATCATTTGCACAGTCCAGTGCGGGCAGGGAGGTGGGACAGGCGTATACTAGTTAGCTATTGTGCATGGTTGCACATTGATGAGCAAGCAAAGTGAGAATTTGCAGTTGTTGTCCAACTGGTAAAAGCGGAGCTCAGTTTCGAGTTGCCGTTGCCTGGCAGCAATTGTAGTCCTAAAAACTCAGCTAGGTGCGCAGCAGTGACAACAATACGCAAGCACATATGAAACACACACACACACGCACACCCACACACACATAGTTGGACACAAACAAACACACGTACGCACAATCAATCACAGTTAGTTGGTTGGCTGCTGGAGCGCGACATGTTGACAAGTAATTGGCAGCTAGCTACCATCAAGCATACGCCACGTAGCACGCCCTCATGCACTATGCAAATATGTGAACTTCTGCCTCACTACGCCACTACACCCCTACCCCTTGGTGCCCCATACATTTGCCCACTTTTCGCCTGACTTTGCTGCCTCAAAATGTGATAGCGCACAAAAAGTCCATGATGTACAAAGCCAATCAAGCGCAAGGAATGACTGCAAAATCTGTGGGCACAACAAATGCCTTTAATGCCAGGCATGCTCTGCCTGCTGTCTACGAACAGCTTCAACGGCTCGAGCTGCTGCTGCCCATTGCTGAGCGCCGTGTACGTGAGGTCTCGAAATTGGGTCACAAGGCGGGCGGAGAGTTCAACAAATGGCTCAAGGAATGCCAAGAAATAGCTTCAAAAGGCAGCAGACTGCCGTTGAGAAGCGAAAGAAGACATTGGAATGGAATGAGGGAAACGTGAAACGTGGAGGTCGCAGTTATGCAGCTGGACAAGGCAGCAAAGCAAAAAGCACGCAAGGCGTCCAAAATGCTTCAACACAACAACGTGAACAAGATGAACAAAAAGTGTAGCATACTTTCGAGGGGCGCGATAACGCAGCAAACAAAACAAATCGACGCGAATGTTGCGACTTGACAGCAACATGTTAGCATGCCGCGATGTTTCACAAAGAGAGAGAGAGAGAGGCAACAACTGAGAGAGCGTAACATAGAAAGCGCGCGTGAGAGAGCGTGTAAAGCTTTTTTTTGGTGTTAAACTTTACGTTGGGTTTTTTCTTGCTGTTCGCTGCATAACCTTCATCTTGAACTTCAGGGCCAGGCGTTGGAGTGGAGTAAGAGAGAGATAGAGAGAGAGAGTGGGAGAGAGTGTGAGGGAAGAGCGTGGAAGGAGTTGGTGCGTAGGGTTGATTTTCACCTACTTTTTAGTGCAATAAAAACAAATGCAACAGGAGGGTGTTCATTCATGAAAGCTCACACCCAAAAAACTAGCAACTACAACGTAGCAAGATGAGTAAAAAGCGTGAGAGAGAGAGTGAAATGCAGAGAAAGAGACAGCGTGGAAGATATATACATATATAGAGGGAGAGCGGGAGAGCAGCAGAGAGAGTAGAAGTTAAATAAATGAAACAGTGCGAAGTTTGGCCACAAATTAATAATTATGAAAAATTATTTTATCAAATTGTAGAAAAACGTTTTAAATTTAATAAAAAAAAACTAGCAAATTAAATATGAAACAATATAATAAGTTACGATTCAAAATTAATAAATAATAAACCAAATAAATAATTAACAAAATGATTAATTAATAATAATAAAATACTTAAAACTATTAATCATTAGTTAATAATAATAATAAAATACTTAAACAAGCGCTTAAATATTTTATAAAATAATTTAAATTGTAATAAATAAATAATTATTGAAAGTGAAATTTATAAAAATCATTAAAAAATTGTTTTAATGAAATAACTATAATAATTTTAATAAAAAAGAAAAATTAAATGGTAAAAGGCAGCTTTAAAAAAGAAATAAACTAATAAATATTATTCATTAATATTTATAATAATATTTATAACTTTATTAATTTTAATATTTATGCATTTCAAAATTAACTTTCAAATTTAAATTCAAATATCTTGTCTAACGGCTGAGCAAAGCTTCTGGGAGAAACATCGCCCAGGCTCTCTGGGCCTTCCAGTAAATAAATGCGCTCTCGTGCGCGCTCTCTCTCTCTCTCCGCTCTCGTTAGGCACACACACACAGACGCATACACATGCAGACAGTAGCAGGTTCTTATCAGACCAACGGGCACAAGCAGCTGGAAGCAGACAGGCAGACAGTCAGGCAGAAAGGCATGGCAGCCAGTCGGGACTCGTCCATAAGGATAACACGGGAGCACACAGGGCAGACACTTTATAAGGTGTAACACGAAACTGGAGCAATTCAGTTCGCAGTTGGCAGGCGTCGCAGAAGGTTGCAACAACGAAGCAGCAACAGCAGCAGCAACAGCAATAGCAGCAGCAATTTATATGACGAAGAAGAAGATACAGGAGCAGCAGTCAGAGTCAGTGTTAAAGACACAAAAACAAATGTTCTATGTGTGTGTGTGACTGTGTGTGTGTGTGAATAAGTGACTAAATGAATGGCCATTGAATACACGTTCATGAGTTTAAAGTGCGCGCAACATGAATGAATTGAAACCAAATTGAAACTAAGCCAAATTGAAATGAATTTAATTGCAATTTGAAATTAAAATTGAAATTGAATTGAGACAGCGGACGAAACAATTAAAAGCAAATTGTGGCATGTGGAGACAGAGTCGGACAGA
Source organism: Drosophila macrospina (assembly GCA_035042075.1). NCBI lineage: Eukaryota > Metazoa > Arthropoda > Insecta > Diptera > Drosophilidae > Drosophila > Drosophila macrospina. Next base: position 71,469 of record JAWNLW010000140.1, on the reverse strand, counting down.
GGCATCCGACATCCTGCAACCTGACCATCTGCATTTGCACATAATTGCAAACTGTTGCGCGGTCTGCAATTTCATTTTTTTTTTATTTTTATTATATTTTTTCTTTCATTACCGTGGCCATAAAATAAAAACCCATTTGCCAGAGACGTTTTCGCCAAAGAGCGGCGGAAACTGTTGCACATGCCACACACACACACGCACACACACACATACGTATACATTGACACTATAACCCATTGGTTTTACGATCGGTTACGGTTCGCCATGCCACATTAAGTTTGCTTTTGACTGCTTCCTCTTGCAGCCTGCCTGCCACAAGGCAATAACAACAACAACAGCAACAACAAAACGAGCAACAAAATCTAAAGAAATAAGTTTAAATAAATAATATTAAAAGTAAAAAAAATAAACAAACTAATTTCCAATTTACAAATCAAATACGACGAATTTAATTATTCAATGTGCAAAATACTATATATTTTTTAAAAGTTGAGCGTGTTGCAAGCCCAACTGCATCCAGACAGGTGAGTGCTGTTCCCTGCCACCAACACTGGCAGCTGACTCATTAGCTATGCGCCCTTATAATAATTCTCGATTATTAATTATAATTATCATAACTGCATTTATCGTCAATTATTTAAATGTAAACAACATAAATATTTATCAATTAAATGGTTTAAATAACTTTCGTTTGGTGCTCTTGTGCAAATCGAATTAATAGAAATGTAAATACATTCTTAATGAAGTTGAATCAATATTTAAGCAAATAATAAATATATTTATTTGTTGTAAAATCTACATTTCAAACTATTGAATCTGTAACTGTCGCTTGTTGCATTTTTGATTTATTTTTACATTTTTCTTATTTAATATATTAATTTATTCTGCCAATTGTGCTTCTGAATTTGCAGAGTTTCGTTTATCGACCTAAATATTTGACTATCGATAACACAACTAACTTCTATATGCTTATTGTCATTACTTTGGTGGTTTAGTTAACTGCAAAAAAGAAAACAAAGCAAGTTTAATAGTTATATACCATAATAATACGCTTCTTAAGTTATAGAAATTGGTCTATCGATTTTCCCAACAATGAATCGATTAATTATGTATTCTTCAAATCACTTCCTTGATATTTTTACTATGTTTATAATATATAATTTAGTTTTTTTATTTTTATTATTAATTTTCCATCTTCAAAATGTTCTAATGAAGAACGTAAAGTTTATCGATAAGCTAAACGATAGCAAGCAAATGTTTTAAATCTTTTTTACCATTAAGTTTTCTGTTTTTATTAGCGTTTCATACGTTTTCTTTCTTAAAAATCATATGCTAAAATACTAAAATTTTATATTAGGAATTATCGATAACAAAAGTATTCTTAAACTTAGTTTCTGAGTAGATGTGCTACATACCAAAGTAAAATTTTAACTATTTATGCTGTCTAGCTGTAAAACTACTCAAAAAACGTTCTATCGATTATGGTATGTAGTTATCGATAACTGAGTTATCTGTAGTAATTGTGTTTAACGATGAGAAGTTAATTTATAGTTAAACTAAGAACTAAGAAATTACTTTTCTCATAAGAATTTGATTGTAAGGTGCTAAAGACTTACTTATCGATTGCCAGATGAGTTCATCGATAAAAATACATCCCTTGGAAGACAGCAAGACTCCACTCCACTCCGCACCATTTGGAGTCCACTTTGGCAATTTCCATGGTCACTTAAGCAATTTGCTTTATGTATTCATTTGCCATATTTATGTCAATATTATTTAAGACAACAAATACAAAAAGAAGCCAAAATCTCTGTGGCATATTTGTGGAAGTGATGAAAAGCAAATAATGTCGTTGTTTACTATAAAGGGGCCGACGTGTTTACGACTATATCGTATATTATATAATGACTAGAGCGAGAGGAACAAAGAGAGTGAGAGAGTGAGAGAGAGAGAGAGAGTGAGAGAGAGAGAGGAGAGAAGAGATAAAAGTGACACTGATAATGTTAACTACGCATATGCCATGCAATTTGCTTTGCCTCCATTTTATTTTTTATCATTCGCACTTCATCCGACGGCTGGCTGAGAAATGCGCAGCTGTTGCCATTGAATGTAGCTATAAGATACAACACGAGTTGAGCAACAGATACACATGTGCGAGCCAAGTGAGACAGAGACAGAGACAGAGAGAGAGAGAGAGGGTGAGAGGGAAACTGTCCAGCAATTAATTAAACCACGCACTTCAATGTCCATCCTCCCTTTGTCACCCTGTGTATGTTGTTTTGTAATTAACTTTATAGAGCAAGTATATTTACGTTATAAAATCGAATGTCGCAACTTTCGAATTTCTAATCAAATTACCCAAAGTAAAGAAGAGGAAGAGTTCACTCATTTTGCTTATGGCACACCTGGCGTATGAGTAATGTGTTTACGCCACGTGTTGTGTGTGTGTGTGTGTGTGAACTCACACAACCAAACAATTAAAAGCAAAGGAAAGCAGCGCAAACAACTGAGGCAAAATAACATGTTCAAGTGCACAACCTAAAAGTGCTTGACTAAAGGATACCCTGTACTTGAGTTACGAATTGCACAATTCTTATTAAATATTCAGAATATGTAGAAAAATTTATAATATAAAGTTATGGCAAAGATCTAGAGTTGAACTGAAAGCAAGTGTTTGAAAATAACAATATTCAGAATGGGAAAAGAGAACAAAAGATGAAACTGAGTCTAGTCTAGTCTAGTCTCTAGTCTCTAGTCTCTAGTCTCTAGTCTCTAGTCTCTAGTCTCTAGTCTCTAGTCTCTAGTCTCTAGTCTCTAGTCTCTAGTCTCTAGTCTCTAGTCTCTAGTCTCTAGTCTCTAGTCTCTAGTCTCTAGTCTCTAGTCTCTAGTCTCTAGTCTCTAGTCTCTAGTCTCTAGTCTCTAGTCTCTAGTCTCTAGTCTCTAGTCTCTAGTCTCTAGTCTCTAGTCTCTAGTCTCTAGTCTCTAGTCTCTAGTCTCTAGTCTCTAGTCTCTAGTCTCTAGTCTCTAGTCTCTAGTCTCTAGTCTCTAGTCTCTAGTCTCTAGTCTCTAGTCTCTAGTCTCTAGTCTCTAGTCTCTAGTCTCTAGTCTCTAGTCTCTAGTCTCTAGTCTCTAGTCTCTAGTCTCTAGTCTCTAGTCTCTAGTCTCAGTCTACCACAGCTGTTGACATCAAGCCAACCAGTTCTAAGCTCATTTCACAGGGTATACAAAAGAAAAGTTGATGCCAAGGCAAGGTGCGGGTTTTCCCAATGGAGGGCCAAGCTTTCATGTCAACTTTGTTAATTAAATGAAGCACTTAACATCGGCGACATATTTTGCCTGGCTTCGCTGCCTGCTAAACCCGTTCGCAAACCTCTTGTTTGATGTCACTCGTTGCTGTGGCCGTATTCAAATTGTTGTCGTTGTTATTGTTGTTATTTTTCTGTTTTTTTTTTTTTTTTTGGACTGCATAATTTGCGCGAGTTCCATTTTAATGACTGCTCAGCCACTTGAGCAGACAGAGGCGCGAGAAGCCTGGGGAGGGAAACTGTGGCCGCAGCAGTGCTCAATGAATGCTCTTCAATCCTGTACGTCTCTTATTTTGCTTCTTCATTTTTTTTTTCGTGTCCTTATCATAATTTTCATTTTGCTTCCGTTTCTTAGCCGCGGCCACTTGGTCTCCCTTTTAAGCGGGGGGGCTGGAGCAAGTGGAGCTGGTCCTTTAAATGGGCAACTTCAAAGACCCTCGTGGACATTTCATTAAAACCACTTTCGAGTGTCGCCTTTGTCCTGTTGACTCCTGTTTGTTGTTGTTGTTACAACTTGTATTCTAATTTGCGTTGAGATGATGATGAATGTTGTTTTGTATTATATTTACTTGCTAACTTTTCTACTCATAATTATTATTTTTTATATTTATTTTTATTGCATTTGTTTGCTGTGGTTTCTGTGGTCAACTTGCAGGCGTGTCAGCGACACACGACGCACAACAAATGAACACACACACACACACCTACAGCTGTCAGCTGTCAACAACAATAAAAACATATGGAAATAGTTTTACATGGCAAAAGTTTTGGCTTTTGGGTGTTATGTGCCAAATAGTTGGAAATTTTTGCCAAAAGTAATGTGAAGACTGTCGAGAAAGTATGTCTATAGCAAATGGCAAAATGCAAAAGGCATTTAGTGTGTAAAGTGTAGCATAATTAAGCTGTCTATAAGGTAATTAGAGCTACAAGAATGTGGTGCATGTGAGGTGACAAAAAAACATTCCAAAGTTCGGAATAAACTGCAAAACAAATGTAATTATTAAAGAAAGATTCAGTTACTTTTGTATTCATAGCTGTTAGCTGTAGTTATGTGACTGTCAGTAGTGTTGGTAAGCGTTGTAAAAATATCGATTGTAATAACTCTTGAATGAGTTAGAAGGTTAAGCGACGCTTTTTAAAAGGAAAGAGAGCGAGGGAGGGAGCAGTAATTAGTGACGAATAGAGGCATGAAACTATCGATTGTACTAGCTCTTAAATGGGTTAGAGATGTGATAGAGGAGTTGAAGGGGGAAGACTTGAATAGCAGATGTTCTAAAGGAGCTTGAAGAGACTCGGTTTCAAAAGAGATTTCACAGAGATTCGTAGCTTTATTTAGTGTTGGGTAGCGACAAGAAAGTATCGATTAGACTTTTGTTCAAATAAGTTAGAGAAGTGATAAAGAAGTTGACGGAAAAGTACTGGAAAAGCAGCTGTACTAATCATAAGATAAGTTAATTACAGTGGATTTTTAATTGAATTTTTCTCCTTTTTCATAATGATCAATAACAAAACAAAACTATCGATAAATCTCAAACGAACTATCAATAAAATTGTAAAGTTAATTTCTATTATATGCATATGTTATTTTAAAGTTAGTTAAGCATGAATTTTTGCAGTTCTGGTAATAAAATCACCATAGCAACTTATTAAATATGCAAATTCCATATGATAAAGATTGTTGGCTTATGAATAATCATATTCCCGTTGCTTGTAATCTGAGATTCAATCGAAACGACGTCGCTATGCGCAGAGGAATGTTGGGCTAATCTCTTTAGCTATTTATGTGCTTGAATTGGGTATATTCATTGCAGACTCCATTATATATTTATAGTTGAATAACAAGAGAGATTCCTGGGCCTTTGCATAATGAGATGAAATTGAATACATTGCTCTCACGCTAGATGGCAAAGGACATGCCCATATTTGATGTCCTTCCGCAAGCAACAACGCTGCCACTGACAACGAATAACAAAATACCAAAATGCGCACTCGCCTCTACACATATAATACATTTGCTGTCATTCATTATGATTGTTGTTTTGGCAACTCCCGCTGCGTTGACCTGTGTCACACAACGCTCTCATGTCCTTGTCGCCCGCTGTGTGCGTATTGCGTATTTTGCGGGCTCCAAAAGGGGGAGGGGGTAGATTAGAAATCGGCAAATAAAGGCTGCTAAAAATCGTTGAATCATAAGCAGAAATGGGCAATTAAACTTATCAAGCAACGTGATGCGTTGCACCAACAAAATAGAAGAAGAACTCAAATAAAATAACACACAGATATATATATATATATATATATATACATATATATATATATATATATATATAAATATTGAATGATTGAATGAATGAAGGAATATAAATATGAAGAGTGTCGTCTACTTTTTTGTACGTCGTTAAGAGCTGTGGGCGAAATACCCTTGAAAATACAAGTAGCTACGGTTCCCTAAATTTATGCCATTAGAGCAGACGGAATGCCAAAGTCCAAGGCAATGCCAGTGAAGCTGGTTAGGTGTGGCATGTGGGGCATGCGGCAGTGTGGCAAATTGGTGCAAAGGGAGCAAACGGGGGCATGCGGCATGCGGCAACCAAGTGAAAGGTTATGGCAAAGCAAAAAGCAATTTCAAATATTTTCGTTACCTGCTTGTAGAAATTTTTACGTCTTTCTGATTACGGCAAACGCTTGTGTTTCATTCTTTTTCATATACCCTGTGAGCATACAATGCGACAAGCGGGTATGCCGAACTGCTGACGAATCAATTGTTTTACTTACAATTATATTACTTATTTTGTATATTAAACGTATTAGATTTTAGAAGTGCTGCTGTTCCTTAGTGCTGTTTACAGGGTATCTGTTAGTCATGCCGATAAGCGGGTATGTCAAATTTCAGAAGAATTTATGCGATTTTTAACATATTTCGTCAAAACTTCTGGAGAAAGTGCTGCTGTTCCTTAATGCTGTTTACAGGGTATCTGCTAGTCATGCCGACAAGCGGGTATGCCAAACTGCAGATAAATCAAATGTGATTTTGAAGTGTTTCTTGTATAAAAAACTTCTAGGCAAAGTGCTGCTGCTCCTTAGTGCAGTTTACAGGGTATCTGCTAGTCATGCCGATAAGCGGGTATGCCAAACTGCAGATTAATTAATTGTGATTTTGAAGTTTTTCTCGTATAAAAAACTTCTAGACAAAGTGCTGCTGCTCCTCAGCGCTCTCTACAGGGTATCTGCTAGTCGTGCATGCACCATAATTCATTGCTTTTCAGTATTTCTTTTATTGTTGTGTTTGTTGTTGCGTAATTGTGCGCAACAAAACAGGCGACGAAATGGGTTATGTTAAGTGCGAACTGTGGAGCAGGAAGAGAGGGGGGAAATGAGAGGGAAACAGAGAGAGATAGAGAGTGAGAGAGAGGAAGAGGAGGAGAGAGAGAGAAGAGTGTGGCAAGCACATGCTTCAGCTTAGAGGCCAAACAATTGAAATGCGAAAGGCATTCCATACTTCGTTGCGTTAAGTGTCTTTTTGGAGCGATAAATGCAAAAGAGTGGAATAAGCAAGAGGAGTGGAGCGGTTGCCGGGGGCAGAGGAGGGGGCAGGGTGGACAAATGCGACATAAAATGCGCTGAGCAATTAAAATTCAACAACAATCATGGCATATTTTTTTTTGTCGAATCAAAGCAAAGCATCCTCTTCGGACGACAGCGTTGAGTGAGCTCGACAGCTGCAAGTTTTCCGATAACAAATGAAAATTTTATACAATTTTCTCGTTTAAAGTGCAACTATTTTAGAGCAAGACAATGTGAGAGGGGGGATGAGGAGGAGGAAGAGGAAGAAGAGTAGCACATTATTAATGAAACCTTTGTTTTCAGTTGCCCAAAAAGTAAAGCTCAGAGAAACTTTATGAAATGCTAGAGAAACAATTTTTGCAGGGTATCAATAAAGGGAAAAAAGGGGCAGGACTTTGAGCTTATGCAGAGAATTTGCGGCTTTTGTTAGTAAACATTTGTTTAAAATTGTCGAAAAAGTATGCTTTAAGTAAGTTAAGCAAGTGGTAAACAAATTGTATCTAAAGAAACTTCTAGGGTAGCAAAAATGAGTCAATAAAAAGTAAATAAAAAGAAAGAAATAAATAAGTAAATAAGTAAATAAGTAAATAAGTAAATAAGTAAATAAGTAAATAAGTAAATAAGTAAATAAGTAAATAAGTAAATAAGTAAATAAGTAAATAAGTAAATAAGTAAATAAGTAAATAAGTAAATAAGTAAATAAGTAAATAAGTAAATAAGTAAATAAGTAAATAAGTAAATAAGTAAATAAGTAAATAAGTAAATAAGTAAATAAGTAAATAAGTAAATAAGTAAATAAGTAAATAAGTAAATAAGTAAATAAGTAAATAAGTAAATAATTAAATAAATAAATAAGTAAATAAGTAAATAAGTAAATAAGTAAATAAGTAAATAAGTAAATAAGTAAATAAGTAAATAAGTAAATAAGTAAATAAGTAAATAAGTAAATAAGTAAATATGTAAATAAATCAATTGAAAATATATAGAAAATAAAATAAATATAATAAAATAAGTAAAACGCTAAAAATAAACTGCTTAAACGAGCTACCGCTTCACATTTTACAGGGTATCCAAGTAGAGTAAATAAAGCGCAAAAATTGCTTTTGCCTCTGGGCGTATTTTTGTTGTGTGAGTGGAAACTCTGTGTTATGCAGCAGCTTGAATTGAAATGTTGCTACTTAAAGCGCTGAAATTGCAGCAATTCGATAGCGCAGCTTTGCCACATGCCACATGCAACTTGCAGCTTGCAACTTGCAGCTTTTCCTGGAATTAAATTCAGCTTTCTATGCAAGTACAAATGTCTCTGCTCAGCAAACGTTGTGTCTGCTGCTGTTGTGGTTGTTGTTGTTGTTGGCGCTTAAGCTTTTCCGCCAGCTCATTGTCTATAAATAGACGCATTTCCAACTGTTGCGTCGCACTGCGTGTGTCTATAAATAGCAGCGAGCCTTAACTGTGGCATGTGCCAACTTGGCAAACTTGGCAAGTTGGCTGAAAGCAGCATAAAATCCAATAAATGCTCCCCAAAGCTGGCTACCAAATTGCTTGACGCTTATTGTCTTTAACATATTTATGAGCACACATCATACGGGACTCTATACTGTAAACATATATATGTTCAGGTATATATATTTACTGTTAGATTTGATGTTTATCAGCTTGTCGCCTGATTGATTTATGTGCCAACGTTTTTTTTTTTTATTAATGGCCAACAAGTCAATTGAAACGACCTGCAGCCACTCAAGCCAGTGGCTCATTTAATATTGATAATGTAAGCCGCAATAGAGGCACACTCGCACCACCCAACAACACACAGTCCCATCAGCTGCAGCAGCTGCTCATGTAAAGCTAATTGTGACTCTCTTGGGAGCTCGTGGTTTGCTTAACTTTTCTGACAGAACACATATGCATAGTGTAAGAGTGTGAGGAGGGGTGGGGGACTGGGAAGGGGAAGTAGCTGTAATAGTGGGCCTCATTAGCTGACTGTGGCAGCTGTTAAAGCTCTGAGTCAGCAGGAAGTAAAGACAAAGTGCAAATTTCCTTGTCTGTTGTCCCAAGTTACTTAAAGTTGCCCTTAAGGCATATCCTGGCCCTTACACAGTTCATATCGCTTGCCAAAAGACTTTACACACACACACAGACACGCACACATATGCCTGCTGGCTTTAGCTAAACTTGGCCAAGTCTGTGAGCCAGGTGTGCGACTGAGCAGCTGACTGTTTTATAGCTCAATCATAATTTTTCACACTGTTAATGTGCAAATGCGTTGCTTGGACGCACTCAAATAAGACAGACAGTTAGACAGCTAGTGAGACAGACACACACACTCGCACACACACTCGCACACACAACAATAGCGCGACAATATGTGTGTGTAAAAAGTTGCTCAAGTGTTAAATGAGATAGCGCAAACATTGCGCTGCTGCAAGGTGGTTGTTCCTACTCCTTCTCTGTCTCTCTCACTCTCTGTTGGCCCCACTTTAACTGCGCCTACACCACCCTGCTGTGCACACACTCCGCCACTCAACCACTCAGTCTGACAGTCTGACAGTCTCTGCATAATAATTATTAAAAATAATGCTCGCAACTTCTTTAGGCTCAACAGAAAAATGAAACTAACTTTTGGCAAGCCGACTTTTGCATACCCTAGCCAAAGCATATATGTGTATTATTGTTAGCTAATAAATAATAGTAATTAATGGAAATATATGCATAAAACCTAATTTAAATATGTTAAAATATGTGTTAGAGAAGTGGACTAAATAAGCATACTTCCTATGTGAACTATGCTACCCTCAGTAAGTGTATGCAGCTGCTTAGCAGGACTTAGCGTATTACTGCATACTTTGTAGACTGGCGCTCAAGTTGGCAACTTCTTGACTTTCTCCCACTAATTTATTGTTATGCTGACATTTTGATTGCGCTTTTCTATCCAGAAAAAGAGAAAGTGCTCTTCATATTTGGAGTATGTGCAAATATTTGCGCCTTTTGCAACATTTTCTGCACATTTTGCCAAGTTAATTGAGTTTACCCAAGCGAAATGTGGAGAAGTAGGAGCAGGAGTAGGAGGAGTAGGAGGAGTAGGAATAGGAGAAGCAGGAGTAGCAGCAGATTGTAGTATAACATCTACTTATGAGGTATTTCAATAATGCTGTGAGGGGTGTACGAGTTCATAGAGCTAATGCATAACTAAAAGAATGCCTACTATTTGTTTATATTAATAATATCACTTGGAATTTTATGCTTTGGACTGCTTTTGAGTGGTGAAAGTTCGAGTTTATTTTGACAATTACTTGCATAATTTTTTAATTACTTGTGTGGAGGAAAGTTTGCGGAAAAAATCGAGCAAACTTGAAGAGAAATGTGTTTGATATAGTAATTACTTGAGTAATTCATTTAATTCTTATTAGAATTAGTTAAGAATTGATAAACTCGAAGAGAAATGCAGATTTGTGGAGTATTTTAATATAGTAATTACTTCAGCAATTAATTCAAATCTTATTACAATTACTTGAGAGTTGTGCAGCTCATTTAATTTAATTGCTATGTATTTTAAAATTAAAAAAAAGTTTGGGTTTTTATATGGATAATTACTGGAATAGTTTCCTAATTACTTGACTAATTTAATTCTTATTACAATTACTTGAGCATTGAGCAGCTCATTCAATGCAATTACTATTTAATTACTTTATTATTTAATTATTTCCAAACGCAGCTGTCAGTTCATTACTATAAACTATATTTAAATACGCAATTACTTGAGTATTTAAGCAACTTTAGATTATTAAGTAAATGATTTAAGTAATTGCAATAAATAAAATGTAATTACTTGTTTAATTATGCAGCAAAAGAAGTAATTATCATAAAGTATTTATGCTGTTTATTCTAGTAATTAACACTTTGTTATGTTAGCGCAATGAGAGAAAGTTGTCTATAAGTATTTTAAGAGCTTTTCACTACAGAAAAATATGTAGTTTTCCCTACATTTATACACATTTGTATTACTTTATAAGGAAAACTACATTTGTAAAGAATTGACAATATTTCTAATAGTTTTTTATGCAAGCCAAAGTCTTTCAAAGAGTCAATTCTACTTCAGACGCTGTCATGTTTATATTATTACTAAGTTTAGTTCCCACAACAAGCTAATAGTTGTTACCTCTGGCGAGAGTAAACAGCACGTATACTTAATATTTGTAGTTCACATTGATAGTTGAGCTAACAAAGTTTCAGTTGCAAAACGAAAGGCTGTTAGTAAATATTAATGTCTTTGCCTTGGCCTTGTTAGTTGTCTTGGCTGAGACAGACAATATTTGCATACACATTGCTTGGTTGAGGATCCGAAGACGTATGTCAATTTCGATTTATTGAATATTTTGTTGGAAATTGTAGATTGCAAATGATGCGAGAAGTTTGTGGCTTGACTTTGACTGCGGCAGTGCTTATTAGTTTATATTGTAAACAGGAAGTGATGGCGGATGTATGGGGACAGTCAATGTGGTGCGGCAGGCAAACGAGCCACGACTGGCAGCTTCAAGTTGCGCAGCAAACTGTCATTGCCAGCGACGCTAAAATGTTGAAGCACACGACGTAGACAGGGGGGGGGGTAACGGAGAGCGGAGAACGGAGCTGGAAGACAGGCAACGGATGCGACGCGTCTGCTGGCTGTTGTCTGTTGTCAGTGTTGGCCAAGGATTCGTCTTGAGCTGGTTGCAACTGTCAAGCATTTAGTTAACTCTTGGCTCGCTGTGTCCTTGTCATTGTCAGCCGTCGAGTTGTAAACCAAAACGCGGGCAAACGTCTTTGCTTTAGGCCAAAATCTTCAATGCCAACTTTAAGTTTGTCAAAGCCGTTGGCTGCGACTCGTAACTTATTCAGCCTTAGCTTCTGCATTTTGCATGAGTCTCAGCAGACGGCCTCAGGGCAGAGAGAGGGGCAGAGGGCAGAGAGAGCAGAGAGAGAGAGAGAGAGAGAGGTAGAAGCAGAGAGAGGGATATATGCTTTTAACGGCTTAAGCAACAACTTAAAGTACTCGCACACACGGCGTATGTGTAATGCGCAAAGCTTGCATAAATACTACTGCAACTCAGCAGTAAATTATAATTGAAGCAACGAATTGTTTAAACAATTGAGAACAATATAATCAATAGAAATAAGGAATAAATAAATATAAATAAATAAAAATAATTTAAATCAAAGTACAAATAAATGAACTCAATTAAAAATGCAGAAAATGTGCAAATAATATCCACCAGGCTAGCAATCAACTGTGCTCTGCCGCCTTACAACTGCAAATTGTAGATTTGTATACACTGTGCCCATTAAAAATGAGCAAAAGTGGGTAAAATAACTTGGTGCTAATGTATGTAACAGGCAGATAGAGGCAGATGAAGTAAATATTTTCTGAATCAGCATCTGTCTCTGATTGCGTTGATCTCAGCAACCTGAAGAGCTAGAGACACCAAATTTGGCTCAAATCTTACTATATACCCTCTCCAGATCGAATAAATGTTAGATTTAGATAGATAGATGATACCTCAGCCCTAATAATGACCACATTTCTCAGCGCAAGCACTTCGAACTTGAAAAGTGCTTGATAAATACCATAAAGAAGCAATGCTGAAAGCTTCAACAAGATCAGTCAACAAATAAGAGAGATAATGCATACGTTTTACTCTCTGCTTTCAGCACATGTGTGCGAACGAGACAGCAAATGACTGCGATATATGCACATGTAAATTAAGTGACGTAGCAAGCAGCTTTTAATCGAGTATGCATGCGATAAAGTGCTTCCATGAGCAATGCAAAGAATTCATATGAATGTTTCTAAAGAGACTTATGTAAATTTCTATTATAATCAAAATGTTTTATATAGCACACTTTACAGGGTATTAAACTGCTCGACTGAGCCGCTTGTTCTCGTTATCTCAACGTTTGTGCTTGCTTGTGGCAACTTGAATTCGCCTGGCAGAAGCTTTTACCATCATCGATTATGCTTATGCATTTACACGTAACATTCAACTAATACCACACTCCCACACACACACACACACACACACCAATACCCACGCTCACACTCATGCCCCTGGCCATGCCCACTTTACTGTTCCATTGCAAAGTATGTATGCGTACGTGATTTATTCCATGCTGTTTGGTGACGTCCTGTCGAGCGGCTCTCTCTCTCTCTCCCTCTCTCTCTCTCTCTCTCTGTCTTCCTCCCTCTCTCTTCCTCCCTCCCTCCCTCCCTCTCTCTCTCTCTTTCTCTCACTCTTTTTCTCTCCCTCTCTCTCACTTCTGGTACATGTTGTCTATTGCTTTTTGAAAAGATAAAATACACACGAAATTTTTAGGCAACATGAACATGAAAGTTGCTTTTGTCAGTTGCCAAACAATGCGCATAATGCATGAGAAGCAACTACCTAACCTAACTCTCGCAGCTTACCCTCCCTTTACCCCCCTACCTCTCTACCTCTGCACCCCCCCTTAAGGCCACGCACACCCCTATTTTTGTTATGCACCCCTTGAATCGCACGTCTCTGCACTCGGTGCGCATTTGAATGCCAGCTTTTTCTTGGTCCGGAAAGTTTTGTGTGTGTTTTGTGCTATTCTGCAGGTTCCACTTCCTCTACCCTAATACCGTTCCCCTATCTGCCTCCCCCCCCCCCCCTCCACAACACCCTCTGTCTGCTGCAGTCGTACTACATGCTGCTGAATAATGGACAGCTTATTTGGGCATTAAGCTTCTTTCAATAACGTCGAACAACGACAACTTTGATTGGAAAACTCAGCAAGGGCAGGCACAACGGTCAGCAGAGAGAGGGAGAGAGAGGGAGGAGTAACGAGAGCAGGGTATGCAGCGGGGAAGGTTGGGTTTGATGGGTCAGCATCTCATTTTCATGTCGCAATATTTTGTTGTTCTTTACATTTCGCAATTCAATTACCAAACAATGCCCAGACAAATACAAAAATCACATCAAAAAGAGAAAAATGCAAATATAATGAAACGTCGAGCAGGCACGACTAGCTGATACCCTGTAATATGCGAAGAAACGCAACATATTTGCTTTGCAAATCCAACTAAAGTTGAGCACAGAAATTGCCGTTTCGACAAGTTTATATAATTTACAGGGTATACCTTGGGTATATATGCGTGTGTGGCACGCACCTTCCTCGCTGGGAATTTGCCAACTGTCAGTCACGTACAAGTAACAACAATATCGCACTTTATAAAGGTTAAAAACTTTACATGAAACTGACAAAAGCGACAGCCAAGACAAATGGCCAAGTTTTCATTTTGGGCCCAAAGGCAACCGAGTGGGCCCAAAAGCGAAGAGCCGACTTTAATGTACACTCGGTGGCTGCTGCTGTTAACAATAATAAAAGATGCAGCAAATGAAAAACATAAAACGAATGTTAAAGAATTTAACTGACAGGCGAATGGCAAAGGAAAACTGGCAAAAAGCGGAAACGGAAAGTGGCAAGTGGAAAGTGGAAATGGTAACGGAAATAACGGTCTATGCGATAGTACTACTAACTGGTATATGAAAACTATAAATGATGAATTGCTAAAAAAGAAAACCAACAACAACAACAACAACAACAACAAACGTATTGCAAATATTGCGAGTTCCCAGTTGATGGATCGCTGCGACTTGCTGAACGTTGTCAATAATAAGTCTATGCCATTCGAGGCCATTGGGAAATCGACTTTGAATATGATGAATGGCAAGAGAGAGAGAGAGAGAGAGAGAGGAGAGAGAGAGAGGGAGAGCCATGGAGAGAGGAGGAAATGAAAATAGAGAAAGATATGAAGGTAGAGATAGCAAGCGAGTAAATTAACATATACAAATATGAAAGAGTTGGAAAATATGGGAAATATTATTGTGTTTAAAACAGAGAAAGACTGAGGAAAGAAAGAGAGAGAGAGAGAGAAAGAGAGAGAGAGAGAGAGACACACAGAGTGAACAGGAGTGACAGCTTGTTGAGGGACTGTGGGAGACTGAAAACAAAAACTGAAAGGGACTGAAGAAGTAGAGATTTCTAGCTAAATAGAGAGAGAGAGAGAGAGAAAGAGAGATAAGAGGGCGGCGGCAGATAGAGGAGGACAAACTAAGTAAGGAAACAAAGATAGATAGATCAATAGAAAACGAGAGAAGGAGAAAGAGAAATCAATGAGAAACGGTAGAATGGCAGAAAGGAAAGCAGATAGAAAGAGAAGCGGAAGAGAGGATTAACTTAAAGAGAGCGATAGAGCGAGATAGAGAGAGAGAGTAAATGGGAGAGAGAGAGAGAGAGATGAATCAGGGAAGGTAGGGAGATAGAGAGAAGTGAGAGAGAGAGAAAGAAAGAGAATAATATGTAAGAGAGAAAGCGATAGGGAGAAAGAGAGACAGGCAGACAGATAGAGATACAAACAAAGAGAAGACGAGAGATAACAGAAGAGAGAGATAGAGGGAGATATGGAGAGTTAGGGAGAGTGACAGAGAGAAATAGAGAGAGTAACAGAGAGAGATAGTGAGAGAGTAACAAAGAGAGAAAGAGAGAGAGTAACAGAGAGAGAAATAGAGAGTTACAGAGAGAGATAGACACAGTATTAGAGAGAGATAGAGAGAGAGAGATACAGGGAGAGTAAGGGAGAGTTATAGAGATAAGAAGATAGAGAGATTTATAGTAAGAGGGAGAGGTAGATAATAACAGAGATTGATAGAGATAGTAAGAAAAAAAAAGGGAGATATAGAGCGCACGAGAAAGAGAGAAAGAGAGAGCTATCTCTCGCGAAGGAAATAAAAAGTGAGAGAGAGAGAGGGACAGATAGAATGAAAGATATGTTTGCAAAGATAGAATAGCAACAGTCAGATAAACAGACTGATAGGAACAGAGAACTAGAGGCATTTGGGCTGTGCAAGCAAGTCAGAAAGAGTAAGAAACATGGATAGCGATACAAGCAGGAAGATGGGTAAATTAAGTGGGTGAGGCAAAGTGAGAGAATGGTAGAAAGCTGGCAAAGGACTATCAAAATGACAGCTAGAAAGACAGACAGATAGACAAAGATGAGGAAGGTTTATTAAATAAAACAAGTCTGAGAGAAGTAGAGATAGAGAGATGCAGAGACAGATATACAAGGAAAGAGAGAGAAAGAGATAGATAGGCAGAGCGAGTGAGACAGAACAACTGGCAGAGTGATAGACTATCATGGACACAGACAGTTAGCCTGGAGGCTTTAACACTCGTTTAATGTGCTTTTGTTGTAGCTGAACGTTCTTTTTTTTTTGGTTAAATTGTTGCTGTAGTTGTTGATGCTGTAGTTGTTGTTGTTGTTGTTGTCGTTGCTGTTTCCAGCACATCTCTAATTGAATTGTACGCTATGTAAACGTCAGCTACAACAGCCAATGCCAACAATGTTGGCTGTCTCCTGTCTGAGTCTGGTCGGGAGGCGCCTCCTGGCACAGCGCCCATAATCGAATTAGATAAGTTAATAACTTGATAAAAAGTTACAGCTTCGTGTTGTTGTTGTTGTCGTTGTTGTTGTAATGGCTGTTGTAGTCGTTGTTGGCTGTTGCTGTCTGTTGTTGTCGTTGTCGTTGTCGTTAGCGTTTGCTCTGCATTGTTTGCCTGTTGTCGCTGTCAATAAACGCCAAATGAAGTTGCCAACTTGACATGCAAAAAAGCAGCAGCGGAAAAGCGTTGAAAAAATGCGCAGAAAAACACAAAATTATAACATAGCAAAATGACAGTTGGAAAACAAACATAAAAATTGGCAACATTTTCAATAGTCGTTGTTGTTGTTTGTTGTTGCTGTTGTTTGTTGTTGTTTGCTGCAGATAAAGACATCAAGTTGAGCTTACTAATGAGCCTACGGGCGGAGCCATAAATATGAATATAAACATAAACATTTTCATTTTAAATTTATGAAAACCTTGATGCCAACGAACATAAAACTCAAGCAAGCAAAAGCAGAACGAATAAGAAAGAGATAGCAATACAGAGAGAGAGAGAGAGAGAGAGAGTGTATGTGTGTGTGTGTGAGAAAGCATGTTGAAAATCAGTGAGGAAAATGCGCGTATGATGTGAATGTTTGCGATAATAATTTTCTATATTATTGGCTGTGTTATGGCAGGGGCGTGGCATAAATTACGGACCAACAACAGCAACAACAACAACAACAACAATAGCAGCCGCAACAGCAAGGCAAAAGAAAGAAAAATTATATGAAAATATTTATGGGAATTGTTTGCCTTCACATAACGTATACGCAGCGTTAGATTATCGATTTGGTTTGGGCCCAAAACAATTTATGCTTTTTCGGCCCCGTGGCAGCATATGGCTTTAAGGACGCACGACCAGCGGAAAGTTCAAATAGTTTTGAGTTCCCCTTCTGCACTTGGCTGTCACTTCACTTCACGTTCTTTGGCATTTGTTTTTTTTTCCCTAGTCATAATTATGGCAAGTTGGCCGGACTAACATAGAGCGAGCCGTACGCTAATCAGTTCAACGCACATTGACCCACTTAATGGGACAGGGAATGAGAGAGAGAGAAAGAGTGAGAGAGGGAGGTGGTGCGGGTGCTGCTTCACCAGGTAGTGAATGTAAACAAGGTAAACAGCTGCTGGGAAAGTGGAAAACCTTTTAGCTTCAGCGTGCTGCTAAAGCTGCTTCAGCATGGTTAACATGGCCAAGGGTTGCTGTTAGCCACTGTTGATGTTATTGTTGTTGTTGTTATTGTTGTTGTTGCGCATGCAAAAACCACAATAGCCGTCAAGGCGAGCCAGCTGAAAACCCACTCGAGCAGACACTCCAGCCACATGGCCGTTGACAGTTTTGGCCCCCCCGTTAGCCAACTTGCAATTTAATGGCTTTATTATCGCTAGCACAACGGCTGGCGGGCGTGGCCCAAAAGGCAAGAAGCGAGACAGACAGAGAGTGAGAAAGAGCACGATGTGTGGGAGCGGGGGTGGGTGGAAGTTTGCTTAAAGTAAGCATATTTACCCACTGTACAATAAATTAAACAGCTGAAGCAGACACAATCCAACGCTGCTGTTGATAATGATGTGTGCATAAGTGGATTGCATGTGGATTGTATGTGGATTGCCACACACGCTTCACTGCCAGCACACCTGTCACCAGCGCATGCGAGTGGGCGTGGCTGGGCGACAAAAACAACAATGTTAATGTATAAATAATTGAGGCAGAAGTGTGACAAGTTTTTAGAAGCTAAACATTAACATACTTATGGCGGCTTGAAAGAGAAAGAGTTTATTGACATTTATGTTGAAGAATTATGATTAAAGAATAAATATAGAAGAAAATTATCAAAGAAAATTATCAAAGAAAATATTTAATAATTTGTTTAAATTTACAAATCTAAAGCACAAAGTAAAGTGTATCTATAATCTTGATAAGTATCAACAGTGGAGTCGATTGGTCCAAGTTCGTCTGACTCTCTGTCTGTCTGTGCTTTTGTTCATCTGTCTGTCTGTGCGTTTGTCTTTCTGTTTGTCTCTCTGTCTGTCCGTCTTTCTACCTATCCGTATAAACACAACGAACTCAGCAACTATAAGAACTAGAGACATCAGATTTGGCATTCAAGTTCCTGTACTCCATACATACACAGCATAAAGCGCATGGAAATGTCTTTGCACACTCATAGCAGTCAGCTTTTGCATAAGTACACATGCACACGATCAAGAACTGAGTGCTACTGCTCACTGCAATTTGATATTTACCAACACTGTCTTATAAAACACTTGTTTTAAGTGAGCTTTTGTCATAACTCAGCATAGAAATTGTCACTGAAATGAATGTAGAGTATAATTTTACTTGCTTTTCAGTCTTTTCATATTAATAAAAATAGAAAGCACACTTAAAATGTATAAATATTATGTTTAAGTATTAAAAAAATCTATAGAAAAACTTTAAGTTTTGCTTTTGTTTGAAAACATAATTATGGCCACAATTTCACAATGTTTCCATAGTTTACACAAAGCTAATTTGCTGCTTAAACTCATTGGGAATTCGATGCGCCCAGCTCAGCTCAGCTCAGCTGCCGCACAACATTTTTGCAGCCATAAATTTTGTCTGCATTTTGTTGTCAACATTCGCTTGACGTTTTTGTTACATTTCTTTGACTTTTTACGGCTTTACTTAAAGTTTTATAGTTTAAGTTAAGCACAGCTCACACACAGCAAGCCAAAGTCACATATGATTTTACAGTTTATATGCCAGACAAAAGAAATATATAAATATATATATATATATATATATATAGTATATATACTCAGTTATTACTCATACGCCGTGTGTTTTTGTTGAAGAACATAGACGAAGTAAATAAAATGCGAACAAGTTTTTAATAAACACGCAACACGCAAAAGTTTTTGGCTAACACAATTGGACACACACACACACACACCTACACAGGCACACACACACACACATTTACAAAGAAATATTTATATGATTACTTAGAGCGAGAAGTTTTTGTCTTTTTCTTTTTTTTTTTTTTGGAAAACGGGCAAACAAAAACGCGGGCAAGCGTCAATTTTCTGGGCGCTGTCGCTTCAGTATAAGGCTCACATGTATGTGTGTGTGTGTGTGTGTGTGTGCTGTAAAAAGTGGCCATGTCGCGTTGCCTTATTAAATTAGTTGGCGCACTCAGCGCCATAACACAGCTGAAACGGATGTCTGGCATATACAAACTTTTTCAATTTCCTCTATTAATCTTTGAGTGTGTGTGTGCGTGTGTGTACGTGTCATAGTTGCGGCATTGCAATGACTGACATATCGCATTGCTTTTCAGTTCAACATAGTAGCTTGGCACTCGCTTAACTTGGCTAAATCAATGCCAGGCCGCCTGACCTGCACAGGTTGCTGCAGCTGAGTATATACACACACACACACACACACACACACACATAATTTATCTCATTTATTTCTGGTAATTTACTTTGATACATCGATTTTGTAAGAAATACGTGTGCGCGTCTCAAAGAAAATAACATTTTATTGGTTATATTGTTAGGGCTGAAAGCAGCAGCAAAGCCAGTCGAAAAGTTCGCTGTCTAAACTGATTGAGTTATTGAGCTGGGCAGGCAATGTTGTTGCTGTTGTTGCGGTTGTTGTTGTTCTCGCTGTTCAACATAATAATCATAATAATAATAAACAATCTCATATCTTAATGTTCGCAAGCGGCTAAAAGACTCAGCATAACTGTCTATAAAGCTGCCATAAATGTTCGCAATTATTTGGGTTTGAGCGCTTTAAGACTTTAATATGATTTGTGTATACACAAATATTAATCATACGCCCGAGTGGATTTATTGAAAAATAACCAAAAATACAAAATCAAAGTAAATTTGTTTTGTTTGTTGTGCTGACAGCAATGATAAGCAGTTGTGATGCTTGTTTGACATGAAATGAAAATGAAAAGCAAAAGCAACAGCAAAATGAATTTTCAGTGCGCAGACAATTGAAAGAGGCGCAAGCAACAAGCAGAGCTGCCTGAATCAATGGCAAAAAAGCAGCCATTAACAAAAGGCACAAGCACACACAATGTACGTAAAACAATCAATGGACAAGCAACAAAACAAACTGACAGCTGAGAGCAAGCAACAACGACAGACAAATCGAAACAAACAGAGAGAGTGAGAGAAAGAGAGAGAGAGAGAGAGAGAGAGAGAGAGAGAGAGAGACACACAAGTTCATTGACAATTTTTGCCACCTGAAAGCAGTTGTTGTGTGCTTTATATATATATATATATATATATATGTGTGTGTGTGTGTGTGTGTCTGCTATGTGTATATTTATTGCAGACATGTGTATCTTGGCGTAGGTTGGTTGCCAGCTCTGTTTATTGTTTGCAATTTGTTTTTAGCTGCACAAACAATACTTGTATGTTTTGTTTTCTTTTCTCTCTTTTTTTTATTATGTATGCCACGCCCCTGAAATGGTGGCCTAAGGCTAAAAATGGCCAAGACGTGTTTTTGGCTATTTATAGCGTCACCTTGTGCTTAGCATATGTCGACTCTAACACTACAAATACAACTAGAAATGCTCCATCGTTTGCAGTAAGCCCCCCAACAAAAATGTCGTATTGACATTTAAGCTGCCACAAATTGCTTTTTTTTTGGTTGCGCCACACCTTCATGTGTGTGTGTGTGTTTGTTGTGTGTGTGTTCTCTTTTTGGTAGTCAAACTCAGTAGTCGTTGTTGCCGTTGATCGCCATCGTCGTGCGGCTTATCGTTTGCATTTCCATAACGTCAAATGAAATTTTCAAATTATAACAAATTGAATTTTCACACATGCAAAAGGGTGAGCAGGGAAAAAGAAAAGAAAACGGCATACAAAAAGAGAAAAAAGAAAAGCGGGCAACGAAACAGAGAAAACATTAGTAAAAGGTGGAAAGAGTTAGAAGTTGCTGGTAATACTTAGTAGAAGATAGAAGAATATTGAAATGTGGGTAACACGTTATAAAAGAAAGATATCTTAGTAGTTGGCAATACTTTATAAATATAGAAAGAGTTAGAAATAGTTGGCAACACCTAACAAAGGGTAGAAATATATTGAAGTACTAGTTGGCAATACTTTATAAAAGGTAGAAAGAGTGAGAAGTAGATGGCAGCACTTGGCAAAGGGTACAGATATACTATACATAAGTAGTTGGCAACACTTAAAAAAATATAGAAAGAATTAAAAGTAGTTGGCAACACTTTACACTGACTATTATAAAATATATAAATAGATCGAAGTAGTTGGTAACTCTTTACATAGGGTTAAAATAGATTGAAGTAATTGGCAACACTTTATAATAGTTAGAAATATGTAAATGTAATTGGCAACACTTTATAAAATATAGAAATATATAGAAGTAGTTGGTTACACTTTATAAAAGGCAGAAATAGATAGCAGTAGTTGGCAACTCTTTGCAAATTAAGCTTAAGGTTCCTTTCTTTTAATCAAAGCTGTTGTTAATTAATTACTATAAATTAATTACTTATAATAAATTATAATTACTAAAAATGCGCTTCAATTGCATAAATAATTTCATGTTATGTCACAAACAATTTATATTTGTGAAATTATCTGTAATTAGAAATTATTAAAACTGAATTCATTCCCACTACATATTTGTGAAATTATATCTGTCTAAAAATATAAACTAAGTAATTAAATTTTCACAGTATTAATCGAAATTAATTTTCACTAAAAACTACAATTATATTAGTAAAATTATCTTTAATTAGAAATATATATAAAGTAATTAAATTTTCACAGTATGAAACCATAATTAATTCTCACTAAAAACGGCAACTTAAGCATCTATAGTTCACATTTAACTTGATAAATTTAAAGATATTTGTATATATTTCGTTATTTTAATTGAATTACTCTAATTATTTAAGTAAATCAATTATTATGAAGTTAACACTTGTGAACTTTAGACAGCTTCTTAATTGGCCTAAAATCAACAAGCGAAGTTGCCATGGAAATGTTGACAAAAACACAAATCAAATTGTAATAATTCTGCGAAACGGCAAAAGATGATGAATGATGATTTATTTATTTATTTATTGTATCAAATCATTTCGCTTTGTGCGAATTTGCTATACAATTTATTTATGCCATTTTCCAGGAATTTGCAATAAACAAAATGAAAACTTTAATAAACGGCAGCTATTCATAAGAGCAATTAAATGAAAATTGGAAAATTCATTCATTCGGTGTTCACATTGGCAAATGCCTTTGAAATGCTGAATGAGGAAATGCTAATTAAAATGCAAATGGCGAAAATCACTCTAAAGATGCTTGAGATTGCAAATGACCAGACTGGCCAGAGTGTCAGTTGTTCAATCAATCAATCATTCAATCAATCAATCAATCAGGCAGCAAGAAACAACTGAGCAACTGAGCAACTGGGCAACTGGGCAAAGTGTCTGCTTTAATGTGGCTGCTACGCGATTCTTCGATTTGCGACTCACACGTTGCATGTTTTGTATTTATGCGTTGATGTGCTACGTGCGCAAAATACCAAAAATTCCAATACACACACATACACACACACACACACACGCACACACACATGCCATGAGTTTATGTGTAAAATTTATATTGTGTAAATGCGAAAGGCAAAAGGCAACAGTCAAATGGACGGCAAAGGACTGCGCTGTCGAGTACCATGTATGTAGTATGCTACTGTGTATAAGAGCAGAGCGGGAGGGGGCAAGCGAGGCAACTGTTGGCCAGGTTGGCAGAGGGGGGGAAGCTGTGCGAAGGGGGATCAGCGCGTCTGTTTGTGGCAGTGCCCCAAAAAAAAGGGGTTAGCATTACATATCTCCCACTCTCTCTCTCTATCTGCCTCTACCCCTCGCTCTCTCTCTTTCTGTCTCTTTCTCTCTCACCCACTCTCTCTTTCTTCCTCTCCCTTGTGGCAAATGAATTTACGTGGCTTTTGGCCACATATCATGCACATGTGTGTGTGTGTTGCCATTCATCAAATTGCACACAATGTTTTTGTGTATTCGCCAACATTTTCCGTATTTATTTGCGGCATCGTTTTTCTCATTTCCCCATTGCCTGTTAACTCTCTTTTTGCTTTTCTTTACTTTCGCTTTCTATGCTGCGTTCTTTCTTCTTTTGATTAAAGCATGGAAAATATTGACGCTACTATTAACAAAAGCTTTTAGCGTAAATTCTGTTCAAAAGCGACATTTAGCTGGTCAACCAAATGGTGACCCACTGTTGCTGTGGCCGTTAGGCAGTTGGCAGTTGGCAGTTGTGGCAGTTGGCAGGTGGCAGGTGGCAGTTACCTGGCTGCAAGTGGCACGGCAGTTAGACAAACTGGGCAAAGGCAAACGACAGTTAGAGTGAGTCGCTGCTACAGAAAGGACACTTTGACAGTTTTGTCATTTCAAGCTTCGCTTTGTGCCACACCCACTTGCAGCGCTCCGCCTCCTTAGCTTTACTGCCACGCCTCCACACTTGTCGCTCTGCTGCACATTTCCATTTGCATTGTTGCCACACGTTGCAAACGTTGGGGACGGCAAATGAGCATCAACAGCAGCACTTGGCTGCTGTCTGTTGACCATTCCACACATTTGCTTTGGTTGTATGCAACAACAACAACAGCAACAACAATAAGTACAGAGTCTAAAAAGCAACAACAACAGCTACAACAACAACTTACAACTGTTGACAGTCGTTTTTGCTGTCTCCATCTCTGCTCTGTGGCTTTGATTTGACTTTGTGCTGTCAATTCAAAGCTTTCCCACAGTTGACTTGCCAACCCTTGCAAAAAAAAGGACACGCAGTACATGCATGTATTTCTGGCCAGGATTAACAGCAGGACTTGTTGTTGCGTTGTCTGGCAAACTCAAATTCAAGCTGACTGAAATTGTCTGGTCAACTTACACATTAAGTTGATCAAAGCAAAGGAAAAGGAAAGGGAAAGAGCAACAAAATGTTGCTTAACATGAGAAATTTAATAAATAATTGAATGAATAATAATTAGTTTGATTATATTAATTAATATTTTATCAGCAATTATTTAGTATATTTAATGGAATACTAGTAATTATTTTGCAAATTAATTAATAATTTACCAGCATTAACTTTGTAATTTAATTAAAAATGTAACATTATTTACATTCTAAATTAATTCATATTTTATAAATAAGCCAAATTTTAAATTATTAAATAATTAATATGTAAATTAATTAATAAATTAGCAAAAATTAATTAGCAAATTAATTAAAAATGTATTTATAATTAAGGAAATAATTGATATATAATTAAGTTGCAAATTAATTAATAACTAATAAAAATGGAATTGAGAATTTAAATAATTATTAATTTATAATTCATTTTAATTAAATTATTTAAATATCTTTTTTCTCACTCAATTTAATTAATTAATTAAACAATTAGTTAATTTATAAGTAATTTTAATTAAACTATTTAAACTTCTTTTTATTCTCACTTCATTTAATTAATTAATTAAATTTAAATTTCAATTAAGTAATTTAATTGAATTATTAATTATTATTTATATTATTAATTTATAATTCATTTTAATTAAACCAATTTAAATTTGTTTTTATTCTCACTCAATTAATTAATTAAATTTCAATTAAAATTTAAATACTTAAGTAAATTAATTGAATTAAGTTCTCCTGTGCTTCTGCTACTGTGCTCTGAGAGCGCTTTTACAAGGCACTCACTGTTCGCTTACAAGCAATTGCCTTAGTCAAATGACCAATCCACAAATGTGTGCTACGCAATACACCTGCCAATCCCATGCCCCTCGCCCGCTGCGCTGGCACAGCAAGGAAATGGTTTACGGGCGAGCAATCAAGCGTGCAACTGGCAGGTCCTTGAAGTAGCCGAAGAAGCCGAAAAGCCGAGGCAATTAATGGCATAAAAAACGTAGCTGCCAGTTGCCAAATGTGGCAGAGTGCCATCTAATTTAGTTGCTATAGATGCGGCTACAAAGTGAGCCAAAGGCAGACCAACAGAGAGAGAGCGAGAGAGAGGGGGAAAGAGAGAGAGAAGGGGAAGTAGAGAAGCTAAGTGCGTAGAATCAACAAAACGGAAACGGATACTCATGCAACTTGGGCGGAAATGTTAAAAGGACGTTGAATGCGACTGCGACAGTGTCTGTCTGCTGTTGTACACAAAAAAGAATGTGAACCCAAAATATACACACACACCAACACACACAC
Source organism: Drosophila macrospina (assembly GCA_035042075.1). NCBI lineage: Eukaryota > Metazoa > Arthropoda > Insecta > Diptera > Drosophilidae > Drosophila > Drosophila macrospina. The sequence goes on along the minus strand of JAWNLW010000140.1, from coordinate 45,888 downwards.
ACACACACCTACGTACATTTATATGTTTGTAGCGTAGACGCGTCGAGCATTTTGTAGCATTAAATTTATGTACAAGCCAAGGGGGCGTATACGTAACGTGACTTGGCGTCTGCTTGGGCGCGCATAAAGTGTTGCAATTTGTCGTTGTTGTTGTTCTTGTTATTGTTGTTGTTGTACCTGCCTAGCCGACATTTTATGGCCTTACCCAAAAAAAAAAAAAGAGAGAGAAAGAAAATACAAACAGCTGTAAACACACTTTGTTGTTGCTTTCGTTGTTGTTGTTGCTCTTGTTGTTCTTCTTCTTGTTGTCGTTGTTGTTGCGTCTTAAATCCACACAAATTAAGCCCTAAATTAGAAACGCATCACTCGAAAGTAATTGCTGCTGCGCGATTTTTATATGTTTTATGTTTACGTATTTTTCTTGTTATCTTTGCAGTTGCCACAAAACGAAACGTGCAACGCATGCCAAGAACAACAACAACAAGAAGAACAACAGCAAGAACAACTACAACGACAGCAACAGGAACATGTAGCTGCTTTATCAACTAGAACAAGCTAACGCTGGCGCTCTTATCGAGGCTTAACTGTGGTGCGTATGCAAAACTCTTTGTCTGCTGCTTTGCTTTAAAACCAAAATGAAATCTTATGCGGTGACAATTTGTCTGCAACTTTAATGATGAAAAGTGTTGCAATTCGCAGCCAACAAACAGCAAGTGTGACACACACACACACACACACACACACGCACTCATACATTGTAGCATATGTTTTTGCCCGGAAATGTGGCGAGCTGGCCAAAATGCCAGACAGGCAGGCTGGCAACAACAGCTGCAGGGCAAGCGGAGTGAGCTAACGCCTTCTGCTTGACAGTGACAGCAATTATGCATAATTCATGTGACAGCCCTCGGCAGCAGCAGCAGCACCAACAACAACAGCAACAGCAACAAATATACAGCAAATACTGCATTAATCATGCAACAAGCGACGTGTCCAGGCAGCTGATGGCATCAACCTGAGTTTTATTAATATTTTTAAATGCCTGTCAACGCCAGGCAAAACTGAAACTATGTTGAGCCTTGCGCTCTAAATGGAGACCAGCGCCTATAAATTTATGCATGCTTAGAGCAGACACACAGCATTTTTACACTTGCCCCTCCATTTGAGGCAGGTTTTCATATATCGATTAGACGCGCGGTTGGACAATACTTTCGCATATGCAGCACAGGGGAAACTTTGCAAAAATAAAACTATAGGGAAATGCTTTAAATGGAAATGAATATTCAGCTGCAGTTGCTGTTAGACTGAATACTTTCATTACAATTATGTTGTATGCAGATGAAAGAAAGCTAAAGACTCGTTGTGCAACTTAGTTTAAACTATACTTTTCTGCTCAATTACAATTAAATTGTTTTCTCTCTTGAGCTGCAATGCTATTGTTATTTTTTCTTTTACTTTTCTGTTAAATTTCAATCCAGATTTCTCCCTTCAGCTACTACTCAATTCTACTTTTCTGCTGAGTTCTTCTCTCTCTTCAGCTACTACTCAATTGTTAATCATTCTCCAACTTTTCTGTTAAGTTCTTGTCTCACTTTAGCTGCAACTTAATTGTTAATCATTCTTCTACTTTTCTCCAAAATACTTCTCTCTTCTTAACTGCAACTCAATTGTCAATCATTCTTCTACTTTTCTGCTAAGTTCTTCTCTCACTTTAACTGCTCTTCAATTGTTAATCATTCTTCTGCTTTTTTTTTGCTAAGTTATTGTCTCACTTCAGCTGCAACTCAATTTGTAAATCATTCTTCTACTTTTCTCCTAAATTACAATCAAAGTCTTCTCTCACTTTAGCTACTACTCAATAGATAATCATAACTCTACTTTTCTCCTAAATACTTCTCTCTCAACTGCAACTCAATTGTTAATCATTCTTCCACTTTTCTGCTAAGTTCTTCTCTCTCTTCAGCTGCAACTCCATTAGTTAATTATTCTTCTACTTTTCTCCTAAATTACAATTAAATTCTCCTCTCTCTTCAGCTGCAACTCCATTAGTTAATCATTCTTCTACTCTTCTGTTAAATTACAATTAAATACTTTCACATCAGCTGCAACTCAATTGTTAATCATTCTCCTACTTTTCTGCTAAGTTCTTCTCTCACTTCAACTGCAACTCAATTGTAAATCATTCTTTTACTTTTCTGTTAAATTACAATGAAATTCTCCTCTCTCTTCAGTTGCAACTCAATTGTTAATTATTCACACAGTCAAACAGCTTGTCACACAAACTGAACTAACAATAAACTTTAAACTCTTCAACTCTTCAATTGCTTTTGTAAATAAGTTACTTTTACTTATAGAGCAGTATTTTCTATGCTATACTCTCAGCAATTAGTGCTATTCATATGTTTAGGTTACCCAAAATTTTGTAAATCTTTTAGGAAAAAACTCACAACGATTGGGCAATTTTTCGGTCAATCAACTGTGACAAATTTACTGAGCTATGCGCATAGAGAAATCTATTTGTTATTCATGTTGAGCTGCTGCTCTGCTGGGAGCTGGCAACTCAGTTGCAGAAGTTGAAAGCAATGACAAGACAACGCAGCACACACACACACACACACACACACACACACACACACACACACACACAAAGTTGTCTGAAACGCCCACGGACAAAACCACAACAGCATAGAATTGCACAGAGTGAAAGAGCGAAAGAGACAGAGAGATAGAGAGAGATAGGGAGAGAGGTAGCGAGGTATGTAGACCACAACTTAGGGACTGACCGCATTTTAATGCCTTTTTCATTGTCCTTACAACTGTGGGGCCATGTCTTTGGCCACGCCCCCCATTCGCCTGCTGCTGCCTCCTCCTTTGTGTGGATTCTCATGCACAATTTCGCTTAGCATACTTTGAGGCGCAGCTCAAGCAAATTGACGCCATGTCATCAATCAATCTCTGGCTGTAAAGCTCGCCTTGCCATCATTTTTTACGCATTTTTGTCTTCTGCTCTCCGGCAAGCTGTGAAATTTCTGCTTTCAGCTTTCAGCTTTTCTCTTCGTTTTTTATATACATATATTTTTTAATAATTTTTACAGCATTCTTATTATGCAGCTTGCAGTTTGATTTATGATATTTTAATGAGCTGCCGTTGCTGTTGTTGTTGCTGCCTGATTGTCATTGTGCGCGCTAAAATTATTTGCCAATTTAAATTGTATTTTCTTTTGAAAGAGTGAGAGAGAGAGAGCGGAGCAAAGTTCAAGGCTTTCGCTTTGACCTGTAACTGCCTGGGGAGCGGTAAAAGCTAGCGGGGTTTGCGGGGGAGGCTATGTCAACTGTTGGGCTGTAAAATTTTAATTGCTTTGCCCTTTGACCAAAAGCTATTAACAAGCGCAGAGCTAGCCTCGATGCCACCTGTCTCTCTCTTCCCTTCCTCTCTATCTGTCTCTTTCTCTCTCTCTGTTGCACATGCGGCGTATGCGTGATATGTTTGCCTCATAAGCAGCATTATCATTTGCTAATTTCCACTGTCGCTTGTCAGCTTCCCCCCTGCAACATTTGCGCTGTTTTATTGCTTGGTTATTTTAATTAAAAACTTTTGCACAGCCTGACAATGCCAAGTGTGCCTCAACCCCCTCCCTCCATCACTCTGCCACTTGTTTATGCTGGATACAACAAAAAAGAAGAAGAAGAAAAAAAAAGAGCGCGCTTGCCACAGGCTGTTTGTGCCAGAGAATGTGCGAAAACAGAGCTGTCAAGACGAGAGCTACTTGTGCCTTGTATCTACTTACTAACATGCTCATAAGCAGCCCGCTTGCCACGCCCAGCTAACCACTTGCAACATACTGTGTGCCTGCTGCAGACATTGGCCTTTTGTCTTAACCTTCGACTTGTTGTTTGTTGTTTATTGTCTGCTGTTTGTTGTTGTTGCTTTTAAGATGTTATTAAAGGCATATGCAAAGCATATAAAGGTCTAAGCTGCTGCTGCTGCTATTGTTGTTGTTGTTGTTGACACTTGTGTAATTGTTGTTGTTGTTGTTGCTGCTGCTGTCGTCGCCGCCTTCCAGACAAAAGCGCAATGCGCTGGCAGCGCTAATCCCGCTTAACATTTTGTTGACAACGGGGTCATATTTATGCTTATATGCTTAACAAATACATAAAAATTTATATAGATATGTGTATATATACATATATATATATATATATATATATATACTTTTACTTCACAACTCTGACATGCTGCTGCTTGCTTTATTTATCAAAAAGCTGCAAATCCTCCATTGTTGTTGTTATGTTGTTTTAACGTAGATTCTTACCTGGTTTTGCCGCCTCTGGGGCAGCTCAACTTTAGTTGCTTAAAGTTGAGTTTCTGCTAACTGTACGTGTTGTTGTGCTAAACATAAATTAAGCTTCGCTGTTTCCAGTTATTTTCAATGCAAGCCCTTGGCTAATTTCCGTTTTATAATTATAATTATCAACTTACAAAAAAAAAAAACAGCTTAATATTTGTACGATTTGTTTTGAAGAGCTTAAGAGCTGCGAAAGTGTTTTTATTTATGTTTGTGGTAAAGTAATCGGTTGTTTTGCATAGTTTTTAAGAGTCTGTTTTAAACAAAACTGCACTTCAAATTAAATTATGAACTATAAGCAATGTTTTACGCATTTTAAAGTGCTCAAAACTTGTTAGACGTTAAATGAAAGGATATGAGAAGTCTTCTCTTAAGCTATTGTTATTATGATATAGAGATATAGTTAAATTCATACTTGAGCTATTAATTGTTATTATTTCCTACTTTTTTTGAATTTAAACTCACTTTAAAAGTCAACACTTTTGCAAATTGTTTCAGCATTGTTAGATTTATGTGACTTGAAAGTCAAGAAGAGTTACAGAGACTAAACATAGTTTTGCATAGAACTATTTAAAATTGCATTGCAAATTAGCATAGCTTATTTCTTTAAGTAATAATTAAGCAATCAATCAATTAAAAATGCATAAGTTTTAAGTATTTTACAGACAATTTAATTAAAAGAGCAGCAAGTTCAGATTCTTAGTTTATACTTACAATCAGCCAATAATTTAAGGCTTCCACAGAACTCTGCAGTAAAAACCTATTTAAAATGCGCCTTATTTACACTTACTATCAAACCCCATCGCATATTTGTAATTTCAATTAAAATACTTAAAATTTTAATATGCTCATGCGGCTCAGTTGACAAAAGTTCACCTGCGATTCAGGAAATATTTCATAGCATACTTTTGAGGGCGCGTTGACCATACGAGTTTTTAATTAACGCACATTTAAGCAAACAGAAGAGAGGATGAAAACCCGCATTTTAATTGCAGGCAGAAATGCATAAATGAAATGAGAGGCACACACACACACACACGCACTCTATTTGTTGTAGCGCCTTTAATTGCCAGCCGAAAGTGAATGCTGGGCAAAGCGCAATGAGAGCAAACAATTAACTTGGCCGTCAGAAGAAAGGCCAATGCCAAAACGATGCAAACAGTTGACAAAATTAAAAAAAAAGAAGGGAAAAATACACACAAAAATGAAGTGAAAAACTGGGGGAAAACAGTGGGAAAATAAAATGAAAAATGAATTTTTATTATGGCCTTTTGTATAGACCGTAAAATGAACTTTAAGCGAAGCAGCCGCTTGGAAACTTTGAACGTCTGGCAATGGCAACAGCGGCAGCAACAGCAGCAGCAGCTTAACCCTCTCCATTACACACACACACACACACACACACACACATGCTTGTTGTGCATTCAGCCGTTTGGATTTTCTTGTAATTTGCAACAATGTTCAGTGAGAGTGCAAGTTGTCAACGACAACGACAACGACAAGGACAGGGAGAAGAACTCTTGCCATCTTTGTTGTTTGACATGACAAAGCCAAACAAAGCGCCGCTAGACAGACACCACTGTAACCAGTCAATCCCTCAGCAGTCCCCAGACGCCCTCCCACCCCTCACTATCAGCACTTCTTTCAGTCTGAGCAAAGTTAAAATCCATTTTGGGCAACCCGTCGCTTGATTGGCGTCAAGAAACGCATCAAAACGCAAGGTGACTTTCAAGTTCAAAGCAAGACGTTAAGAAGAGCTTGTTTGTGGGGAGCTTTGGCAGTTTAGATTGGGGTTTACTTTATTGCTATTTTAGCAAATTTTATTATGCAAAATAACTTTAAAATTTGAAATTACCAAGCATGCTTGGCATTTGTAATTAATGCCAATTGGTCAACAAGCAATAAGGGCAACAGACAAACGAATAACACAGCCAAGTTGAAGTTGTTCCAATATCAAAGAGGCAACTGCCAAATGCGTCTACTCCAACTGCTTCAGTTGTTTGGCTCGAGGGGTCGTGTAACTGCGGTTTCGCATACTTGACAATTAGCTCGCACAGTACATTAATTATGCATGCGTATATGTTGTGTGTGTATGTGTGTGTGTGTGGGTTGAGTGTGTGTTTGTCTGCGTTTGGTCTGACGCCCAGGAAAATTCTCCAATTTCCTGTGACACACGCGCCACTCAATGCCAAAGCATTTTTTGGGCCAACCGCAAACAGACACAAGCACACACACACACAAAGTAACACACTCACACATGCATATACAAGTGACACTGACACACACACACACATTGTCACACCCTTGCACACTCGCTGTTAGGCCTGGTTATTTGAGCAATATGCCTTCAAGGACTGCACGTAATTAGCCTGCCCCAAAAACGTTGCGTAATTTGATAGTTTTAATTGGTATTTGCTTGTGCCACAGAAATTTGATTAGAGTATTCAGCATATTTAATTAAACTATGTCATTTAATTGGAAAACAGAGAATACGAAACTGAGAAAAGACTGTAATAAGCAGAATCACAAAGGCAAAGAGGAAAAGGAATCAAACGTTGAGAGGAAATTGTATAGAAAATATATCAATCATCATATTGAATGTGTAACTTTGAGCAGAGATCAAAGGAGAAATACTTAGTTTATTTTTAAGATATATAACAAGTACATTTAGTAACAAATATTATATAAAAGAAAACAGATCAAAGAAAAAAGGAGCTAGGAAGCATGGAACAAGTCAGAAAGCTGAAATGTTGATAATATTAGACAGAGAAAAGACAAAACTAATTAGAGTTCACATAGGAAACAGAAGGAATAATATTACGTTTACAAAAGCTAAAGAAATAATTCAGAAAATAAAGCATTAAATGATACAAAATGATGGAGTTAAGTAACAAAAATATAACAAATAAATATATAACAAATATTAAAGAATAAAAATAAACAGGCAGAAACATAGAATATTGAATGTGAATTATAGAATAATTATAATAATAATTATTACAAAAAAATAAAGAATAAAATATAATAAATAAGACATTAGAATTGATTATAGTTTATTAATAAAGCAAATATATTAGAATATAAAAAAAGTTATTGAGCAAATAGTTTAAAGTTCTAGAAACATGCAAAGTATGCAGAAACTAAAAGCAACTTAATTTAATTAAGTAAGTTCACAAGGTTTGCAGTTGCAAATAAACTTATTTGTAATAAAGTATGAAAAATATAAGAAATTTTGTAATTCTTTAGTAATGCAATAGAGCTAACTATTGCGTAATTCTTTTCAAATTTAAGTCGCAAGTTGTTAATTAATATTTTTTGCTACTTCTTTAAAACACATTTTCTTAGAACTTTCTACATCGGAAATTTCAACTAAATCTAAATATATAAACATAAAGAATATAGGATAATAAAATAAAGAATAAAATAGAGTAAACAAAGAAGCTAGGTCTTAAATTACTGATTATTCTACAAAACTTCAAATATAGAATTCATAGGATTAAATGTAAGCTATTGAAAAAGGTAAAGAAGAGTCAATAAGCTTAATGACATTTAATAGTGCATAAACCAGAATAAACATAATAATATAATCAAATATATAATATAATAAAATAAACATATTAAAATAGATAATATACTGCATTCAATAACAATGAAAATTGTATATCAATAAATTATAGAATTTAGTAACCAATACAAAAACACATAACTATTATATAAAGCTACCCCTCGAGCATGAAAGCATTAGCAAGAAGTATAATACACACACACAGTCACACACACCCCCTACAAACACCTAGGCATCTCTCTTTTCATACTCTCATAATCTAAGTCAAATTTTTGTTTTTGATAACAAACTCGTTGGCTGCAAGGCAAGCAGAAAGTTGAGCAGGGAAACTAGCATGACTTCGAAAATGTTGTGAATGCAAAAGATTTCTCACAATTTTCTTGAGTGCATTTCACGTGGCCTTTTGTTTGCTTTTCCGACTGCTAATTAGAAGAATTTTCTCGCTCGCTTCCTTACGCAAAAGAAAGTTGCAGGAAAGTTCTTTTGTTTATGCAGAAGTATAAGAATATTTGCAAGTTTTCCGGTTATGCTGCTTTGGCAATTTATCACAACGGAATTTGCTGAAGACACACTCACACACACACACACACTCGCATAATAGACAAACATAGTTGCAGAGCTCTTGACATATTCTTTTGTAATTAATAGAAGCAACAGCAACAGCAGCAGTCGAGTCAAGTTAATTGAATTTGTGTTGCATTTGCGCAAATTGCTTATACGCCATGTATGCTCAATGTGTGTGTGTTTGTTTGTTTGTTTGTGTGTGTTTGGCCTTAACAAATTAAGCAATTTGCTGGCCAACTGCTGCTGCTACTGCTATTGCTGCTGCTGCTGTTGCAGTCAGGTGACTCTTGAGCGCATTTATCAAAGAGAACTTCGGTTCGGCAGTTTGCATGGTCGAGCCACATAATCCTTGGCTCCCCTCGTTGTTGTTGTTTATCTGACATCTTCTAGTGCCAGACAAAAGGATCTGCTTGTGGCTCTATTTTATTGCATTTGACAGTGGCCAAATCATTCCCCACCCATACCAAGGCCACACCAGCCTCAGCTGCTTCTCGTTCATCTTCTGCTTGTGCTTCTCGCTTGGCAGCGCTAACAAAGCAACTGCATGAAAAGTGTGGAAAGTGATGCATGTGCTGCACCTTGTGATTTATGATGATAATGATAATGGCTTGAAATTGCAGCTGCTGACAGACGACTACACACTGTGGACACTAGAGAGCCAGGCCGAGAGTGTGGCAAGTACCTAGTTTCACATGGCACTAGATGCTGTTGCAACAATGCCTCTGAAGTGCAGTTGAAAGTCGAATTAACATGGCTGTTAATACTCAAATGCTGTTAATAAAAGTGTTACAGAATGTTAACCTGCTGTTCCACAGTTTCTTTTTTGCTTAAAGCTGTTATTATATATAGTTCAGTTAGTAGATTCTGCTGAAATTACTTCTACTGTTACTGTACATGTTAATGTAAGGTCTGCTGTTGTTTTGCTGTTATTGCTACTGTTACTGCCTGTAATGTTAATGCTATAATTGCTGTTATTACTACTTGAATTTAATGCTGTTTAAGTCTAACATTCTGTACTTATTATATACAGATTTGAGTTGCTTTATTAGTTACTTGCTCTATAGCAGATGCTGTTACAGCCGAAGAACTGTTAACATTACTATGAGTGCTGAATAAACTGCTGTTAATATATGGCTTTAAATTTCACCCTTCGGTGCTATAGTTAATGTTATGAATACATATTCTTTGACCTTCTTACTGGCCTTGTTACTGCAATTGCTGCTGTTACTGCTTACTGTCAATGTTAAGGCACTTTCTCTTACTGTTAGCGACTCTCTACCCCTAACAGCTGTTAAAGTAATAACTCTTTCTGTGCTCTTGATTACCATAAACTCTATTTCTGCTGTAACTGCTACTACAACTATTGCTGCTATTGTTACCATTGCCACTTTATTTGCTGCAAGAATAATTACTATTTGCTTTGTTTGCTGCTGTCACTGTTATCGACGATATTTCTTGCCATTCCGAGCCGTAACTGTTACTACAAATTTATTGGTTGCTTGGCTAACTTATTGCTACTGTATATATTAAGTAAGTTCAGATTGTCACTGTCACTGCTGCTCGTGCTGTAACTGTTATTGCCATTGTTACCTGTTAAATGTTATGAGCAACTTTGGTTCCACTGTCGCTTTAACTAAATCATATTAGCCACAATTGCCGACTGTTATCGCGACTCGTTTATCTCTTTTTGTTCTGTCTGCTGGCAGACGGCTCGTGCGTAAGGTAATTTATATAGAGAGCCACGCCCATTTGTGCTGCCTCCCACAAAACGGTAGCTAAATAAGACATTTTGAACGCCGCACATTTGTTAAACTCGCTTTCGACCTGTTTGTCCCTCTGTCTGTCTGTTTGTCTGCTTATTTCGGCTATAATTTTTTTGTTTTTTTTTTTGGAAATGTCGAATCTCGTTTCATTTTAAAGCCACATATCAAGTCAAGGCAGCAGAGAAAATAAATTTTATGCCACAGCATGCGTTGTCGCAGCTGCTTTGTCATTTTCACGTATAGAACGCCAAATACGCCCAAATACAGCGTAGACACGCCCACCAAGCGCCACACATTCATCTGCCAGTTGCCTTGGCACACAAACAATAACAACACCACAGAAAAAAAAACGAATGAAAAAAATGACATAAAGCGACATAATAATTTTGCCTTTGAAATTGCCTTACAATTGCTTTTTTCCCTAAGTGTGTGTGTGTGTGTGCATGTGTATGTGTGTTTATGTGTAGTAGAGCAGGAGAACACTCGGATTCGATTCCTCCCACGCAATACGCGCTTATTTTTAACTTTGCCGCATCGTGCACATTCCCTTTTTACGCGCTGTGGCTTTCTGATACACTTTGCATACGGGTAATCACATTTTTTAGCTCGCTACAAGTCTCAGTTGAGCGGACCAAATGTATCACAATGGCAGCTCAAATGGGGAATTCGAGAGTTGAGCGCAATTGTTGAATATGTGATGATATAAATTATAGTTTTGTTGTTAGCAAAGACTTACTCGTGTTGTTCAACCTCCCATCCTGTGGCTATCTCGCTTTGCTTATATAGAATAAGTGGAGTGATCGAGATAGTGATCTCGCTCTAGCTACCGCAGAGTGATACATTGCTCTGGCAACTTGACAAAAGTGGCGGTCGGTCGATAGCAAGCAAATAAACGTGTTGCGTAAAGGAATATCTTAGTATTTAATCAAAACAGCGATTTCAATGTTGTAATGCATTTATTTAATCCACTTCAAAGGCTTTTTGAGTAATAATACAATATTAAATTTAATAGGCATTTTACTTTTAAATAATTATGAAATCATATCAAATAAATATTAAATAATATCATTGCACTTAGAATTTCTGAAACTTGAGGAGAGCATGTAAACGCTTCGTCTTGCGTCTTCAAATGCGTCTTCAGCTTCTTTTATGATTACCAGTCGCTTTTATCAACAGGCAGTTTTTTATTTTTGCGGCAACCTCATATGTTTGTTTGTCGAAATATGCATACAAAATGCTGTCCGGAAAATGTGTGAAAATTGTGCCAAAAAAAGTGAAAGGAAAAAGAAAACATAAAAACGAAGCTTTTGTTAGCACGGAACACAGCTGGCAGCTTATTTCAAGGTGGAGAAAAAAGTAAATTACATTGACTTAATATGAAAGTTAGTCTGTTGTGCAAATGGGTTGGGATGCGTTATTCATTTAGTTGGCTCGCTTGTGGCAAGTTGCGGGAGGCAAAGGGGAGCTGTTAGCTGCCACATGTCGCCATGCGTATTCATTAATAAAAATAACTAAATAGATTGAGGCGAGTTTCGGTTGTCATTTGGTTAGTTGTTGCTGTTGTTGCTGGTTAATGGCATTCATTAGAACTCGCTCTCCACACACGCACACACACGCCTTAAACTTACGAGTTGCTGTCTTAAAGTTTCCGTTTTCTGTTTGCGTTTTTGGCTAGTTGCCCCGCCTGCTTTTGACTTGGCTGGCGTTCAATTAATCTTAATTAAAGTCGAGCTCAAGTGTAGCACACACACGCACACACACACACGTTCACAAATTCACATATGAGTGTGCGTGTCAGCAGCTGTTGCTATTGTCCTTGCGTCCGTTTCCATTTCATTTAATTGTAATACATTTGTCTGCGCCTTAATGGCAAATTTACGTGCTGCGTATAAATCAACTTTCAGCCGCTGTCCGATTTATTTTTAGCATTTTCCAGAAGCAACAACAACAACAAAATGAACAATTACAATAAACACAAACACAGTTAACGCAAATGCGTTGCAAATTGGTTTCCTTTTTGCTTTCCTTGGACTTTTTTGGACTTCCGCTAATTATGCAACAATCAGCTGCAAAATGTGCACAATACGCATACTTGCTGACCTTGCACGCATATATAATACACTGATTTCAGCCTCACACACACACAGGCACACACACACACACGCACACACACTCACACACACTCACACACATTCACTCACACATAAACAACAGCTTATAATTGGCAGACATTGTTGTTGCTGCTTTGTTTTGCTGCACACAATAACTGCAATTGTTGTTGCTGCTGCCAACAGTCAGCTGCTACTTGCCCCACTGGCTGCCCCTGTTGCAACATGCAACATGCTACTGTTCGGACTATGCCTGCCTTTATGGCATTTCAAGCCAATCAACAGGGTATTAATGTTAGCCATTGTCAACGTTTTGCCAGGCAACCAATTCAACCATTCAATGAACACACACACACGCACACACACGCATACACACGCTTATATACAGCTACAAAGTTTTAATGATTAAATAATAGATAGTTAATATTTTAATACAATTTTGCTCTAAATAATATGCAAATTTTAATGCAGTCTGCTTAAAACTTCTATTTGAAAAGCTTAGCTTAAGTCCCACTATGATAATGATAATAAGTTTTTGCATTGCATTGTGGGTATTCCCAGAATGTTTATCAGAGAATTAGCTAGATAACTTAATGCAGCGTATTTGCTTTTGCTTTGTCTAATTTACTTCGAATAATATGAATTTATTTTTGCCTAAAACTATTTGCTGTTGAATTAATTAAGCACTTGCTGCAGCGTATTAGCTAATTAGCATATTATTGCATAACATTATTAATATTTTCTAATAATAGTTGCTATAGCATTAATTAAGCAGTATTTTATGCAAATTTTCATAATAGAAAAAATTTTATTATATTTTATTTATAAATTTTTTAGATGCTTTCTAATTTTTATTTTAGTTATTTAAGTTGTGTTAAAAAATTGATTAGACTCTGTAGTTAAAAAGTACATAGTCTATTAGGTTAGTCGAAAGCGAAATGTGCTTAACAGGCAAAAGAGAATATATATTCTTGAACAGCCTCAACAGTGGCGTCGATATTATGAACAGCTAGATTAGAGTCTATAAGAGCTAGGGTTACCAGATTTGCTGACAATACAGCTCATATTTTTGGAGGCTCCAAGAGCTTTAACTATTTTAAATACTTATAGAATAAGGCAGTTGTAATTTCATTAATTTATTAAACAAAAATAATATACAAAATTTAATTTATATTTAAATAATTACTTAGTTCATGTAGTGGCAAAGCTCAAACAAATATTGTTGTGCATTTGTGTTTTGTTTCCAGGAACTTGTTGAAGCAGCACGAGATTCAACAGAAAATACTTAATCCCGCAACCATTTCCGTAGAATGTATACAGTGGCTTGTGGTTTGATTTCATGACTAAAACAACTTCTTTTTATTTTTGTTGCTTCAAATACCGGAAATTTCTACTCATTTCTTTGGAAAGCAGAAATTTAAATACACATTCTTTCATTTGATGTTTCTCAGAACTTATTGTGTAATGCTTGCTACTAACTAAAATCACGATTAAACTCACAATCTACTCGCAATTCTGTGAGTTTCCACTAATTTCCCAACAAGTTTCTGTTTACATTTCTTGGTATTCAGCACTTGTTGTACAGTGTTTGCTATGGTAATAGTTGCTACTGCTGCTAGACAATGCTAATCTAGTCACGTTTCGATTTAACTGCGTAAAGTGATAGAGAGCAGCGTTCTCTTTGCATATTTTTTAGTATCTCGTAATTAACTGATATATAACTCTATTTATTATTATATTATGGTGATTATTGAGCTTTGGTCGCAGCTGACGGCCGTCAGAATTTATGTACCAGTTTTGTGGCCAAAAGCGTAATGCGTACATCAAGGTGTTTTGCAATTTGTGGGCCAATTATTCATGCAGATCGATTAGACGGATTAGAGCCGAGAGCCGCAGAGAATGCTTCACTAAGCGCAGCTGATTAAACGTTAATTAAGTTCGACAGAGATAGATAGAAGTGGCCGCAACTGGAAAGGGCTAAGTGGACAGCCCAATTCTCCATGCTCACTCTCAGTTCCCCCATCGCTCTTCAAGCTGTCAATCAAAACGAAATTAATTAAGAGCAGGCACCCCAAAAAAAAAGAACAGCAAAATCAATCAATAAATGAAATAAACGCAATGCTGCAATCATTAATATATATATATATATATATATTTGTATATTTTACCTTTGCTGTTTGCGCAATATTGCTTGCACAAACAGCAGGCGTTGGGTCAACACAAACAATCCGACGACAACTCAATCAAAGATAAATAAACTCGGGGTACAACATTCTTGAGCTTCTGCCACGAGAGCGAAGCGCTTGAAAGTATGCTACAAAAAATAGCCAAACAGGAAGCTTAGCATGCCTCTGTCTGTATGTCTGTGTATGTGTGTGTGTGTACCCTAATTGCCTTAAAGCCGCCGCTCAGGTATGCCATATTGTACATTTATATTTATATCGATTTAAAAGCCTGCGCGCGGAATTTCAATTAAGATTAAAAATAACAAACAAGTCTACAGATATCCCCAACCTAATGTGCTTCTTCTTGTTGCAGAGCTCCTACTGCTTGGGCAATTACAGTGGCACGAACAAGGCCAATTTATAATTACAAAACCGAAAACCCAGCGATTTTGAAAGCAAATCCAGAGCTTTGTATTCGCCAAGTTTCCAAGTGATTAATTTCACAATACCAACAACGACAACGAGTTACAATTTAAGCCAATTAAGCGACGCGTCGCTGCCGCTGTGTGGTGCCGGAGTGTTAACAACAAATACGTATACGAAGAAGAACAAATGCCGCCATGAGTTTCCTCAGCTCCATGCAACAATATGTAACAAGTGGCATCTCCAGTTTGGGCCTTGGCAATCGTCGCTTCTCGCTGTCGCGTCAGGAGTCAAGTGAACAGCAGCAGCAGGCAAATGCTGGCGGCGTGTCGGGTGCCCAACAGTTGCTGTCGCAGCAGCAGCACCAACAGCTGCAACAGCCACAGCTGCCACAGCAGCAGCAGCAGCAGCAACAGCAACAATTGCAACAACAACAGCAACAACTACAACAACACGCACACGCACACGCACCGTTGCAACAACAGGCGAGCATTGGCAGCGGTTTGGGCCTAAGCGGTGGCGGCAACGTTTACGGCGCCCCCACTCAACCCACCGCGGGCGTGACGGCAACAACGGGTGGCAGTAATTACCCCGCTGGCGGTGTCGTAATCGGCAATCCGAATGCCACTAATCCATTACTAGGTAAGTTTCTATTTTCGTCTCGTTTCCGTTACAGTTTCTGTTTCTGTTGCTGTTTCCGCTTCTGTTTTCATCCAATGCAAAATTACGCCCACACATTCGTGTGATAAATGGCCCTTGGGAAGGTGGAAGAGGGAGGGGGGAAGGGGCCGCAAACTGTGTCAAGATTAATGAAACCCCATGACCAACTAAAGATACTTATTATATTTGATGAATGTCCACGCAACAGCTAAAGTGAATGTAACACGCTGCCAAAGCTTAATTAAATACGCAAAACATCATAACAGTAATTACTTCAGCTATCAGTTAGATATAAATTAACGCTTTTTTTGTTGCTTATTTTCATACTTATTCAAAAACTTCCAGCTCTCATAGCTTTGGCAAAACTTAGCCCATTTCATCAGCCAACCACTTTATATATTCTTCTTTTATCTCTTAATTGATTTTGCATTTAAATTTTAATAACTTTTCAAAAACTTTGTAATGCTATAACTTTTCTAAAGCGCTACATAATTTTACGCGGATTATTAATTTGATCAAAGTTGCAGCTTAAAATTTATTTTGTTATAACATTTTATGCATTTTTGTAATTTTTCCAAAAAAAACTTCGCACTCTCATAGCATTGTGAGAACCTTCAGGATTTCAATGATTAACTTCTTTTTGATTAGTATTCGATTTTTAAATTGCTGCTGCATTACAATTTTGCGCATTTACAACACTACAATTATTTCCGATTTATTAAAATACTTTGAGTTCTCATAACTTAAACAGAACTTGTCTTAGGTCAACGGGTTTGTCAATTTTATTGAGGTTTCTTCCCTAAAAACTGCAACTGAGCTTTGTTGCAATATTAAATATAATTTTTAAAAATTTAAATTATGCACATAAGTTAACATATCTAACTAGTGAGCGTAAAAGTTGTGCCAGTTCTTTGTGACAACTTATGCGGAAAGTAAATATAAATATTTAAATTTATGCCAAAAATATACACCACAATTTACAACAAGCATAAAACATTTGTCATGAGTTGAGCAAATATTAATAATAATTAAAGCGAATTACAAATGCAACAGCAAATCAGTGTTCAGCACGCACACACTGAACTATGATTTAAAGAACAGTTGCAATTGCAAATTCATTTGCATTTCATCTATTTATTATTAACTGAACCATAATGCTGTGCGTGTTGATTTCCAGTTACACAATTTGCAATAGTATTCGTGATGTATCTGATTGCGTATACGCCATGTTGTGGAGTTTTAACAAAATGAAATCGAATCGCACAGCGCAACAGCGCAACAGCGCAACAGCTGCACACAAAAAGTCATAAATAAACAAACAACAACAAATGCAAAAACAGAATTGAAAACAATGCAAAACTACAACGCACTACATGTGGATATGAAGTAAAATGCAAAATGTAATCGATAGCATTGTCATTGGCAAGCCGTAAAAATGCAAACAGCAAAAGTTTATTGAGTTCACCAGGCGTTATGCTCATATTGAACACACAAATTTGTATGGCACAACAGCAAACAAATGTGACCAAAAAGTTTTTGCAATTGCTGCACAAAAATTGGCAAGAGTTTCATCTTGTCTGGTCGCTTTCAACTTGCGGATTATGCTTAAACCAATAACCAAAGCAAATCCGCCAACAAATGCAACACACAAGGCACAGGCTCCGACGCCAAGGCAATCAACATGCATATGAGCTGCTGCTGGGCTGCTGGGTGGCTGGGCAAATGCAAACACATTGGCAAGTCAAGACACAGAGCTGACGTTGTCGTTCTTGTTGCCGTTGCCGTTGCATGCCACAAAACCGCTGCCTGCTAGCGTCCAATTGCAACGGAAATTCCAAGCTGTTGTAGATGATGGCATTTGCTTGGCTTTTGATTTACAAACGTCTGCAGCATTTGAATCAAATTGAAATTGGCTTATCTTGTTGCCTGAGCCACCAACGAGCGGTTTTTGGTGCCACATCAGCAACGAGCTGAATGCGTGGCAGCTCTAAAACCGCCAACGTGTAAGCGCATCTGCTATGACTATGACAGTCTCTCTTTCTGTCTCTCTCTCTCTCTCTCTCGCTGTCTCTGCATGTGTGTGTGTGTGTGTGCGTATTTTGGCCAACTTGGTGTGTACGCTTTGTGCTCGTTCGAGCAGCTGAAAAATTGAGCAAGTTTTTTAGCTTTTCCTGTTGTCATTTTTTGCTTCTTTTTTTTTGTTGACTTTTTGCATAAGCAGCTGGGCTGGCAGTCTTGAAGCTGTTGTGACGAAGCCGCAGCAATGGTTAGACAAATGGAGTGGCAGCAGTGCTCTGAGACAAGCCAACATTGTCCTTGTCGCTGGCAGCAATAACATGAAAGAGCAGCAGCAGCAACAGCAGCAGCAACAGCAACAGCAGCAACCACACAAATGCATGTCAAGGTTGCGGTTGTGTTGCCTAGAGCATCGCACCACTCTCTGCACCACTTGCCAGACCATCCACCAGTCGCTCTTCCCGGTGTGCTACGTTTTCAGCTCACGCCACATTGACCGCATCACATTGACTTCACTTGCCTGGCTTGCTTCCATCCTAATTCCCTTCCTGCTTCCCTCCCACCGTCGTACACTCCCATTGCCTTCAGCCTGCCTGTTGCCGCTAAATTGCAGTTGCCCCTAATCCATTAACATTCGCTTCGCTGCTAAGTAGTTCCCATTGTATCAAAAGTTACGACCATCGTCCGCGTCTAGTTGTTTATCACAATTGCATGAGTCTCCATAAAAATGAAACTACAATAAAAATAAAAAAATGGCAGAGTCGTGAGCATAAAAAATATACTGAAATGGGGGACAGCGTAAATGATTCAGCAAACAACATGAAAACGTAATTTGACTTATGCGCAATTTCTAAAGTTTAGTTTCCTTAAGCTCTGCATCTTTTAAAACTGTTTCTCAAATGCCATTTAAAAGTTCTTTTCGATGTTATGATTCTCTTAAGCTAAGCAGATAGACATTTCAACAATACGTTGACAGCAATCAATTATATTGTTATCGATAAACAGTTATCATTCGATGAATTAAGCAATAAAGGAAGTTGTAGCGATTACTTAAAACAAATATTAGAATGCTGGGAAACTTTTTACTGTTTTGCTCGAATTTAAGCATCAAATAAATATTAATATTTAATGCGTATATTTTTATTATTATTTAATTTCTTTAATTACGTTATTTAGGGTACGTTAATGTCGAGTTCACTCAATTTTTACGACTTTAAGCAACGGATAAATATTTATTATTGATATTTAACTTCCTTTAATTATTTTGCTATTTGAAAGAACAGTTGGGTAAATAAGTATAATGAGTATTCTACTGTCGAGTACACTCGAGTATTCTAAATCAATACAAATATATATAATTATTTCCTTTATTTCCATTAATTAATTTGTGGCTTTTTGTTCAAGAATTTGTATAGAAACTTATATTGAGTATTTCACTGTCGAGTTCACTCGATTTTCAGGAGTGTAAACACGGCATAAATATTTATAATATAATATTTTTTTCCAATGATTAATTTGCTAATTGATTAAGCAGTTGGGTAAAAAGGTGTACCGGGTATTTTACAGTCGAGCACACCCGGTTCTTTGCGAATTTAAATTCTGAATAAATATACATGATCAATATTTAATTTCCATGAAGTCATTTCTTGCTTTTCGATTGTTTAGTTGGGTATATACGTGTACCGGGTATCTCACAGTCGATTATACCCGTTTTTTCGCAAATTAAAATTCTGAATAAATAGATATGATTAATATTTAATATCGATTAATTAATTTACTATTTAATTGAGCAGTTGGGTAAATACGTGTACCGGGTACCTCACAGTTGAGCATACTCGCCTCACTTGCCATTCACTTAATATTTATTCAAGCGATTCCAAAATTGCTGTGTCATTAAGTGCATTGAATAATGTGTTTCGCTTGACATCTATGACTCCACAGGGTATCCCAAGGTGGTGCCACTGCCAGGAAGCAGCGCCGCGGCTGGCAACTCATCGTCCGCTGGGAACACGCCCATCAATTCGCGCCGTCAATCGCGCGCCCTGGAGTGCTTGGCGCCGCCACGTACGGGTTCATTTCGTAGCCGGAATTCGCCACTGCATCAACCGGATCCGCCGCCGCGACCGCCATTGGCATTCTGCAAGCGTCGTCTCAGCTGGCCCGAGGTTGATCCACGCTCCAACTCTGGGTAAGTGCAAAGTACACAATGATGATGTGCGAATGAATTTCGATATCAACAGAGAGAGACAAGCTGACAATGTTTGCTTAATCATAATTAACTGCCGACAACAGACACAGTTAGAAATTGTATGTGTGTGTGTGCGTATGTGTGTGTGTGTGTGTTGCATAAATTAAATAAAGTCGATGAGCTAATGAGCGTCTTTTGGGGATTCTGGCCATAAATAATCAAAGCTCTTTACAATTGGCAGGCAACATGAGGCTTGAAATCAAATGAATTATTTACCAATTAATTAATGTACTTTCAATTGCTGTTGTCTGACATTTGTTGTCCCTCTCGCACTCTCAACTTTTCACTCGACCTTCATAATTATGTAATTACAAAAGTTCTTCACTCTCTGCCCCTCTCTCTCGCTTCACATTTCTTGTCCTTTTTTGCGCTTGCAAAAGAAACTTTGGGGCACAAACGCCTAAGTCTATGCAACATTGGCAGTTTTGGATGCGGGCCCCAACCTTTTGAATTAACGAAACTTTTTGGCCATACAGATAGAGAAGGAGAGAGAGTGAGAGGGAGTGAGAGTGAGACAGAGAGGAAGTAAGACATATCTTGCCTGTGCGAGCGCAAGCTTGCAACATGCAGCCACCAAACATCCTTGGTCGTCTACATCGTCATCTTTGTGCTGCGTCTGCCTGCTTTGCATAATGCGGCTTCAGTTTAACCTGAAAATGTGCGCATAATGAGCGTTTGGTCTTGAGGTTACATTTAATTAAGCATGAAATGAGATTTTATAAGGTGTTGCTTTAAGAAATATGCATTCATACTCATAAACCTGATACACTCCTTCAGCGTTGCCTTGAGTCCAGGCTCAGGTAACAGTCTTTTAATTGCACTCTACTTAATATGCATAAACAAAGGCATTCACTTAACAGCAACTCACTAAGCAACTGTTTATTTAATTCAAAATTAAATGGCATGAGTAAAAGTGCAAGGCGTGCATTGGAATTACATAATAATTCTGAAAATTTGTTAAAGAAAGTTATTATAAAATAGAATCAGTAAAAGTGCAAGGCACAAATATCAATTATTAAAGTTTCTATAAGTTTACATTATGTTATGAGATGCTAACTGTAGTGCTGTTACTTACATGCTGTTAATCTAACATCAAGTAAGATGCTTTTAACTAACTTTTACTTATATTACTTACCTTTTATTAAAAGAAAGAAAGGCTTTTACTAACATGAGAATTATTTGTTTTATGAGTGAAGTACAACTACTTAAACTATGTTAACTAAATGTTGTTAGTTAAACACTCTTAACTAAGTGATATTAACTAATCTGCTTTATCAATTAGTCGCACACAAAAGATTGAGATGCTGAAAGTACAGTGCTGTTACTTACATGCTATTAATCTACATGCTGTTAAACTAACATCAAGTAACACGCTGTTAACTAACTTTTACTTATATGACTTACCTTCTATTAATTGTCTCACCGCGAAAGGCATTTACTAACCTGAGAACAAATTGTTACACGAGTGAAGTACAACTACTCAAACAATGTTAACTAAATGTTAAGCTCTTAACATTGAGTGACTAATAAATGCTGTTAGTTAAACACTCTTATCTAATTGCTATTAACAAATCTGCTTTATCAATTAGCCACACACAAAATTCAATTAATTAGTCAAAAAGTTGCAATTACTAAAACCGCAGGTAAACAAAAAAAAGCAAACAAAAAATCAAATATTCATTTTGACACAAACATAAACAAAATGAAAATGAAAATGCGGCGATTAATTAAATCCAAAAAAAAAAGGAAAATAAAAAAAATTAAAAGGAAACGGAAACGGAAAAGCAAACAAATTTAAATGCCAAACTCGCATTAGTTGGCAATTTATTTGCCACAATTTTGTTTATGTGACAACAATTTCAGCTTAAGTGAAGTATGTACAAAAGCAAAATGTGAAAGAAAATTGTGTAAAAATAATAAATAATTGGCAAACTAAAGAAAAGTTCAAGCTTTGTCGAGTGCCAGTGGCAGGATCTGTTTACCTACACTTGAATATTGCGACAAGATAAATACAAAATAAATAAATAATATTAACAGCGACACAAAGTTGCCAAAGGAAAGTTTTGTGGCCAAAAACAAAACAAAACAAAAACAAACAAAAAACAAAAATTAAATATAAAAATAAAACACGCAAAACGAAAACGGAAACTGAAAATGAAAATCCGCAAAGAAAATCGCCAAGAAATTTAAACTGAAATTGAGTAAGCGACAACGACAACGACGATGAAAATCATAAAGCAAAAAGTTTCAAATTAAATTTTTTTACCAACAACTAAAGATTGTAGTAAAGACTTAGGCGACAGTGTGATCGACTAGCAGATACTCTTTAGTTAGCCATAAAAGATGTGTAAACTTTATAGAATTGCGACTTTATTTGGTTTGGTAATGAAATAAATACAGGCTAGGAAAATGTTGAACTTACAGAGTGATCGACTAGCAGATACTCCTTAGATAACTATAAAATATGTGTATATTTTCTAGACTCGTGACTTTATTTGGGTTTTATATATAACAATTAAATACTTGCTTGAAAATAATGTTGTCGAAGACTGATCGACTAGCAGATACTCTTTAGTTAACTATATACATTCTAGATTTGTGACTTAACTGGACTATTATATGTAAGAATTAAAATCAGGCTAAGAAAATAAAGAACTTACAGAGTGATCGACTAGTAGATACCCATTAAGCAGTTTTTTCATGTTTAAAATTTGTATTTTTGTGCATTTGTTTGGCTGTTATATAATAACTAAATACATGCTTAGAAAATAACATGTGGAGTGATTGACTAGTAGTTACCCTACAAAAAGTAAAGTGCATAAATGTAATATATATTCTCGCAGTGGAATATTCCCTCTTCTGTCACTTTGCATTGCATACAGGGTATACAATATGTCAACTTTTAGCCAAGTTGCAAACAATGCATTGTGGACAGTTGCACGCCCCCTCCTCCACCACCCCTTTACAAAGTTACCTGACCCCACCCCGTCCCGCTTTTAGACATGACACTCAAAAAAGTGCCGACAGAGAAGTGTTGGCCACATTTTGAGCCAGGCTAAAAAGTAAAGCATATAACAGTTGCTTTTTTTTTTGCCTATTATTTTGCTAGTCCGGTCATAAACGTTGAAAACTCGAAACGCCGGCAAACCAAGTTAAGCCGCTTAGTCTCTGCCCATTTTGTGCTGAGTGTGAAAAGTTTTATACTCGTTTTTATATTTGCAGCTTTTTTAACGGGTGGAAATGTGACACTGCGTGTGTCTGTGTGTGTGTGTGTGTGTGTGTGTGTGTGTTATGCAAATCAAATGATTAGGCACAACATCATCAGATTTGCTAACTGTGTGTGTGTTTGCTCCTTAAGCAAACAACAGTAAGTTTTAAAGGCGAGCGCACTGGGCGTATGATTAATATCAAATTTAATCGAGTAATACAGAGAGAGAGGGAGAAAATTTCAATAAAACTTGACTGCTAAATATGTATATTTGTATACAATTAGCGTCACAAAACAGGCAACAGGCCAAAAGTCGACCCTCATCAATGTTGAAAAAGGTTTGACAATGCGAAATGGAAATGCGAAAAAGCGTGAATGCGAAATGAAAGCGAAAGCGAAAGTGAATGTGAAATGCTTGATACTTATGGCTGGAGAGCATATTGACAGTGTCAATTAGAGAGGCAGCTGACAGGGCCAGGGCCAGGAACACAGAGAGCGAGACAGCAATAGAGAGAGACAGAAGCAGAGCGAGGGTAGTCAATAACCCAAATATTTGTTTGATGAAATGATGTGCATAAAGAGGGGCAACACACATATGAATACACTCATGAATATAACTCAATTTATATATATATATATATATATATATATATCTATGTATCACTCTCACTCACTCTTTCTCTCTTTGACTCTCTCTCTCTCTCTCTTTCTATCATTCAGTGTGCAGGAAACAGATGGCTCGTATTTTGAGAACTTTACATCGCTGGGCTGGAAACGTGAAAATCGTCGCATGTCGGCAACGCGTGCGGCCGAATCACGTGCCGAGGCTAATCCAGAAAATGAACGTGATCCGCCAGCGCCCGAGGAGTCCATTGACCGTCAAGATGAAAAGGAGAAGCTCTACGTTGAGGTGCTGCATACCATTGCCAACACAGTTGGTGCTCCAGCGCCAGGTGGACAGGTAAGCGACCACACAGAAATCAATACGTAAAGCTGAGGCAAGAGCAGCAGTTAGAGGGGTTTGCTGGGGTTGCTGGGCTTGGCACAAATGCAGCGGGGCATGGTGGCACGTTGCTGTGGACTGAAAATCATATGAATCTTTGATTAAGGTTACACTCAACTCACAAGTTATGCAAATTGTTGGAAATTATACAAACTATATTTTAGCTGCAAATTAACGAGCATATTTGTTGTGCCAACGGAGGTGTATGTGTGTGTGTGTGAGTGTGTAGGTGAGTGTGAGAGTGTGTGTAGGTGTGTGTGAGTGTGTATCTGACTGTCTGCCTCCGGTTAGACCCGCAGATGATAGATGATTGAAGGGTCTAGTTAATCACATGCGTTTAACCCTCAAAATGTGGTGCAATTTAAATGATTAATACTGGTTGCTGCCAAGGCTAAAATGCTTAAGCCGTAAATGGATTAAGGTCAAGACGAGACTAGAAATGTTGAAATATATAACTCTCTACCTTCCCCTCCCAAACTTTGTTGGTCAGAAAATGCAATTATAAAAGTGTTTTCATTTCGATTGTAATTTTCCAATACGAGTATTTTCACAAAGTTTCCAAAGGCATAACTGCTGCTTGTTTCCCCCACAACGCTGACCCACCTCCACCCCTCCCTGCCTTCCGCTCTAGCACTGCTCTTAGCTTCATTTTTCAATTATCGTTTTTAATTTAACAGTAAGAAAATTGCACAACTAATGAAACTGAAGCTAGAAGTGAGCGACGATGAAGGGGATAAGTGGAGGGAGACGGAGATAGGGGCAAGCTGGGTGCGGGAAGGTTGAAGGAAGTGAGAGCATAATAAAAGTTTCAACAGCGGCTGCAAAATAACGTTAGTCCTGCTGTGATTGAGCTGAAGCTGGTCAAGTCTCGCGGGGCTCTGGGCCCTAGTCGAGTCAAGAAAGTCGAGTCACTAAAGTTATTTATTCCGTCCCGGAATGGCTCAGCGGGCGGCTCAGCAAATGCTTCTACTTCTGCCGCTGCTTCTGCTTCCGCTTCGTCCTCGCCTTCTTCTTCTTCTTCTGGCCTATTTTGCTATTTTTTTCTGCGAATTTAATGGAAAATAATTAGAAATAAATGCGAGGTAGTTGCAACTGGGTTAATGCTTTTAATAGAAACTAATGAATAAATAAATGAAAAGTTAATTGTATTAACACTTGGTTTATACATTTTATTTATTTATATATGTATATATTGACATAGTTCTTTATTTTACTTATTGATTGCTATTTATTTAATGTAAAGGTGTTTAGTACAACATTTTGGGCATTTAAATTAACAAATACAAATTTAAATTATATAAAATTTAAAAGTTTAATATATAATATAAATATATTAGTATTTAATTGAAATAAAAAAATCTTATACAATCATTTAACATTAAATCATAAAAGAAAATACTAATAATACAATAATAATATATAATAAAATTATTACATATTAGTATTATCATTTATGTCTTCATTTTAATTTATTTTAAATTTATTTAGTTATTCCTCAATGTAATAAAATTTTAATATTTCAAAATTTTATTATTTTAAAATGAATCTAAGATAATAATGCAATTTAAATTATATAAAAATTCAAAATAAAAGCTTATAAAATTAAAAGAATATATATATATTTAAGAGCAGCAAAATATTATTTAATATTTAAAATTAAATTAAAATTAAATGTATTCAAATTTAAGTCTTTTAAAGTTAACACATAAAACATAATACAAATATTATATTTGTTTCTATAATAACAAAATACAATTCTTTTACTCAACATTTTAGATTAACTTTATTCATTCTCTTCATCTTTTAAGATTACATTCTTATGTTAACAGCATAATATCGATAAATTATCGATGTCAAGCTGTTAAATACAATTATTATGTGATAACTTAATAACTAATATTGCATATTTTAATACTACTTTTTAATACTAGTAATACAATACAAATATTTTATTTTTATATATTTTTATTACTTTTGATGTCTTTATTTTAATTTATTTAAACACTACTCAAGCCAACTGCCAACATAAAGTTTAATTGCAGACAAAGAAAATTAAGCATATAGAGAAATAAATATAATATTTGGACCAGTATGCTAACTTAAAACTCCCTTTAAAGAGTAAAAAATACAATAGTATTCAAAAATTTAGACCCCAATGGCGAAAAACTAGTTGCTGCCAGCTATTTGAACTGAAAACTTTCTTTTGTTAACTTATATGTTTGCACAGTGTTACCTGAACTGTTAATTGAATAATTGTGCTATTGATTTGTGAAAGTTATTCCCCTGGGCGACAAATAGTTAAAATTTAAATAAATACAATGGCAAGTTGACTGCGATTCTATTAATAAAGAATATGTGCGCTCAATACAATGGAAGCAACACAAAAAAAACTAAGAAAAAAGCAAACAACTGAGTTTTACGCGGTAGTGGGAAAATAGAAAAGAGGGAAAGGGAAAAGCAGCAGCTGGCAATGTAAGATTCTTAATAATTTAGATGGACGCTGCCTAGGCGACTGCAGTCAAAGCAATCAAATTAAAATAATACGCCAAGAGAGAGAGAGAGAGAGAGAGTGAGAGAGAGAAGGGGGTGGTGCGGAGAGGGGCGCAAGATGCTGATGAAAGCGCCATGTGAAGCGTAGCAAGTCAGTCCGTCGTTTCGGCAGTTGGCAAACGAGAGCGAAGCTTATGAATTCGACAAAGATAAATCAATAACGAAAAATAAGCATAAAAAAAGAACGAATAATAAGTAATTTTTTGGCAGGGGGTTGCGGGGCAAGCAAACAAAGAACCGACATGTTTGTTGTTGTGTTGCGTTCGACGGAAGCCAATAAAAATAAAATTATTTGTGTTGTTTATACTGTGGAAAATATGCTAATTTTGTATTGTTGCCGTAGTTGCTGCTGCTGATAATAGAATTCGGTTTGTTTGCCGTTTGGAAAAAAAGATGCGCAAATAAATGATAGTATAATTAAATAAAATGAAATTCAATTAAATGCGTGTCGCAACGGCAGCGAAACGCGGCGTATACGTAATATTTGCTGACATATGTGCTTACTCTACCTCTCTCTCTCGTTCTGTCACTCACTCTCTGTCTAACTCTATTGCAGTTCGCACATTATAAGGACGAAATGTATCTGCATGCCCAGCGCGCCTTTGGCGTCAATCCCGATCGTCATTATCGCCTGCTGCACGCCTCCGCCGAGGATAAACCGAAGATAATCGTTCTCTCCGCGATTGTCATTGAGGCGGATGGCCTTGAGGCCAAGGATGCCAATGGTAAGTTGTAGCACTTAACACTTTCCCATACCTCTACACGTTTGCCACGCGCCTTGCCTCATTGCCTTCAATGTGGCAATCTGTCAAGAGTTGTGTGTAAATATTATTTATTTTTTTGTTGTTGCTTAGTTTACAAATTGATTTTGCGGCTGTTGCCATAATTGCATTATGAATGTGTGTGTGTGTGTGTTTGAATCAAAAAGCCAAGCGAGGCATCAATAAACTGTACGTGTGTGTGGCATGTGTGTGTGTGTGTGTGTGTGTGTGTGTGTGTGTGTTTGTGGCATGTGTGTTATGCACGCATATTTAACATTTTTGCCATTCACATTTTTACATTTTGGCTTCTGCCCATGTCAGAGTTACAGCCGCAACGACCTTTGCCTCTGTTTTCCGTTATCCCTCCCCCCCCCCCCCACTGCAGAGAGTGCTTCAACCACTCCCGCTTGCCGCTGCCCGCCAGCCCAAAGCGAAGTCATCGACTCTGTTCCGCAGCTCGTTCAATAAATTTGCAATTTAATGCTTCCCATTTTGTTCATTATGCTCGAGAGCAGTAACAACAACAACAACAACAACAACAACAACAACAGCAGCAACAACAACAGCAACGAACGCAACGCAATTTCGCATTTTAATGTGCTCAAGGATGTGTAAGGAATACGTTGAGTGCCGCCGCTGCTGTTCTTGGCTGTTCTCTGTTGCTTGAATAAGGTTTCTGCCAGTTTGAATACTTCTTGCTACCATCTGCTAAATGTACTGCTGACGGCAAACGTCTGCACTGTGTGCTCTGTGTGTGTGTGTGTGTGTGTGTGTGTGTGAGGAAGACCAACAATGTTGCCAATGAGACGTGGCTGATAAGTGAAGTCGCCTTTTGTTTCTACTCCTCAATTGGTAAATAAGCCGTTGCCTTTGCTGCCTCGGCATCTAGCTCAGGTTCACATTTCATTAGCAGCAATCGCAGCTATTTCAGGTCAAGCCTGAACTAACAAACACAATTTCGTGTACGCCAAGTCGCAATATAAGCCAGAAATCAATCTGAAGTTGGTATTAAATCGATTATCTTGTGTGTGTGTGTGAGTCATAGTGTTGTTGCCCGTATTCTAGAAAATATGTTGTAACTTTTTATACTAAATAAACATTAACTTTATATTAATATAATTACATAAATTAAAGCAAAACTTTTATTTATTTATACTTTAATTTAACAATAGTTTGCTTTATTTTGTAGCATATTTAAGTGTTGTTTACTGTTAAACATAGGTAAAATAATTATATTAAATATATGTCAATTTATTTTTAAAATTTTTATTTTTATTATTTAGAACTCGCATAACTTTGTCGGATCTTAACTAATTCTCAGACAAAATGCTGATTTTACTGCAGTTCGATATATTAATTTATACTGCATCAAAGACTTTGATTTTTTCCAAATATTTTGTCTTTTATTTTGAAAATTTCAAGCTTTTATATCTTTGTCAAAACGATATGGATTTTATTGAACGCTATATTTGTGAGCAAGGCGTGCGTTTTTAATTTATACTGCGCTTTAATTTTAATTAATGTTTAATTTTTTTAAATTAACGATATTTTGCCGTCTTACTCATTTCCAAAGTTTCCTTAATTTGGAACTGTAATAACTTGGGCAAAACTTAATCCATTTGCATGTCGCATATCAAATTGTTTGGGATTTAAAACATAAATTATTTCTATGTTTAAATTTTATTCAATTATTATTATTATTATATTATAAATTATATTATATTATAAATGTATGAAAAACAATTGAATAATTGTTAATAATAATAATAATAATATTAACAGAATTCAATTGTTTTTCATACATTTTTAAGTATTACTTATAACATTCTGAACGCAGCTGGCTGAACAATTCACTTGGCCGTTTAAGTGCTAGGCATTCAGCTTTAAAATAGCCAGTTAAAGCAGCTAAATAAAGCCAGAACTGATGTTAAATAATAGTGTCATACTGCCTGTTAATCTGTGTATGTGTGTGTGCGTGTGTAAATCACAGGCAGTTAATAATTGAGCGGCACTTTATGCAAATGAAATGTTAATCATACGCCGTGTGTTCCTCTGTTCGTCTCCTCGTCTGCTCGTCTCCTCGTCTACTCGTCTATTCGTCTCTTCGTCTGTTCGCCTGTTGTGCGCCTGTTCGCCTATGCGGCAGCCTGCAGGCGTCTGTCATTAATTGCCATTTAATGTCGTTCGCATTTCATTAATGTGACACCAAACCATTTCAACACTTTCACCTTCCGCCCAACATTTCCACAGCTTTATTAATATTCACTTATGCTCTCTCTCTCGCTCTCTTTCTTCTCTCTTCTCTATTGCCAGGCTTCTCGGATCCATATTGTATGCTGGGCATACAACCGGACGGCGGTCCGCCCGTGTCGCCGCTGCCGCTGCCGCCGACGCCGCGCGCCCTGTCCGCGGATATGAGCGGTGGCTTTGATAATAGTGCCACGGACTCGCCACCGCATCGCAAGCACAGCTTTCGCTTAAGCTTCAAGCGGCGCGAGGCTGGTCGACGGGAGCAGCGCGACTCTCTGGGCGGCCCGGTGCCGGCCAAGCTCATCAAGGCCACCAGCATTAAGCCGCATACGCTTAGCCCCAAATGGAATGAGAAATTCAAATTGTAAGTGCAATTGTAATCAATAGACACACACCCCAGATACCCCAGATACCCCAGATACCCCTGATACCCCTTATCATCGCCACCATCAAAGCAGATTGCTTATTATGCCGGCAATTGAACAATTGTGCGTGCATTTAAATTCAATCACGTGTCCATTAACTGCCAAATCGTTGGCGGATTTACTTTAAATTATTCAATTACGCTACGTTTCTTGGCCATATTGTGAACTTGGTCGAGAACACTTTGGAATGCGATTTAAAAGTTGCCCCGGGGACTTCATTTGTGTAAAATGTTTAACATTTATCATGAAGATGCGATCTGTCTCTCTGCTTCTCGCTCTCGCTCACTCTCTCTCTCTCTTTATGTATTGTATGCCGTTATTTACGAGCTTAACAAAAACAATTTTAATTGCAACATTAAATTGACAATAACAATTGCAATTCCAATCGCAATCGAATTCGAATTCGAAATCGCAAACGCAATCAAATTTATGTTGCAATTGCAACCAAATGGGCTTTAAAGCCGTTTGGGCTTTGAGACTTGAGCATGTGTAGAAGACGTTGACGACGGTCTGCATAAATATAAAAACTGTGTATAGCCTATCAAATAAACAGCGCGTCAAACAGCAGCTGCAAATGCTGCAGATAAAAGTTAGAAATACGCTTAAAATGAACAAACAAAAGCCGCAGCAGTAGCAGCGTCTTGTCTTGTGGGCGAATACAAAAAGTGTAGCATACTTATGAGCGCTGAAGCTAATTAGACAAATTAATGAGGCAACGAAGTGTCTGGTCTGGTCAGCTAATGAGACGATATATTTGCTGCTCCTCACTCTGCTCTGTCTACTCACTCTCTTAGCGACATCGATGACATCAACACGGACACCTTTCACTTGGACATTTGGGACCACGACGATGAGAGCTGCGTCATGGACGCCGTCTCGCGACTGAACGAAGTGCGTGGCGTGCGCGGTTTGGGGCGTTTCTTCAAGCAGGTGTGCCAGTCGGCTCGACAGGGCTCACAGGATGATTTCCTTGGCTCGGTGAATATACCAATTGCGGATATACCGTCAACTGGCCTGGATGCCTGGTTTAAGCTGGAGGCACGCAGTCATCGCAGCACGGTGCAAGGACGCATACGCCTCAAGTTGTGGCTGTCGACGCGCGAGGATCGCGGCAATGCTGTCGAGGAGAACAATGAGCAACAGTTGCGTAAGGTCGAGCAATTGCAGATGGTGTTCATGCAACACGAGGTGACCACGCATGAACCATCCTGGACTTGGTGCGGTGATCTTCCCGGTCCGGCGCTTACCATACTCCATCAGCTGGCCGTGCAGGGGGAACTCAGTGATCTGCAGTGTGCCATGGCCAGGTAAATGCAACAATCGATAACACGACTATCGATTGAATCATCTCAAATTGTGTAACACTTTGTGGTTGCAGATATGTGGCTGCTGCCCGACTGAATCGCTCGACCCCGTTGGACCCCAAGTTTTTGCACCGCCTGCTGAGCGATGTGGAGAAGCAATGGAATCAACCCAATCAGGAGGCACTCACACGCGATCTGGAGCAATGGCTGGCGGAGGCAATGAATGGCTTTGTGGAGCGTTCATTGAATCAGATACGGCGACATCGCGACATCTTTCCGGCCCTGAATCCGCCCTCGCTCATCCGTCTGGAGTTCCTGCTGCGATGTCTGGGCCTGCTTGGCTCCATGCGAGCCTTTCGCGCTGTGTGTCCATTCAACAAAGGGGTGCGCGGCGAGGTGGTGAATGCATTGCGCAAGGGCTCCATCATGTGGGGACAGAATGTGCTAAGGGAATCGCAGTGTTTGCCCAATCCATTATCGAATTTCGTAACAACATTAACCGCCGACATCCAGCTGGGCCAGACCTACTATCATGCGCTCTTCGACAAGTGAGTAAACGACCCATGATTATAGCAATGCTCCCTGTTCAATTTTCTCCTTTTGTCTTTTGTGTTTTGTGTTTTGTCTACCTCTCCGTTGAATTAAATATGTGCGGCACGCGTCCCGTATAAAACACGCTTCAAGGTTGCCACCATTTCATGCCTCCCATTGTGGCCCAAATAAAATTCACAAACAGTTTAACAACACAAACAGCGAACATCGCATTTGACCCAAAACCTTCCCCACCCTCCACCTTAAATTACGTCATGTGGTGCAGTACTTAAATGCTGACCCAATTCTATGTAACTCAATCGAATTGTGTTGGCCCTTGTGAAACTGTTGTTGGCCAAGTTTATAGTTGCCACTAATCAGTTGGTCAGTTTGTTGTTTGAACGCTATAAAGCTTCCTAATGATTTGCTAACTGAAACTAAGTGCAATCGCCAAAGAGTTTCATAGCAAACAGCTTTGATGTGCGTACAGTTGATCGTTCTTAGCGATTGGCAGCGCCAGCTCAATTCACTTGGAGCCGCAACTAGTGTTGGTTAAGTATCGGTAGATGCATGAAAAGTATCGATATAAGCTATTGCTACTTGCACAGTATATATCGCAAATACGATAGCATAGTAAATATCGTGCGGTTCGATAATAAACTGATAAATAATATAAA
The DNA here is from genome assembly GCA_035042075.1 of Drosophila macrospina. Classification (NCBI taxonomy): domain Eukaryota; kingdom Metazoa; phylum Arthropoda; class Insecta; order Diptera; family Drosophilidae; genus Drosophila; species Drosophila macrospina. The sequence goes on along the minus strand of JAWNLW010000140.1, from coordinate 13,324 downwards.
GGAATGTGTTGAACAACTTGAAATAAAGTAATATATGAATATATATATATATATATAGATAGATAGATAGATATATATATATAGATATTTATTTACTTAAATTTAGCCTTGCCCTAACGATATACACCTCCAGTCTGGAACGCTGGTCAAGTGTCGTGCAAGTCATCTAATCAGTCGCATATTTGCCAGTTAACGTGGCCATTAAAGGTTCATAATGAGCACATCAAGTGGCTTACACACATAAGCCTGAAATTAATTGCGCTGTCATAAAAATGCCATCACGTACCATGGCCCAATGCCTTGACCCATCTCTACGCTGACTGGCAGCTTGATGGGCCATTTAACGGATGTTCACATTGACAGAATGTGTTGCCCAGCAGCTTGAGCCAAATTAAGTTGAATCCTCAAGCTAATTGCAGAATTTGTGCAATTTTCAATGAAACTTGAAGCTGCTGCACTGCTCAATCGATTTTCAGCTTAGAGCGAAATGCTATTCCCCTTTCTCTCTCTTTCTCTCTCTCTCTCTCTCGCTCTGTGTATCCTTTACTCTGTGTACTCTGTTAAGCAGCTTCCATGGGAAGTTTTGCACCAACAAGGTCTGCTGCTGCAACAGCTGTTCCAACAGTTCCTTTATCTCATTGTGCCATTTGGTATTCTGTTTTGTTGCATGCAGCACGAATGGCATACAGTACTTTAGCATTATCTACAAGCAGTACGATGCAATGGTCGGAGAGGAGGTCTACACACGGATGGCAGCTGGCCAGGTGCCTGGCGTGCGAATGAATCTCTCTCAATACGCTGTACTCGAGGGCGACGCTGAGCCGGTGGATACGAAGCCATTTGAATTGTTTCTGGCACTGCAGGAATTCTGTCAGCTCAAGCGACACTTGTCCGCCCAACCACAGCCGCCGGAGAAGCCGCTGGCGTTGAGCAACGGTCACGAGTGGTTTATACCAACGTTCGAGCGTTGGATGATGATCAGCAAGGCGAAGGCATTGCAACGCATTAGGGCTGCCATTAGAATGGATGCGATATGTGAGGGCGAGCGTATTGTACGCTACAGTAGCTCCTCGGTGGACACGGCCAGCACGCTGCTGAACATCAAAGAGTTCTGGAAGGTCATCAATTGGCCGGATGAGGATACCGCCATTATGCTGGAATCGCAGCTCATCGATGTCGTCTGCTCGGCGGCCATGCACTATTGCGATCTCATACACACAACGCTGGCGGACAGTGGATACTATGAGCAACAGGGTCCATTCCGTTGCTCGGACGACATGTGCGTGACGGTCAACAATGTGGAGTATGTGCGTCGCACACTCGCCGAGTTTCGTTCGGATGAGCAGCCACTGGAGGAGTCGGCGGATAATTTGCTGGAATCGAGCTTGACACACATGGAGAATCGCTGTGAACGCATCTTATCGAAGCTGGCGCCCCTCATGCAAATGTCACTGCAGAAGGCCGTCTTCCATTTGGCCTGGTCACCAGACTCTTTGCCTGCTAATCAGGCCATTGTGCCGCTGTTGGAATATCTCGATTGTCATTTGGCCGCTTTGAACAGCGCCTTGCTCACCAAGAACTTTAATCGCTCGTTGCGTTTCATTTGGAAGACGGTGCTGGGCGAGATGTCCAGGCAAATGGAGACGGGCGATGAGACCGACAAGCCAACGCACTTTCACAAGCGATTATATGAGGCACTGCAGCTGCTTGTTGACTTCTTTCACGCCGAGGGACAGGGCCTGCTCTTGGAGTGCCTGCACACGGAGGATTTCTGGCGCATTGAGCAGCGTCTGCAGTTCCACAAAACGGACACGGATCGCCTGATTGATATGTTCTATTTGAATCGTTTGCGTGAGCAGCTGGTCGCCGTCAGTCCTGGTCCATATGGCTCGCTAGCTGTGCGTGCCTACTTCAATCACGACTCGCTGTGCGTCGAGGTGTTGCACGCCCGGGATGTGGTGCCCCTCGATCCGAATGGCTTCAGTGATCCCTTTGTGGTCATCGAGCTGCTGCCGCGTCGCATCTTTCTCCACTGCATGGAGCAGCAAACCAATGTGCATAAGGTGAGGGAGATTAGCTAATAGATTAGTAATGATAACTTATTTTATTGAGGGATCATATGCTTTTAATATAATATTTATTTTATTTATTTAGTTATGTATATATTAATTAGGTTAAACAATTATTAATTTTACTATTTATTTATGTGTTTATTTACTTGAATTTTTATAGATTTTTAAATTTATTATATAAATTATTTGGATATTTATTTATATAAATTAAGTTTTTATATAATTAATTAATTTATTCTTCATTTATTAATTTATTAACTCATAAATTTATTCATATTAATTATTTCTTCATTTATTCAATAATTTTGTTATTTTTACATATATTTATTTATGCATTTATTATTTTATTCAATCATTTATTTATTTATATAATTTACTTATTGATTCATTTATTTTTTTATGTTATTAATTCATTTCTTTGATTTATTTTTATTTATTTAATTTTGTTTGTTTTTATATATTCTGTTTATTTGATTTATTTTATTTACTTATTCAATCTCTTATTTGAAATATTTAAATTTGAATCGTCGCATTGCAAATTATGAAATCGATTTAAAATCGAATTCATCGATGCGTCGATGCATCGATGTGTCGATGTTCCTATATGTTGCCCATCTCAATTTCAAAGCTCATAATGAATTCCATTTGGCAGCGCACTTTGAATCCCATTTTCGATGAATGCTTTGAGTTTTCGGTGACATTGGAGCAGTGCCTCACCGATGGGGCAATGATTTGTTTTACGGTCATGGATCACGATGTGCTCACGGCGAATGATTTTGGTGGCGAGGCCTATCTGGCGTTGGGCAACATACCCGGCGTGGCGGATTACAGCACCAGTGTGGATAACTTTCATGGGCTCAAACAGATTGAGTTGCCGTTGATGCAGCAAAAGGATAAATGTGAGTATTTCCATCACATCCCCTGCTACGTCACCCAAATGCCGCTCGTCGATGGGAAGCCTCCCATACGACACGTTGACTCAATATTGACATTCGTTTTATCGCAAACCATTCGGTTGCTTTCGCTTTTGCCTTTGCAGGCAATCCAATTTTGCAAATCCTCGAGCTGCGCATCAATGACAAACAGGCACAGGACTTTGTGCGCAAACAGAAGGCACGTTTCATCAATTGATTCTATGTCCAGGTGAGCATCGTTTAAAAAACGTCTCGTCTCTCCAAATGGCGCCAGGATGCAATCAAATTGCATTGGACTCAAGTGTATAAAGTAATTAAACAATTACACACACACACACACACACACGAATTCAGCATTGTAATCTATTAATATGTATTTATGTAATGTAATGTAATGTAGTTGTCTAACATTTAAACAACCCCCTCCCTTTTAGTGCTCCTGCTCCTGCTCCCCCTCCTTGTCCTTCTCTGTTTGTAAATGTTTGCAAATTGAAATTCAAATGGTGCATAATGTAACAAGTTACGGGGCATATTTTACGGGCGGAATCTAAATCGAAACTGACCCAAATCGAAGCCCAAATGTTCTACAGAAACAACAAAATTAAAAGTAAAAAGAAAATACAAAAAAATTAATGTTAAATTACGAATACTTGAAACACACATTAGGGACTATCTAAGTAGGCGCGTAGACATTGCTGAAATTGCCACAATTAAGCATATTTAATTAACTTAAAACAAAAACAAATGAAAACTAACATCAAATATACATATTGTAGCAACTACTGACAACTACAAACATTTCTAGCACCGAGCTGCGTTTTGAAGACTTTTACTACAAACAACACGACTAAGAAAACTACACATAAAACATGAATCAAACTTCGGTTAATCGAAGCAAACGCTTGCAAAAGGCTTTAGGCAGATAGACCTATCTTTTCTAGTCTGATTTCCTACAGCTGATCTGAAGTAAAATTAACTTAAAAAATTAAGCATACTTTTAGGTGCTAACTTAGCTCCTTAACTGTTCGAACAAACTTTAATTTAAAGGAAATAATTATATTTTAAATACGAAACTGACTCTTCTAATCGATGTAGAGTATAACTTTCTTAGCAAATTCGACATTTGCAGTGAATTTACAGTCTAAAAGTAAACTAAATTTCTAACTGTTATAATAATATATAATATTGTTGTCGCTGATTTTATTAAATCTGTTAACTGTTACTCTTTTAAATGCTTATTTATTCTTATATGTATCACATCTTGTTCCCTTACCTACTCTCCTCCAATTGGCTCTCTTTGCGTGTCAAGCCACTCTCTAACAGTGAGTACACTCTCTCGCTCACTCTGCTTATTCAACACGTGCAAAGCGAGATAGCCGTACGATTTCTATAATTAGGGCTGGGCATATATGCAATAGTGTTAGTGATGGCACATCGGCATCAATCAGCTCTAACATTCTTTACGATACTCTAACAACGCCTAAGCATTCAAATAAAGTTTGTAGAGCATTTGCAAGTGTTTTGTAAGTAAATACAACAAAATATACATCAACTTTTTTGGGTCAATTTAAGCTATAAATTATATAGGTAAATCGATCAACTTTTATTGCAAGCTAATTACAAAATATTTTCTATGAAATACAGTGAAAACAGTGAAAGATGAATCTTTAAAACAATCAAAATATGCGTAACTCCGAGCTTCTATATAAAAATTCCCCCCAACACACGCACACACACACACACACAAACATGTATACCATGAGTATAAGTATATCACGCCCAAAGGACAGTGTAACTAACTAAATCTAAAGTCTAAAGTATATTTGTAAACTATTTTCTGAGCACACATTTTGTATAAATTTATTAAACACACGCTTGCATAAACACACACACACCCCCCCCACCAACACACACACGCACACACTGTGCACAGTGAGTGCCTAAAGTAAGCCTTCAACTGTTTTGCTTTTTATACACTTGACTTGAGGCTTCTATCAAAACAATTTCCCCCCAAAAGAAGTGAACTATTTGATTTAAATCTGAAGAATAGAAAACAGAAGTTTTGTCGCTTCGATTGTAAATTTTGTACTATATACAATGGTCTCTATGATATATGTTATATATATATATATATATATAACAACTAATAAGAAACGTTAACTGTTAACTGTAATTCTTAACTGTAAACTGTAAACTGTAGCAAAACATTTTTATACCTTTCGCAAGGCATCTGAGAACAATTTTTAAATGTGTGGCGCAAATATTTATAAATACAACATTATGAATTGCACAAACAAACAACAAACAAACAAAATCCAAGTCAAATTACATACAAAAATAATATTTTTAATATTTACACTAAAAGATGCGCTACAATTTGATTAAAACTAAACACAAATGTATAAGTATTATATTAAATATACATTATATATGTATACACATGCATATACTTAGTATATAAGCAAGAGAACTATATTAGAAAAATACTTTTTTTTTATTGTTTGTTTTGCTTTCAACTTTCCACATGAAGCTGCTCTACCAGGGTTGTCACACAGCGGCAAGGAGAACAATCCTAAAGTAAACCCTTTGTTATAAATAGAAAGGCTTTGATATGTGATAACCTTACTCTATAAACTATGCACTTTGAGTTGTCTATCATTTTCCCATTTTCTTAGACTTCCTTTCACATTTTGCATAACTTCGAACTGCTCTCTTCCAGTCTAAGATAACAGATAGTTTATCGCAGTAATGTTTAGTTAAGTAAATATTATAAATAATAAATACTAAGAGTATAATCCCCAACTACTGTAATGCTGATACATATGTGTACCTATGATAATTTCCTACAAACAACAAACGATATAAAAAAGAGAAAAAAAACAAATCAAATTACGCATGTTCAAATATAACGAGCACTTAAAATATTACATGTTTCATGAAATCAACAATTACAAATATATAAAATATATATAGATAAATGCAAAATTGGCCAAACCAAGCGACCAAAGGCATTTACAAAAACAACCAAATAGAAACTGAAATAAAAATTGAAATTAAACATTCATGGCCAAAACGAAAGCGAGAAAGCAGAAGACGCATAGAGATTTATGGATATAGAAAGAATTGTTATATGCTGGTTACAAAATATGCAACAAATGAACCTACAATGAGCCCTCCTACGATACTTATACATATACATATATATACAACATACATATGAGTGCTATATACAAGCAACAACAACAACTACAAATATAAACTACAACAACATACTATTTTGGATTATTCATGATTTATATGTGTATTATATTTAACTAAACAGAGCATTTATACCCATTTTACACACACACACACACACACACAGACAAACATAACTGCATAAGCTATTGTCAAGAAAAAAAGAAACTTAGATTTCTTAACAATTTCACAATTGTCGAGCAAACCAAACTCAGAAGAATGCTGTAAATGTTATACGTTTTATTTATATTAAATTGTTCTTTTTTCAACATTTTACTTATGTATAAGCCAAATGACAAAAGCAACCGTTTACCGCCGAAACTTGCTAACAAATGTTATCAGATTTATTAGAGCGAGTGATAACAGATCATTATTTGTAATGTACGCTTTACATGTTAAATGCAGAACTCCTAACGAGCCATGTTCAGGTTCCTAAATAAAGAAAGAAAAACGAAAAAATAAACTCCAATTAAAATGGTTAAAATCCACAAAAACTCTTAACTAACAATAAGTAAGTGTGTGTGCAACAGTTTTAAAAGCAAACAACAGCAACAAACATAAAACATAATCAAAGGCAAACTAAATGAAAATTAGCTAAAATACATGTATTTAATGTATGTGCAAGCCAAAAAAAAACACAAAAAAAAAAAAATACAAATGCTGCAGAAAGATAAAACCTTATCAAATTCAATCAATAAATGTCAATGAATATTTAAAATGTTCGTTTTTTTTGCAGGGTTCATTTACTGCAAGGAACCTTTTTTTAGGCATATATATTTTTCATACATTTCGCTTAGCCAAATAATCCGAAACTTGATTTATGGGTATCATTAAGCTATGGTAAGTAAAGGTTGAGGCTGAAGTTCTTCTTTTTAGGCAATCGATCGATGTCCCACGGTAAACCTAACTGTATACCCAACGAAGGTTTCGTTAAAGGAGCACAGCACAAAGAACTTAACGAAACTGAATGACGTCAATGGAAAATCGACTGTGCTAAAGTGATATTCTTACTTAATTTAATTAATATATATATGTAGTTGTAATGTGCCGCTGCTGTTGTAAGCTGATCTTAGGCATCGACATACGTTTGGTAAGTGTATTAAATGTTTTGCCTGATAAGAAATTAGCTTTAACCGTATAAAATTTAACCCACTTAATATCCATTTGGCCCGCATATCTGGCATCAATGTTCTCCTCATATGGAGTCCATGAAAATAAATTGTTGTCGCTGGCAAAGGTTGTGGCAAGTGTTTATGGAATTGATTTCAGTGCATTATCTGGGCATGAAGGGGGGGCCCAGAGCGTGCAAAGCTAAAGCTTTTATCTAAATTAAATCCAGAACCAGGCATATGGCAGAGCCACACACATTCACACACACAAACACACACATATGTACACAGTTCATGTCAAAGTTGATTCTGTTGCTGCAATAGACGTGCAAAATGATTTGCCATTTGGCGCCTCGTCAAAGTTAAAAGTTAATGCGTTTCGTTGCCTTTAAAGTTGTAACTAAAGGAAACATATTGTTAAAGAAAGAAAAATCACTGCAGTTTTATGCAACTTTTATGGCACTCCAGCAGTGGCAGACTCTGAGCCAGCAACAGTGCCAGCAACTGCAACGCACAAACTTTTTTACGACTTTCAACGGAGTGCAGAGCAGAATAGCAAGAAAAATGCTTTCTATAAACAAAGAAATGCGTGCTGAGTTCTGTGTTACATGCCAAAAAAAATAGAAAAAGCAAAAAGCAGGACACCATTGCAGTGGGTTGGCAGACAACGTGCTACTTGAGGCATGCCACACAAATGTCTAAGACCTGTGCAAGTTATGGGCCTGACTATGCCACTGAACTGAGGCCAACAATTGCCAACTGTGACAATGACAGTTGCCCACACACACGTTGCTCAACAATGTTGCAACCTACGGCAAAATGTGGCATTGAAGACGCGACAATAGCAACAAATAAAAGTTGCAATTTAAATGAAAGCTATACATTTTTTTGCACTGCGAAAGGCAAGGCAAAAGATGTAGTCAAAAAAAATTGTTAACACTGAGAGAAAACTTATGCACAGTTCTTAAATGTGATTACGGCATTTAAATATTTCAGCTGTCAGTCCAATAGGGAAACATACGTGTTTAATATTTAAATTTCTATACATATTTTATTAAGTGTACGTTTTGTTCTTTTTTCAACTCGTACATATTTGAAGTCATATTTACTGCAGCGTTCTCTAAGCATTTCTTTTTGTTAGTTTATTTAGCTCAGTGCAGCCGGAACTGTTAACTACGCCATATTATTTTAGTCCGCTCTCCCATTCGCATTATTTTGCTCGCTCTCTCTCCTTTGGCATGTTTTTCTTGTAGTTTTTGTGTGTTGGCCGCGAGCTGTTCGCATAAATTTGAATGTGAATTTTTATTTAGTAGCCTGTAGCATGGCTCGGTTATCTGTGGATGTTGTGCTGCTGGTGTAGCCAATATTTAAACGAAGCAATACACACTTCACACACACTCACATGCCACAAAATTGCATTCATTAGCGATACCATTCAGTGGCACTTTTCGTAATGACTTTGCCAGCGCCACAGCTTAGTTGCAAATTAGGCGTTAAGGCTGACACCCCTCCTCCTTACCCGCTCACGTTGCGGCGTTGGAACGTCACGTGCGCCATCTGGTCGAATGCAGCGCTGACAAGCGGAGCGTCTAATGAAGTGGCCGGGTTCCGGCACGCTCTCCCTTGCCCCCTTCCGCTGCTATCAAGTGCATTGGCGTGAAAGCTATTCCCCCTTCCCATCAACAGTATCGTTACTTAACCTCAGTGCACGTGTCGCAGAACTTTCGGTTAACGGTTATTAAATGCAGTTTGACAACATAATGCGGCACAAAAGTGCAAAGTGCAGAACCAACAAAGTACGCTCTCGCGCTCTCATGGCTCCCTCTCTGCAGTTTCGTCTCTCTCTCTCTCTCTCTTCTCTTTCTCTCTCGCTCGCGGCGTGCTCACCGTTTGAAACCAGTTAAACGACTCTTTATTTAGATCATTTTAGAACAGTTTAGCTCATACACAGGTGCTCGAAGCTGTGTGAGCGAATGCGCAGATCAGTTCGAGTTGAAAGCGCGACGCGTTCGCCACGGCACAGCGCCTAAATCGAAATATAACAAATCCAACAACTGAAACTCGAATAAAACTCGAAAGAAGACAACAACAGCAGCAAACGCGCAATAAAAATTCAACTATTTTTAGCATATTACGTGAGTGTCATTCGAATTGTTTTTGTGGAGTACGCAAAAAAGTGTGAAAAAGTGTTGTTAAGTGTTGCAAAGTGTATACACTATACAGCAAATATTTCTAACATGCGTTGCCCTTTAGCTGACTGTCTGAGCTTCTGTATGTGTGTGTGTGTGTTTGTGTATTTGTGTGTAGGCGCATAACTCAGCTTGAGCCAAGCCAAAAACCTGCTGCTATTATTAGCTTTAGCCAAGATTATGGCCGATTTGGCTTGAGTTGGGTCTCTCTTTGCCCATTGTTGGCTGTCTCCCCCACTCCTTTTCCCTGCTGCCTATAAATGTTGTGTGAAAATTTGCAACGCCTATTCCATTCATGCCAAGCGATTATATCATATGTGTGTTGGCTGTCGTTTTGGCCAGAACTAGTATAGGCCAAAGATTCCTCACACACACACACACACACACACACATACACTCACACGCTGAGACTGACAGCGGTATTTGCATAAGTGACGACGTCATTGATATATAGTATTAATATATATATATCGATATACATGCATATCGATATATGCATATATTTGTTTTGTTTTTGTGCAACAGCCGTCGATTGAGTTGACAGTGTAATGAAATGTGTGCAACAACAGCTACAACAACAACAGCAACGAAATACTAACAACCTGTCGTTGTCGCTGGCAAAGCGTTAACAATAAATAAAGGCGAAAACAATAGCAGCAATACCAACAACAACAACAACAACAGCAACAGTTGACTGTACAACAATGAGCAGAGAAGGTAAGCCAGTTTTTTAGCCCACAATCGTGCATACAAACACACACTACACACTCACATATACACACACCACACGCTCTTGCATATATTTGCGCATTTATTGCCATCAATTTTATTTGGCTTAAACTTAAACTTTTGATTAAGTGCCAAGTGACAATGGTATATCATACTAAAACCGTCTATAGTATAGCAAACTCCATAGATAAGGTCATTTCCGTAACTCTCTTGAACTCTGAACTGAAACAGAAATCGAATGCGTGGGCAGCTGAAACCGAATTCTCAATGGATTCGGCGGTTGACCGTGAAAAGGCCAAGTCGAGACGAAGTTTTTGCCTTTTGCTTTGCCTTTTATGTGCATGATTCGGGTTTGTATTTTATTTTCCATTTCTGCTTCTGCTTCTTCTTCTCTTCTTCTACTTGGGTTTCTCATTCAGTGCTTATGTCATTTGGCAAAGATTTGTCAGCGCAGCGGAAATCCAACAGCTGTTCATGCAATCCGCATTCAAACTTAAGTTAAGTGCAGGAAATTATCATTAGTTTGTCTACCACAATGACAACGACAACGACAAAGACAACGGCAACGGCAACAGCAACGTCAACGACTTTTGGTCAATTGCACATGTTGTTTAAGCCCAATTGGGCAGCTGGTTCAAGCCATTTGTCTATTGATAATTATCAACTTTTGCTTAGCCTTAAAAAGCCAACCACAAATACAGTTTTTCCTGCATAAGCTGAACAAATATGCGATGCCAAATTAATTGGCTTCAACAACAACAACAAAAAAATACAAAATAGTTGCACTCTTCCTACATAAAAAACTTAAAATAACTATGCACAAACTAGTTGTGGTTATTAACTAATATGCTGTTGTATTTGCTGATATTTTGTAATGCATATTAATTACATAAAAAATTAATTACCATTCATAATATCTGCAATTTAGCATATCAATAATATTAAAAATTTTAAAAATTAATATAACAAATGAATACAAATAAGTATATTGAGTATATTGCAGATCTAAGTATCTTGTTTTTCTCTACATCTAAAAGTATATGGTATTACAGTGTGATTACATCTGAGCTAATCTATTTATAATACAGTCCAAGCGTAATATCTTGAGATATTATCATAATTTAATGCACAATCTAAAAGACAATAGACGCATTAAAGAGACGCTTCAATCTTGTTATTGTTGTTGCTGTTGTTGTTGTTGTAACAGTTACCTCACCGTTTCTTAGCGTTTCACTTGCCCATGCAGCCCACTGTGCATAACAGAACAGGCTTTGGGATTTTTGGAGTCTGCGGTGCCGCACAACAGCAGCCACAATGCGACTGGAAGCCACATCTAAAGCCGCAACCACAGCACCACAGCAGCAGAGCAGCAAAGCAGAGCAGCACCGCTGGCAATGTGTTTTCTTATTTTTCTCATTTTATGATAAAAAGGCAGCGATGCTTGGCGCACGCCATACTCTGCCATACCAAGCCATACAATCGAATTAAACTAGTAACAACAACAACAACAACAACAGCGACAACAACTAGAAATTCAAAACCAACGCCAGCGGCTACATTTTTGTCTTGTTTTTTTCCTTTGTTTTATTTGGCTGATGACAATGTTTTGATAGCATTAAAATTGGTTGGCTTTATTTGATTTTATTTGATTTTATTTTTGGGGTCAAGCAATTGAACATAACTGTTTACACGCTGAACAAACTGCAATCGCAATTAGTTGCTTACAGCTAGAGTATGTCAGTAGTCGTACTATCTGCTGATGGCGGCGGGGTCATGTTCATCTTCAGCGACAATTCGAACTTCAAGCAGAAGCGAAAGTTGCATAACTATCTTGGCATGTTGTTGAACTGGTTTTGTTCAACGCTGCGTATGCGCATTATCATATATTGGGCACGTAAAGCGATCGTTAAACGATAAACATATATATATGCAAATAGTTAAACAACCAAAAAAATTAACAAGGAAAATACACAAATCAATCAATGCTAATCACCACATTTTAGACAGACACACATATATTCGATAAATACAGCAAGTTGTATAATCACTGCGTCTTCGCTTTGGTATTGTATTGCAGAAAAGCCATATAAATAAACGAGGGTCACTCGAAAAGTATCATCTGTGAAAGTTAATCGTCTATGTTGTCATCTCTAACTTATGGCAAAGTGAAGCGATATCAGAGGCAAGCCGAGTTAACAGTTAAAGTATAAATCTGCAATTGATATCAATAACATCTCCAGCTCATTCGCCAACTACTGCTTAAGCAACCCTCGCACACACACATTCACATGACTGCATAATTATTAAAACCATTTAAGACAGATTCGTTGTAACTTTCATTTGACATTTGGAAGCTGCTGTGACTTGGCCATAATTTGCAGTCATTGCAGTTGCAGTGCCTCGACTTAGACAGAGAGAGAGAGAGAAAAAGACAGAGATAGACACAGTGACAGAGACTGCAATGGACAAACAGATAGACAGCTGGACAATCAGACAGTCAGTCAGACAGACAGACACTGACGATGATTTCAACACGTAGTTAATGTCTCGTGTCATAGCATGCCAATTATATACCTCATTGCAAATGCCAAAGGAATCACAACTCTTAATATAGATTTATATTTTTAGACTATGAACTAAAAGTTCAAAGTCTATTAGGTTTGACGAAGGCGAAATGTGCGTAACAGGCAGAAGGAGGCGTGGCAGACCCTATAAAGTATATATATTCTTGATCAGCATCAACAGCCGAGACGATATAGCCATGTCCGTCTGTCCGTCTGTCCGTCTGTCCGTCTGTATGAACACCTAGATCTCAGAGACTATAAGAGCTAGAGTAACCAAATTTGGTGACAACACGTGTTTAGTTTGCAGGCAGATCAAGTTTGTTTTAGATTTTTGCCACGCCCCCTTCCGCCCCCGCAAATCGAAAAAAAACGTATAACTGAAGCTACCGACTTTAGATTTAATTCAGATTTGGCACATATGGAGAATGTCCTTTTCCGGACGTTTTCTGAAAATTTCAGCACGATCGGATCATAAACATAGAAGATATTAGAATGAATGATCACCATTTT